>CM055844.1:21115140-21732640 GCA_029490765.1 Euthynnus affinis | reverse complement strand
GTAGCTGGAAAAAATGATGTTAAATTATGTATTCCTCAATACTTCAAATACTAACTATTTAATTGAGTTTAAATGAATTAAATACATAGCCCTGGTATTTGGGAACTTTAGGCATCTGACATTTTATATGCCAAACGATTAATCACTTGATTCCAGAAATAATCTGTATATTAATAAATAATGAAAACATTACTTTGAATCCTACCTGAAACACCTACCTTCTGAACATATAAGATAATGTAACAACAACAGACAGGCAGTCAGTGTCGAGCTCCGGTGAAATGTTCACATAGAAGACAAAGAAATAAAATACAACGTACACTTAATGCTTTGTCAGTCACTACACGTAAATGTATTCAAAAATATGTTTTTCTTCTTGTTCCTACAGTTGAATGTTTGAGCTTCACTGTGCTGAATGATGTTTGTGCAGAGTTTGACACTGAGAATGGACTTCATAGTGAAGTGTAGTGGAGTATTTATTATAATTGAACTTTTTGGTGTGGAAAAACCATATCAGACACAAATTCTGATTTGATTTATTGATTGGGACAGTGTGCAGTTTTAAAGATTAAAGATGCATTGCACCAGAGTTAGCTCGAAGCTCATTTGCATCCGTAGTCGCCCACAATCAAAACATACAACAGCACAACAACAAATAGTACAAAGCAAAAAAGAAACACACAGAACACACCACACAAGATACAAAATACAAAGCTAAATTGTCATTCAAAGTAGAGTATTTTACATACATCTTAAAACATGTCCAGAGGGGATCTTTAATGTGATTGTGGGTTTGCATTTGAGTGGTGCAGAGAACAGAAATCTTCCAAGAAGCAAAAGACTGACATTAGTGTCAAACACCTGTGACAATAAATCACATTGTTGAAAGCCAGTGAATGAAACTTGTTTAATAACAGCCTAATAACCTATAGTTTAATAACCTGCTAGCATCTCTTGCTGATGCTGAGAGTCTGGGGCTCTGCGGCAAAAGTCTGCACTGGAAGTGACTGCAGGTCAACAAGCAAACCAGTCTACTGTGATGGTTAAGTAGTACTACGTCACCACGTTACGTCTAAACTATGATACTAGCTTTAACTCCCAGCTAGCTAACGCTGGTAACTTAAACACAGTGAAATCAAAAGGCCGGTCAGTGTTAGTAGAAAAGACTATAAAAGGCAAACGTCCCATTTTATGTTCACTTGGCAGAAAAGTATAATACCGGCAGTTTCCGGCTGGTGTTGGCTCGTCGAGTGTTCGTGTTTTCATTTTTCAAATAGAAACACAGCTAAGAAACTAGCACAGGTTAGCATTTTTAGCCTGGTTAGCCAGCCATTCATAGTCAGATTTAAGCAATTTATGAAAACTCATATTCTTGTAAAGTATATATGGAATAAACAATCCCTTCTTGACGCAGATTTTTGTATTTTTATCCCGCCGTGTCTCTGTGTATCTGGGCACGGAAATGAAACGGAAGTTACTTTAACGTTAGCGAGCCGGATGCTAACGTTAGCAAACAAAACAGTGAACCGGGGCGGAACAGCGGAGCATTTGGGAGTTTTTAAGACTGAGCGTGTTGAGTTTGAGCTGTCAGTGAAAAGTCACACACACTGCTGCTTGAAGGGTGAAATGTTTACCTTGATGATCCTGCGGGGCAGTCCTGCCATCTTGTCTTAAATGCGGGCTTTAGGCTCTCAGTGCCTGCTCTCTGTCGTTGGCATTGACAGCACACAGACACACACATACACACACACACACACGCTTTCCGGGCTCTCTGCGTCATGACAGCTGACAACAATATGATCTCTTTTTTTAAATAAAAAAATAAAAAATGAAGAAGACACAGCTAAACTACTATTTTATAAATGTCAGTATACATCAGGATTCAATATAACACTCAAACCAACCATTCAATAAGCTGGAAGTCAAGGATGTGAAAATATAATATGAAACAAAACCAGGAAGTTCAACAGACTGTCAATTTATTAATTTTACTGGGAACATTTCACATCCATAAATCCAAATTCTTGTTTGAATTTTTCATGATTGAATTTAGAAAGTATTTTCAGTCCATCCAAATTATTAGAGAGTTAATATGCTCTCTCTCTTAAAAAAAAAAAAAAGAAGAAAGAAACATGATTGTATTGCTTTTTCTGTTAAGTTATTTTTTTCTATTTAATTATTATTATACTTTGACCCTTTGTCCTCTTCCCATGTTGACTGTATCAACAAACTGAAAGTGAAGTCATGTCCTTTATGTTATCTTTATTTCAATATGATGCATAATTGTTTCCTTTTATTGTATTAATGTCACACATGTTGTAAAAGACACTTTCTATAAATAAATTGACGGAAAAAAGACAATCTCAAATTCTCCAGGGAGTACTATTGTTGTCTTTGATGCTATCAGGTATTGAAATGCTGCTGTCATCTGCAACCAGAGATATAATCCATCAAACTACTCCACCAGGATTATATATAGGAAATTCAGATCCTTTTTCAAATATAAATACTAATAATACATGTATAAGAGAAATGATACAGAGGGCACAATAAGTAAACCTGCTTCTGTATTTGGAATACTCTATGTATTAGTATAGACTGGAAAAACACATTGTTAATTCCCAGGAATTTGTTTCAAATAAGGTGTGGGAGGTGTCTGAAAATATTGCACAGGCTAATTCATTTATTGTAAAATATAAGCTGAATGTCAAACCTTTTTGTTCCTTCTGTCACCATACAGATAAAATGAGTTCATATTTTTTTATTTAACCTTTATTTTACCAGGCAAGACATTAAGAAGAGGAGACACTTGAAAGGGGAAGGAGACAACAACAGTAACAGCAGCACCAACAAAAGACTCTACCTTTAGTCAGACTTTTTAGTATGACCTTAACCTTTTTTTAAAAAAAAAAAAAAAAAACAGAAAATTAGATGCTCAACTCAAACTCAAAATTTAATTTATTTTATTTAGATGTTTTTGCTGATGAGATGCCTTTCAAGAAAATGTATGTTATTAATCTTATTTCTTCATTAGTAAGTTCCATAAACATGCCAACAAATTTGCAAAACAGAAATCCAACATGTCCTAAAACTTCAAATCCTACCTGGAAACACTAAAGTTCAGCACAAATTCTAAAGCTGTGAAACTAGAGCCTTGGGTAATGGATTTGATTTGTAATTTATTTAATTTAGTTTTGTTTATGTTTACTTTTTGTATTGATTTCCTTATTGATGTATTATGGTCTGTGCACTACCTTGAGCATACTGCCTTGTTACTGTTGCAGGAGAGTAAACCTGTTATAAATTCCATTGTGTAAATAAAGTTGTGACAATATTTGAGACAGTTTTATGTGAAATTGTCTCAGTTTCAAGGAGTAACAAGTCTGTACATCAGACTTATGTATAGTGCTTCAATTTCTCATGGTAAGCACTATTGGAATACCAGTGGTGCAATGTAACTAACTAATGTACTTAAGTACAAATTTGAGGTACTTGAACTTTATTTGAGTATTTTCATTTTACGCTACTTTGTAGATCTACTCCACCACATTTCTTTGTTGTTGTTGTTGTTGTCGTTATTATTTTCCAGAATAAAACAAATGAACACAAACATTTTCCACACCACTGCATAAGCACAAAACGAAAACAAACAACAAACAAACAACAGCAACAAAACATAAACAAACAAGCGGAGAATAGTCAACTAATGACAACAACAGCAAGCCCCCACTGCACTACATCTCTGAGGGAAATGTGGTACTTTTTACTCCACTACATTTATTTGCTACTTATAGACACTATTCAGATGGAGATTTTACATCCCAATTGAATGCAGGATCTTTATGGAGTGTGTTTACATTGTGGTATTGATCATTTTAATGATGATTTTTAATGATTTATTGAATTGTGACTTTACCCTTCACAACACTTGGATCAAACCGTTGCGTCACATCTACAGAGTGCAGTTTATATATTTGCAAATTTGCAGCACCTGCAGCAGAACTATAAGAACCTTGGCAAATACCATAAACATAGCAATGCATTATTTAATGCATCTTCCACATTCACATTTCCAGAACTTTTTTTTTTAATCTAAATTGACAACTTGATTCAAAAGCAAATGTTTCTCTGAGGCCAGAATGTGTCCTACAGTTTCTCTACCTGTTTTAGACAAAACAAAGCATGATTAGACTTAACACTTCCACAGTTCAAGGCATATTCACTCTTTTTTTTGCACTGCAGGCACAATAGGAGCTATAGATTGGAGGGTGTTTGGAGCTCCTCCTCCTGATATATGCGTAGGGACAAAAGCATTGTCCCTGTGGGTGTCAGGCCTGTTATGTGGACTTTAGCAGAGCAACGAACTCACTGGAGCTTCATTTAAAAAGTGACTAGAAGAGGATGTCCAGCATGCAATTTCTGTCCCAACAGAGGCCAACAGGTGAGTCTGATATATTTTTAATTGATTTGGGGGTTTTTTATAGCATGAATTCATTGAAAAGGAAAAGGAAATTAACATATAATCTGTTATTTTATTTATATCGGCAGGAAATAGCAATAGAAAAAGATAATTTGGAATTTTGGGATGATTATAGGTGAATCTCTGATCAAGTTCATTGTATTCAAGTTTTTTTCACATATGTTTTACACAAACTTGCATTGATATCAGTAAGAATTCTTAATGTTACACTGTAGATTCTTTTGAAATGTTATATTGTAATTTTGAAAAGTTTATTGAAACCTAAATATGAGATTATCTAACTCCTATAAAACTATTTTTTTTGCCAGCTCACTTGTTTCCTAACTCTGACAACATTACTGCTTTGTGTCAGGCAAAATATCTATTATTAGTCTTTTGTAAAATATGCATATTACAGGCAACAGGAGGAAGAGCCAGGTGTAAAATCTGAGCCTATAATTACTACTCATGTTTTTCGCCTTTACAGGTGCAAGGTTTCCGCTAGTTTAGTGTTGATCATGAAGACGCTTCAGACCAATCTGACCTTGTGTGATTTTATAATCCTGTGCACATTTCCAAACATTTAAAAGAAAATCTCCTCCAAAGTAATTTTGTATAAGATGTGTTTTTCTACCTGAACATATCATGCTCCCAGCCTTCTTTCCTTATGTGTAAAGGTAAAAACAGCAGAATTTGGGGAATGTAAAAAGATGAATTCTTGAAGAAATACTGAAAAAGCTACAATTTCATGGGACTGATTTGCTCTGTCCCATCCACACATTCAAGTAATGTTTCATTGACACTTTGCAGTGATGTCTTTTAGCATTCTGCCCTGCCCCACCTCACCAACCCTCCGAAATTTTCCATTGTTTGACACACACAGGAACAGATGAACCAGCACCTAATCTAGTCCCTTCTCTCAGTGCACAGAGAGAACAGACAATATCAGCCACATTATAGAGGGGCTACTGCTCACACTGAGTGCTTGATTTGAGATCTATCTCGACAGGGCTTAGCCAGACTTCTTTATCAGCTTGGAGTATTTTGCAGGCATTATGACACACAAGGCTCAATCTAATAGAAGTTTATCTTCCTTTAAAATTGACTAGACTTATATTTCCTACACCTCAAATATTAAAGAGTTTCTTTCTGTCATCTTAAAATGTAATTTCTTTGATTTTCTTTTTTCTTTTTTTTAGCTCAGTGGAGCACCCATTTCTACCTGGCATGTTTCTTCATCATGATCGCGTGCTCTGGACCAGTTTCACCCCTTCAGGCCCCTCCAGTGACAACAGGGATCCGCTCTGCTTTCTCCGCCACACAAACCAACAGTGTGGTGGGAGGCAAGCAGAAGGCAGTGACCTTCAACAGGCTCATGGTCAACATTGGAGGGGATTTCAATCCGGACACTGGTCACTTCCGCTGCCGCATCCCTGGAGCTTACTATTTCTCCTTCTCTGTGGGGAAATTTCCAAAGAAAATGCTTTCTGTCATACTGGTGAAGAACACAGAGGAGGTTCAGGCTATAGCGTATGATGACTACCGCAAGAAAGGGAGGAAAGTTCAAAGTCAAAGCATAATGATCAACTTGAAGGAAATGGACACAGTGTGGTTGCTGTTGCAGCAGAGTCCCCAGTATGCTTTGTACAGCAATGCTGGCCCTTACATCACCTTCTCTGGTTACCTCGTCTATCCTGAAACCTCCACCAGCAGCTACATCAGCAACCACCTGTCCCAGCCAGGGCTGTACTACCCAAACTGTCCCCCCCACGCTGATTCCTGGGGAGGTCAGATGTCAGAGCAGCCGCGGTCGGCCTTCTCAGTAGCACGGACATTCACATTCATGGGTCAGAGTGGCAGGCAGCAGGACAAGCCACCTCTGACCTTTGATGTGGAATACGTCAACATCGGCGGCCATTTCAACAAAACCTCAGGCCTGTTCACCTGCCAGTTCCCAGGGGCATACTACTTTGCTTTCACTGTGGGGAAACACCCTCGTAAGGCTGTTTCTGTGAAGCTGATGACCGGGAAGGGCCAGGTGCAGGCCATGGTGTTTGACGAGGACACATCCAAGAGGCGGGAGATGCAGAGTCAGAGCTTGCTGCTGTCTCTTCGTCGGGGGGACAGCGTGTGGCTGTACAGTCAGCAGGATGAGCGCTATGCCGTTTACAGCAACCAGGGGAGGTACACCACCTTCTCTGGCTTCCTGGTGTATCCTGAAGCAGAACCAGTCACTCCTCCCACAAACCAGGACAGAACTCATCTCTAAACGTCTTCACCCTTCATGGTGTCATGTGTAAACTTATTTTGTTTGATTTGTAGAAACTCTGTAGGATATTTCTATATGGATTAAGCAGAAACAAACTTGTTTTAATCTTTTTTTCAGTATAGTGTAAGTATATTTACTGTTCAAACAATGTAATTCCAGGGATAAAGTTTGTTGCTAAATTCCTCCACAAGATGGCACTGTATTACAATTATCCAGTATGCAAGGTGGTTATTTTTGTCCTAAAAGTGCAATTACCTGTAAGACACCATAAAAGACAAAGTACTGTTTGTGTTTGTATGATAAATTCTTGATCAACTAATAAAATTGGGTTTTGGTTCATGGATTTATTTTTTAGAATTATTTGTATTTAGAAGTTTTAAAAGCATTTAATGTAAAAACGATCATTGTATGGTATGAGGATGATTTTGTAAATTATGTATAGTTTATTTTCTGTATAATGGTTAAAATTTACTTACTGTAAAAATGAGATTTTTAGATACATAATGATCATGTGAGTGAGTGTTACATGAGGAGCTTTTATATTGTGGATGTATCTATTTGGATGTTTTGTGTGCATTTTAGGCAAAACTTAATAAATTCATACACTTGAGTGAATTAAAAAGTTCTCATTTCTTCTAAGTCAAATAACACAATATGTTGCAGGACCAGGTAAAGTCAGTTTATGTTAATGTTGACTCCACTGAAATGCAAAATGTGGGATAGCTATTGTAAATTCATACTTTATCTTCATACAGTACTCACAATGTGATAAAAGTCTGTCACTCAAGACATGGATCCCTACTACAGCTATTACTACTCTCCAAGTGTAGCTGCTGTCACTTTTAAAGCTCACTAGTTCTACAACGATCACAATTAATATCAACTACAGCAACAATAGCAATACACTAAGTATCACAAAATCTCAGAAAGTGTAAAATGGAGGAACCAAACATCAACATCAGTGTAATGGTATGAATTAAAAATGGTCAACAGCACTGGTGAATATTTTTTAATTATAGAAAATTGTCCCAAACATACAAAAACACAGTTATGGTCCTCTAATTGTGGTGTATTTGTTTTGATACCCCGCCAGAATGAAATATTGATAAAGAAGGTTAAATGTGAGATACAGAACAAGTAAATAAGTTATAAAATAATTGTTTTTCCTAGTTGTTGTTCCAGTTTGTACAATGAAAAACCTTGTATATTCATATTTTAATATTTAGTCAATGTTTTTTCAGTAATTTAAACATATTTTTGTTTAATCTATTAAGATAATGTTTCAGAAAAAATTATATGAGAAACAAGGAACCAGATGTAGCAGATATCACATCTGTGTGTATACTTCTCAACGAATGGTTGTTTCATCTGACAAACAGCTATAAAAATAAGCTTCAACATTTATAAATGTAAACATTTTCCTATTAATCTTGTTATTTATTGAGGAATAATATACAACTTTTATGTATTTACAGCTAGTACGTGTAGGTGTAGTTTTACAAATAAAAAATAAATGAACCCATCATTAAATTCAATGTAATCTAAACTAATGAGCACCATCTCTGCCTCGCATACATTCCAGTGTTTGCACTTATCAAACTATTCCCTCTGAGCCTTCAATATGTTTTTACATGATGTCCACATTAAAAAGAAGTTTGCCAAACTTTGAACAGTTGCCTCTTTGTGCTCAAAACATTCAATAACATTCAATAGTGCCCAAAGGAACACTGAGACGTGTTTTTCTTGCTGTAATCATTCCTCCTGTTCATACTGGCCATGAAGAGATCTGCAGGTCCCAAAATCCACAGCCCTCTTTCTGTGTAAAAAATATATTTAAAAAAGTATTTGTAGCTATTACGAGGTGTCAGCTGTCCATATTAGTCAAATCAAGTCAATATCGTTCATAGTTACTATCTTTTTAGTGCTAGATTCCATCTTTTTGTTGATGATCCTTCAACTGCAGTTTAACAGGTAAACACTGTCCATCGAGACACAGAGAGGGGATTTTTTTTTATTATAAAAACTGTAACTGTGGAAGTCATCCACTTTATTTGACTAACTTAAATGGCTGAAGCTTAAATGGCTGAAGCTTCTCCAGATAGACTTTAAAATCCATTTTTGCTCAAAACAAGTTCTGGATTTTGTCCCCCATCACTTACATTGTAAGTGCATTCAGAGTGAATCTTCTAATGGTCGGTATGAACAGGAGGAATAATTACAGCGAGAAAAACCTGTTTCAGTGTTCATATGGGCACCTGACTGTTGTTTTAAGACAGATTTGGAAAAAAATGTGAACCTATCCTTTAATGTAATGTTTCAAATGTCTGAGTTGGCTAAACTCCACAGTAAAACAAAATGATGATAACTGTCATTAAGGTCAGGCAACACAGAGGAAAACAAGTTGTGCAGGGATTAATTCCAGATCCTTATATGATCCAATATAAATATGCACTGCTGCTGGACCATGACTTTGTCTGCAAGTTGAAATGTCCACGTTATCATCTCCAAACTGCCACTTGGCGCCTTCTCCCGGTGTTTCACTGCACGTCCCAGATCTCACAGAGCAGTGGGGTAAATTTGTGGTCGTTCATCCTCCAGGATGTGAGCATCTCTGCGTGGTAGTGGTTGAGTGTCCTCAGCTCCGTCAGTCGGCCCAGGAGACGAGCAAAGTATTGCGGCTCCTGTGAATGCTGCAGGACACACAGCTTCCTCAGCACGTCCAGCATTGGCTCCTGAAGTCTCTCAACAGCCTGCTGATTCTTCACATAAGGCCGGTCTGGAGAGGAAAAAGGTGAAGCAGACAGTCAAGCCGGCAAAACAAAGCGAGTTCTAAAGGAACGCTCAGATGCCTGTTTATATAGACACCTGACCAAAACCAATGATGATACATTAGTCTCACTGTACATGTGACACAACAGCTTGGCACAACAAAATATCAATTAAATTGATACTGGCTCACCTGGTGTCAGGATGGTTATGGCGGTGAGGAGGGCCTGTTCCTCCCCTGCCATGTGGAGTTCACCGATGCTTTTGTAAAAGTTGAACAATGGTGTGATAAACTCATCTGATATACCTGCAGAAAATGACACACAAGCAACTGTACAATACAGTAAAGTCGAGTACAAAACCTTATCTTCTAGATCCTGACTGCTGAGGTTAAATCTTACAGTTTTAAATCCACTGTAACTTTCCTTTATCTACATGCCAGTTTTTATATTTAATGGAAATCTGTGGGATACCAAAAATTTAAACTTGGACAGCGGTAAACTAATGCATGTGCTGCACCTCTTGTGATGACCTAATGTGATAAATGATGGTGCAAAATGCTGTGTAAAAGTGGAAGCAACACAAGAAACACTGTCAAACATGGTCAAGGTCATGTGGTAATATTCACTTATAAGAGGAAAAAGCAGGAAGAGCTCGTCTTACATAACCGTCTGCACTTTGAGCCAGGACGGTCAATCAACAGTCGCCTCTAATCTGCATTATTGTTCACCTACAGCACCAGTTAAAAGTCTGGGCACACTTTCTCATTCAAGTGAATGGGAAGGTGAGCGCAAACCTTTGACTGGATCGTACACCTCATGTTCTCACAGTAAATATTCTGGTGTTATTTTGCTTGAAAACAAATGCACCTACAAACTAAACACACAAAAATCCATTTGATTCTCTATGAACCAAGACGGATTACTAATTAAGGACTTCTACAACAGGATTCATTGCCTGTGAAATTCAAACTGAAATCAGAAATTGTGTCAAACCATATCAACAATAAAACAACTGAACAAATAAAAAAGTTGCACAGTCTCATAGTGGAGATTGTTACGCAATTACCATCTGACATCCAGACATCCGAAGAATTAATGATTAATTTTGTAAAAAAAAAAAAAAAAAAAAGACAAGAAAAGAAAAGAACACCAACTTGAATTACTCTTTTTGCAAAATGCTTCACACATTTCAATGCATTTGAAACAATCTTGCACTTTGAAACCACTTGGAAATGGCCGCCTTTTAAAACCAAATGTAATACAACAATCACCACCTCAAAGGCTGTTAAAAACATACTGTTCAACTCTTCAATTATAAATAAGAGCAGAGCATCAAAGATGATGTGTGCTGTGTCTTATTGAGATGAAAGTGATGTTATGGATGGGTGAAAACAAAGAAAGAGCGAATCAGTGTGCAGCAGAATATTTTTAACTATGTTCATGAGGTATATCTTTATACCCGAGAGGTATCATAATTAATAATAGAACAAAGGCAGTACATCTGAGAGATAAAAATCGTTTTAACTATAAAATCTTCTCTATAACTAGTACACTTACTGTTAAATGAGGCTTTGGATCACAGTATTTCTTTGTACAAATCGAAATAATAGCAACAGTAACAGTAAGATCTGCACAAGGATCATATTAATTTCTTGATGAGCATAAAAATATAAAACAAATACGAACTTTCATGCTGTTCCTTTAAAAAATAATGATTAAATGATATATAAGAATGAATACTAGAGACACACTGCCGCCAAACTGCTCTGTATATCATTTCAAATGCTCTCACACACTGGCAGCAGTTCCTACTTTTGACTCCCTTGAAACTAGCAGAGGGTGTCTGTCTGCTTGGACACATCATCAAGCACTCAGAAATGCCAGTGGGGCTCAGAGGGAGAGAAGTGGACAATAGCACTCTTGATGTTTTGATAAGGAACAATGGTCTCTTCAGACAGCTTTGCTCCCTTATTCTCCCAGACTGGCCTTTAGTGTGAATATCTCTTATCCCCACCATTCACATCATAGCAGCACTGAGGGACCCAGTGACACACACATACACACACACACGCACGCCCTCCTGCCATCACTGTCACAGTCTGTCTAACTGTCCAACTTGGCTGACATGATGACAATTCACAAACATAAAAAAAAATTTAAACCACCAAACATAAAACTCGGGGGTAACTGTATATATAATATATATTTGAGAAAAGTCTTTTTTTTCCAACAACGTATATGTGTGTGTTTTTCAATGCTACCAAAGAGCTGGGTTTACCTTGAATGCTCTCCTTTACCTGCGAGCATGCCCACACACACATGCCCAAAGGGAGTGAAACTGTACCCAGCAAGGGTGCCTGTGCACCTTGTGTAATCTACACCCATCCAGAGATCAACAGGTCAGCACACATCTCTCAGCCGCATCACACAGATCAGGGAGATGAATTATTGATCTGACTAGACTTGACTGCTTGACTGCAGGTGGAACTACAGATGTCATGATGCTGCATATGGTGGAGCAATGGACCAAGACTCCTGAAGGTCATGAAATACTGCAGATATTGTAGTTTCACACTCACAATTACACAGATAACTATATTTTGAGTTTAGCTTTCATTATAACCGCATGAATCAGAGTAGTTATACCATCCGAATTTGGATGGAACTCTTGAAACTTCAGTACCAAAAGTACAGCATGTTGTATCAGATAGCGCCTGACATTCATGGATGTATAGCTTCAGCTGACTCACCACTCTTGCGTATCCTGTCTTCCAAAACTTCTGTGTGTCCGCTGGGCATCTTTCTGCTGAAAACCTGAGCAGAGCGCAGAAACATGGCTTCCACAGCCGAACCCTTCAGCAAAGCGATTTGATCTTCATGATCCAGAGACAGAAAGCCTGCGAGAGCCGTCACAGCATGTGTTACATCCAGCAAGGAACTCATTTTGTAATACTTTATTATACTTGTAATACTTTATATTTACTGGTATTGCAGCATCAGTGTGGTGAGGACTGTTAAAGTGTATATTCTATATGATTTGCAAACAAGGAAACAATACCTGGAATATTTTTTGTAAACTCCACCAGAACTTGGACTTGACTTGTTGCCATTTCTGTCAGTAGGAGGAAGTTTTCCTCCGCACTGTACTGTTCTTGTAGCTGTGGGAGACAACAATGGTGAACCGCACTGAAACAGATTGAAAAAAAGGTGAAATATGAAGTGATATTAAGTGTAATATACCAGTTTTTTGGCCACGTCTTGAGGAATTTGATGTCTATTGTAAGCGTCTACAATTACTTCCATCAGTGCCCGCTGCTCTTTCGTAATTTCAACTTTTTCCTGAATGAAAAAAACAATACATAAGTGGTGCCAGATGTTGTTTGTTTCACAGTTTATATGACAGACTTTTTATGACATTTTTGTATGAATCTGAGAAGCTGGTAATTCATTTCTTTAAACTAACATCCAGGTGTCAAAAAGGTTATTTGAACCCTTAATTACTTTTTCATGCACATTTCTTGACCAACACACAACCTTCTTGAAACTAAGGTGAATCCTATGAAGTGTACAATCACAAAGCTATAATATGTACTTTTTGATAAACAGAGTGGTATGTTGCTTCTTCTGTATTTCCCAAATTCTAAGAAACAGCCATTTTGTCTTAAGTAAAAGAAAATGCAACATACATTTGTTTTAGCAAACCTGAACTTGGAGAAATATGTGAAATCAAGGAGAAAACACATGGCACACCCATCAGTCAGTACACACACTGTACAACGAGTGTGTCTGTGATTACCTTTGGCAGTTTGGTGGTTGAGGTGACCTGTTTGTTGTCTATGTTGTCCGCCCCCTCTGTCTCATCCCCAGTCGACTGTCCCGGGGAGGCCTTGGTGTTCTTGCGTAGCCTTTTAGATTTACACTGGATCTCTGTCAGCAGACCTGCCAGCAGTGATGAAGGCTTCACTTTGTGTGTTAAATGCCTCACAGGGCTTCATTCAGCAGCAGTTGTAAATGTTGTCATTTTCATTTATGAGACCTTTGATATATTGTATATTGGTGAACATTTATATAGAACAACTGGAGAACTTTGAAATGTTGCTTTTGTGATCTTGTGTAATTAATATTTTGCCATCATATCCACTTTAACCTAATCTATAAAAGTCAGTGATCCTTAGCTCAGCATGTACCCACTATACTAAATACACTATGTAATATGTGACTCAGTTTATACCAGCATTTATGTACATTATTACACATTATGTGCTGTTCTTTTTTTGTTATATTCAATTCATTTCCCAGTAACAATGAATACATTTTCATTTTACTGTATTATCATAGCTTAATAGTAATGTATGAATGTAAAAACCTTGTCACTGAGGAGAGCATCTGTCTTTTCACATTATGACAAAAAAGGTCTTTGAGTCCCTGTTGAAGCAGCAGTTAGTCATCAGTGCCTGCCACCCTGCAATATTCATTACAACTTGCCTGCACTATTTATGAGCAACAGGAGTCCAGTCTGTCCTCCCGCTCTTTTCAACTGACAGCTCCTAATAGACCCAATAACTAATAATCCTCCAAAGACTCCAGAGAAAGTATATGTTCACATTTACAGTTTCTGTCTTAACAACTGAGTTACATTCAATATTTAGTCCTAGACAAAGGTGTTAAGAGAACTTTTAAGACAAACGACACCATTTGTTTTAAGGATGGAGTTAATTTTTCCTAAATAGAGCTTAAAGTGAGCTCAAGGTGTCTGTTTAACTGCTTCTATTTCTGTAGCAGTAACAGAAGCTGAGCCTTTCTTCTGTGTGATATGTGACATTCAATCCCTCAGTAAAATATAACAGGCCATGTCAGAATAGCAAATGAGGGCTCACCACAGCCGCAGACTTTGACTGTCTTTCCTGACCCTACTGAATTTACAATAGAGTGCGTGCATGATATGAATATACAGTATCTACATTCCTTCCATTCCCCACATTATTGATTAAGATTGTCCTGCTCACATAAACAGGTATCAAAGTCTATTAACGAGCAGTGATACTCACATTCTGCCAGCATACCCATCTCCTTGCACTTTCTTAGTCGGCACTCCTGGCATTTCCTGCGCATGTACATATCCATCTCACAGTTTCCGCCACTCTTGCATTTGTACACAGCGTTCTTTGTTATGCTCCGTCTGAAGAACCCTGAACATGAAGGGCAAAACAAGGCATGAACCTGGTACAGAAGATGCTGATACATTTTGTACTTTGATATAGAAATGGACAATTGTGCAGTTTTGAGGTACTTAATTATTTAGTGATGCTACTTTATACTTCTACTCTATTAAATTTTAGATTGTACTTTTTACAATCTACATTTATTTGACAGTGATAGTTACCAGTTATTTTGCACATTAAGATTCTACATGATAACATATTATCTTATAAATATGATGCATTACCCAACAGTAAAGTAGTGGAGTAAATTATTGCTCACTCATTGACATGTAATTATAAAGGGTAATAATTAAATTGTAAATATACTGTATATATAGTATACTGTAACAAGTCACTGTAACAACTGTCAACACAACACTGACATAATATCACCCTGCCACCTGAGGAATGTAAATCCAATATTCACTCTCCCTTTAATTCATCTTTTGTCTCCACCAACTCCTGAGGGAAATATCTGGATATTTAGTTGCTTAATGTTCCACTGTGTTCACCAGCTGCTAACTTTCTCTGCTGTTTGCTGCTGGGCAGGGAGCGCATAGTGTGTTTTAGCTGAAAACAGCTGTTTGCTGCTGCCAAAAGCTATGCTAATGAGAGCTGTAAGAGTGAACCAACAGTAACGTTGCAAGATAGAAAATCAAAACACGTGTGCTGAAATATGCTGCAATAGCTGGGTGATAATTCTCTGTGAGATCGTCCCTATAAGTTACACCTATAATCATCAAAAATATTGATTAGTGCAGTTTTAATAATGTGAACTTGTTCCTTGAATAAGACTGGTGAAGCCAGTGTCCAAAGCAGTCAAATACTAAAGGAAACCTTTTGGAATTTAATGTTTATTTTTGGGGTTTGATGGTTGAGGATTTAATCAAATTAAATGGTTAATGTGGTTTTACAGAATGTCCAATAGAGGGCTATAGAGTCTGTAATCAATGGAGGCCAAAGGAAAAAAAGTGGAACAGGTCGAGAACAGGACGAAGGAGAAGAAGTCAACAAGCTGAATCCGGTCAAAAAGCTAGCTTAAACAGCAAAAAGGCAAAGTTCTTTTTACTACTTAAAATTTGATGTTAAAATTATCGAGGACTGAGTTACTGTGTTTCGGGGGAAGTTAACAAGGGGCACTACAGTTTTTGAAGATGATTAATGAAAACGTCCTCTTCACTGAACAGGTCAGAAATTTTAGTGATCCTTCTTTCTGCTTAAATTTTTGAAATCCAGGATCTTTCCTCACTGAAATAAATGTAATACTGTGATATAAATACAATTACTGCCTCTTACGTTACATCTCATTCTAATAATGTCACAGAGAGAATCCAGTGAATCCAGCTGACAACGCTTCACACACACACACACACACACACACACACACACACACACACACACACACACACACACACATACACACACACAATAACTTTGGAACAGTTATTAGACATTCTGACATAGGACATTAAGCACAATGGCATGCATTAACGTAACTGAGCTCAGGTTGCTCCTGCATTGTATGAAGAAAGCTGAGAGGGAACCTAATCTGGCAGCAGTACCAGGTAGAGACCAGGTAGACCTGAACCTATTCTCTGTCAAATGGCAGGACAGGCCAGCTGCTGCACTCCTGGCATTGTCCGACATCACAGTGTGGAATTACACTTGTATGCATTCACTTGTATGCGTGTATGCGTTTGGCAGGAATCACAGCAAATTCACGGTGTCATAGGAAGACATAGAACATAGGAGCTGCCAAAGGTCATGACTTTGCTCACCATGTTAGTGGCATGGCTCAAATGATGGCAATCAGCCTGTCAATCCACCACTTTGGTGTATACTGACATATCTCAAAAACTTTTAAATGGATTGCTTCGAAATTTTGTAGACATCAATTGTCTCCAGAGGATGAATCCTACTGACTCTATTGCACCAAGAGGTTGACATGTGTGGTTCAGAGTGAAATATCTCAACAACTATTCGATGGATTGGCCTGAAATTTACAATTTATTGTTCTTAGATGATGTGTTCTAATGACTTTGGTGATCCTCTAAATTTTCCTCTAGCACCACCAACAGGTTGATGTTTTAGCTTTTTACAGTAATATCTTGACAACTATCAGATGGATTGGTAGACACCTTTACGGCCTCAGAGGCTGAACTGTAATAACTTTGATCTTTTGACTTTTGTGCCATCATCTGTTCAAAATTACATTTTGTTGAATACTTTGGTTAAAGGGGAGATACAGTAATATGCTTTATGGGATTTTCTGTTATCTATATATTGTTATGATGTTGGATATCTATGCGAAATACAGTCAGTTCCGAAACTTGAGGTTAACATATGTATATTCCATGTCTCATAGGCGGATGATAAAAGGTTTAATGCCAGTTTATACTGATCATGCATTTTGCCAGAAAAGCTGATCATAAACACAACATCTGACTGGAAATATCTTTACAGGACACACATTTGCCTTTTATGTGTAAGCGTTTCTTTGTGTTTTGGGCTTTATATTAAAAAAGTAAATTGCTCTTATTAACAAAACCCCAAGTAGCGCACACTGGAAATGGAAACAAGCTCACCTTTACATCCCTCACAGGTGAGAGCATTATAGTGGTATCCAGAGGCCTTGTCTCCACACACAACACACAGTTCCTCCCCTTTAACCCTTCCAGCCTGCGGGATGTGCCGGGTCCTCTTGCACACAGCAGGCATCACACTGGACACCTCCTCCCTCTCTGCATCATAATTGACCTCGAGGGGTCCTTTCCTCAGTTCATATATCCCTGTGTGTGAGTACCACTCATCTCCACCGTATTGAGGGTAGTAGTTCTGACTGGAGTAGTATGGTGTGGAAGACATGGTTGGCTCCATGGATGGGTACTGCATGCTGGGATAGCTGCTGAAGGGTAATATGTCAGGGTCCTGCAGTAGAGGACTGCCTTGATCTGCCAGAATATCTACAAGAAGAAGAGGAGAAGGATTATGAAACAGTGTAAGAACAATAATCAATTGTTATTTGGCCATTTGAGGGAAGTGGAACAAAGTCTAAACACAACATTGTCATATTATCACATCATACATATGTTCACAAGACATGGAACACCATTAGCACTCATTTGGAGCACTCATTTTTCTACACAGCTAACAAATGTACAGAAGTCCAGCACACAGCTCCATTTTGGTCTCCACCAAACCCATGATGGAAATAACTGGTCCTCTATCTGCTGAATGCTAAAACCAAAACAATGTGCTGAATGGTGCTAAAACAAACTGGAAACTGCAGAGTTGGATCATACATTTCTGTGGGATTATCACTATAGGTGACATCTTTAGCACTAAAATAAAAAAATATTGATTATTGAAGCTTCAATATGGACAGGTTCCTTGAAGAAGAGTGGTGAAGCTTAAGTGTCAGACACAGTCAAATGTTAAAGGAAATCCACTTAGAATGATGTCAAGTTGCTTCTATTTTTTACCCCAAAATCACCAGTTGGTCACAGATTTCATAGATATATATACAACATTTATCAATATCATTAAACCCTCAAAACCCTTCTTTGCTGCAGAAGCTTGTTAGAATATAAACTGGCTCAGCGATATTCAGTAACCCACATAACACATACTATAAACCTATAAATGATTAACAACTGGCTTGCACAGAGCACACTGTGTCTTTTAGAATGACATGTAACTCCACTCCAAACAAGTTGGCACATTTGAAGCTGATACAGGAATGTTAGCAGGATCATGATGTTGTGTTATCACTGCCAATTTCCAAAAGCAAGTATGGTATAATCATGACATCTTTAAAAACAGTAGAGGGGCGATGAAAGCCATTTTGAGGACTACGTCTGCTCTACATGAATCATCTCTCAGCTGTGCTGAAACATTCTGAGGAATCACAGAAAACTGACACTCTATATTGATATAAATAGGTATCCTATTAAGTACAAAGTAACACTGACCTTTTGAAGACTTGGTCTGGACCATGGCCATCTCTGTGTTACCACACACAGATTATTCAGAGACTTTATGATCTGATCCAGACATTCCGGCTGTGGTTTGTAGTTTAGTTCCTCTTTTTAACTATAACTAAAAAAACATTATCTTCTATTTTTTTCTGTAATTTAAAGACGTGAGAACAGCAGAACAGCAGATCAGCCACTGAACTTGGCGCTTGCTTGAGAAATCCTAAGTGGCACAAAGGTTGCCACAGCTAACCATTAACTAGACAGTCACATTTCTATACATCATTACAAGTAGCTACCTGATGTGTGAAGTCATTTCCAGATTTTGACAATACTACCAGCTGACTGCTGTGTGGTGTGCAGGAGTTTATGAAATAGCTGTGAGCTGGTTCATGCATCATCAAGCGGGGCATGTGTCTCTGAAATCTTTTGCAGGTCTTGGGAAACAATCTACTGCTTGCTTACTAAGTAGTTTTTACTCACTCTCAATCATAGCACGTGGTATTAAGGTGTTACAACTCACTCAGATTGATTGGAGGCTGTGCTGTCAGCCTATCATAGCCAGTAGTGGATTGGTTATTGTGACATTCAAGTTTTTCCATGTACCTGACAACAGCAGGACCACTGATCTGGGATGCTTGTTATTGTATTTCTTTTCTTTTCTTTTTGTCCCTATTGTGATGAGGTATCTTTGGGTTTTTTGCAAATACATACAGGTGTGCTCCCACCTTCACCTTCACCTGAGAAAAACCTTTTGTGGTTGAAATGTTATGTCTGAATAGAAGATCAGCACTTTGGTCCACATTGAAATAGCTCGACAGTCTTTGGATGGATTGCCATGAAATCTTGAACAGACATTCACGGTTCCCAGAGGGTGAATCATCATGATTTTGGTGGTCCACTAACTTTTCCACTAGTGCCACCATTAGGTTGACATTTGTGGTTTTGAGTGAAATGTCTCAACAACTATTGGATTGCCATGAAGTTTTGTTAAGATATTTATGTCTGTCTCATGATGAATTGGAATAACTTTTTGTGATCCCTTTATTTCCCCTATAGCACCATCATCAGGTTAAAATCAAAATGTGTCCAATACCTTAGCTGTGCTGTGTGTTTTAGCAAATTAGCAAATGTTATCATGCCACTCTAAACTTAGATGGCGAAAATGTTAAACAACATACAACATCAGCATTGTCATTGTGAGCATGTTAGCATGTTGACATTAGCATTTAGCTAAAAACACCCCTGTGCCTAGGTACAGTGTCACAGAGCTGTTCATGTGGCTGAAGATTCTTAGATGTTTTTTGTCTTTCTGTGACCTAGTTCATACCAAGTAGACTTACCAAACAAGTGGGAACTCTCTGAGATGGAGAACTCATCGCTGGGTGGGATTTGCAGTGGTCCCACCACATTGATGTCGGGGCCCACCCACTCATTCATTCAGGAGGGTTGTCAGGCAGCAACTCAGAAAATGCCAGTTGAAGTGGGCCGCACAGAAGTTGTACGTCTCTGATTGCTTCTGTAACAAATAAGAAATATTGTGATATTGATATGTAAAGCATGATAACGATCTGTTGGACACTCTTATAGGACTACAGGATCATCTGAAGCCTCTACCACAAAATAATTAAGCATCAGCTACTGAGTTTCTACATCAACATGCCTGACAGGTCTTCTCACCCACACAGGGATGAGATGTTCAGTAGCTGCCTGCAGGGAGGTGGGGGATGAAGGTCAGGCCCCAACAAGGCCTCCTTGACAGCGAGTCATGCAAAGCGTATATTCTTTCTACCTACAGTCAGAGCAGTTTTTAAATGTCCTGTCCTATCACATGTACTTATATACTTAAGTATATGTTGTATAGTTAGGGCTCTCCTAACAGGCTGTATCACAAGATTATCCCCTGTAATGTAATTTTATTGAACATTAAGTGTATAAGCCTTCAGTCTTAGTTAAGATATACACTTAATTTAACAATATAGTAAAAATCTGAATTGTAAATGAGCTTGGAAGCATCTCAGGAATGACGTCTTTAAACTTCTCCATGGCCTTTCTGGTGTCAAGGCCACAGCATGGTCACATGTGTAACAATTACTTTTATAGACTTCACCTGCCACATTTTTTTTAATTAACTCAGTGTAATTTCCCCTGAGGTCCAAAAGCAACCCACAAGGATACAGAAACCTCGAGTTCATTTTAACAGCCCACACAACAGCCAAACATACCTCTCTACTCATCAGACACAATGGCACACCGCAGGCTCATAAGAAGTCATGTGTTCACCTGTGAACATGAAATACGTTCATACTCGATCTCGTAGTCCTTACCTTACTCTTGCCAGATGATTTCCCTGTTTTTCCTGCCTTGTAACTTTCTTCTTCAGCCTTGTTTCTGATATCCACACTGTGAGCTACAGTTCCATCAATATTTGCTGATGCACATCAAGCTGCTTGTGTCTGGACTCCAGTGAGAGCATGTGTGACCAGTTGAGGTCAGGGAGAAATGGATGGTGGTTATTAATTAAACTGTCCATCCCTGTCCATGTCAACCCTCTCCCTCCCCTCCCTCCAAACACACTCTCTAAAAAAATCCCTCTTTATCTCACCAAGACAAGAGGCTGCCACATGAATCCTCCAGCAGATTACAAATCCCACCCACATACACAAACAACACACATGGAACATACATCCAGTGATTAACATGTCCCAAACAACTGAGAGCAAATTGAGTAGAAATTCTATTATTAGTGCAGTAATTTATTGGACTTATCTTAGAATAAAACAACTGAATGTCTTCATTCACTGTAACAACTTGGCTACAGTACAATTTTATATTTTGACAAGGATAAAAAGAAATTTAGGTTATCACAGAAAAACACAGAAGGAGACTATGTGGCAATCATCTGTCCTTGAACTGATCAAAGCCATTTTATCATATGACTGCAATGTGCAGTGCCAGTTGACACCAGATTTGTTTATATTGGCACATATGGTACCTCACCTAACCTGTTGTCTTTGTGTACTCTAATATGGACACATAAAATACATTTTTTCTTGTCTCTACATTCTTTAATTTGTCCAAAAACAATAGTTTAATCATTGATGGGTTGTTGCTCCATCAGAAGAGGCCCTTCTGAGTCAACAGACAGTCTCTCTGAAATAAACAGAACCTTTGCCATTGGCTGCTGGCTGTTTGTGTACTATCTGTGTTTGAGAGCATGTGAGGAATGAGTTGGCAGCAGTGGCCTCGGGGAAGGGACAGACACAACTTTATCGTACATATTTATAAGTTACATGTACAGCATTCAGGGCTCTCACAAGTATTGATGAGGTTATTTTACAACTATTTTAAATTCCATGTCCATTTTCTATGATGAGGACAACAGCAGATATTGGGTCGTCTGGGCTTTTGTTTTTCCTTTTAACTTGGTATTGTATTTCTCATCCCAGACAAAGTGTATTGCAAGTGATGCACATGTTAAATATCAAATGCACACAAAGTAGTATTATTAAGTGTTTAACTTATGTATGTTAACTTCCAAAGTAAAAAGACCCTCATCTTTTCAAATGGTAGTAGTTTGGAGAAGCATGTCTGACACTGGTGACGAATATCCTGTCCAGTAATTATCTTCCGTGGTGAAAATGAACCAGTGGTGGATAAAGACAGATAAGACAAAGGATGTTTACCAAAGTGTGATGGGAAGCAGAGCTGTCTTTGGAATATTTAAAAATATAGATGTCTAATTTGAGCCCACTAACATAAACACAAGCAGTGTTGGGGAAAGTCTATTTTGTCAAGTAGTTGTAGAAGATAATGAGAATTTAACTTTGACTACATGGTACATTGTGCCTTTATGAAGGCTTTATATGAATAATGTAAGTGTAAAATTTTATACTGTATTATACTATACTATACTATACTATAGCATGAGAAGTCACAAGTGCTCTTGTACTTCTTTTTAGCCTTTAAAACAGTTCTTTCTTTCTTTTTAACCTTGCTAGCAACATGGCTCACAGGATGGCAGTGGGCTCACTACTTTGGTCCAGACTTAAATATCTCAACAACTGTTGGATTTGCAATTAAAGTTTGTACATTCATGTTCCCCAGATGAAACAAAATTACTTACTTTTCCTGTAGCGACACCATAATGTTGATGTTTGTGGTTTTGAGTGAAATGGATTACTGGAATGATTGCTATGAAATTTGGTGTACACATTCATGTCCACTACTTTTCATTTTGTGCCAACACCAGGTCACGGTCCAGTACTTTGGTTTATGATGAAATACCTACAAACTAACAGTCCCAGCAGTCCTAGTTGTACTTTATGTTCTGTGTTAATTAGAAAAATTAGCATGTAAGACACTAAACTAAAACATGCTTTTCAGACATGAAATATGTAGCACTGCTGGCTTCCTCAGGCTGCTAGTGATAAATTAGTCACTGGTGACTTTTATATTAAAGAATAATTGCGGTTTATTTCAACATTATGTATTTCCAATAAATGTGGCCATAATAAATACAATTTTAAAATGAATCACTAAACATTTGTCTCAGAACAAAGAAACAAGCTATAGCTTGTTTCTTTGTTGCCATTACAGCTAACAGCATACATGAGCAACTTGCTGGCTAAACTAACTGCATATTCTTCCGTGCACTGACTGCGTCTGTGAAACTGAAGTGGAATGGAAGCCTAGTCACAGGCTCATGTGTAAATTACCTGACATGAAAGTTGCTCCAGATGTTGATCCCATTTTCAGTTTTCTAGCTAACTCATCAGCTATAATGGATGCTAACAGTGGCTAGTTTATGTTTGTTGCAGTATTTGGAATACTTTTGGAGGCTCATGCAGCTTGCCCCCAATATGCCTTGTTTTGAGTGCAAAGTTAGCATGACACACAGAGCCACATCAGCTACATTTATGGCAAATACACCAGGTTGAAATAAACCAGAATTAGCCTTTAATGTTCCTCCTTACCTCTTCATTCACACCTGACATGACACTTACAGAAATGAACATGCGTACGTGATATTTGGGAGTAGAGAAAGAGAGTGGTGAGTTGAAAATGTAGTTAAAAAACCAGGAAGGAGGCTTTTCTTGTTTGTTCATCATTTAAGATTATTAAAGAGCGAATCCTGCTGCATGTTTTATGAAGTCAGACATGTAGGATCTTAAGTTGCCATTCTCCTATTACTCAGATGTGAGAAGATTAAAACTGTCTCTTGCAGAGAGCTACTGCTGTGACCTTACATAAATCCAACACTTTGAGGGTGAACATGGTAACCATTTTACCTGCTATTAGCGACCAAGCACTGTCAACGTTAGCAGTACACCCAACAGAGATGCTAGTATTGCTTTAAACTAGAAAACTAGGCTTGTTTTCTTGGTTTTTGTTCCCTTCTTCTTTTTTTGAATACATAAAGTAAAATGCAATGTTGAAAAACTCATGCACATTACTCAATAATGTGTTCAATCCAGAATAATACAGAATATTGAAGCTCTATATGGAATTCATGTTTCTGGACAATCTTAATACAGAATAGACATGTAGCGTTTTTCATTTCTTGTGTGTTCAAGTGCAAATCAAACCAATGCTCTCTCCGACAACAAGATAATTTACTGAACAAAACTGTTTTTCTGTTCTTTCACAGTAATGATAAACAGAAGGTGTAAATTCCCCATACTTTTTTATGATTAAGGTGAAACATTGCAGTATGTTATTTTTAGAAACAAACTGGGTCTCCGTGTATCAAACACTGAGAAACTGCAAAAAAAGACACTAGAAGAATAAATTATTATGCTGGTTATGTGTTACTCGAAATGCTTCATGGAGTAACATCAGCACTGAACTCAGCATCCATTTCATCCCATTATGAGCTCACAGCACTATAAATAATGAAGCTGATATAATGCTGGAAGAATTACAAATGGAGGGTGAACTAGATCTGCCCAGAAAAGAAGAGCGAGCAAAGCTGTGATATAGTGCAATCATTCAGCAACAACAAATACATACAAGCAAAAAAACAAAACAAAAAAACATTAACACTGTGGTTTGCTGTCAAACCCATTATTACATTCCAGTAGCATGTCTCTTTTCACGTTGCATAGCTGACACAAAACATTTCAAAATCTGTCCACAAGGTTCAAAGTAAGCTACATAAAGTTCAGTCAACATTTGCTTGCACAGACGGAGTACGATCAACACAGGTTGCAGAAAAAGTGAAGTCAAGTTTGAAAGTTGATATGTTTCTGATGTTCTTTTAACACTAATCGGCTTATGAATGTCAGTATGTGGTTTAGTTGCCATGATACCAAGCATACTACTCTATAGACAGTGTAGATTACATTTATTATTCAAGTGTCTCATCCATCATCATAATTTCTACTTCTATCATGTATTTGCTGATGTTTCTTTCATTCTTGTTGAAAGTTTGATTCCTAATAAAAACATGTTAGCATTTGGACTTCCTTGATGTCGTGTTTCATTATGAATTTCTAGACAAATTATCACAGTAAAACTGGCGTATTGACCAAAATGAGAATAGGCTGGTTTGAGGTACATATGATGTTGCTGCTCCGGACACCTCTCCGATGTTTCTGACATTTCCACAGGTGTGAAACTGAAGCTTCAGCCTTGATCAAGTTTAAAAGTTTTGGAAGTCCTTGGCCCCACTGGGCTCACTGGTACCCGTCCTGGTAATCCCCATTCCCGTAATGTTCCTCCTCTTCTTGCATGGTCACCCCTCTCTTCTTTTTCCAACCCTGTTTCCGACCAGATGAATTGTCTGTGGTTCCGTAACTCTTTTTGGGAACTGTCATGTTCTCGCTGTTGAGCTCCGTCTCTTCAGCCAGCTCGTCTTCATCAATAATGCCACATTTATCCTCGCTTGTGCCCTCAGGGTTGGCCCAGTCCTGCTGTTCTCCCGAAGCAAAGATAGCGTAGAAGATGACCCCTGAGTAATGCACCATGGACGCAATAACGAAGACATTCTGCCACTCCAGACGAGTCTGTCGGGAGATGAATAGAAGCAATGAATATCCTGTCAGAAGCAGACTAACTGATCTTTCAATGATGTACCTCTGAGGTGATGCTATAAATCTGCTGCCTTACTCAGGGCATTGGGAATACTACAGCTGAAGTGTATAATACATTTTATAGCACTATAAATTATTAATAACAGCCTTTGATAGGTGCAAGACTATTACAGTAATTCTGTGTTTCATCAAAACGCAAGCCTGATATATTTTATACATGCAGTGAAGGGAAACCTCAGTGAAGGACACTGTTTCTTAGTTTTTGATGATGTTTTATACATTTAAAGAAGACTGGGAATGGCTTTACACACAATAATTACAAATAAATGAAAAAGTTAAATCAGAATATGAAATGAATGAATAGGAAATCTTCAGTTACAGCCGAGATTAGAAAATATGATGAAACAAGGTGTCAGTGCAAAGAAACCTGTTGTACCTTGTGTTTTGTCAGGGCTCCAACTATAAGAGGACACACCATTCCAGACAGTGTTCCCACCCCATTAGAAATCCCCATTAGGATGCTGGCATAGCGGGGAGCGATATCCAGATGATTGACATTAAAACCTAATGACACAGTATACACAAGAACGTTTGATTATCATAACAACTGAATACATTCTCTTGACTTTTGTCAAAAGTGAACATGGTTTAGATCCACACAGAAATTTAGATTTTTTGGTTTCCTTGACAACAGTTTATGAAATATTCAGGAGCAGTGCCTGTGTGAAGGCTTGGCAGGCTAATGCATGTACACCGCATCACACCCAAAGGAAAAGAAAGCAGCATTGCACTTTCTAGACAAGTCTTTCATAATCCAAAAGACAGAGCCGTAACATAGAGAGAGGCACAAAAGAAAAAAAGTGGATCTGCAACATCCATCTCTTAAAAAACCTTTACATTTTAGGTTTAGCTAAGACTCTTGAATTTAAGGTGAAACACAAACATTTCTTTGGTGCTGCTGTAGAAATACCTGAGATGGCGAATCCACTGAAGCCCACAGCCAGCACCAGGAAGGAGATGGCCACCGCACGAGTGTGAGAAAACCCAACAACCAGCAGTAGAGTAGCCTCCATACCAAATCCTGCAAACATTTTTTTATAGATGGGTTATAGGCAGAAGTAACCAAGTCACCATTAGTGTGGTGGCACCTCATTTGTAAACTTACATATAACACTGTAACTTATTTAAGAGGATTTCACTGTTTGGATGCTTTTGCCAAGAAATAAATCCAAGATATCTCATAAACACAGCTATTTACTGTGCTGTGCCATTATTAGCTGTGCTGTTATTCTCAGCTGCTCTACAAAGAAACTGACACCTTGGAAAAACCGGAAAATAAAACCCAGTCTTTCATAAATCTCCATTAAACCCTCATGTTTCATCATATTTGGACCAACAAGGTACCGCTAAAGATGGAATGATCTGCCTACACGGGGCTGAATCCACTGACCTGTTGTTAGCTTGGTAAATTTATTGTGTTTCCAAGCCAAAATTCCACTTTTACAGTATCATGTGTTTCCAATTTCTTATTAGCTTAAATTATGTTTTTATTCTGATTCTGATTACAATAAAAGAAATCGTGGAACTAGCAAGTCCTTCCTACTGGATTAAATTAGCTAACATTACTCCTCTCAACGTTCTTTTTTTTTCAAAGCCTGTGTCCTAAATAATTTCATACTACTGTTTAGAGACTGAATAATTTAATGCAGATTACTAATAACACAGACTATCATCATCTGTTGACTATAATTAACTGAAACATCTCTGCTCTCACTGCAAAGCTAGCTCAAAGGAAATGGCTAACAGATCTGGAGCCTATGCAAATGCTATCTTGATATGCTGTTGAAATACTCAACAGCCAAACAATGATTATTATTTGCATATTAGTTATAACAATTAGCAAGTATGAAATAAAGGGATTAAGACTTAAGGAATGATTAAAAACAGTCTAAACCAGAAAGCAGAAAAGGACTGATACCGTCTACAATCTGTTGGAAGGTGAAATAGCTCCACAAAAATTGTTTTAAAATAAAGTCTCAATAAAGGAAATGTATTTGGGGGCCTTGTAAAACCCGGAGCATGTGTTTATTCATCAAGATAAACAATGACATACCTCCACAGTTCATGAGTTTCCTCACATTTGTGGTAGACATGATTTTGTTACTGCGTAAGAAGTCAGCAAGCTGTCCTCCAATAGGAACAACAATTGTCATCACCATGTGGGGGAAAGCAGACAGGAGCCCCACCTGCAGGGATATAATACGTTCAGAAAGTCATAATGGAAATCAGTCCTATGATTTAAAAAGTCTTTTCAGTTTAAGATTTGAAACTATGACGCCAACCTTGCTGATGGGGAAGCCAAAGACTTCCTCAAAATAGGCCGGCTGGCTAATGAGTAGCAGGTAGAATGTCCAACTACGGCAAAAGTTGGCCACGATGATGGCATAGACAGGCATGGAGGTAAAGAAACGACGCCACGGAGTCTTGAATTTCTGAAATTGGGAGACAGAAGTCAATGTACAGTATGCCATTTGTGCTGTGTCTGTGCCAGGATTTTAGTGAAATGATCAC
Source organism: Euthynnus affinis (assembly GCA_029490765.1). Lineage (NCBI taxonomy): Eukaryota > Metazoa > Chordata > Actinopteri > Scombriformes > Scombridae > Euthynnus > Euthynnus affinis. The sequence continues at coordinate 21,704,364 of CM055844.1, read as the reverse complement.
TGTGATACCCTGAAATTTACAGCACACAGTGTAACGCATGCACACCTCAGTCACACTTAGCTGGCGCATTGTTTCACCAATGGTGGTCTCGATGTACGTCCTCTCCTCGTCTGTGATTGTGGGATGATCAGCAGGACTTCCATATGCCAGCAGTAGCCATAGGACATACCATACGATCCCAAAAACACCTTTTCATGAAACAACAACAAATAAAATGAATGTACAATACCAGCCAAAAGTTTGGATACACTTTTCAATTCCCTTGAATGAGAAAGTGTGTCCAAACTTTTGACTGGTACTATACATGTACACTTAAAGATATTTATCTGTGTAGAGGAGGACTTCTAAGGTGTTACAGAGCAGGAGGGGCAGGACAGACTAATTAAAACAAGCCCAGACCTACTCTAGGTCTTAATAATGAAACACGAAGTTTAGTCTCATTATTAAAAAGAAATGAACATGGTGTGAGTCACAGAGCCCTGACAGGAAAATGCTAATTTACACCAATAAATCATGAGATCATATCACACCAGAACCAAAGTAGATTTTTATTAAAACACATTTGGCAAAGTATGAATTTTATGTCAGTGTTAATCGTTTTAATCAAACTCAGAACCAATTCAGATAAGGTTTATTGTCCAAAGAATATAAAGTACAACTGCTAATGAGAAACATATTATGAAAACCACTCTGCATGTCATCCAGCTGACACCTAGTGTATTCTGAGTCATCCTTTACAAATGGTTTACTTAAATATTGGTAATCTGTTAATAAATACTTGTATTAATACATCAATTTTGCAGTTATACATGTTGATAAGTTGTTGATAAATGGATTTAGGTCTCTGCATTTTATTCTTGAAATTTCAAGTGATCCATTACATTGTCTTTCTGATGAGTGAATGAGCTAAAATGGCAAATGTCCTGCTGGAGGTTAAACCACAACCCAGAGGGATTTTTCCACAACCTGGCAACCCAAAAGTTGTTCTTAGTAATAGAATACACATGATTTATAAAGCATAAGTAAATTATTTATTACTTAAAACCATTTATCAAGGGTAACTTTTGGTAAACAAGTCCTCTGAAAGGCAGTAATCATTGTCTGTATGTAAAACGAGTACAAGGAAGTTGGGTTTTATTCCAAAAGCAATAAAGCAGCCAGTTAAAGTCAGCCAAAGATTGGCCACTGCCATTAACTTTTTATTGTTGTATTTGCCTTCATTGTATTTTATCTTAACATGAACATACAACATGTTGTCATTTAACATTGCTTTTTATTTGAGTGAATGAACTGTTGTGCTGTTATTTATATTTGTGATGTTCGTGCAAACATCAGTCTTACCATAGATGTAAAAGACAGAGGACCATCCAACATACTGAACCAGCACTCCAGCTAAAGGCATAGCGATCACCGCTCCTGCATAGGATCCTGGGAACAATGGGAACAATAGGTGTCATATTGCAATGTCAAGGTATTATTATGCCAGGCAGTAACATCAGATCTATGTGATAATTATCTAAAAATATTTTAAATATTAAAAAAGTATCTTGTTTATTTTTCCTTTTCTCAAGTTTGAGTATAAACTACTTATAACTGTCACTTTCTTACAGGGAAACTGACTCTAATGTGATAAAAACCACACTGTATAAATGTGCCTTAATAAAAACAAATACATCAAAGAAACACATTAGTTTCTCTGAATAAACATCATCAAAATGAGTCATTGGCACAGCTGCCACAGAAAGGGTGTTTTAATGTGTTTCCTATTATCTGACAGATTCATGAACACAGTTGTTTTGAATGGAGCAGGGAGCATGAGAGTGCTTTTGGATAGTGAGCAATGCAACACTTCATTTAGGTGAATAGAGGGAAAAGCTCCTTCAGAGTACGCAGGTGAGCTGTGTTCATTTACAGACAATGTCAAGAGGGTTTTGATGCATGGGTTGTCATGGTACCAGTTTAAAATGTAGCATGGTTAATTTCATTTCAGGAGTGGCAGCAACTACATTTGACAAACAAGCGTGACTTGTAAGACTGTGTAAACTGAACTGAAACAAGTTTCTAACAGCTTTGTGTTGCAGTCAGTTTGGGAATATTTTGGAGTGTTTTGTCTCACCGCAGAATGAAGTGGTGGCCAGTCGACTCCGTTCAAGAGGTGGTGCCCATTTAGACCACATCCCATGGCATGCTGGGTAGGTAACACCCTAGCAGGGACATGTGACAGGTGATGTTAAAGGGAACTTGGGATTCACTAACAAAGTAGAATTATCATTTGCACTTTTTTTTTAACCATCTTTTTTCTTACCTCCACTAAGCCCTGCAGGATGCGAACAAACATGACACAACCGTAGTGTACTCTCGCTGCTGATGGGATGAACATATTCAGCACTGATGTCAGGAAGATGGCAGCTCCAAACACCCTGTAGAAAAATTGGCATGTCATCCCTTTGTGCAAAGGTACCATCACTATCCACCTGAATCACTTATTTGAAGGAATGGTTTCACATTTTAGGAAACATAAGATAAGCTAAATGGCTGCTGGTTTTGTATTTACCACAAAGATATGAGAATGATATCTTGTCATATAACTCTCAGCAAGAAGGCAAATAAGTATACTTCCCAAAATATCAAACTATTCTTTTAAAGCCTTTTCTTGTGTGTAATTTGGTATTTATTTGGTGCACCTCCAATTACTTAATTCCAACTAATTGCTAAAGTGACCTACAGAATATTTTAGTTTGTGCACAGGGGGAAATTAATCCCAGGCAAACAAATAAACATGGAGAGTAAAATTTCCAATAATAAATCAATAATCACTTGGGCTTAAATTGAACAGTTATTTCAAGGAAATTCTTGTTTTCCCTAAAATTGGTACCAAATTAAACAATGTTAATGTTGTGATATTGTTCTGATATTTTTGTAATAGCTAAAAACACAACTAACACATGCTACCCAGTGTCTGGAAGCTACTGTAGATGTCTAATATTGGCAGGCAGTATATCTCTAGATATCTCGCGGTCAAAGCATCTCAGTCAGCCTTATAATGAGACAGATCTCACGCCTCTGCCTTTCATGGAATGAGATAAAGACATCCCATTCAATCCACAAGTTTCTGCTTCATCACCGCAGTACGGCTTAGCTCCTTTCTCATTCCTCCTTCACTTCATCCCCCCCTTCCTTCTCTTTTTCCAAAACAGTGTGTAAGTGACACTTGTAATATTCCAGTGGCTGGTGTTTCAGAAAGAAATCAGAGGCAGGATCTTTCATTATTAACTCTGTCAGTGGCGTGTCCTCTTTTCCTGTGAAGCTTTTATTACAGGACTGCTATCTGCTCCATCAGCACCGCTCACCACACCGTACAGCTTTAACCCTTTAACCACACAGGACCAAGGAGGCGCTCCCCACAAACCTTTATCATTTTTTAGTCTTTCTTGCGATCCCTTCTTAACATATGTTGTCAGGGCTACAGCTACCATGACTTCATCCTCAATTCAAGGAAAAAAAGTAAAAGTAAAAGCAATAGACAAAAACCATCATCTGACACTTCACCTCAAATTTAAACATTTCTATCTCATGGTAAACAGCTGTTTGTACTAGGTTTAGGGCTCCAACAATTATTGTCAGCACTGATTAGTCAATAAAATGTTAGAAAAATGTGAGAAATGCCCTTCAGGACAAGTCCAAAGCAACATTATCAAATTGCTCTTTTTTTTCCCCAACCAACAGTCTAAAAACCAAATATATTGAATTTATAGTCATATGAAAGTTAGATCACAGTGTTACAGATAAACTATTAACAGTTAAGAAGTTATTAAGTGCATGTGACCTGTTGGCAGACAGCTTGTTTGAGATGAAACCTCCAGGGATTTGAGTGACAATGTAGCCCCAGAAGAAGGAGCCGTGGATCAGCCCCACTGTCTCTGGGTCCCAGTTAAACTGAGCTTTCTGGAAAGGGAGAAAAAAAAGGCTTTGAGCGGAGCACACAAAAATATGGTAATAACCATACAGTTAATTAAAATTAAAGTAGTTTTTAATTTACCAACAAACATTTGGTACAAAAAGAGTTGAGTAAGCTTAAGTTAAATTACAATTTAGTCTGAAAAGGTTAAACTTCCAGCTACCTGAAGCACCGGAGTCCCATTGATATAAACAGTGTTGTTGTTCACCATCTCTACAATGGCCACACCAAGGTTGCAGCGGATGCCGAAGGAGATGCAGAAACCCAACCCACTGAGGATGGCGATGATGTAGCGCTTGGGCAGACCACCACAGTTACAGTCCAGCAGTGGGGCAGGACGTGGTGCTGATGCCACTGGTCGCCCATCCTCTGTCAGTTCAATGTTGTCCTCTTCTTCTACATTAGTACCATCTATTTTCCTGAGGAGCAAATAACAGGAAACAAATTGAACTTTGCAGTAAATGTATGTGATAATCGGCGGTATCAATCTGTTGTTATCTCTTCAGCCTGAAGAAGAGACATTTGTCTTCATCCATATTCTTCCTGCACTTTCAACTCCCTGTGTGTTAAATTCTGTGATATTTTTAAAGCTGACTTTAGCTGAAAGTCATACAGTAGTATGCATACATTGTTTTGTACATGATGATCATGTCACAGTTCTGTCATTTTGTCTATAACTTCTGGGAAATGTGGCAACAAAAATAGCACAATAACATGGATCTTTCTGCTCTCTTGCAGAGGGCAGCAGATGAAGCCAAGTCACACGACTGAAAAGGTCACAGTACTTCTTTTATCAGGTTCCAGGTGCATCACTCTCCATACCTGTTCACCACTATCCAGAGTCCACAACCCCATGTACTGCTTTCATCTCCTGCAGCAGATCTACACTGCAGTTCTTAAGACATTAGTTTTTATTCAAAATTTAAAAGTTAAAAAAAAAGAATCTAATTCATACTTTTGTTTCAGTGTTTAAGGACCACTAGTGTCTTTTCAATAAGGTTCATTAAGTCTACATCTCCTCACTGCCCTCAGTGACATCAATTAGTGCAGAGTAACAGATGCATAAAACCATCCTGGATACCAGTATCCAGTATATCCAATAATAATATGTTTGAGGTAACACAAGGTCCGGATCATTGCCAGGCACATTATACACAAACTGTTTGATTCAAACCTTAACATACATTTGTAAAGAAAAAATAGAACAAATTAACTAATTGACAGTTTTTAATTTTGATTAGACTACATCAATTTATCAACTTGGATAAATTTCATTACTTCATTCTGTCCCACATTTACATCCAGTAAAAATCATCTTTGCAATCTTGTGTGCTCAATAATACGAATTCATTGAGATGAAAAAAATAATTATTTCAAAAATCTACAATGACAGGTTTATTTTTATTAGATCTACATTCAGCAAAAACTAAAGATTTTTCAATTTCTACTTGTTTGTACTTTTGAAGTCAATACATTCCCTTTATATATGACAAAAGTGGGCTACATACATTTTAATGATACACACACAAAATTCATTTTCCAGGAAATTGCATACTTAGTACTTTATCACTGAAAATGACAACAATCTTCCTTATATATGGAGGTTCCCTATTACCTCTGCCACACACACACTCCCACACTCACACGCAGATCCCTCTGTGAAATATGTATCAGATATGAAATATGTATTAATGTCTTAAAATAAGATCTGTGATTACATCACTGGAATTGCATGGAAAGCACAAGAATCAAATATTTATTTATCGTCAAGATCTCTGAGAACACGTTGGGCTTAATGTGGTTGCTTCCAGGCTTTTCATATCCCTCTGACGGCAGATGTTTTGGTTGTTTTAAAAATTACATCTCTACCGTAAATACAATATATGGACAATGACTGAAAAGACTGCTTTGTTTATTCCATGCAGTCCAATGACTTCTAAAAAACTTTTCAGAGTGTGGATCAAAGCATGGATCTAAGACACTGCACCTCAGCCGTAATGCCTCATTCTCATCGTTCTCCATACAAACTCTCTCACCTTTGCAGTTTTCCCAGAGAGTCCCCCACAGTGTTCTTCACTTCCTCCTTGCCTGGCTTGAGCACCTGTTCCTTCAAACCTGCTAACCCACCAAAAGGCATTTTCTCTGCGTCTTTGCTTTCTTGCCTCCTTTATCTCAAAACAGTGTCTTGATACCTCACTAGCACACTTTGTTCTGAGAAAGGGAAAAAAAATCCACTAGATGTTCTTCTTCATCCTTCTTGAGTTTGTGGCACCAGGGATTGGCTCCACCTTTCATTGATGCCAGGGCTCCCTCAGAGGTAACACAGACTTTACCTTTCCACCCTTCTCCGATTTGAAGAGAGGAATTAGTGCAGAAGTGGAGGGAAGGATGATGTTGTATTCCTCAATGTACAAGGCACCATTCAGCCTCTGGAACGTGTTTCATCTCCAAAAGATCCAGTTTAGAGAAAGATTTATAAATATAAGGAAGGGAGCAAATTAAAGTGTACAATCCAGATTTTAGTCTCTAGGCATTGTGAGTCCCTTTTGTCTGCAGCTGAACTGAACGAGTCGCTCAGATCTCCTCTCCATCTCATAACTCATCCATCCCTGATGAGGAGGGGCAGGTGTAGCTGGTTTTCCAAAACCCAGCCCCTTGCTTAACACATTACCATTATCTTCATCGTCATCAATATCTTCCCCAGCACTACCCCTTTAGCTAGTTAGGTTCATCTGATCTCAGCCCAGTGGATGAACAATTAAATATGCATGAGCTTGACTAGTTGCATTGAAAAGAGATGAGAGTAGCTAGACTGGACTGATGTGGTGGAGTGGGTGAAAACTAAGACACAGCCATCAAGTTCCAGGTTTACACTTTCAGCTTTTCCATGTCCACTATTTACAATTGTTACAGTTATAAGGAAGTGACAGAAACCATAACTGCTGCAATAAAGCTGTTTATCTTTAACTATTTGACACTGATGGGCATTTTCCCAAAATGCCTATTTTGCAAGCAGGGGCTAGCTCATGATTTTCCAGAGTGAGTTTCCTTCCTTTCAGATCATCAAATATGCAGCATTTTAAAAATGTAGAAATTGAGATTTTAAAATTTAAGCAGTAGACTGGATGGTGTGGGCCTGAGCCCAGAGAGTCTGTTTTACTGAAGGCTTTTGCAGAGTGACAGGGTGGTGCTGGTACACCAGCTGTTTATGCACTCTGAGCACTCCGTTCTCAATGAACACTCTTTCAATAACTAATGTTCTTCATACCAGAAATATCATAGCCTCATAACAGTAAAATCCAAATGAAATTGCCTTTTTGTTTTTGTAGGTACTGTATAGCATGAAAATGTGATTCTCCCTCAGAAATAAGATTGTGAGATCAGATTGGATACGATGGATTTTGATTTTTTTTTTTTTTTAGTTGTTTACACAGTAACAGTCCTTGTTAATTATTCATAAAAAAAATATAGAGTTATCAGATTAACAAAAACATCAAATTCAACCAGCATGACTAAAACATATGACTAAAAATTGAGTAGTTATAATTACATGACAATGAAGTGAAAAGGGCACATCCCAAACAGAAGCTAGAAAAGGTGTATGACAGTTCTTCTCTGCTTCTCAGAGACAGTAGTATTGGGCTTAAATACAGCAATGCAAATATTAAATTTAGCAAACAGTTGTTTTAAATTAATTATATGATGTAACTTATGATGCAAAATCATTTCTAAATGTAATACTTGAATATGAAACCAAGGGCATTTTAAATAAAAATGGTCCCTGCAGGAAGTCCTTCCATTTCTAAATAAGTCATGCCTACCATCTAGTGGTTGGGATGAGGAAATGACACAAGTGTTCATCAGGTGTTACTGGAGAGATACACGCAATCAATACTGTTCAAAAGGTCAACATTATTAAATAATCCTTGAGAGCCCCCTTGTGGACAAATAAAATAGTCTTTTTATTAGGTTAATTTTTGCGCCACCACCTGTTCAGCTCTGGATCATATAATGCCTCAGCCAGTCAGGGAAGGACACCAATAACTGCTGTATCCTGTTTCCAGCTTCATGCTATGTAGTGGTCACTGTGTTGCTGTTAGTTCACCACATCAAAGTAGGTTGCTTCATTGAAATTTTTATCTCTTTTCCAATAATTCCATACCGGATTCCTTTCATTTAAAGACTTATGTTAATTGAGAGATCATGTGTGTCCATGAAACTGTAAAGACAAATAATTCTGTTGAGAAGTTTAAGAAATATTACTGTTAATACTTTTGTTACCTGTTTAAATCCATGACTTTGGTTAAGTTAATGCACTCTCTGTGTATAATTCTCATTTATTTCATTTGATGTATGTATGGATCAAATCAGCTACAGTTAAGGGGCCTTAGTACAGTAACTTTGCTTTCATAGTTGTGTAAGCTCTCTGTTTGCTTAACATGTTACTGTTGTAGATATTACACATCAGTTGAATTGGTATTCTCTGCTCACTGTAGTTACATAGTAGTTTCATGTAGGTGTAATAGACATAATTGCATAATTAGTATAATAATGTTATTCCTGCTGTTTATGTTGCATAAACCATGTCAGTTCATACTGATCTGAACTCTAATACAAAGTGGCTTGCATTATATGTGTGTGGTAGTGAATAAAGCACCATTTGAGGACAGTTCTACAGTTCTTATTAGAGTATCTGTGGTAACTGCAAATTAACTTATGCAACTACTCTTGGGGGTTGTTTATTACGTAGGCTTAAGCTTGGGCTTGTCAGGAACGTGCGTGGCTTGGGCTTGGCCTGAGGCATGGACACGGGGTCCGGCTGTGGCTTGGACTTGGCCTGAGGCATGGACACGGGGTCCGGCTGTGGCTTGGGCTTGGCCTGAGGCATGGACACGGGGTCCGGCTGTGGCTTGGGCTTGGCCTGAGGCATGGACACGGGGTCCGGCTGTGGCTTGGGCTTGGCCTGAGGCATGGACACGGGGTCCGGCTGTGGCTTGGGCTTGGCCTGAGGCATGGACACGGGGTCCGGCTGTGGCTTGGGCTTGGCCTGAGGCATGGACGTGGGGTCCGGCTTGGGCTCTGGCTGTGGCATGGACGTGGGGTCCAGCTTGGGCTCTGGCTGTGGCATGGACGTGGGGTCTGGCTTGGGCTCTGGCACAGGGTCCGGCTTGGCCTGTGGCTGTGGCTTGAGCAGATGAACTTGCAGCCGCTGCAGCTGCTCAGCAAACTGAGCCAGCTGTGTGGTTAAGGCAAGCCTGAAGTCTTGCTGGCCACGAGCAAGGCCCCGGACTCCCTGGCCCAGCACAGCCAACTGCTCCTCCCGATGGGCGAGGATTGCTCCCTGTGCCCAAAGAGCTGAGGACATCAGCTCCGACTGTGCAGCCTCCCTGCGGCCCACCTCTGCTGGGTCCCTATTTGGTCGGTTCATTCTGTCAGGAACGTGCGTGGAAGCAGGACCCAGGCGCAGAGGTATCGTGAATTGCAAAAATCCTTTATTTCAAGGCCAAAGGCAAGGCAAGGCAAGGCAAGGCAAGGACTGTGACTATGACATGACTAGTAGCAAAAATGAACCGACAAGGACAGATCAGAAAACCAGGGATTAAATACACAGACAGAACTGACGAGGGAATGGGGAACAGGTGAGGGGAACAGGTGGAGACACTTGGGGTAATTACACAGACACATGAGGAAGGGCAAGTGACCAGAGACAAGGAGGGATAATTTTCAAAATAAAACAGGAAGTGACGAGACAACATGGAGACAGGACAAAAACCCCAACTAAAACTCACCATGGCGTGACAGGGCTCATGCAACCAACACCTTCTGTTACAAGTACACTTATATACAGTCCAGGCAGTAAGTATTTGGACAGTTCCTCTTCACAAGACAAAGTTTGTAAGTATGTATGTATGTATACAGAAGCAGCAGCTCCCCCATGCCAGCGAACCACTGGCCTGTGTTTTTATCATGCAAAGTTTGGTCCAAAAGCAAGAAATGCTATTCTCCTTGCAGTTTAATCACAACTGGAAATGCCAGAACATTTATCTGTTTCTCTGCCTCCACACCGAGTTTCCAGACCTCAGGCAGCCATCCTCTCATCGTCTGCCGCTATGCATAGGGTGGAACACTAAATTACCACCACCAGCCCACCAGTCTATGCTCATGCTTGATGCCTTGACCGGCCAAGCTCACCATCACCAAGGCAGAGTTTGGAAATATGGAGCACCTTGGCATCATTTGCCAACAACAACAGCACAACAACCCATGGGCTTCACCTCTTCACATGATATGATTTTCATCTTGCCCGGCTGCAGCGCAGCTACCAAGCTGTACAGGGGGCTATGTTCAGCTTGCACCAGGAAACCCAGAGCTTCCAAATGGAGCTAGCCTAAGCACAGTTAGGCAATGAAGCTCTGTGCACCTGGATCCAAGGGACCCAGCAAGTTGCTGACAACAGCAGAGAGGAGTCCCAGGCGGGCCAGGCAAGTATGGCTGCCGGCCTGGCACCTCATGGAACTTGGACCACTGCCCCTGGCATCGAGCAGGTTCTGCCTCTAGTCCCCCCACTCTTGGAGGAGACCAGCGAACTGGACGAAGGCAGTCAGCTGTGACTGGAGCTTCAATCCACACAGGTAAAAGAGCAAGCACTGTGTAGGAAACTCAAAGCCGGCCTGCTGGGGCAGCTGGCTATCCAGGTTGACATGGAAGCACGTACCAGGAGTCTGGTGACCCTGGGTGGTACAGCCTGCGACTTCATCGTTCTGGATGTGTACTGAACACCTTCAACAACCTGCTCACAGAGCACAGGTGCTCCACCAGCTGCGGATGAGCTGAGTCCGCCCTGACCAGACTCCTTCCAACACCATGCACATAGTGCTCATGACATAGTGCTATTCACAGACAGACCACAAACCAATACACTGTTTGCAGCACAGACCAGCAAAACACCAGCCATAACCAGCTAAGTAGCCATTAGCTGACCAACTAAACCAACCTGTTATTGCCAACCTATAGACTTATATCCCCACTTTTAACGTCATCACACATGATAAATGTATTCCCTAACTTCCCTCCTAGCTAGCTACGTTTTACATGTATGTGTTTGTTTTTTAAGCAAGAAGTTAGCAATGTTCAGTTATTTTATCCATAGCATTATGCCCATGGCCGACCTCTAAACTTAGAAATGCACAGCTTTTCCCAAGCTGAATCCAACTAAATTGTGTCTCTTCTCAAAAACAGAATGCTTGGATATAACTCACTGAAGTCTAATTGCTAAACTAGCTATATTGAACATGAATAGATATTATCTTCACATATGTCCCGGATGAGCCTCCAAATTATGTTACAGATTAGTCAGGTCTAGGGGTTAAGGGTGTGTGCATGTATGTCTGTGTGAATGTATGTATGTTTGTATGTATACGTATATATGTATGTATGTTTGTGTGTATATGTATACATTTATATGTTTGTGTATGTGTACATATGTGTGTATGTGTGTATGTGTGTGTGTGTGTGTGTGTGTGTGTGTATGTATCTTTATCACAGTTTATCACCATTCCATGTGGGCCATATGAATGTGGGTCAGTTCCTGGGCAGCTGTGGCTCTAGAGGTAGAGCAGATTGTCCACTAATTGGAAAATCAGTGGTTCAATTCCTGGCTCCTCCAGTCTACATGTAGATGTGTCCTTGGGTAAGATACTTAACCCCAAATTGCTTCTGAATGCCAAATTCCTTAGTGTGTGAATGACTAGATTTCCTCTGATGGATGAGTGAATGTGATTCATAGTGTAAAAGAGCTTTGTGTAGTCAGTAGACTAGAAAGACCACCCAAGTGCCATCGTTCCACACAATATGTGGGCCAGAAGAAGATATGAAATGTGGACCCAATCAGGGCCAGAATAAAAATTAACTATGGGCCAGACCTAGTTTATTTGTTTACATTTTGGTTTACGTGTGGCATTACTATGGTTTGCTTGTGGCACTGATCTGGCAAACAGGAGCGAACCGCCCAAGTGCCATCATTTCACACAGTATGCGGGCCAGATGAGGATATGGAATGTAGGCCAGATCAGGGTCAGAATAAGAATGAAATGTGGTCTGGATATGGGCCAGATCTGGTTTATTTGTTTAGTTTTTGGTTTGCATGTAGCATTACTATGGTTTGCTTGTGGCCCAGATCTGGCAAACAGGAGCGGATCGCCCAAGTGTCATCATTCCATGTGGTATGTGGGCTACATGAAAATGATGAGTGTGGGCCGGATATGGGCCATAGCAATTTTGCTATCTGGGATGTGTGCATGTATGTACGTGTGTGTGTGTGTGTGTGTGTGTGTGTGTGTGTGTGTGTATGTTTGTGTATGTATGTGTGTATGTGTACGTATGTATGCATGTCTGTTTGTTTGTGTGTTTGTGTATGTTTGTGTATGCATTTATGTATGTGTGTGTATGTTTGTGTGTGTGTGTATGGTTGTGTGTGTATTTATGTATGTATGCGTGTGTGTTTGTGTTTGTGTGTGTGTGTGTGTGTGCATGTATATATGTAGGATCAGGGTCACAATAAGAATGAAATGTAGTCCGGATATGGGCCTGATCTGGTTTATTTGTTTAATTTTTGGCATTGCTATGGTTTGCTTGTGGCCCGGATCTGGCAAACAGGAGCAGATCGCCCAAGTGCCATCATTCCATGTGGTATGTGGGCTACATGAAAGTGATGAGTGTGGGCCAGATATGGGCCTCAGCAATTTTGCTATCTGGGATGTGTGCATGTATATATGTAGGATCAGGGTCAGAATAAGAATGAAATGTGGTCCGGATATGGGCCTAATCTGGTTTATTTGTTTAGTTTTTGGCATTGCTATGGTTTGCTTGTGGCCCAGATCTGGCAAACAGGAGCAGACTGCCCAAGTGCCATCATTCCATGTGGTATGTGGGCTACATGAAAGTGATGAGTATGGGCCAGATATGGGCCTCAGCAATTTTGCTATCTGGGATGTGTGCATGTATATATGTAGGATCAGGGTCAGAATAAGAATGAAATGTGGTCCGGATATGGGCCCAATCTGGTTTATTTGTTTAGTTTTTGGCATTGCTATGGTTTGCTTGTGGCCCAGATCTGGCAAACAGGAGCAGACAGCCCAAGTGCCATCATTCCATGTGGTATGTGGGCTACATGAAAGTGATGAGTGTGGGCCAGATATGGGCCACAGCAATTTTTCTATCTGGGATGTGTGTACGTGTGTGTGTGTATGTGCGTGTATGCATGTATGTTTGTGTATGTGTGTGTGTGTGTGTATGTATGTGTGTATGTGTATGTATGTATGCATGTCTGTATGTTTTTTGTGTGTGTGTGTGTGTATGTTTGTGTATGTATTTATGTATGTGTGTGTATGTTTGTTTGTGTGTGTGTATGTGTGTGTATCGTTGTGTGTGTGTATGTATGTGTGTGTATCGTTGTGCGTGTATTTATGTATGTGTGTTTGTGTGTGAGTATGTGCATGTATGTATGTTTGTGTGTGTGTGTGTGTGTGTGTATGTATGTGTGTGTATGTGTGTATGTATGTGTGTTTATGCATTTATGTATGTTTGTGTGTGTGTATGTGCATGTATATATGTAGGATCAGGGTCAGAATAAGAATGAAATGTGGTCCGGATATGGGCCTGATCTGGTTTATTTGTTTAGTTTTTGGCATTGCTGTGGTTTGCTTGTGGCCCGGATCTGGCGAACAGGAGCCATCATTCCATGTGGTATGTGGGCTACATGAAAGTGATGAGTGTGGGCCAGATATAGGCCACAGCAATTTTGCTATCTGGGATGTGTGCATGTATGTATGTGTGTATGTGTGTCAGTGTGTGTGTGTGTCAGTGTGTGTGTGTGTGTGTTTGTGTGTGTATGTATGTGTGTGTATGTATGTTTGTGTGTACGTATGTATGCATGTATGTATGTTTGTGTGTGTATGTGTATGTATGTATGTATGCATGTTTGTGTGTGTGTGTGTATGTATGTGCATGTATGTATGTTTGTGTGTGTGTACGTAATGTATGCATGTATGTATGTTTGTGTGTGTGTGTGTGTATGTATGTATGTTTGTGTGTGTGTACGTAATGTATGCATGTATGTATGTTTGTGTGTGTATGTATGTATATATCTTTGTGTGTGTGTGTATGTGCATGCATGTATGTTTGTGTGTGTGTGTGTGGGGGGGGGTGTATGTTTGCATGCGTATTTATGTATGTATGTGTATGTTTGTGTATGTGTGCGTGTGTGTATGTATGTATGTGTGTATGTATGTATGTATGTTTGTGTGTTTATGTATGTGTGTGTATATGTATGTATGTATCTATGTTTGTGTGTGTATATATGTATATATCTTTGTGTGTGTGTATGTGCATGCATGTATGTTTGTGTGTGTGTGTGTGTGTGTATGTATGTATGTGTGTTTATGCATTTATGTATGTGTGTATGTTTGTGTGTGTGTATGTGCACGTATATATGTAGGATCAGGGTCAGAATAAGAATGAAATGTGGTCTGGATATGGGCCTGATCTGGTTTATTTGTTTAGTTTTTGGCATTGCTATGGTTTGCTCGTGGCCCGGATCTGGCAAACAGGAGCCATCATTCCATGTGGTATGTGGGCTACATGAAAGTGATGAGTGTGGGCCAGATATGGGCCACAGCAATTTTTCTATCTGGGATGTATGCATGTATGTATGTGTGTATGTGTGTATGTGTGTATGTGTGTACGTTTGTGTGTGTGTGTGTGTGTGTGTGTGTACGTGTGTGTGTGTGTGTGTGTGTGTATGTATGTGTGTGTATGTATGTTTGTGTGTGTGTGTGTGTCTGTATATATGTTTGTGTGTGTGTGTGTGTATGTGCATGTATGTATGTTTGTGTCTGTGGGGGGGTATATGTGTGTATGTTTGCATGCGTATTTATGTATGAATGTGTATGTTTGTGTGTGTGTGTGTGTATGTATGTATGTGTGTGTGTGTGTATGTATGTATGTATGTTTGTATGTATGTATGTATGTATGTATATATGTTTGTGTGTTTATGTATGTGTGTGTATATGTATGTATGTGTGTATGTGTGTATGTATGTATGTGTGTGTGCGTGTGTGTGTGTGTGTGTGTGTTTGTAAGTTTGTATTTATGTATGAATGTACAGTATGTGTGTGTGTGTCTTTAGAAAGGACGGGGGGCTAGTTGTTGTAACTTGCAGTGGGGCTCTACCAGGTGGTAGCAACCATCAGGGTTTGCATTGCAGGTGAACCAGATGGGAAAAAGTACACCCACAGTGCTGACTCCTACATAAAAAGCTGTTTTCAGTACGTCTTTAGCACAGCAGGGCAAAAGAGGACTGGTCCTAACCTTAGCAAGAAGAGCATGAGTTTCAATCTGCTGAGGTTCTTCAACTGGAGTCTCTAGGAGGTTCTGCTCCTCGTCATGAGGTATTGAAGAGACCAGTTGCTCTGCATTTTCAGCGAAAGCCCTGGATTCCTCTCTGAAATTCTCCACTCCAGCTAGTATTTCATCCTCCTCTCTCCTCTCCAGCTGGGCTTTAAGATCAAGGATTGATTGTTTCATATCAGTTGTGATAGTGTAAAGCTCGTCTATGACTTGCTGCTTATAAGCAGCTTCCATGTTTTGCTTATTTATTATCTCATCTTTATTCCATATGAGTTGCTGAGCCTCATCCATTTGGAACTTAAGATATTGATTTCCTGTCTTCAGGTTTTTAATCTCTTCTGTTTGTTTTTGAATTACAGATTCAACTCGTGCCAGTTCTGCAGCAGTACTCTCATTCTGTTCATTCAAAAAGTCATCCTTTTCCTGACGATCATATAGTGTTGACCTCAACTTTTCAATTTCTGCCTGTTGTTTGTCCCTCTGAGATTCAACACAGGCCAGCCTCTGTGTTAGGTCATCTTTATCCTTTTGAGCCTCTTTCACTTGACATAGAAGAACACGCTCTGCTGCCCTCAGACTATAAATCTCTGCTTGTTCTTTCTCTCGCAGAGATTCAAGATGAGCCACCTCAGCAGTGAGGGTCTCATTTAGGATTTTTTTATTTTCCTTCAGTGATTGAATCTCTGTTTGATTTGCCTTATTCATAGAATCAAGTTGAGCCATTTTAGCAATGAGGTTCTCATTCTGCTCTTTCAAAAGCTTCTCATTGTCCTGAGCATCTTGCCAATTTGTCCTCAGATTTTTAATCTCTTCCCTTTGCTTCTGATTTACAGATTCAGCCCGTGCCAGTTCAGCAGAAGCGCTCTCATTCTGTTTATTCAAAAAGTCTTTCTTTTCCTTACATTCATTCAGCGCTGAAGTCAACTTTTCCATTTCTGCCTGTTGTTTGTCCCTCTGAAATTCAACATCAGCCAGCTTCTGTGTTAAGTCACGCTCTGCTGCCCTCAGATTATCTATCTCTGCTTGTTCTTTCTCTTGCAGAGATTCATGATAAGCCACTTCAGCAGTGAGAATTTCATTTAAGGTTTTCTCATTTTCCTCCTGTGTTTGAATCTCTGTTTGATTTGTCTTACTCGCAGAATCAAGTTGAGCCATTATAGCAACGAGATTCTCGTTCTGCTCTTTCAAAAGTTTCGCATTGTCCTGAGAATCTTCCAGTTTTGTCTTCAGGTTTCTAATCTCTTCACTTTGTTTCTGATTTAGAGATTCAACTCGTGTCAGTTCAGTAGCAGTACTCTCATTCTGCTTATTCAAAAAGTTATCCTTTTCCTGAGAATCATGCAGTGCTGACCTCAGCTTTTCAATTTCTGCCTGCTGTTTGCCCCTCTGAGATTCAACACAGGCCAGCCTCTGTGTTAGGTCATCTTTATCCCTTTGAGCCTCCTTCACTTGACACAGAAGATCACGCTCTACTGCTGTCAGACTAGAAATCTCTGCTTGGTCTTCCTCTCGCAGAGATTTAAGATTGGCCATCTCAGCAGTGAGAGTCTCTGTCTTCTCATTTAGGATTTTCACATTTTTCTTCAGTGTTTGAATCTCTGCTTGTTTTGTCTTATTCATAGAATCTAGTTGAGCCTTTTCAGCAATGAGATTCTCATTCTGCTCATTCAAACACTTCTCATTGTCCTGAGCATCTTGCCAACTTTTCCTCAGATTTTTAATCTCTTCCCTTTGTTTCTGATTTACAGATTCAACTCGTGCCAACTGAGCAGCAGAGTTGTCACTCTGCTTATTTGAAAAATCTTCCTTTTCCTGTCGATCAAGCAGTGCTGACCTCAACTTTTCGATTTCTGTCTGTTTTTTGTCCCTCTGAGATACAACATTGGCCAGCTTCTTTGTTAGGTCATCTTTACCCTCCTGAGCATCTTCCAGTTGACACTGAAGATCACGCTCTGCTGTCTTCAGACTACAAATCTCTGCTTGTTTTTTCTCTAGCCGAGATTCAAGATGGGTCACCTCAGCAGTGAGGGTCTCCGTCTTCTCATTTATGATTTTCACATTTTCCTTCAGATCATGAACCTCTGCCTTCAGTGTTTGAATCTCTGCTTGTTTTGTCTTATTCACATAATCAAGTTGAACCTTTTCAGCAGTGAGATTATCATTCTGCCCGTTCAAACGCTTCTCATTGTCCTGAGAATCTTCCAATTTTGTCCTCAGGTTTTTAATCTCTTCACTTTGTTTCTGATTTACTGATTCAACTTGTGCCAACTCAGCAGTAGTGCTCTCATTCTGCTTACTCAAAAAGTCTCCCTTTTCCTGACAATCATGCAGTGCTGATCTCAACTTCTCAATTTCTGCCTGTTGTTTGTCCCTCTGAGACTCAACATCAGCCAGTTTCTGTGTTAGGTCACACCCTACTGCCCTCAGATTAATAACCTCTGCTTGTTCTTTCTCTTGCAAAGATTCAAGATTACCCACCTCAGCCTCAGCAGTGCATATTTTCTCATTTTCCTTCAGATCATGAACTTCTGACCTTAGACTTTCATTTTCAGACCTTTGTTCCTCTCTGAGGGATTCGAGGTGGGCAAGCTCAGCAGACACATTTTTGTTCTGCTCCCTCAAACTGGAATTCTCCTCTTCCAGCTTCCTGACATACAGGTTATTTTTGTCCCTGACACCTTTCTCCTTGGACAGAAATTTTGAGACCCGAGCCAGATCTGCCTGCAGCCTATTTTTCTCTTCAGTTACTTGAAGTAACTTAACTGCTGTCCTAAGCCTTGACTTGGTTTTAAGGGAATGTTTTATGACACTCTGGGAAGTTTGTGCTTTATTTGTCTCCACCTCCTTTACCTTTTTTAACTCAAACTCAAATTCCCTTACCTTTGATTGGAGGCCAGTATTTTGCACCTCTGAGCTTCTGCATCTGATTTCCAGCTGCTGAACTTGCTGTAGGTACCCCTGTGTTTCTGGCTTTGCTTCTTCCTCTGACACATACAGGCGAGATGATTCCTCTGACACTTCTAAGCTGCTCTGAGGAGTTTTGTGATTATCTTGAGACATACCTGAGTTGTGTATTCACAACCTCTGAAACCAGAGAAATATTAAGCTGCTAACAAGGCAAAACCTACTTACCTGTGACTTACCTTAGACATCCTGTTCGCGCTTCACAGTTCTCTCAGTAGTTCTCAGTATTCAGATGTCATTTGGGTCCTGCACAATTGAGCTTGACTGCAGGAGGTTTCATTCCTGTCATCTCATTTTGCCTTTCATCTGTGTCTTTCATCTATATGTCATATGTACCAAAGCACGCATGTCGTCCATACTTTTGTGACGTCATAACATTGTCTTTACATCAAAGCACACATGTCGTCCATGCGATGGTGACGTCACAACATTCTGTCTTTATACCAAAGCATGCATTTCTGTCTTTGTATCAAAGCACGCATTTCATCCACCCGATTGCGACGTGATTAAAAAATAACATACAAAAAACTATGACGTATTGCAGTCTATGTTGCAATTTTCCAGCCTAAAACTTTATACAAACAACAACAACAACAAAACAATATAATATAATACTATGACAGGTGTATGGCTTTCGAAATATGGCTATTCTATTAAACATCCAGATAACTTTTGCACTTTTGTTCTGAAGTTTTTTCAATCATAATGTTTTACAAATTTCCTTTCAGATGAATTACAGAACTGCAATATTGCGTGTGAAAATTGTAGACATTCATACCTGTTGACAGTTATTTCGGTTATAACAAAGAAATAATTAAACGGAAAAATTAAGTGACTAAAATTTATTTACATTTAGTTTCCATTTTAGATACTAGCCTTTTCTTTTTCTGTTTTTTTTCTTTTACAATCTTGAATTTTTCTCTGGAGATTATCCTCCAGATAGAGTAAAAACCTCAACAATTAAACTCTCTTTTTTTTGACCTGATGGGAATTATAGGTTGTAGATAAACTAATTGTAATATAGTATATTTAGACAAAAGGATTTTCTTCCTGGACGTCGTGAAGGGAGCACCAGAGCGGTGAAGCTGCGGCGGTGACTCCGGTGCGCCTGTAGGAGGAGACTGTGTCCTGTCTTCCGCGTTTCCCCCTAGTTCTCCACACTGTCCTGATTACACCGCAGCTACCTTTGTGCACGTTTCCGCGCCCTCCTCTTTCAACATAGCGACCGCACAATACTCTGACCCCGGCTCGGATCCCTCTCAAGCTGTTCTACTAACACAGCAACACCCCGGAGTATTGGACCGCCTCATCCATGCATTGGAGTCCCGAGCCACAGCGCTCCGGCTCCGGCTCCGGCTCCAGCCATGTCGGCCAGGAATGCAGCGGCTGGCGGCGGTGACAGAGCGGGAGGCGAACCGGCAGGTAATTTAAACACTTAAGAAGCTTTATTTTTAACCTATTTTAATGTTTATATTTGCCGACACGACGGCTATGTGGCGTTGAGATGAACCAGAAAAGAGACCGCGGCGTTTCTGGCAATTTCTCAACGGTTGACGGTAACTTTGCGCTATTCCGAAACTAGGTCAGTAGATCAGTAGAGCAAACTCGCCCTCTACGCCATTTATATAACACTGGACGGTGTTATTTATCATATCGCCGGTGTTTTGTACAGAACAAATCTGTGTGTCGGCTTGTCATTTGTGATATTTACATTTAAATCGAGCGTGTACTGTGTACTCTGCCAAAACGGTAACCTAAAACACAAAACCTCGCAAATGTTAGCTTAGCGATGTTAGCAGCGAGGCCTGTTTACCAAGGCAACGGTCTCAAATCAGCAGAGTCTGTTAGATGTGGTTTCTACAGTCCGTCACAAATCGTCACTGTGGACGTTTCTTTGTTTTTTTGACACTTTGACACTCCGTTTTTTCTGACAGAAGTGGTGTCAGGTTGTGTTAAATTAGCATTAACGCGTAGTACTGTTGAGGCCCAGCGAGATGTGGCCATTCACCCCGACGGTTGAACCAGTTCAACGGTTTGTTCATCTAATGTTGGCGAGGACGCAGCATAACTGCGTTAGCTGGACAAAATACATTATCATGGTCTCTTGACATAGTGACTGTCAGTGGTGGAAGAAGTACTCACATCCTTTACTTAAAGATCCCCTCCAGGCATGTTTTAGATGTAACTATATAAGACACTCTACTTTAAATGATAATTTGTGTCTGATATGGTTTATCCTTTTTAAAAAAGAAGTTCGGTAATCATGAAATCCTTAAAATGACATCTACTACTTCTTCTTCCTCATTGAAAATACCTGAATTGATGAATATGCAAATATTTGTTGTTTCTAAAGTTTAACTGTTGGGCACAACATGTCTCCTACTTCACTGTAAAGTAAGTCTATTATCAGTGTTTGTGCACTGGAGGCAACAAGTTTCCAAACCACACTTGTGTAAGATGAATATTCACAACTAGTCTGGATCAGGATTTGTTCCAAACTAGTTGTGATTTCATGAATCATGCTCGTAAGCCTGCCCCTTAAAATCAGATTTTAATAGTAAACGTTCCACTTTTCAACAGATGAATGTGAAAACAGCTTTCTTGTGTCAAACTCTGCTCAAACATTTAACTGAAGGAACATGAAGAAAAACACATTTTTGAGTGGAGGAGAACTTTAAAGACCAACTTCACCCTGTGAAATAAGCAGTTGTTGTAAACAGTGGGCTAACTCTAACAGTAATCACTTAACCAGAAAGATTAACTCGTGTTAAACTGAAGTGTAAAAGCATCTTTTTGTGGTTTCAGAACATTAAATGTTTATGGCTCAAATCCAATGTTTTTCAATCAACATTCACTGGAACAGTCTGATGAGGATCTGAGAGCAGCTGATTGTTGAAATCTTTAAATGGAAAGTTAAAACCTTCCTCTTCACCTTGCTTTTAGGATTACGAGGGGTTCATAAATATTATTTACTTTATTTTATTCACTTATTTTAGTATGCATATATATGTGTGTGTTGTAAATTTTTATTTTATGTTATTATATACAGTATTCTCAATTCCTCTTATCAATTTTGTCTTTTTTTTGTCTTTTTAATCTATTTTATCCAGTTTTTTAATCTAGTTTTTATTTCACTGCACTGAACTGCACTAACCTGTATGAAAGGTGCTATACAAAGAAAGTTTGACTGTTTGAGGTGTGTCACCTCATATCAAAACATTTACCGACCTGCATTTATTGGGATCGGTAAATGGGAGGGATTATCTATCTAGTAGCTGCCACAGGACTCTTTGTTTTTAAAGAGGTCCAACAGTGTTAAAAAAATGTTTTTGAGAACTGTGTGTCCTGAGATCAGCAACATTAGCCATTGTAAGCATATTTTACTGAAATTTTAGGAATATAATGAGATAAATCCAATGTCAAGATATTCTTCCTGTAGAAAAGGTTACAATTGTGTGTGTTTTGATTGTCAGTACAATGCCTTTTGTCACTAAGGCTCAGTGGTGTTGCATGATAAAATGTAGGTCAAACAGCAAGATCGTTGCTGGTTATTGCGCAATTCCCTCACTTTTGGATTTAGAAATAGAACGTGATGTAGGGACGAATTAATGATATGAAAGATCTGTTGTTCAGTGCAGAAACAGTCACCTACACATATGAAACATACCTGTTGTATTTATATCTTTCTGGATTTGGTCATTAAAGCTGGAACCAATAAAGATGGAAGTTTTTGAAGGTCAAGTACAACAACTGTGTGCTTGAATTGGAGAGTTTAAAAGAGTCTTACTTGGTTTAACATTGTCAGACTCACAATGGACAGTTTGTTTTTTTTAAAGAAAAGGATCAAAATCGGTGTGGCTGAACCAGTGATATCCTCTTTTTACTTGACAAACCAACATTATACACAAAACAGCTCAACTTGATTCACTCAACTGTACAGATTCAGGTGTGTTTTGCTAGAAATGGGCATGAAGAGCAGGCAACAGAGGTCTGGTAACCGCACTTCTTTCTCCCCAGATTTTTTTTTTAATTTTCAAACTTGTAGTCTTGAGTCCCATTCTGGAGCCACTTTATGCAGCTTTATCACATTCAGTATGTAGTAGTTCTCCCCAAGACCTGTAAACAGACTTTAAAGTCTAAAAGTGCTGTTCCACATAATCAAGTTTGTAATGTAGTTTGAATAAAATAGAGACTGCAGAGATACTAAACAATTACTAAACAATGCTGTGAATTTATTGAACACAGCACCGATTACAACCAATCACTGGGTAGTGGTCTCTTCCCTGGACAGACAAATGCTTTCTTTAAACTACAAGGACACTATGGCAGCGTCAACAAACAGATGTCTTCTCTCATAACTTGCACATTTTTCTAACAGTTGAGTATGTTCTATAGCACTGTTATGATTGACAATCATCAAATTAACTATTTTGATAATCAATAAATTGTTGTAACTTCTCAGATTAAAATGAAGGGAAAAGATTGCCTGATTCCAGTGTCTCAAACATGGATTTGCTGCTTATTTTTGTCTTATGTGATGGCAAAAAGCTTTGTGTTTTGGAGTCTTGGTCAAACAAAACAAGCAATATGATGAAAATAATCAACAGATTAATCCATAATAAAAATAGCTCAGTTGCAGCCTTAATTAGGATTGTAATGAATTACAGTGGTTTACAGCTACAATCTGAGAGGCAAAATGGCATGAGACAAAAGAAAAACAGCAAGTCCTCACACTAGGAACCAATGAATGTTTGACATTTTTGCTTCAAAATTACTTTGAAGATCAATCAATTATCAAAGTAGCTGCCAATCATTTTTTGTTTATCAGCAAATCAATGACTTGTTTCAGCTGAGATATATCCGAGGAAACTCAGAGCTTGCTTTCTATATTTAGAGTAATAAAGATTTTCGCCACTTTTGCAACTATCTCTGAATTAGAGATCGATTTGACACTTATTGAAATTCCCAGTCAGGTTGACACAGTGGACTTTTCACTGTGACCTTATGAAACCGGTCTTTTTCAGATAAGACTAGTTTTCCACACAAATAATTATTTGCTGTGTTGAAATCAACCACATGTCCATCCTTGTTGTCTCTCCTTCTCCAGTGTGCAGTTAACAGTCTGTCATAATGGCATAAATGTTTGACGGCAAGTCAAGGGTTATCAAATCAGGAAGTTCAGATGGCAACAATGGCAGACTGTGGACTTACTGGGCAGATTCCTACTGTGTGTGTGTGTGTGTGTGTGTGTGTGTGTGTGTGTGTGTGTGTGTGTGTGTGTGTGTGTGTGTGTGTGTGTGTGTGTGTGTAACAACAGAAACATGAAGTAGGGTGGTGCAGGTTAGCTCATGACCTAGTTTGACTGAACTGTCCATCCTTTTTTTTTCCCTTGCACATCAGTGTTCGTTGCTGTTTTGCACATAATATTATTTGATAAATATGAACAATTTAACCATTTACGTTCAATTTTGGTGGCAGTTTTTCCAAAGAGTGACTGACCAAAATTGATCAATGTTTAACTTAGGCTTGAAATAAGTCATTTCCTTGAACGATTACTGTGTGACAAAGGGAGTAGGAAGAACAGGGTGTGGGGTTACTTAAGTGGAGCAGATGCTCATTCAAGGATTGAGTAAATGAACGAGTTAATGAACACGTGAGCTGGAGAGAGGGATGTCTGTGTAGCCTGATGTCCATTCATCAAGATGCCTTTTCTGTAACCTTGTTATCCACCAGATCTCGACAGGGAGAGCGGGATTAAAATCAGGTTGTTGCTGATCTTTTAATTGCTATTTGGGTCACAGGGTCTGTGGAACACAGTTAAAAATAGGTGCTGTGGATATCTGCTGCATTTGGTCTGTCTCGTGCCATTCTCTCGAGTTTCCCTCCCACACGTACACATATATATACTTCTGAGACCAAAGTCTTGGCAGCTCTGCATCATGCTCAAATAGAGGACAGACCACGGAGATATCGAGAGGGATGTGGTAGAGCTGCGATATTGTCTCTGTAACCTCTGAACAGCTTTGCCACAGCAGCTGGCGCTTTACTAATCTGTTAACAGATCCCTGTGCTCATTCACATAAATCTGTGAGCAAGTGACCATATTCATTCAGCACGTGGGTTTCTGTTTAAAGGCTGGCGGGCATCGACGGATTGTTTTATCTGGGGTTAAATGTAGGATGTAAGGCTCAAAGGATTAGTCAATTAATCGATTAGTCCAACCGTCCTCACTCATGAGCTATGGAGAGCAAAGTGTGTACAGGTTTCCTTTCCAGCTGAGATGACAGCAGGTGATTTCACTGATTAACACTTCTTCACTCCTAAAGTCACTTACTGCAGACTTCCACAGCACACGTGAAAAGGATCCTGGATTAGTCGACAAACATGAAGAGTCGAGAAAATTCTGAAACCAACATATGTTTAATATTATAATCATTATGGAATATTAAACATATGTTGGTTATAGTCGTTAACAATCTGAGGGTTTGATTTTCTGTGTTTCATATTGTAAATTAGATACTTGTGGTTGTTTTGGCTGTCGGCACAAAATAGCAAATCAGTTTGGAGACATCACTTCACATGCCACGTGATTGAGCAGTAATGAACTTAACCCTTCAAAGTCCTATTATAACATAATGTGTGCAGCTAAATGGTCTTTATGCAGGTAAAATGTAAGGCTGTAGTTAATTAAAAAAAAAAGAAGAAAGATCAACAATCAATTATTACCATAATTTGATAATTGATTAATCATATAAGTTGGCCAGAATGTGCCGATATTCACTGATTCCATCTACTCGAATGTTAGAAAACTAGTTTTAGTTTTGTTTTAATTTTATTTTGTGCATATGAGAGACTGTTTTTATTTATGTTAGATTTAAAGGTATTCATACTGAAAACATCCACTCTATAATTAAATCCTATTTTATATGTTTGGTTTTTTTAACGGAAAACAAATAAAAAATCTTTTAATTACAGCAAATAGTGAACATAAATAAAGAGCTAAAGTCAGAAGCCAAATAAGTAAAAAAAAAAAATCCATATATTAAGTGATAATGAAATACATCTTTGGTTTGAATCCTAACTGTGTAGATGTAATATAGAATTAGCATTTTTCTAAGATGTATTTTGGACCTAAAACTCTGGTGTTGGTGGAGCTGTTTACAGTAGCTGATGTTCCCACAAGTCGAGATAGAGCAGCTGCACCAGAACAACCAGATATTATCTGAACGGCATTGAGCATTGCTCAGAGGCTGATCGTGTGGTCAGTAAGGTGTTGATGATTCAATAGTTTGCCCAAAAGTGCTTTGACAGTAGTTTAAAGGACGTGGGAATTGCTAAACGTCTTCTACTGTCACAAGTCAGTGACCCCTTTTTATATATTAAAGGCCATAGTTGAATGAAGAAAATATTGGCTACCTAACAACAATCTTTAGACGAATGGCATGAGACAGCTTAACACCAAAAGCTCTACTACCCTCATTACTGACACAGTATAGCGGTGTTAACGAGGTTTGCCTCTACAATAACCCAACATCAGTGTACTTAATACTGCAGTGATTAATGTGATAAATGTAGAAGTCACATCGTTTAGAACAGATGTAGAGCTCCTCTTAATTAACACTGTTCCTACTTCTGTGTAGACTCATACGGGCGCCATTTGTAAGGAGTGGTTTGACAGACGAACGCCCCGAGTAACTGCTCATCAAGACTGTTTGTGTTGCCAAAGATGAATTTTGAGCTCTTAATGAGAACATTGTGATCGTGTTTGGGCCAGTCCCGCAAATGATTATGCAACTGTTTAATTCTTTATCACTTTATATCTGAGGAAGTACAACCTGACAGATTTATAGCTTGAAACACAGCCGTGCGGGTGGAACATATTGATGTGCTTGTAAATGTAATGGAGTCCCCACCCCTTACAACCATTTTGTGTGTTTCAGAAGATGTGCTGGTTGAGGAAAACCAAAACACTTCTCTCTCTCTGTCCGCTATGATGACTCCATCCTCAGCTACTGGCATGTCCTTCAGCATGGAGATGCCCCGGAAGCGCAAGGGCAGCGTGGACAACCAGTAAGTATGAGTGTGATCGCTTTAATTTGACTGACAGGAAATAAAGTTAATTTAATACTAGTTGCTAATGCGTCATCCATTTTCTTCATAGGGAAACAAAATCTGCCTCTATCATTGACGCAGATATGGAAGACGACCAAAACGGGTACTTTGTGCTAATTAAAGACTTTATAAACTGACCTGTTTTGTGCTGTTATGCATTTTCTCACTGTCTTTTGTTACATTTGTGTTTTCCTTCTCTACAGTTCAGATGATGAGGACCAACACGTCAAAATTAAATGCTTCAGGTGGGTTCTATTTGACGCCACCATGTTTATAAAACTTTACTATGTTCTTGCAATATCAACATCAATCATTTCATAGATGTGGAGGGCTGGTAAAGTGAAAGGACAAAACTCCTTTGACTCTACTGAATTATTTCTCGATTTGTCTCTCTGCAGGGAACCACACAGCCAAATTGAGAAGAGAAGACGGGACAAAATGAACAATCTCATTGACAAACTGTCAGCCATGATTCCTACTTGTAACCCAATGTCCCGTAAGCTGGACAAACTCACTGTGCTCAGAATGGCCGTGCAGCACCTCAAATCTCTCAAAGGTACCAAGCTAGTCGATGGGCGATGGTGTTACTTTGACTTTGTTGTCACTTATTTGATACATTCAGTTAAATGAAGGACAAATCCGGTTCATTACAGTTTTGAACTGCTGTATCATTTGGTTCTAATGACATTGTAATTTTCAATTCAATGTTGAATACAGCAATTGCTTAAATTTGGGCAAAGGGAAAAATATCACCACAACAAAGTCTGGCAAGAAATGAGCAGTCAGACAGTCAGACAGGTTGTAAACAAGGGTTTTGCCAGATTGTCTAAACTACATTATTTGTAGATCAAACTGAGTCAGCGAACACAATATTTTCAAAAGGAAAAAAAGCAAGTATGACAAGTTAAAGTTCAACCACAAAGTCTGGTTGTAAACTTTATGATAGCAGCAGACGCTTTGTTTGTCTTTATTTTCTTTTCCACATAAGCTCAGCTAACCCACAGGGTCATTCAAAACCTGTGTGATCACATGACTGTGTTATTCTTGCCCTGAGTGGCTTGTTTAAATGGTGCAGACACACCGAATCCGTTGACGGATGCCAAGTCGACAGATCCCATTCATTTTCTATGGAAAGCAGGAGATCCGGCCGTGAGATGCATGATGGATACGGTGCGGTGAGATGACGGATCAACCACCAACTTGACCTTAATGCAAATGAGGTCCGTCCAGCGCAAAGTGACCAGCTCACAAAACTCAGATCAAACTGTCAAACTATGACAGAGCTGATCAAATGTGAATCAAGATTCCATTACTGCAGTGCTTATTTCTCACCTCAAATATTTTCAGAAACATACTTTCGTGTATTGTATTGTGGGCATCCAGGTGTGTCGCCGCCAGAGTCTGTGTGTCTGCACCATAAACAGTGTTAACATGTTCCAAGAGATCAAGAGTCAACGTGGTCAATACAATGTTGCTGCAGATCTGATTGATGGCCAAAACTCTGAAAATAAGATTCTAGTTGTAATAAACAGTTATTCAATTCTTTTAAATCTATGATGTAACTGTAATGTGGTCATCTCACATTGGACCAACTGGGTAACAAGTATGTCTGTATTTTCAGGTTCAGGAAGCTCCTTCTCTGAAGCCAACTACAAACCTTCATTCCTTCCTGACGAGGAACTCAAACACCTTGTCCTTAAGGTAAACACACTGTCGGCAGAGACAGCTGACTATTTATGTGACCACATGGAAACATTTTCTAGATTGAATCAATCAATCATAATGCTGTATGTTTTGTCCTATGTATTCTTTTTAACTGTAAAGTGTTTCGGGATCTGCATTGATTGATTTTAAGAAACTCAACTCAAGTCATTAGCTGCCGACAAGACTATAAACTTATAAACCAGTGAAAATAACTCTGCTTTACTGTGGGTTCTATTCATCAGAAAACGCATAAAAAAAACACCAAATTAATCTGAAGAGAATTTTTAGCTTGACTTTGTATCTATGACTTGTGTCTACAAACTTCTCGAGTTTCAGTTTTAATCACTGAGTCGGCTGTTCTCTTTATTGTTGGTTGTCAGTAGCAGAGAGCAATGTTGTGCACTTAAATGTCATGATAATCATTACAGTGCTTTGGTTTAGTTAACAATATATAGATTCAATACAATATATTACAATGTACATGTACAATGTTACAATATATAATTCAAATACTCAATTGCTCAATGGCCTTTTTGCTTTTGTCTTGACCATGTCATCACATTGGATCCCCCTATTCTCCCCCATGTTTTTTTGTTGTGCAGGCTGCAGATGGGTTCCTGTTTGTAGTGGGCTGTGATCGTGGGAAAATAGTTTTTGTCTCAGAGTCCGTCACGAAGATTTTAAATTATAGTCGGGTAACGTTTTTACTTTTGTTCATATGAAACCCCCCGGACACACCAGATGGGCTACATTGTCCTGGTATCATTGGACCAGCCGTGCACAGGGCTGTGGCTATATATATATATATATATATATATATATATATATATATATATATATATATATATATATATATATATATATATATATATATATGATTTGTCACATGTGTGTTTTTACATTATTTTTTAGATAAATGTATTAATACTAAATTGGATGTATTGTAGTTTAACTAAAAGAATAATAATAACCTAATCTTTTAGGTTTTTCTAAAAACTGCAATTCAAAATGCTCGCTGGAAAGAAATCTTCAGTAGACACACAACAGCTTTGATGATGAAAATAAAGATGCTGCATGATGACGCATATATGTTGTTGTTGGCTGTGGGAGTGCAGTTTAACATAAATATATAATTTTTGATTTGTGGAGGGGGGAAAAAAAGGAATTCATCAGCTGTCTTTTAAGAAAGCCAAGAGAAAAAAAAAGCTGTTTCTTTTTCTGTCTCATTCCTATTTAAATCTAAATCTGCCTCCATCTCTGTTCCACAAAGTATCTGGTGTGCTCCGGGGTTAACAGTCCACAAGCAAAGTACTTTGTTAAATATGTTATTTGTCAGCAGGAATTGCTTTAGATGCAGAATGCTTTTGACATTTCTTTTAATCAGCATGGAAACCTTTTCTAGGTCAGTTTGACAAGCTGTTTGTTCTTCCTACAGGCGGAGCTGATTGGACAGAGCTTGTTTGATTACATACACCCTAAGGACATGGGAAAAGTGAAGGAGCAGCTGTCCGCTTCTGAATTATACCCTCGCGAACGGCTAATAGATGCTAAAAGTAAAGCATTTATTTTTGTCTGTGTGTGTGTATGAGTGTGTGTGAAAGAGCATATTTAACACTCCTGTTGTGTCCCCAGCCGGTCTGCAGGTCCAGGCTGACCTCCCAGTCGGTGCATCACGGCTGTGTTCGGGCGCACGGCGCTCTTTCTTCTGCCGCATGAAGTACAACAAGATTTCTGTCAAAGTGGAGAAGGAATTCCAGGCCAGCACCTCCAAAAAGAAAGGTTGAAAGATTATTGTGGATCACCTTTGTACATTCAGAGTTTGAATTTTGTACTTGATGTGTAACAGCTAATATAATATTTATGAGGAACACTTCCATTTACAAGAAGTATTGGTGTAAAGGAACAAATTCATTTAGTTTAATGGCTGTATTTTGTGATTTGTGCCCACAGAGTCACAGAAGTACTGCACAGTTCACTGTACAGGCTACATGCGCAGCTGGCCTACAAGTCAGCTGGGAGCAGAGGGGGAGGGCGAGGGAGATAAGCAGGATAGCTCCCACTTCAGCTGTCTGGTGGCTGTGGGACGTGTCCACTCCCACTCATTTCCCCAAGTTAACGGAGAAGTCCGAGTTAAACCCACAGAGTTCATCACACGCTATGCCATGGATGGCAAATTCACCTTTGTCGATCAAAGGTAGACTTGAGTTTCAACAAGGGGGTGGTGTGTGCTGTTTATGTGGTAAATCCACGACTGAGGATTTATCTGTTACAGGAAATGAGACCCAGATGCAACACATGACTTTGTTGAGTTAATATTCTTTTTGATAAGAGTACAAACCTTGCAGAATAACTTTTTAGAGAGAGACAGGACTTTGAATGTTCTAAAGAGAGATTTGTTTATGTATTATTCAGTCCATGTCAAGAGTAATAGTGCTGATGAATAACCAGCCTGTATCTCTCACTGCGTAGCTACATTAGTCACAAATGTCTCTACCTTATTTCAAATATCCTTCAATGAAACCTTTCCATTGTTATGAATTGCACATTTTAAACACTTTTAACACTTAACTTTGTCACTTTCTGTCACAGAGCGACAACCGTTCTCGGTTATCTTCCTCAAGAACTGCTTGGGACGTCATGTTATGAGTACTTCCATCAAGACGACTTACCGCATTTAGCTGATAGACATCGAAAAGGTAAATAATAATTTTCAGTGACCTCATCGTTGACAATCGTTTGTCTAATTGTCTTTTGTGTCAAATTTGTCCAATGGTACAATTTTCACTTCACAAAACAACTTCAGTATTGAACGACAGGTAAATCACTTAATATGTTTCTGTCCATCTTGTTATGTTTATTTACGTAGGGTAACAGTGGTTTCCCCATACTTTATGTCTGGTGGTCCTGTGCTTGTTGAAATTCAGTTGTAGTGCACTAACATTCACCATATAGCGTGCTTCGTTTCCGGTGCTCAGTCCTCTCAACGCATCCTCTCTCTGTTTCTCTTCCACAGTGCTGCGCAGTAAAGAGAAAATAGAGACAAACTGCTATAAGTTCAAAACAAAATATGGCTCTTTTGTCACTCTGCAAAGTCAGTGGTTTAGTTTTGTAAATCCCTGGACCAAAGAAGTAGAATACATAGTGTCAACTAATACAGTCATATCGTAAGTATATGCTTCAATCCCTTTGTGAATCACTTAAATATGTACCTGAGATAGATGTATAATAATCAGAGCTTCGCTTGTTTTCACATCTCATGACAAGGCACGATCACAGTCGAACCAGTCGGTCGGGAAACAAGTCTGAACAGTCGAGCAATTCCAAGACTTCTGATGGTCAGTTGAAATGAAATATGAACAATATTGATATCTCCGATGCGTCATTAAAAGTGCAGATTGCGTGGTAGTGGTGCGCTGTATTATATACTGTACATCTGTTTCTTTCTCCCGTAACCTTTTTGTTTTTTATGTTAGAAGATGGCAAGAAGTCCCTTCCAATTATACCAGGCGTCTCCACCACACCTGGGACTATGATATATGCTGGAAGCATAGGGACGCAGATTGCCAATGAGCTGCTGGATTTCAACAGGTGTGGCATCATAACAGAGCATCTGTAGTTTTTGTAACAGTCATAGACACCTAATAGACAAGTGTATAAAGGGCGAATCACTGAGTCTTTTTGTCTTTTAGGTCATCAACATTAACGTTGCAGTGTTTTTACAGCTGCAGTCAATATGCTTCTGAGTTGTTGTAGATGTTACGGGCTGCATTTTTAAGTTGATTTGTGTCGCTTTAGGATTAATTCATCACCGTCCAGTGGTAATGTCAGCCCATTCAGTCTGCCGCAGGATAAGTCTCCACAAACTCACAATCAAGTCAGCAACAATGTAAGTTTTTGTACAAGCATATTTTTATCGGTGCATTTGTCCCAGTTGTTATTTAGGTAGCAGAAGCCCACAGAACAGCCTCTCATATCCTGTTGTTTTTGTACGCCTCCTCTGTTTCTGCCTTTGTCAATTAATTTTGTTCCTCTTAAAAAAAAAAAAAAATGCGTTTCAATCCCTAAAACCTTGCATGAAACTTGGCAGAGAGCCCAGTCCGAAATGAATAAGTCAGTGTAAGTGCACAGTTAAATAAAGAAAACATTTTGTTGAATATGCTTGCAGGTGTGTAGTTTCCATGACACTGAACCAGCTTTCAGTTTAGTATGAAAACTTCATATTTTTATCACATTATTTGGCCAAAATCTGTTGTCAGTGTTACTTAATGTGTTTGAATGAATATTTTTGTTTTCTTGTCTGGTCATTTACACGACCCATCCTTCATTGAACTATTTAAATTAATATATATCACCACCTGTATAAGATCATAATTTTAGCTTTATAAGCAATTATACTCTAATACATACTAGAGTAAGAAAATGTTTGAACAAGCAATAGTTATTGCTTGCAGCAATAAAAAGTTACACTTCTTTGATTTAGAAAGTGTAATAATATGATAATTAGGACGATCTCCTAGATTAGCTCTAATAAAAGTGCACAGAAGATGCAAATGAAGGAGCAGAGAAATATGTTTCAAACTGGCATTTTGACTACAAAGCTCAATCTGGTTCTACATTTTTTTACCACCTCATTTGTCTTAAACTCCTCACTTTATAATGGCAAAAGGTTTTCTTCGAGGTAAAACAACCATAATGTGAAGCAATCACAGCTGTATGCCAAAGGAAATTATGGTGAATTTCCTCCAAAGGTTGAAAGGCATAATTTAGTCTGCACTGATTTGATTCTTTCCTTCTTTTTTTAACCTCATGACTAAACTCTTGCCATTTTTTTTTTGCTAGGGCTATAATTTGTTCTTCTTTTGGTCTCTAGGTGCCAAATGGAGAGGCAGCAGACATGGAGATACCAGAAAAGTCCAGCTCAGAGGGTGAGCCTCAGGGAGCTGCGTTCTCAGGAGGAGAAGCACTCATGGGTACTCTCTCTGATCTTGTTAATAAGCACATTTATAAATTGTGTGTTGGAACATGTGTGTCAATCCGGCTGTTCTGTATTCCTTCCTGAAAACTAGTTGTCAGCTCTTATAACTCTTGTAATTTTTTTTTTTCTATTTCTCTCTGTGTCACCTCATCTCACCGCAGGGGAGAACTCCCAGCTGGATTTGGACAGCGTGGTTGGACCAGGCCTTAGTAGTCTTAGCAATGACGAAGCAGCCATGGCAGTGATCATGAGCCTCCTGGAGACGGACACAAACTTAGGCGAAGCGGTGGACTTTGAAGAGATGCACTGGTCTTTATAGAATCCGTTCTTACAGTGTGATGCGGCAACACACTGGAAAAAAAAAACACTTAGGTCAGTTTTTTGATGACAAGAACTGCTTGAATACTTTCTCCAAGAAACAGCATTCATTTTTAAAAAAAAAAAAAAAAAAAAAAAAAAGAAAAGAAAATACCTTTTTTATTTATTAGTTACTGTTTCCCACATAAGCTGTGTAGTCTTTGGGTGTGGCTGCTCTATCAGGTAGCGGGATCGACGACGATAAGGGACACCTGCTTTCCCTCGTCGTCATGAGGAAGAGGATGTGCCTCTAAAGCTTTACAGCAGTTTGCCTGCCCTGTTCCTCACTGCTTACTCTGTTTAATCGAAGAGGCCTCACAAGGTTGAAGACCCCATGAACACAAATGACAGTGACATAATATACAATGGCTCGGGATTCCTGCTCTTGTTTCTCTCCTCCACCTACACTTGAACAGAGGTCGGGAGTGATGATGCAAAAAAAATTGCACTGAATCAATACTTTTTTTTTTTTTTTTTTTAAAGGTTGTAATCTGATTAGGTACTGTGTGTTTATTAAAATGCGAGGAAGACACTTTGACAACCTGGCCCATCTCTGTGACCCCCAACCCACCCACCCCCTCAGGATCCAAACCGTAGGTAGCCAGCGTACCACGGCAGACCACACTTCCATAACCTCTAACTTTGAGAGTCACCTGATGATGTGCCGCTCAGAGATTTTCTCTTAATGTGTCAGTATCTGAACATTTTCCGTGGAAACAGTCCACTAACAAGCTCTCTTGTAAACTGACTCGGACATACGGTATACATGTGAATTTGATATGATTGCAAACACCACGTCTTCAGGCCATATCTGTCTTAAAGGGATAGTTTGCATCGGTAGGATATATTTTCATTTTTCAGTATGTACATTTCAATAGACATTTAGCCTCCAGTATTGGCTGCACTGGATTTTATTTGCCATAGCTCTTAACATTCTTTTGGCAGACATGATCCATTTTGAGAAATGTGTTGGAGAGCAGCCAGTTCTGGTGGCTGGCTCATGAACTTGATGAATTTATGAGCAGCACACAGCACTACTTCATTACAAAGCAAAATGGCACTTTAGAGGTGCTGAAATGGAGGTTTGGTAAAAACGTCTGAACATCAACCCTGTTTCACATCCGTGACATTTTAACAATACGTGTTTGACGTTGATCTCTGAGTGTGATGGTAGAAGGAGTGATAACTCAGGGAGTGATGGAAAGAGAGCTGCCCCATATAAACATACAGTGACAGTTCCTATCAGCTGTAGCAGTATTTTGTCCTTCAGTTAAAGGTTTTACATCCCCTACATACTGTACATTGGTATGTGGTGTAATCAGTCTGTTCATCTGTGCATCCATGTTCTTACTTATTCTCAGCTTTATGATCTTACAGGTAAGCCATAGCGTTAATTTTTTTCTTCTTTTTTTCATGTACATTTATGCACTGACAGTTTTTCTAAAGACACATTCATGTTTATGTGCTTGTCAGCATTGTCATGCATACATTTATTAAGGGATTAAGCTATGCAGAGCTATCATTCCATAAATTCTGTTTAGCTTTCATTTTAAGGTATGTTCCTTTTTCCTTTGTGTAATTGTCAATCCCATATCATGCAGGTAGAAGACATACTGCTGACATGTGATATGTCTTTTGAATAAGTCATTGAGTTTTGTTGATCCTGCTGCCATTTACCTCATCTAGAGCTTTGTTTTGCCTGTGCTTATAATCGCACATCTTAGATTTTACTAACAAAACATCAATAGGCACGATGATGATTTGTTATTTTGCATGGGATGACTTGAGACTGCAGGACCTCTGCCGGTCAGTGATACCACTGCTGAGAATCAGGTGGCAGCCAGATGGCCTTATGGGTTGTTGTAAAGTAAAGTTTAGATTTTCCAAAGCATGTCAAACTATATAAATCATATGTCGAGATTTAAAGATTTGGCGGTAAGCCTGGCTGATGCCAAATAATATAAAACTTTCATCTCCAGATGTGTTAAATTTAAGGAAATTATTGGACGTTTGTTTGTTTGTTTGTTTGTAAGCACTTTGGTTGGCTTGCCCTGTTTCAAGTTATGAAAAGTTGTAACCTTTCTCAACATGTGAATGAAAAGTCTATAAACTATATAAAAAAAAAAAATTTAAGAACACTAAAAGATAAACTCCTGAGAGTTTGGTACATTGATTTTTGGACTCATCTGATACCCTGTAGACATGTTGTGCATGTTACATTGATCAAATCATTCAATC
Source organism: Euthynnus affinis (assembly GCA_029490765.1). Taxonomy (NCBI): domain Eukaryota; kingdom Metazoa; phylum Chordata; class Actinopteri; order Scombriformes; family Scombridae; genus Euthynnus; species Euthynnus affinis. The sequence goes on along the minus strand of CM055844.1, from coordinate 21,668,650 downwards.
ATTTTGAGTGTTGTACACTGTTGAAGGCTTATGGATAGTATTTAAATGTTTAACTGTTCTTTACCCCTCAATCATTAACACCCAAACCAATCAGCCCAAACATTAGTTTCTATTTCTGCCCAAGTATAGAGTATTACATATTGGTATCTCTGGCCATGATTTATTGTCATCTCTTGAGGACTGTTAAAGATTTTCCAATAAGAACTCTTGTTTCAAGGGAAGAACAGTTGTGAATCATCCTCTTTATGCTTGAATTATGAGGAGCCAGTGGATGGAGCAGCTGAACTCATAAGGACCCTCCTGCCTGTGTCCGAAGTGCCTTTGGACATTTCTGCTCGGACACACAAATAAACCTGTGTTGATTCTTTTTTTTTTTTTCTTTTTTTTTTGGGAGTCCACCTCCCACCCCGGCGCCTCTGCAGACTGAAAGGAGGGCTATATGTGCTATCTTATGTATCATTGGATTAACTTGACCCAACATGGCATACTGTAAACATCAATTCAGTGGAAGCTTGTTCACAGATGAACCAGGAGCTCTGCATGGTGGCAGTACTCGACTACCGAGTCGTTCCATTGATGCAAACTGGTCTTTTTTTAAAAAGGCAAAAAAATTCAGTCCATTTTGTATGATTTTTGTTCCCGGTCTTCATGTTCAATCATTGCACTGTTGTAGCTGCTCTGTCCACAGAGTAGTGAGACTGCTAAAACATTGCTTTCACTTCAGCTTCTTTGGTGGTGACGAAATATTTTGCTTCTGTGTCCGTTTGAAATAAAACAGTAGATTTTGTAAGCTAGGGAACATTGTTTTTGATTTCATGCCCTGCTTTGTGTGTAGTTGCATGCCGCTTTTGTATCATTTTAATGGTATTGTTAGTTTTTTTTTTTTTTGGAATTTTGTTGAAACTCCCTGCAGAGGAGGAAGGACCTTAACATTTGGGCTTAAATTGGGCAGCTGGGAGCCTGTTAACTGCTTCCATTGTACCACTTCCTGCCGCTATAAGTTCATTCTTGATTGATTTTTGGGCTCAAGAGGAAGCACTTACTGTATTTGTCTGTTGCAATATTGCTGCTACTTTCAACACGTCTGGTTTGTCTTCCCGGGTTGTCTTCCCAGGCTGTCATGTTGTTAATAAATATTAGTTTACCGAACTCCCAGCAGGATCTTTGGCCATATTTTCAAATATCACTACTTAAAATGTCAAACAGACACACATTCAAAACATTTCATCAAGCTATTGCCCCCTTTTGAATAATAAATTAAGATTAGCCTTTATTGTCTCCCTTGGGAAAAATTTGTCCATATAAACACAATATATCTGTATACATGTACAATCAAACTAGTTAACATGCAGTATCACACACAGATCCATATATACACCAAGAATATTGCACGATGCCCTTCACTAAATTTCTGCAGCCTTCTGTCTGCAACAAGGCGGCTTGAGAAGCAGCAGTCTGCTTTCTGAGTAATTACATTTGCCCTCGACTGCACCCACTTGTAACCTTCCTTTTTGTTCAACCCCTGAGGAGATTAGCTTTGAGTAATTTGTGAAAAGTGATAAGGCGGTGGTTGGTGCAATTAAGAAAGCATGGCATAAGCTGGGATTTGGTGTGTATATAAAGGCGTGGGTGAAAGTGGAGCTGTCGCTACTTCATTACAGAATGGGACAAGCTGGAACTCTGCCTTGCAGGAGAGGAGAGTCTTATGTTACAGAGCTGTACCAGTGGTTCAGGTAAGATTTTCATCTGACTTTTCAAATGTATATAGAAAAGCTGTAAATTAAGTATTTTCATGCTTTTGTGTTTAATGAGGCAGAAGATGGTTGGGAAATGTTAAAGGGACTCATTTGTGTTGTTAGAAGTTTATGGAAGAACGTGTGTAGCTACTGTATGTGTTTACTTTAAAAAATTAAAAAAACTAGTTTAAGCTGAAGAAACATACAACAAATTACTATTATGACTAGGTGTCTTTTTGTCATGTATAATATGTTCCAGATACATTTTCAAAGCAGTTTATTGGCCTTTTTTAGGAAATGTTCACAATTTTTCAAGTCTGTCTTAAAACAATAGTCAGGTGTCCATATGAACACCTTATCTGGATATAATAAGAGGCTTCAGCAGTCTGAGTTAGTCAAATAAAGAGGATATCTTCTTTTTTGGATAAAGAAAACATTCCCTCTGTGTCTGTGAGTGTTTTCCTTTTCAGCTGCAGTAGAAGGATCATAAACAGAAAAGGGGGAATTTGGCATTAAAAAAACAGTAATTTGGAAATATATCGACTTGATTTGACTAATTTTGGGTGGCTGTAGCCTCAAATTATCTTGAAATAAACTTTTAAATAAATTATTACTCAAAACGAGGACTGTTGATTTCATCCCACATCAATTAGACTGACATGCCAATGTTCTTATGAACACATGATTTCTTTTAGGGCAGACTTGGGGGGGGAAAAAATTGTGAACCTAACGTTTAATCCTTAATTTATTTTAAATCTCATTTGACTTCTTTCTCAGTTTATTTTATGAGAAATATATATGGAGGAAAAATACTACTACTACTTTTTTCATGATTACACACTGCTGATTAGCTCGTCTTTGCCACACTGTAGTGAAGTGGTTCAAATCATTTGGCCTAATTATCTTAGCACTCACGTCCCAGCGTATAAACAAGCCTGGTCGAGGATGGGTTGACCTTAATTCTCTTAATTCTCATTTTAAAGGACACATTTCTCTTTCTACAAATCTAACCTGTCACATAAACAACATTTTATGTTTTCTTGTGTAATAAAACAGAAATAATTCTTCCCTCTTCATTAAAAACTTTTATTCTTTGTCCTTTCTTGTAATAGAAAGTTTATTAATGAATGTCCAAGTGGGCTGATCACTCTTCATGAGTTTCAAAGGCATTTCTGCAATGGAACAGTTGGCAGTGAGTCAGCAGAGTATGCGGAAAAGATATTCCGCACACTAGACACTAATGCGGTAAGTAAAGTGCTCTGAATAACACTACACACATCACATATCACATCTGATGCTGCTGTAGGAAACGTTTTGCCTCCAGACTCAATAGGACAAGAATAAATACCATTCCCTCCAACAATGTGTCATTAAGTTAGATGTTAACAAGGTATTCTTTGCTCCAGGATGGGGTGGTTGATTTCAGGGAGTACGTCATGGCCATCAGCATGCTTATCGAAGGGTCAGCTGTGGAGAAGCTGCGTTGGTCATTCAAGCTCTATGACAAAGACAGAGATGGATCCATCACAAAGGAGGAGATGCTGGAGATAATGCAGGTGTGTTGATGTCCAAAAGCAAAGTACATGTCTAAACTTTTTGAAAGTGATCACCGCAGCTGCTCGGCACGACATACAAGCCCTGACAGTTTATTTATGATGAGGTGATACTCACCAGTTGAAATGAAAGATGCTGAATCGGTGTGTGTTTTTCTTTTTCCTTCACAGGCTGTTTATAAGATGAGTGTAGCCACTGCTTTAACCAAACCCAACCCACTAACAGCTGAAGAATGTACCAACAGGATATTTGTGCGATTAGACAAAGACAATAACGGTGAGGAAATGATTTTCCCTTTCTGCTTGAAAAACACGGTTCAGTGTTATTTGAGGTCATATAAACCCCCTTTGTTTTCTCCTCAGCTAACTAACTAACACAGTACTAGTGTCTATGTTCCTGGAGGGGAAGTAGTAAATTAATAAATAAATGTGCACATTAAACAGCTCACAGTTGGGGGCAACAGCATTCAAATAAAGAATCTAATCTGTTTGTTAAAAAGTGATTTAATACTCCTTTAAAGCCTTTGTGTAGATTCTGAAAGTTTTAAGAGCTACAGAAAAGGCTCTGCTGAGACGTAACTCTTAAGGAAGCATTTCTTTTACCAGTTAGAACAAGTCTCTATCAGGTCTAAGAGTCAGATGAAGGAAGCACATACCTAAAGCTGAGGTAACTCACTACAGCATGTGACATGTGCACACAGTCTTCTTCTTCTTTTTTTTTTTTTTTTTTAACAAACCAAGCTTGCAAGACATAATATTTACATTAAGACCTAAAAGAGAGTAGTAGGGCCTTCAGGACAGTGAATACTTCTCTTTTAGGCTATAAATACTGTAGACAGGCCTCTACATAAAACCTAAATTTAATTGAAAACTATAAGACTGATATTCCTCCTGCATGAATTATATACAGTAGTTGTATATTTTTGGTGATACAATAGTTTTAAAAAAATTAAAGTACTTGCAGGCATACTGTAGGTTGAGGGGGACGAGAGCCAAATGTCGCCCGCTCTTTGTCTGTAATCATTGTGTGCCCTTGTTATGTCTGTAGCCATCATCAGTCTGGAGGAGTTCATAGAGGGAGCTCTGGATGATGATTGGATCAGAGAGATGCTGGAATGTGACCCCAGCACTGTGAAGGTGGAGAGGCCCCTGAGGAGGGACACCGCTTTGGGGACCCATGGTTGACCTGAAGCGGGTTATTCTATTCACTGAGAGCAAAGAGATGAAGCAGTCGATGTTTGAACTGAAGTTTCCAGGAAACGTTATATCATGGTCTACGGAGTAACTTCAAGAGAGACACTGGAGAACGCTAGAAAATGTGCACACAGTAATTTGCCACAATATAAAGTATTAATTCCTGTTATAATTATTTTTCTGCAGTGTGGATTAATGCATAGTTTTGTTCTTTTGTTGGTGTTTTCTTGGCTGCATCATTTGTGTTTTACTGTGTATGAATGCATCTCTGTATTGAATCATTCATGGCTGTCACAACACGTTGAAACATTACGTAATCATATTATTAAATGCCCTGTCTGTAGTCATGGTTAGGACTACCTGACCCTAAATACTGCAAAACTGCGGCTCCCTGTAAAATCGGCCCTTAGTGGTAGATATTTATTCAAGTGCTGTTCCTCAGTGCAATTTTAGGTACTTAATTATTATTATAAAGGTTTCCATTTTATGCCACTAAATACTTTTACTCTATTTTTAGAGATAATGATTGTAGTTTTTACTGTGCTGCATTTATTTGCAATAGTTACTGTTGATAGCCTACTTTGCAGTTTAACAATGTGTACATGATGCAACCCAACCGTATTTAAAGTTGTTAAATTTAGCTTCACCATGACCAAATTTAAATATAAAAACACTCCATGCATGATCATGCATCATTAACAATGATACTGTATAATGTTACAGTCTGAAAACGGCCATATTAAGTGCTTTTTACTTTGAATACTTAAGTACATCTTGTTGTTAATACGTCTCTATGTTTACGTCAATAAAACTTTGAATTCAGGACTTTTATCAAACTATTTTGTCTAACGATACCGCTTGTGACACATGCAGACCACTTGGTGTCGCATGTGCTTGTGTAAAACTGAAATACAGACACCTCCCAAATTTTGAGGAATATGCTGCTTTCACTGTCCACTAATAACTGGGAAAATTGAGGTTATCATGGTTGACTGTGGTAAATGCAATATCTGAAATTTTTTTTATATTCATTTCATTTTAGTCATTAGATACAATGTTTAATGTGTTATTCTGAAACATGTCAAATGATATCTTTTTGTTGTAGAAAAAGGAATATGGATTGATATTAAATATTCTTTGCATCCTTCTTGCTGTTGGCATCAACAGTGAATGGTTTTATCCAGCAGGATTTTTTAAAAATGTTTTATTTACTTATTTTTCCAAACTTAATTAAACAAATTACATATTAAAAAAACAACATACAACTTAAAACCAGGAGCACATACATGGCATGAATAACAGATCAAAAATACTCATAAAAAATAAAAGGAGCAAAGGGAGCAGCATAAATTAAGAAATAGTATTAAAAAGATTTTAATAAGTATATATGAACACAGATCCTTCAGAAGAGAGAGTCAGCTGTCATAGTTTTAACATTTTTGGAAAACTTGATAAGTCAAATTTCTTCTTCAGCTCAGCAGGAGGAGCATAGACTTATTTATGTATGTACAATTTAGCAAAAAAGAAAGAAAGAAAATAAGATACATTTAAAAATATCTTCATCTTCAGAATCAGAAGCTGTTTATTAGCCAAGTATGCAAACATACAAATAATGTATTTTGGTGGTTTGCTCCCACAAACACAACAAAGAATAATAGAAAATGAACAAGAGTGATGTCATAATAATCAAAATTACAAAATCACAGCAGACGGGAAATGTAAATTCCACTTGGACAATTAAAAATACCACAGAAAAACAAAAGTCATTGAAAAAATACATTTGAATAAAGTTGAGAACCCCATACCTGCTGGAAATATCACGTCCTACTTTCTCAATGCGCCTCTGAACGCATCAGGACTCCCGAATAAAAAGTTCCTGCTCCCGGGCCAATCCAGGCCGCAGCAGGGCGGGATCCTCCTGCCGTGTGACGTCCCAACTTTTCCAGCAACCGTGTTGTCACTTCGACATCATGGCGTAGCGATGTGGACGGACCGGGACACTGGTGGGCACGGGAGAAGTTAAGAAACGAAGCGTTGTGGAGTTTTTTCTTGGAAAACACTCAAGGAAACTAGCTAACGGAAACCTCGAAATCTCATTGATAATTGTTCCGGTGAGTGAGTTTGATGTTGTTTCGACTGTGATTTATTATCTCCACAAACTTACATTTAAGAGCTGCTAACATTCAGTCGAAACTAACGGCTGTTGTGGCTCGTGCAGATGAATGTGCACGTTCTCTCTCACATTAAACTGGCGCTGTAACGTTTAACTTAACGGTCACTTTTTAATTTGTCCAGGAAGCGTAACGCTGCCCAAAGAGTGCTGTGATTACAGGGGTTTATCCTCAGAGGGTTTTTGGTATTACAGCTTAAAGAGGAATTTAGTTTCTCAATTTCACTTTTATTTCACTTCGTCGGACGTTAGCATTGGCAAGAAGACGTTAAAGAGCAATGTTTCCGTTACATCTCCATCCAGAACAGTTAAATCTGGATGTAACGTTATACATAAAATATTCATTCTCACAACACTTTATCAAACGGGGTTTAAAAGTTCCTGCCGTGAGAAAGTCGGTCTAGTTTACGACTTTGTGCCTCAGCTCCAGACTCTGCGGTAAGCTGCTCCCACTGCCCGAGGCCACCTCTTTTTAGACTCAACTATACTTCGTCTGTTTTGATGTTGCTTCGAGCTGACTGCTGAGGTTTAATTAGGTGTTTTTCAAGGTGATTCTTTTTTTGACCCAGACTGCAAACCAAATAAGTTTGCCTAGAGTTTACTTCTGGAGTTCTTTTTTTTTTTTTTTTTTTTATTCTAAAAAGCCATGAAATTTGATCAGCTGTTTTATTGCCCTCCAGCCGACCTCTTAGAACTGTTTGCTTTCTCTTTCCCAAACAGTAAATAGTGTCTGTTAAACCGGATACCAGATGCTCTCAAAGTAACTCTGATGCAGAGCTCAGTAATACACAACTATGAGTTTAATAGTTTGGGAGTTTTATATGGACCTCTGGAGCATAGCAGACTTTATGAGATAGTGTCAAATTTTAAGTATGATGTTTGAGCTGCCTGTTTGTGATTAAAGTCTGGGGTTTTCCTCTAACATGTTAATTATTATTCAGATTTAAGGAGGGGGAGGGAGGGGGGGCTCAACACTGTTAATCTCAGAGCTAAAGTTCTTGTCTTTATTGCATCAAAAAATTTAAGGAATTTGTTTGGAAAGGCTGCTAAAAATACAGAAGTTGGCTTTTGAACTGCAACAAGCTTATTTTACTGATATGGAGTGATGTGATGTGATGATGGGAGGAAGTCTTGTGTGTAAAGCAAATCAGCAATAGTTCTGTTTGTAAACCTGAGGCTGTTATGGTTTACTTACTGGCCTTCCTGTACTACGTTTGTGTACTATTCAGTTTTGCACTTACTGCATGAATGTCAAGTGGAGTTACAGACATTGCGGTTGTGAGTAATATGAAAAGAATGTGCACTGCTTTCCAACATAAATGAATTGCCACTGTGATCTCTCGCATGTACAAGCAGGAGAAGTTTGTAAAGATTTTAATCACATGGAAGCTCATTATTATTTAAAAAAAAAAATAAAGCCTCAATTTCCATCTTTTGTTCAGTGTGTTTACATTGCATCACCCATTACACTGATGCCTTTCTTACTTTCAGATCCAGGCATTAAGGAAAGCCTCGTTCCGCTTTACACCCACATCTTGTTTTCATATGGGCGTGAGATGTTTGGTGGTATAAAATTAGTGATGCTGTATTCTGCCCGTTCACTCACAGGTTGGAAATAGCTGCAGGTTATTCCAGAGCAGCGCCTTGCAGGCAGCTGGTGAGATGCCACGACTGGAGCGGACAACCCCAGCTTGCTTCACTTCACCCTTTAAACTCGGAGACAATAACATTAGCTCTGTCATGAGATCAAATCACAGCAGACGCTCTTAATATACAGCAACGTTTTTTTTTTTTTTTTAAGCATCATGTGTTTGGCAAAACTGCAAGTTCTCAAATACACAATGCTGGTGCATAAATAAAAGCTGTGACTCCACTGTGTGGTGCAAAATAACAGGTTGATTGCTCAGCGTAGCCGTTACTTTGTGTTTTCAGTGCCCTTGTGTGAGGTGAAACAGGATGAGGTATGCGAGCCTTAGTTAAGCTTTTCCCTAGGAAGCATTGTGTAAAGGTAAAGACTGAGTCCAGGCCTGTGCATGACTCAAAATATAAAAAGCGCCATTACGCGGTGAGACTTGGATCTTTCCTTTCATGTAAAGCAGACATTGCTGCAGTTTTTTTTTTTTTAAATTTTACATGGATAAAAAAAGAAACAAGGAAAGCAAACTGCGGTATGATTTATGCCTTGACTGTAAATTCCTCTCTCCCCGGAGCCTTTTTACCGCCAGCACAACTCCTCGTCTCAACGCGGCTGGCTGTTAAAGCCAGTGGCGTGCCTGCTGTAAACGCTTTTTTCCCGCACAGACAAGTGGCCCTGAAGCTCCTATTTTGTTTTTCCCTATCTTCAGTGTGCATGCAGGGGCATAGTTTACTGGTCACTCAGGGGTTGGGGTATTACAAGATTTTCTTTTTATACTCGACAGTGTCCAGTGAGGACGGGTTATGATGGTTGCTCTCTGCCTGAAGGGGCCAGAGCTGGTGGATTTCAAAAGCCATTATAGTGGTCCACTCTCCCGCTTGTATTCATTATTCTTTGCATGTCTTCATGAATTATATGGTTGTTTTCACCAAAGGGCAAGATTGCTTTTTGAGGTTTTTTTTTTTTTTTTCTATTGGATTTGTTTTGAGGCGCTGTGGATCTGAAAAGCGTATGCGGGCAGGTGTTGTTTCAAATGCCATGTGTAGTGTAGCGTTGCATCGCAGTTTTTTTTTCTCTCTCTTCTTCTGTCTTTGTCTTCTCATGCCTCTCAGTCAAAATACCCCGCCACCATGAACAATAGCCCTCTCTGTGCGTCTTATGGTTGTTGTACGTGGTGCTTATAGAAGGTCAGACAGTGAGACTTTGTCTTTGAGAGCGATGCTTGCTCGTTAGCATTTTTGAGATGTCTCCTTTGATAGCACAGAGGGAATATAAACAGTATAAGGGCATAGTATACAGTATAATAAGGGCTAATAGGCAGACAGATCTTATCTTTGACCCTGTTTTTAATACATCAAAAAACACATTAGAGCTTCAATAATCAGTTAAGATTACCAGATAATTAATCTGCAACTGTTTTAATGATCAAGTCATTTTTCATTTGTCCTAGCTGCTTGAATCTGCTGTTTCTCTCACATAACAGTTCACTCTTGATCGGACAGAACAAGCAATATGAAGATGTCCTCTTGCATTCTAGGAAATTATAATATATAAGTTATGATAGAGGTAAATTGAAGAACAGAAAATAGTTGCAGCCCTTTAACCCACTCTGATTCACAGCCTTTGTTTGGTAAAGGCAGCGTGGACAAAGTTACGCTGCTGGCTTGCTAGACAACCCTATTTTTGTTTACATATGACTAACATACTACGGAGGCGTCCCAGGACTCGAGGGTAGAGTTCACCTCTCTGTAATTAGTCAGTCTTTATTTTGTCCACTGGATGATGCCAACAGACGAGGGTCCAGGTACTTGTTTAGCACTGATTGACACATGGACGGCCGCTTTCTGAGCAGCAGGTCTGCTCTTGTCCTGGACTGTTTGAAGTCTATTTGCTGAAAGCCAAGTGTTAACCTGGCCCATATTTGCCTTTCTGGTGTGAGAGAAAAGCTGACTCAGGGATTTGAAAAGGATGCCCTGCAGGCCTCAATTCCAGTTTGAGTCATCGCGATCCAAACTCTGTTATCTCAGTTTAAGACTGGATTTCATTAATTTCATATGCTGTTGGAGTGTAGTGAGTGTCTGTAGTTGGTTATTCCTTCTCTCAGTACTTTTTCTTTTTTTTTTTCCTCCCAATGGATCCACCACAGCATGGATATATTATTTGAGATGTTGCAGTAATGAATCTGCTGTGGATTTTATTTGAATAAATATGCGATGCCAGTCTGGGGAAAGTAAAAAAGTAAAACCGTCACTAGGGGATTTGGGAAAGTCTATTCCAACTACCTTTTCCTATTATGTTTGCAAAATATTTCATTGTGTTCACAAACATAGTCGACTGATTTACTTGTTCTCCTTCTGCATTTCTGTCTACTGTTACATGTTCGATAAGACGTGTGTTTGATATTTTTAGGATCCGTCTCAAAACATCATTTATGTCAAAATCTAAACATAAAAACATTTTAAATCGTTAAGTGAACACTGTGAATTCCCATCTTTTGTAAATAAGTTTAAGATTCTGTTTAAAAGGAGCCCTGCCCTTTTCAAATGCCAGTGTTTGTTTGCCTGTCCCACTTCTTGTAAAAGTGGGACAAGCAGTGAGAATCATGGGAGCCCGAGAGAAGCATTTTTACCCGTATTCAGATTTCTTTTTTTTTTTTTTTTTTTTTTTTTTTTTATTGTTGGAAACCACTCAGCAGTTTACAGTGGAACCAACAGCATGCTGGTTCCTCTCATATCCTCTCAACCTTCTGTGCGTGTTGTGACGATTCTTATGTTTTTTAGTGCTTATTTTACACATAATGGAAAATTTGACCACAGGAATGCTGAAATAACAGTGTTAGGTCTGCTGGTGGTTTCCATAAAGTTTGAAAATGGTGCTACGTCCCGGTGTTGGGCACTCCCAGGATGTGAGGCAGCTGATTAAAGGGAGATGAGTGTGTGTGTGTGTGTGTGTGAGTGTGTGTGTGTGTGTGTGGATGAGTGCCTGTGCATGTTTGTGCATGCATGAATATACAGCGAAGCCTTTTGATTAAACATCCCAAGAGAAAGAGACTGCTATGCTGTTTTGGCAGATGTTCAAGAGCGGGACACTAAAATGAATCTTCACTCCAAACAGAGTGTCCAGTGTCTTCATTCATTCTGCCAATATTTTAGGTAAATGGCCTGATTGATATTCTGAAACGCATGTTGCACAGAGCTCATGTACATATACTTTACTTTCAGTTGTCTTTGTTTCAATCTTTTTTTTTTTTTCTTTTTTTTTTTAACCTCTTATCATAAAACCATTAAGACGGGGCGCTCTTCTCATATATCACTCAGGCTTTTTTAAACAGTCAAGCCCGACACAAAGAAACCCAAACATGCTATTTTACCCTCTATGCCTTTTTTCAGGCATAGAGGTTTGTTGATAATGTACTGTAGATACATCCTAATTCCTGGGTGGGAATCTTTCTCAATGACATGCTTAATGTTAAAATAACGCAGGCACTTTTTTTTTTCTTTTTTTTTTTACCCTAGAAAGCTGGACATTTTCTGTAACTGCTCTGCTAGATTTGTCCTCGATCTACACTGTTGATATTCATATCTCAAGTACGCAGCAGCAGCCACAATGTTCGTAGACAAAACTGAAATGATCAGTGTGTCGCTCCGCCATGTTGGTAGTCATAATAATCCTGCTTGTTTTAGTTAATCTGTTTTTCTTTTAAGGTTTAAATCCTTCACACCCATCACAAAAACAACCTGAGTTTATAAATAAAATAAAAGTTATTCGAATGCAACAGATTTTTAATAATTAAACATTTCAGTGCATCATCCGTGTTGTGCTGTTTAAATAAAAAAATCAAGCATACACAGAGTTTCCACGGTCGCTAAAATACACAGTGACTTTTTATTTTTTTACATTGTTTCATGATCTCTTTCCAGGTTTATCAGAGACTGAAGATGATGTCCGATGCCAGCGACATGTTGGCAGCCGCCCTGGAGCAGATGGACGGTATTATAGCAGGTTAAGTTATCTTTCATCATATTTTATCTTGACCTTGAGTATTTAAGGAGTCATGTTTTGATTCCCTTTTTTTTTACAGTTGTGTCAAAGTGTAAAATAATGACACTTCTATATAACGTAATTATGTATATGAGTATATAGTTTTATACAGAGAGTTTATCAGGTGTCTTATCATTTGTATCACAGCTGACATTCTAGATCGATGCTACGTGATGTCTGCAGCTCTGTGTTGCTCAGAGAGGGTTTAGCATTTTTTCTGTCTTTATTCAGGTAGTGTGGACTTCAAGACACGTTCACTACTGATGCAGTGGCATTAAATTTAAAATACCAACTTGTATTTTGCATCAGTGGACCATTTGCCATCACTGCTTGGTGACTGAGTGGGGTCAGATGTTATTAATGGTCACCTACAGTCATATTTTCTAATAATACATAAAATAGCTCTTATATATGTGATTTTATTACTATGTACCTTATTCAGTACTATTTAGAGTGGTAGTTTGAGGGAGTAAATCTACCTAACATGCTCCTTCATTATAATAAGATGGTTATTTGTATTTTCTATCTTAGGCTCCAAGGCTCTGGACTACTCCAACGGGTTGTTTGACTGCCAGTCACCAGTCACCTCTCCGTTCATGGGCAGCCTGCGGGCGCTTCACCTTTTGGAAGATCTGCGGAGCGTCCTGGAGTTGATGGACACAGAGGAAAGGGAGAGTCTACGCTGTCAGATCCCAGACTCCACAGCTGACAGTCTGGCCGAGTGGCTCCAGGGTCATCTGGTGAGAGACTCGCATGTACAGTAGAGGAGATATATGCTGCATGACCCACTGAGATCCAGGAGATAACACAGAGCAGGGTTGGATGAACAGATACAGTAGTTCAGCTGTAAACACATGTATGTTTTATATTAGAGGTTTATCATCAGTTGACAGAAAGAATGTGTCTATCTATGTGCAGTTATGGAGTTAATGTCATTTTTGAGATTTTAGTGTAATAACTGGAACTGAACTGCAGATCATAAAATAATATAGACTCTCTTTTTTTTTTTTCTTTCGCTTCATAACAGCGTAGCCTCAGGGAAGATCTGTTTCACCGCTAATGTAGCATAACAGGTTTATCTACACGCAAAACACGTAAAACATGGGACTCGTGTTGCTTTTAGTGACGCAGTATGGTTTGATAACACACATTTTTTTGGTCTACTTTTTTTTTTTTTTTTATCCATTTCACCCTCCATACATCAGTGAATGAAGAAACATTTACAATGTTGCAGTGAGTTTAAGTTGCGTCAGCGTAGGGGGGATTTTGTCTGTGATGGTTGGACAGAACAGACTGCAATCAACCTTTAGCACATCTGGTTTGCCTCTGATTGTGCTCACTCTGTGCTGCATTAAATCTCTGTGAATGCAGACAATCATGGGCAAACAATCCTGGGTGCAAGTAGACAAACGTGTTGTTTGCTAAGAAAAAACATGACCGTCCACTTCTGCTCAGTTCCCTGGGAATTGCAAGATGAAATGCTGGTATTGTCAATTTCACAGCTTGTGTGTTGCAAGAAAGACGCTGACTTCTTGGGAACCAGCATAGTGTTATGGAGAGTGATGGGCTTTAGGCCAAATAAATGCCAGAGTTTTTGTGTAATGCTGTAACTCAGTCTGTGTACAGCAGACTGAATGTGAGCCTTCTTCTCAGCCATGTAAGGTTTTGTTTGTGCTGGGTAAAGCAGTGCAGCCAGACGCTCTTTGATGTGAAACATTTCATCTGAGATTATTCGGCACTGAAACATTAAACATTTTCAAGATCAGAAGAATGAATTAACTTACTCGTACCACTTACCTGCCTGCACTTCAAAGGCTCTCAAATCGCTACTTCTTCTTCTTATGTTTCTCTGTCTCTTGTTTTCTTCTGTCCCTGCAGTCCAACGGCCATATCTCTCTGGGCGGGGGTGACCACTACCAGGAAAGGCTTTCCCGACTAGAGAGTGATAAGGAGTCTCTGGTGCTTCAGGTACTCACTCAGCAATGCTTAGATCATTAAACCACCGCCACGAAGACACAAATCTCCTTTTTCTTTTAAAAACTGTGTTGTTAACAAGGAGTAACGTTTTGTTTCCACACAGGTGAGCGTGCTGACAGACCAGGTGGAGGCTCAGGGAGAGAAGATTCGGGACCTGGACTTATGTTTGGATGAGCACAGGGAAAAACTCAATGCCACTGAGGAGATGCTCCAACAGGTGTGTGCTTCATATATAATAAAGCTCAGAACAAACTGTCAGCACACAAGATTGAGAGCCATCTAGTATTGAGCTATGCATGGTGCACATGTGTGGTGGGCTCGCCGACTTTTAACTTGAAGGTCTGCTGAGTTCATGTCCTCTTGTCGGCAAACATCTGCTGTGTTTGATGAATTCATATTTCAGGGTATCTGCTGGTCTTGGAAACTGACTTGTTGTCAGCAACTGAGATGAGACTACACACAGTTCCTGCTACTGAGCTTTGAACATGTTTCCAGATGAATTATTATTATTATTATTATTATTATTATTATTATGTACATTTATCATGTATTCATTTATCATTGTAGGAGCTGCTGTGCAGAACAGCACTGGAGACCCAGAAGCTAGAACTGATGTCTGAAGTGTCCAACTTAAAGCTGAAGCTGAATACCCTGGAGAAGGACAGACTGGACTTTGACGACAGATTTAGAGACAGCGAGGTATGTGGGCTCATGCTTAGGACAGGACTGGTCTTTGTCTATGTATGTTTCCTTTCTCTCTCGTCCCAGTACGCACATACACACACACACACACACACATGCACCAAACAAACACTCATTCATGTTGTCTTCACAGCACCTGTGTGGGAGAGGGATGTCTTATTATCCTGAGTTTCAAAGCAGCTGTGTGTTCAGTAAGAAAATGAAGTCAGAGAAATGTTAAAGCACCTCAAGGAAATGTCAGCATTCACTGAACCGTCCGTGTGATTTTTGTAATAAATGGAAAAACTGAGCAGCATGTAGTGAATTACCTTTTTTGTGTTGGAATTCACTGCCCTCTGGTCAGTGGCAAACATTAAGATGTCAATCATTTGTTTACTAGAGATCTCTGTGATCCCAGATGAACCGTGCACAATACTTGGAAAGCTTTCAAACCCGTCATGTTATTATTGTAACGCTCCGGCCGTCTCTTCCACCCCACTGGAACAAAAAGCTGCTGTCCATGTTCCGCCTCACAGCACATAAATCACTTCTTTTCTACAAGCAGCTTCCTCTCATTTTATCACTGCTGCTACTTTGATGCAGCCACTCTCCAAGGAAGTCAGTCCACTCAAACAGATCTCCAGTTGCTTTCTACAGTTTGTTTATACCGTGCGATGCCAATCCTGCTGAGTTAAATCAGATTTAAATGATATGAAAGGTTAATGGAATATAAACCCGAGGTTCAAATGCAAGAGGCATTTCTAAATTGAATTTTTGAAGTAATGAAATTCATATTAACAGCTCTTTGAGGGCATCTGCACAATGTCATTTAGCACCAGCTCTTAATATTTTAGTGACTTTTTGGACTTTTAAAGATGTTTAAAGTTTTGTCATTATTTAAGGTGTTTGTTTGCTCTACTATCAGTCTGTGATATGCACTTTCTATTCCTTCAGGACTTGATCCTTGAAATTAATGAACTGCGGTACAGACTGACAGAGCTTGAGAGTGAAAAACTACAGTACGAAAAGAAACTTAAATCCACAAAGGTGAGTTGTCGCAGGGAAGTTCACAGGAGTTTGCACACTCCAAGTTTATATATTACAAACTTTTCACTACTAACATCTTTTTCTTTTCTTGCTGTTTATCTGTCTTCAGGACTTGTCCTCTTTAACCTCTAATGCTCTCATTATACAGTAGTTAAAAATGACCTTTTTAATGTCATCAAAGATTCTGGCTGCCATCTTTGACTCATTTAGTTATCGATCAGTCAACACTAGAACGTGCCAGCTGCTTTCAGGTTGCAAAAACCTCCAAAATGAGAGCTTGAAAGCTGTTCATGTCATCATCTCATTCAAAGATTCTGATCACTGGACATGAGGGTGTTGGGAGAGTAATTAGACCATGAGAGACACCAAAACTGCCTTGCCTTTGACTCTGTTGATCAGCATTGTCTGTTTGGTTTTTTTTTTGCTTCACACAGTTAATAACTTGACTTGAGTCTTGGATGCCCGATCCTCTTGACCTCTTATCTTTCACTTCATGCATCTCTATTTTCTCTCTCCTCCTTGGTTTGTCTGTCTACTGCTAGTCGCTAATGGCCAAGCTTTCTAGCCTGAAAATCAAAATGGGCCAGATGCAGTATGAGAAACAGAGGAAGGAGCACAAACTCCAGGCTATGAAGGTTGGCTTTTCTCAGGATCACTGTCGTGCTTGCTGTATGATTATGGTTTTTGACCTCTCCCTTTGGCTCCTTTTCTGTTTTTATTTTTGAGGGTAAAAAAGCAAAAAAAAAAAACATTTAATTTGGTTTGCAGCAGTTTTCCAAGTTTTCTTTTTACCCATTTAGGCAAAATGATGTCACTTTTTGTGAAATGAAATCACTTACTTTACTGATCTGCACAGTACAATAAAATGCAAAATTCAAGCGTAGTCAGCAATGCAACTTTCTTCAAGCTCAGCACCAGATGAAGCAAACATTCACATTTTTCAAACCACAGTTATGCTTTAATTTTTGTTGTTTTGTTTTTTTTTTCCTTGAGAGCTGGCACAGAGTTCTGTTGTGCTTCGTCTTTCTTCATAACTCTTTACACTTGTTCCTCTGATTTTTATTAAAACCTCTAATTTAATGTGTCTGTGTCTGTGCTTGATTCCTGTTCTGTTCACTTAACTTGTATTTTTCTTTTATAACGGCCCCTGTATTTGTTATTGCCTCAGCCCCCTCAGACATAGTGCTTACTACCCACCTCACACACATCAACCTTCACAGCAGGTGTAGGCCTGCGTGCCTGCACGCCACATCAGCAGCTGTGAACCTTTGTGTTGTGGTTTGTTTGTGGTGTGGAGTTGGGGGTGAGGGTGGGTGGGGGAGCCAGTCTCTGTGTGTGGAGGAAATATCCTCACTGTTGTCCTCTGTCGGACAGGAGGAGCTCGCCATACTGAGGAGGCAGCTGGAGGGCAAAGACGGAGAGATGTTGAGACTACAGGATGAGACAGGCTTCAAAGCCATCGCCTCGAGCAGCACGGATCTTACAGAGAGAGGTAAGGCGGGCAGTTCGGTCACAAGCCTCGCTGAATATGAGCATGCAGATGTTTAACCTCACATGTTCAACTTATACGACACCAAAACAGTGACTGACATCCTGTTTAGAAGTCAGTGTTGACATTCTTCAGATTCTGCAAACAAAAGATTTTATGTTTTATGAATTCTTTGTCCTGTTTAGTTTCTCATCCAGATGAAACTCTTAGAAAGAGGCTGAAAGAAAAACGTAAGGGGGTTTTATGCTTCTGTTTATTATTGCACTTTATTACTGCACCCATCTCAACCCCTGTTTGCATGAACGAGCATGAGCCATCTGAACTCTGCTTGTCCATTATAATCCACTGGAGTGCTAATACCTGACCACGGAGCACCACACCTCTGTTAAAACTGTGTCATCTTCATGCACCTTTTTTTTTTTTTTTTTTTTTTTTTTTTTAAGGATTTTGAACTGAACAAAACCAAATGTCTCCCATTAGCCCTGTTCAGTGTGTTTTTTGTTTGTTTTTGGGTTTTTTTTAATGTCCATCCTTGAAGAGCAACAAGGAATGTTTGCTTTGTGTTGTCAACAAGAATGAGGAATGAATTGTGTTGTTTGTCATAACCTTTCAGGCTGTTCGCTCATCCTCCTGCCTCATGTCTTCCAACAATAATCACTCCCTGTACCCCTAAATATCTCTCCTCGTACTCCTCTAAACATTCCCTGCTCACACCAACAACCAGTGTACTGCTAACCTGTAATGTTGTTGTCATGTTCAGTGTTGTGCGACAGTGTCTTTTGTTGTGAGTGTTGTGTCCAAATCTTTGCCCCACCTCCTCTCCCCCATGATTGATCTTTGACTCATGCAGAACAGTTTCATTCTTCAATCAGTGCACGCCCTTGACATGACTCTACACATTCTGTACAGCAGTCTAGATCCTCATTCAACGTTTCTTTCATTCATTTTAAAATATCAGATTAAAGTCATATTTCATAAGTTTGAAAGCATGGACCAGTGTGTTTTTTAAAAGTTTGTTGTTAAGGATCACAGAGAAAATGGTTTTAGATTACCTGGAAATTATAAACCTGAGGGAGGGAAAAAAAGCACAAATAACAGTCGACCCCTATGACTGCAAATGTTGAGAGTTGACTGAGTGTACTTCCTGAAAAGTGAAAATGTTCTGCCAAAGTGAAAATGTGGAACACCTGCTCACACAAGGATACGGTTTATCAATTTGAAGGATTCTTTAGAAAAAAGAAAAACCAAACAATGTGTTACTGAATCAAAGGTCAGTAATGTTGCAGTCTGTATGTTCTGTAGATATTAAATCCTCCAGTAGCATCCTGTGTGTTCAGGCTTATTACCCATCTCCAAGTCTCTCCCTGCTCAAACTTTACACTGTGAACATTACAGTTTTACATCTATAACAACTTTCTTTCCTCACTAGATGTGGAAGTGCAGAGAATGAAAAAGGCAGTTGAATCGTTGATGGCAGCTAATGAAGAGAAGGTACATCGGATCATTTATGGTTGTGGTCATTCACATTGCATCATGTAAAATGCTTCAATTCTCCTCCTGTTAATTACCCAAAATGTTTTTGCTTTTGTTTTGTTTTGTTTTTTCTTTTACAGGATCGTAAGATTGAAGAACTGAAGCAGTCGCTGCTCAGATATAAAAAAGTTCAAGACATGGTGATGTCAGTACAAGGGAAAAAAGGTTAGACATCTCTTCTTTCATAGTAGATGTGTAATTTGAAGAAAAAAGCTTAAAAGTATAACAGTACACTGTGTATATTTTTATCACTGCCAGCCATTTTTCACAGCATATCTTCACAGCAGCCGCTGGCTTTAGTTCAGTTCAGTACACATTTGCCTTCCAGAGATGGTGAATGTCAATTTTCTCAAGAGACAAAAGATGTGAATTAGTCTTCTAAGCGAGCCTGTTTTCTGTTGATCAGTGGTGCGTGAAGTCAATATCAAACAAAACAGCTGACTCTAAAATCTCACATCGGATCGTCTGGTCTTTCTCACTGCATTTTATTCATTGTCCTCTCCAGAGAAAACCAAAGATAACGAGTACATGGAGGGTTATGGGGAATGCTCCATCGCACTCTTATCAACCAACCTGATGTCTGCGGAGTTGGAAAAACATGAAGTTACGGATGTTGAACAACCAAAAAGGAGGAGTCCAGATGAGGTTTGTGCAGCACAACATGACGTGGTGTCACAAATGTTTGTATCTAAAGACCTAACAATCGCTAGGTGATCATGTGAAAAGTAAATGTTAATGAGATACAGCAATACGATGGAATATAAGCAATACAGCAAAAGCAGAATGAAGAATATAAGATGTTTAATAAAGTGCTTATTATAAAAACCTCACATTAATTTTGGTTGTTACCTTTTTTCCCTCAAGCAACTTCAAATCTCATTAAACTCTAAAGTGCTCAGTAAGACACTTACAGCTCACATAAATTTTACACTTTGAAAATGAGTGCTGAAGGGTCGACATCCAATTAATCGAATAACATCACCTGTCAGTTCCCGAAAACACATGTGAAGATTTAGTCTGGAGGCCACAGGAGGAAATGTTAGTTCATGTTTTAAGGCGGTTCAACACTTTTTTAAATGGTGCATTTTCTGTCTGTTTTTGTCTACTTTTCTCTTTCGTCATCCATGCTCAGCTGGAGAGCCTTAATGGTTTAAATGAAGAGCCTATGTCCACACCCAGCCCCACTGATCCAGAACAAGTATCGGAGTCGGCGCCAACAGATGTAGAAAGGTGAAATATGATACTGCAGGTTACTGCAAGTCAGAGTTCAGTGTTAAGTTTGGCTTGGAAGACAGCGGTAGCATCTATTTTGTGCCACTCATGTCTTTGAATGACAGATGATTTTAAAAAATGGCTAAAGGAATGAACTTAACTTGACTTGTTTTTATGTAGGTAAGGCAGTAAAATTGGATGAAAAAAACTAAATTAAATCTATTATGAAATCCTAAATACTAAAAAACGTGTAGGCTGAGGAAATGACAAAACCTTGAGTTTATTGTTGACTTAATCGTATTATTTTGATTCCTAAGTAAATATTATAATATCAATATAAACTGAAAATGTAGAATTTATGACAGCTGTTGCATTGGATTGCACAGGTGCATCTAATGAAGTGACTGGTGAGTGTGTGTGTGTGTATAATGTTGTGACTGGAACATTTTGTCCACGTTATCCACACTTAATACTGAAAGAGTGGACAATATGTTCTCAGCTTGTTACCAGGCCAACAACTGTTTTGCTGCAGTCATACAGAGTGTGAGGAAATGTCTGAGAAGCCTTTTTTGAGTTAGATATGAGAAGAATGTGTGCAACACATCCTGTAGCCTCACTCTACTGCTTCTTATGACCATGTGAGACAAGCTTACCGTATCAACTACCATACATTGTTACGGTTTGTGTCATTTCAGCAGCCAGGATACAACCAAGACTGGCAGCCAGGACCAGCTAGATAGGAGCAATAATGAAAAGGTAAAACATCTTTGAGGCAGTCATGTTTATATATTTTATTTTGCCAAAAAAAACATGAATGCACTTTATTACCTCTCACAAAAATGTTGATTTGTAATGAATACAAGTGGACTTTTAACCTTAAGCTTTTGTCTCAGAAGCCTGTAAAATACACCATAATAGTCTTGACAGGCTTTATATCACATTTGCTCTGCTGCATAAGTCCTTACTTCTCTTTCTATACAGTAAAAGTTACTTTGTTTAACTTCTCAAAGAAAATGCTCCATCAGTAGTTTTACAATATTCTACTTCAGCAGTACTTTATGCAGCCATTTATGAGCAATGTTTTTGTTGTCTCAGAATACAAGTGAAGAGGTCAGTAAGATTAGTGAAAAGCCACCGATGCCGCCCTCTGCCACCTTGTCTGCAACCACGGATGATGACAGCTTTGGTTCAAGAAAGGCCCGGTCGTCTTTTGGAAAGGGCTTCTTCAAGATCCGCGGGGGCAAGAAGACAGGCAGCAACCCAAACCTCGGTAAGAACAAACCACACGATTTAGCAGCTGCAGAAAGACAAGTCTGCTAGATGACTCAGTCATTTAACGTGACATTAAACTAGCTGTGGAGTTGATTGGCTGTTTACTACACAGTGAGATTTTCTTGGACATTTTTCTTCCACTATGGACAAGTTTTTATTTTCCCAAGCCACACCCATGGAGAATACTATATGGACCAAGACCATAATTTTCAGCCCACACAAACTGTGGTCCCCATTTAATTATTGAAGTCTGTTTCCGTGCCATTCATCCCGTGTGTGTGCTTTTTTTTTGTGTGTGTGTGTACTGCACAAATGTATGTCTGTGTTTGTTCACCTCTCCAATCCTGTTGTTATTTTTATTGTTATCATAATTTCTGCCCTTTGTCTTGTTCTTTTTTTTTCTGTCGGACCCTGTCGTGTGTCGTGTGTGCTTTGTAACACATGAAGACCGCAGCAGGAGTGCGAGTGCGCCTATGCTAGGTACAGTATAGACCACAGGTCACTGCAAGGTTGCAGTAGTTCTCTGAAGAAGAAAACTCCTGGACATCATTGTTCATCTATACCTTTTCTATACTCATCCATTCAGCTCGCATCTTTTTTTTTTTTTTATTATATCACGTTTCAGTAGCTGCAGTGCCTTAACAGCCCACACCCTTGTCACTAGCCATTGTGTCAACTCCAGTGTTGTCTGTGCAACATACATCCAGTTTGTCATGTATGTTGAGTTGCTTGTGTGCCTGCATGAATTTGTTTCTGTCAGACCTCTTCTATCGGCTTCTCTATCTGCAACAAAACCTCTCCCTCATTTAGTGGGGAAAAAAAAGGCTAACGAACTTCCTTTTTTGTTGTCTTAGTCAGACGTCAGCTGTGTCTGATGCATGTGACCCAGGCAGGGTTTTTGCTTTTGATGCTGACCTCCGTGACCTCTGAAGTCTTTCTAGGAGTCGTCATGTGTCTTTCTGAGTGTTTTCTGGCCCCGTGCAGCAGCTCTATCTCCACACATCTGTGCATTTCTCTTCCGACACTGACGCTCATTATATCGATGATGTTCTGTGCCCGTTTGTCTGTACAGCTGAAACAGAGCGACAGGGCACTGACCACCTGGATCTAGCCGGGCTGCCGCAGAAGTCTTCTAACAGCAACAGCACCCACACACTCCCTACGACACCAGAGAGCAAGAAAAAATCCAAAGGAATTAAGAAACTGTTTGGGAAGTGAGTAGAAAAATTACATGATTCTCCACACTTTTTAATTAAATAGTAATAAGTAGATATAAGTGTAACACTTATAGTATTTTATCACTGAAGTGTCAGAGATTTGTTTCGATTGTGAGGATGTTTTGATATTTTTTTTAAGGCTTAAGAGAAGTCAGTCTACCACATTTAACCTGGATGACAACCTCCCAGAGGGCGAGTTCAAGAGGGGCGGGGTCCGAGCCACAGCGGGACCCAGACTGGGTTGGTCTCGTGACCTCCAACGAGTCAACAAGTAAGTCTGTGCATTCAGCCTGAATAATGAGGCTCAGAGTGGGTTTCTTGTTTTGAATCTCTGGTATCCAGTCCAACTCAGAGATAATGCGGGTGCTTTTGTTCATTAAACAAAACGCATTTGTTGCCTTATATTGCTACAAGGGTGTGCCTATCTGTACGCTTTTTTAAAAAATATTATAGATGATTTATATTTTATTTGCTTCTTCTATTCTCTTTTTCTCAGTGATGTGGATGCTCCATTTGCACGCTGGTCAAAGGATCAGGTCTGTGACTGGCTGCAGGATCAAGGTCTTGGTCTTTATGTGAACATGGCTCGTGTGTGGATCTCCACTGGGCAGACGCTGCTTCAGGCTTCGCAACAGGACCTGGAGAGGGTGAGATGAAACAGAAGTTTGAAAAAGCCACCAGACGGGCAGAACTGTTGTCAAATTTAGTGAGCAGTACTTCGGGGACGTTATGTGTAATCCTCACTCGTCTCTTTGTTGGTGTTTTAGGAGCTCGGCATCAAACACCCGCTGCACAGAAAGAAGCTGCAGTTGGCTCTGCAGGCCCTCGGCTCAGAGGAGGAGGATAATAAGGGAAAGCTGGACTACAACTGGGTGACGAGTGAGTACTGACTGCCAGACCAAAACATGAAGAAAGTTAAAAATGCTCTGTGGCTCTGTTCTCTGATTAAAATATACAAATATCAGGCGGTTTTTTAACTTTGAATTATATTTGACTGTCTGGTCGTCTCACTGCTTATAAAAACTTCCTCCTTTTTCTCTCCCTCTCAGGATGGCTGGATGACATCGGTCTGCCTCAGTATAAAACCCAGTTTGATGAGGGAAGAGTGGACGGTCGCATGCTGCACTACATGACAGTGGTGAGTGTTGGCGAGAGACATGTGCTCCCCCCACAGACCCTGTGGCTAAGTAGGTCTGACGACTCCAGTGCCATCTCACATTAAGATTATTGCACAGAGAGTCCGACGAGCTCTGCTGAAGATGGCCTGGTTTCACCCTCCATGATATTTGTAACCACAGTGGAGTCACACCACAGCCTCTGGCAAAACTGTGATTCAGACTTCTGTGCTGAGGAAATGTATTTTTCTGCTGCAAAATTAAGTGACTGTTATGTTCTTTTGAAATCTAATTAATCACAGCTTCAACTGAACTTTGCTTTTAGTGTTTGTATTTTGCAGTTAGTCATTAATGCCTGCCTTTCTCCCTCAGGATGACCTGCTTTCTCTGAAAGTGGGGAGCGTCCTGCATCACCTTAGTATCAAGAGAGCTATTCAAGTGCTACGGCTCAATAACTATGAGCCCAACTGCTTGCGACGCAGGCCGTCTGACGAGGTGCGTTGAATTTAATAGACACCTGGGAACAGAAATGAGCTGACAGATCTTAAAGAGTCTGCTGTAAACATATGTCCCATTTCTAACTTGTGATTTATTGATCCTTTTCTGTGCTTTGTCCCCATAGAACAATATTTCACCAGCAGAGATTTCCCAGTGGACAAACCACAGGGTGATGGAGTGGCTGCGGTCTGTGGACCTTGCTGAATACGCTCCCAACCTGAGAGGCAGCGGTGTGCATGGAGGCCTGATGGTGAGAGGGTCCGGTGTTTGGTTGTCCCTGGAAACACAGATTCTCACCTGAGAATATCCTCTCCTAACAAAGTGCTTTCCTGTCCTTAGGTCCTGGAGCCACGGTTCAACGTGGAGACCATGGCTTTGCTGCTCAACATCCCCCCCAACAAGACTCTGCTGCGCCGCCACCTCGCCACACATTTCAACCTGCTGATTGGTTCAGAGGCCCAGCAGCTCAAACAGGAGTGTCTTGAAAACCCAGATTATACTTTGCTGACTGCAACCACCAAGGTCAAGGTATGGATATTTGAAAGTTAAATTTGTAATAAGTGAGAACATTGAGGAGCTTGTACTTTGCTGCATGTTTATATGAATGAAGTTATAAAACTGATAAACTGAACTTATTTGTCTTCTCTCTGCTCGCACAAACCAGCCAAGGAAACTGTCGTTTGGTAACTTTGGCAGTCTGAGGAAGAAGAAGCAGGAAGAGAGTGAGGAGTATGTGTGTCCCATGGATGTGGAGATGCCGAAGGGACGGAGCTTTCAGAAAGGATTTGAGCTCCAAATCTATGAAGACGACCTCGACAGGCTAGAACAGGTGAGCTTTTCTTCAAAGGGTCCATTGAATAATTATATGATCCAGCTTAAAACATTATCAATCCTCTGTAATTACATGTGTGTGTGTATGAGAAATCTACTTTAGACAGTCAGTTAAAATAGTCAAGTTCTAAATTGTGCTGTTGATGTAAGTTTACTGAGTTTGAAAGCTGCTCGTTTACAGATGGAGGACTCCGAGGGAACAGTGAGACAGATTGGCGCTTTCTCTGAGGGGATCCAAAACCTGACAGTAAGAATATATAATGTTAAGCGTGTAAACAATCGACCAGACGACATAGCAACGTTGTTTCAAGGTTTTCTTGTGAAGTTAATTCGATACCTTTTCTTTGTTGCTCCAGAGCATGCTGAAAGATGATGAATTCTTCAAAGAGATCTCAAATTCGCCCAACCCCAGTGTAACAGACGACGAATCCAACGCATGAGACTGTCGGCACCATGACACCTGGTCCTGCTGTGAATGAAACCCTGTGCCAAACCTCTCTACTCGCACACAGACTGTTCTCAACAAACCCAGAGAATGCGCCCATGTTTCCTTTTTTTTTTTTTTTTTTGTAAGAGTTGCGTTCAAAGATGAGCCAAAAGTATTACAGTGTCTCTTTTGTCGTTTCTGTTTTAAACAATGTTGTGAAAGCCTACAGTGTCTGATGGCGGAGGGAACATTTGGGGCAACACCACTGCTCGCCTGCCAGCTGGTTTCTGGAGATATTTTGTACGTAGTTACAGTATGTACTCACATTTTCCTGTTTATGATAGAACTGAAGTGTCAACCAGCAGCAAATAAGACATATAGAATATGCCAATATAGATTTATTATGTCTTTTTAAATTGCCTTCTGACTGTAGAAATATTAAAAAAAGAGAGATTTTGTTCAGAAGTGATGCTGTGCAGAAGTTAATGTAAAGATATAACTCCAAAAAACAGCTGCTATGTTTTCTACAGAACTGAATTTTTCTAATTAAATGGAAATTGTCTTATATTTTATCCTACGTTGAACATTTAACAGGTCTTCACTCATCAGTAATATTCTGCATGTATTTGCACCAATACATATCGTACAGTACAAAGCCTAATGAATATCATTGCATGGTATTGAAATCCAACACATTTAATATAAAAAGCTTGTCATTTATTTTATTTTTTACTACAAATGGGTTTTAAGCAGAATCCTGTCAGCTGACACAAGATCATTTTTTGGAAAAGTGTTGTGAGACGAGATAATGTCAGGTTTTCTCTAAGTAATAATGTTGTAATGCAGCTGACATATCTGAGAATATAGATTGTGTTGTTGTTTTTTTTAAGTTTATCCATTTCTAAGATCAATAAAGTAATTTAAATCACTTTGGAGTTTCGTCAAATGCACAAATTAAAAACACAAGATGAGGACACAATAATAGACAACAGGATATTTGAACGATGAAAAGAAGAACATGTCCTAAAATAAACGTGGGTGTTTTTGGACTCCAGTCTGTAGAGAAGCAAATTCATGCCGCAAAACGTCATACAAACAACGAAATAACATACTGGTGTCTGAAGAGGAAATATTGTCACAAACACCAACTCAGTCCAGACAGAAAAAGGCAAACAGCACCTGCATCAAATCATAACTTCCCACATGGGAGCCTGAGAACAGAAAGCTGGAAGTAAAAATGTAAATGTTGTGTAAATGAGTCCCTCCGTAAATCTTCCCAACTCACATCTCAACACTTTGGCAGGTGACCAACCCTTTACATGTGGGTTCATACTGATTATAGAGTCCAGTTTGAAATCTCTGCATACTGTCAGACAGTGACTGAGCCACAATCAACAGAAGCAGACTGGACTGAAGTCATTATGACTCAGTAGCATTTGTGTAAACCACATTTTCTCTGTGATGGATGTGTGAAAAGTAAAGAGTGTTAAAGAAAGAAAGGAAGAAAGACTCGGAAATCAAAATCAGTGGAGAACGACTTTATTCTGTAGTAAAGCGTCCTCTGGTGGCTTTATGGTGAATTTCTGCGGCCCGGAGCCTGAGGAGGTAACCAGATTTGCGCGTGCGCAGTACATATATATATATATATATAAACGTGAGTTTATACATCTATGCATATGGGTAGTTTGCTGTTGTGTGAGCTGCGGGAGTAGAAGCTTGTACGAAGAACCATGGCTTCAAGGTGTGTTTTTATATTCTTGTTCTTACAAATCCGAAAACTATTTTAATCCTTGTGAACAAGTTTACTTTTCTTCCAGTGTTGTAGTTTATAAAACTGTTATGACTTTACACCCACATTATTATGTTATATGTTATATTAAGTTATATAATGATAATGTTAATGTTAAACGATAGACTTGATGACGTCAGTTATCTTAGTTTTTGATGTATTTATTGAAGTAATAAGTAGTAATAACCACAGTGTACAAGTATTAGCAGCTAAATTTACTGAAGTGTTGCAAGTACTGGCTTTGCAGAAAACCCTCCCTGTGACTCACATGTTATGCCAAACAAAGCACATTATTGCTGCTGATGCATCAGTCTGTTAGGCAACATGTCCTGCTCTGATGAAATCATTTGTGGAGAAAAGAAGAAAAACAAAGTTCTGCTGCATGAATCTGGATTCATTTTTCAGATTTTCCCTGTTTTTTTGTGTGAAATATTGTAAAGTTTTACCTCTTTGGGCCATAAACAGTTTTTTTTTTTTTTTTTGAGAAGTTAAGAGGGAAAATGTGTCTGTGGTTGAACTGCTGACAGCTAGTAGACTGATCTGAAACATGACTCCTTTTGTAAGGCGTCCTGAGCCAAAAAGTTTGGGAACTGCTGGTAGAATTATTTCACATTGCAGTATAATTTATAAGTTAAGTGTGTGATATATCATGTAAGATTTTCAAAGATGAAATTAGTAAATTAGTAAAATTGAAAAGCAGTAACTAAAGCTGTCAGCTAAATGTTATGCAGTAAAAAGTACAGTAATTCTCTGAGTGGAAGTTTAAAGTAGCATACATTATGTAAAGTACAAGTACCTCAAAATGAAATACAATACTTGACTAAATGTACTTTGTTAAATGTGTCTGAACAGGTTCTGTGGAGTCCTCGCCCTGCTTGCAGTGTTCCTCAGTGGACTGAATGCATCAAGGTACAGCAGCCTATGTGAACATTTCTCTCCAGTTATTCAGTGTTTACTGGATTTGTTGGGATTTGTCAGTCTGTGTGTTTCTGTGTAACAGACCTGCTGTAAACCAGGAACTGTCCAATATCTTCAATGAGCTGTGGAGGTTGGATGTGAACCGCATGAAGCCCGGGATAGATTACACACTCTCTGTTCAGGTAATGGAATCTGTTCTTCCTTCACACAGCACTTCTTTTCTGTTTTTATAAAGACATATTGTTTTGTATGTGTTTGAACCGTCCAGGGTAGAGCTGGTTTTGTGATCCAGGGCACTAATCTTGCTCGGGATCACGCTTCTCAGCCTCTCTTCTCCAACGTTAATGAGAACAAACTGAAGACCATCACCACCATCTCCCGTAAGTGTCTCTGTAACAGACAGAAAATGCTCTGAACTTCAAAATCTTCAGCTTAGATTTTCCTATGAATAAATGTGCCTGCAGGCTTCATGAAACTCCTGGACAACTATGAGCGGTCCACAGGTGTGGCAGAGCGAGTCACAACAGAGGAGCAGCAGGAGATTAGTCTCTTCCTGGATGCCGTCTTACAAACAGAAGTCATGAAGGTACATTTGACAAGTTACAACCAGTTTCAACGTACAGGTCTTATACATTTCAACAGCTCAGTGTCTAGTTTCTGCTGCACCTCATGTCTCACACCTGCTTGTTCTCAGTCTAGATGTCTCAGGGTTTTTAGAATAAGTTGTTGTCTTCCTTCCACGTTTGGTGGTTTGAGGCTGCAGCTGAACTCCAGAGTTTGTCTCTTCCGGCCCCTCTGAGCTCATTACTTCATGATGTTAGAGAGAGAAGAAACATGTACAACATCTGTGTGCAGCTGAGGAATGTTGCGTTGACTCATAGCTGCAGCGGTCTCCCCAAAGAGGAACATTGGAAAAATGTGGACGTGCAGTACTTGTGTTTGGAAAAACAGTGTGTTTAGATGAAGATGCTTGTAGCTTCACTTCAGGACAAGTATTTAGCTACACTGTGTAAACTGTAGCGTATGTCTGTGGAAAAATACACCATTTCATAATTTTATAGTCCAATAATCAAAGTGTTATAGATTTGTCACATACACACACATGTGCATATACATATCAGTAAACTAAAAACATAGGAACATTTCAGGGAAGAGATTTAATAAACAAAGAGCAAGGTACAATGCAGTAAGTAGCTGAATTTAAGTAAAGTCCGTAATTGAAAGTCATTATGGAACATGGGATGGAAAATATCAGGGATGGAAATAAAAAATGCAAGACAGAAATATAGAGATTACGTGAGAAACTGATCATGTAAAGTAGTTTTGGAGATTACTGTACAAAAGAGTGGTATTATTTTATATTTTCAAATATTGTTTCCTCTTCACTGTATTTCCTCACTGAGTGCTAGTAAATGTTCATTTCTCATACATGGAGGAGTTTTTCAGCAAATTCTGAAAACATATTTCTGATTCTTTAATAACAGTAAAATATTAAGAATGAAAATATATTTATTATATATATAAGTTTTTACCTGTAAACAAAGAGTTAAAAAGTTTATAATAAAGTTAAAATTGTAAGTTAGATCTTATTCTGGACTATGTTTTGACCCGCCTTCCCTTGTGTTGTTCGTTTGATCTTTTCTGTAAGGTGTGAAACACCAGACTTGTTGTGATGTCATAAATGTAATCTCTTCACAGCGAGCTCATAGATACCTGGTGAGCAAAGGACAGTCAAGCTCCAACTTGCGGCTGTTTAAGAACCAGCTGCAGTTGATCTGGTTCAACCTCTACCACAGACAGAGAAATTCCGGGTGAGACACCTGAACATCCTGCCCAAACATAAAATGCTTGTCTGTTTGTTTGATTCATTGTTAAGTTAATTACAATTATATTAAAGTTTTAATGAAGGATTTTAAAACATTCACCAGCATGGACTCTAGTGGATTTGAGCACGTCTTTGTTGGAGAGACGAAATCTGGAACAGAAATCATTGGTTTTCACAACTGGATCCAGTTCTACTTGCAAGAAAAAAGCCGCCATTTGGACTACAAAGGATACAAGGCCAGAGACCACGACTTGGTGAGTATAAGAGTTCACCAGAGAGGAAACCTGTTCTGTTAAGTCCCCAACTTTACTCCCTTCTTCTGCCAACTTAACGTTCATATATTTCTGTCCACAGCCAGATCAAGATGACCACGTTTTGAACCTCCAGTTCAGCTGGCACAGTATAGTGAAGCCCGTTGGCAGTGCCTTCATTGGGACCAGCCCGGAGTTCGAGATGGCCCTCTTCACCATCGTCTTCCTCATAAACACTGAGAGAACCACCACGGTGCTGGTCAACATTGACCAGTGTCAGATGGAGCTGGTGGTCATCCGACATGGACGCTCCCTGGGGACGGCGTACCCCAGACTGCTGAGCAGCAACAGCCGACACATTAGACAGTAGTCACACTGATGAGGAGGATTTCATCTTCGCTTTTCATACAGTTACTTTATTATACTTTATATTCACATCCTCATTATGTTCATACACATGAATAATGAGCTACTAGTGGACAGGCATAGTATATATACATCCATTGTAAAGTTCATTGTAAACTCTATTATTGTCATAAATAAAGAACCTGATTAAGTTTTAATATCTGCTGTTTTTTATGCAATATCCTCATCTAATAAAATGATTTCCATTTAACTGTTGTAATAAATGTTTACCAGTTATTTGCAATGAACTGATTTGTTTTCATATTGTGGAAGAGGCATTAAAATTCTCCTTTACATCAGTACATTCAGCACAAGGGCACAAAATTAGCACCTTCAACAAGAAATGATATATAATAGTATAACATACTGAATAGGGCCATTCTGCATAATGAATACTTTTAGTTTTGATGCTTGGAGTATAGTTTGTTGATATTCATATATATACTCCACTATAATGAAGTTTTTGGTAAAATGAAATGTCTGACTGATGTAAAAACCGATTGTATTTAAAATACAGCAATATATTATATTTTTTTCTGAAGTCTTAATCTGACAAATAACAAGAGCAAGAGCAACTATAACATAAAATTCGGTATAAATATGTACAAAATGGAAATACACAAATAAACAAGTAACACAAGACAGACACTACTCATCCATCCGTGCCAGCAGTTACTACTACCAAATAAAAAAAATAAATTTTTCCATCTCATACCCGGAACCCTCTCTTTGGTTCCGCCCGCACGGACATTTTACAGCGGAACACGCGACGAGACGCATGTTGCAGCGACTTCCGACGCTGTATAACAACACTGACAGTATGATCAGAGTTTTACATGTTTACTGTTGAACAGTAGAAATAAAGATGGAGGTTCTTGAAGACGAGTTTGGCGGCTTGACTCCGCAGCAGTTGGCGGCTCCTGTCGACACGGTGGCGGTGAGTTTAAAGGAAATAAAGACTATAACGTTCACAGCACGAGCGCAGACAGCAGGCTAACGTGGTGCAGCTAACCGCACTAAACACAACAAACAGCTTTATATACAATGTGGACAGAGAATATGTGAGCGGAAACTTCAGCTAATGTGTCTGTTTATTTATTGTATATTAATTTAGTCACATAATATTTTATATTTTTGTAGGAAATATCAGTTTAACTCACTGTGTGAAGTAATAATTGCAGTTTCTGAGTAAAAAGTGTCTCAAATGAGTGATTCTCCTAATTTAATGTGATGTGTTTATTGTTTTCTTTTGTTTCTTGTTTGTAACAGGAAAAATGGAAACTGTTGCCAGCCTTCCTGAAGGTAACGGAGCACATCTGCATCTACCTAGGTGGATGTAAATCCCCTCACAGTGTTCATAACTATGTGTTGTGATGTTAATTTATGTCTAAACATAGGACATTTTAAAGAAAATGTACTTAGAAACTGTTTATAGGTAAAGGTCTGTTTTTTCTAATCCAGTAAATAAAATTGCTGACAAATTAGGATATTTCATCACATCGATGCAACATAAATCTGCTAAAATCTAATTCAGCCTCCTGCTCATTTATTTTAAATTCTCTGTATGTGCTATGAGGAGCAGTGGAAACAGTGAATGTTTAAGGAATTAGTCAATTATTGATGTTTTTTTTGCCTTTTCTTTCTCTTTGACTACTTGAATGCATCATTTCAGCACTGTAATTTTTCTGTTTTCCAGGTGAAAGGGCTGGTGAAGCAGCACATCGACTCATTCAACTATTTCATAAACGTGGAGGTAAAACACAACCTGGACATGAGTATGTGTGTGAGTGTGCATTACCGTTAATTCAGCTGAATCCTGTGTGTAAATGTGAGCGTTTTGTTTTACAGATAAAGAAAATCATGAAAGCAAACGAGAAGATCACAAGTGACGCTGATCCGATGTGGTACCTCAAGTAAGTCACAAGATCCTTCACCGTCTGTTTCAACTCAGACGAACATGTAGCAGCTTCTAATCTCAATTATTTATGTTTTATTCTTTCAGATACCTGAACATCTACGTTGGCATGCCTGACGTTGAAGAGAGCTTCAATGTAACACGACCAGTTTCTCCTCATGAGGTGAGGGAGTTTGTTCCATTATAATAAGAACAACAGCAGGTTTTTAATGCTGAATATGAATCATGATCGGATAGATATGAGAGGTCATATAGTAAAAATATAGTTTTTGATTAGAGGGATTAATACTGTAACAACCAGGAGACTGACAGAAAATTAACCTACAAAAATTTTGATAATTAAGTCAGTTTTCAAATGTGAGAATTAGCTTCCTCTGTTTTATATCATTGAAAATTGATATTTTGGGGCTTTGGATGTTTGATCAGAATAAAGAAGACATTTCTTTTGGCTCAGGGAGCTTATGATGTGTATTTTTCACCATCTTTTGATATTTTATGTAAGGCTGCACTTAACAATTGTTTTCATTATTTATTAATCCTCAGATTATTTCCTTGATTAATCAATTAGTCATTTGGACTATAGAATGTCAAAAAATTGTGAAAAATGTCGATCACATTTTCACAAAGCTCTTTAGATCAATTATCTGATCAGATCGTATCAGAACGTTTTTGTTTGTCGCTGAGATACAGCCAATCATTCCTGTTTGTGCTTCCACCAGTGTCGTCTCAGAGACATGACCTACTCAGCGCCCATCACAGTGGACATAGAGTACACACGTGGCAGTCAGAGAATCATCCGCAACGCGCTGCCCATTGGACGGTTTGTGTCACAGTCTCAAATCTCTGACCTTCAAAGTCGAAATTCACAGACCAGAAAACCTGTTTATGAATCTTAATCTGGCATCTTTCACTCATCTTTACTACAAATTAATAAATTTGCTGTGACTCTTTTCTGTGTTTGCAGTTTTTGCTGTTGATAGTCAAACTCCTCATTCACAGTTAAACTGATTTGTACACAGCAGCAACAAAACAATCTCATATTTGAC
Organism: Euthynnus affinis; assembly: GCA_029490765.1. Lineage (NCBI taxonomy): Eukaryota > Metazoa > Chordata > Actinopteri > Scombriformes > Scombridae > Euthynnus > Euthynnus affinis. The sequence goes on along the minus strand of CM055844.1, from coordinate 21,634,872 downwards.
AGGAATTCTTGTTATTGATGTATAACTGTGTTTTTCTCAGGATGCCGATCATGCTGCGGAGCTCAAACTGTGTTCTCACAGGAAAGACACCCATGGAGTTTTCAAAACTCAATGAATGCCCTCTGGATCCAGGTACTGCATCATAAAACGGTCATCTTAAAACCAGTTTCAACTCACGATTGAAACAGAATGAAAGCAGTAATCCTACACCATGTCGTTTTTATTCACAGGGGGTTATTTCATCGTAAAAGGTCAGGAGAAAGTCATTCTGATCCAAGAACAGCTGTCCAAGAATCGAATCATTGTGGAGCAGGACAGGAAGGGGGCAGTCGGAGCCTCAGTGACCAGGTACTTTAACACCATCTCCGCTAACCATCAGCTCAGTGCAATGACATTTTTATTAAGTCCAAAACTCAGTCCTTTGGTCATAAATTCTAACCTCCTTCTCTAATAATCTACATTCAAAAAGTTAATATTTCAAACATGTTTCTTCTTCTGCTCTGACAGCTTTTCTTCTTATTCTTATTCCAGCTCCACTCATGAGAAGAAAAGTAGAACTAACATGATTGTCAAACAAGGCCGATTCTACCTGAGACACAACACACTGTCGGAGGACGCTCCCATCGCCATCATATTCAAGGTGAAAAGTCTTCATGATGAGGATGAACACAGCTGAGAGACGCTGTGTCCAGTAGAGGGCGCCACAAGACAGCTAGCTGACTTTGGAGGAAGTTAGGGTTTTTTTTAGAGGCTGAAGAAAAAGTTTCTGAAATAATATGCTTCACTATGTTTTCTCCACAGAACTGTTTTGTATTAGATGATTTCACACAACATTAATAATACATGAATTCACTTGAGTCAGATGTAGTTTCAATAATTCATGATCCGATTCATTTTCATGTCACTCTTCGCTCTCGATGAAAATGTCAGGTGGCCAGCTGGCATCATTAACTTCTCTCCCCTCTGAGGACAAATCTCTACAAACATGTCAGTGTTTCAAGCAGCAGTCATTATCCGCAGGACACCGTTTGCGTGCTCGCTCTGTTTACCCTGCACTTGTATATCTCGGGTGACTTCTTCCTCGTCTCCAGTGTGGGACAAGAGGATCAGTTCCCACAGCCTCACATTTCCATAAGCAAATGACAGACAACCTTCTGACTCCGAGTTCACCTCTCGCTCCCTGTACACACACGTCTCCCCCTCACGCCGCTCAGCTCACCACTTGTTCCACTTACTAGTCTCAAAATGTCCACAGTGTGTGTGTTTGGTCTTTATCTGGTCGCACAGACAAACTACTTAAGTTGTTTTTAATTTTAGGACTGTTCACACATTTTTCTCCCTTGAATCTTGCTGACTCTTCTCTGTTTTCATCTCATAATGGACAAACTGTGTGCACGTCCTTCCCACAGGGGATGGGTGTGGAGAGCGACCAGGAAATAGTGCAGATGATCGGTACAGAGGAGCACGTCATGGCCAGCTTCGCCCCCAGTCTGGAGGAGTGTCAGAAAGCCCAGATCTTCACACAGACTCAGGTACCTCAGTGGTCCACAACATGAAATTAAAGGCGTATCCCACCAGTTTTATACATAAGTTTGTTTACTAATCATAATTGCTACTCTGTGAAAACAGGTGTATAAAGTCTGCTGTGACTCTGGAGGATGTTCAAATGATGTCATCATAGTAACAAAACAAACAAGCCTTGACTTTCCATGAACAATGTACATCAAAGGATGACAATCAAACAATTATGCATGTAGAAATGAGAAATTAGAAGAGAAAAAAGAAAGACTAAAAAACAAAAGGTGCATAATGGAAAAAAACAATAAGTAGAGTAGAGTAGACCGCACACACAGACACACACGTCTTTATTAAAGGACTAGTTTGACATTTTTGGAAACATGATTATTTTCTTTCTTGATGAGAGTAAGATGAGAAGACTCTCATGTCTGTACAGTTAATATGAAGCTAAAGCAAGAAGCCTGCTAGTTCAGCTTAGCTAAACACAAGTACCTCTACACCTCACCAATTGGAGTCACCGCTGGTTGCCTTGCAACCTCACGGTAACTACAAGACTCCAAGGAAACTATAAAGAAGGAGGAGTCATTACGTCATCGTCTAGCACGTGAACACACATTGGTGCAACACTTAAACGCTGTCAGTGTAGTTAGCGTAGTGGTGAACAGGCAGAAAGTTCCTTCGTCTCTCCGCTCTCAGTGTTACAGATTATCAGTCTGGCTGACAGAGGCAGCGCTGTTTTGATGTGTTGTTTATTTTATTTTAGTACATTTTATTAGCTATGTATGTTAATTCCATAATTTATTTGCAATCAAGTTATGTTAATGTGTGTTATATTTATACATATGTGATTGAGGTTAGTAATAGACTAACGTTGGTAAGTTAGCTTAACTATGATAACACGCTAACTAAATGAACTCTGGCGTTAGGTAGATTGTCATCATCAGACAAATGGGATTACAGCCCAGGTGTTGATTGCTTCATTCACAATTACGATACTTTATTTTCTGATGATCAAGTTTGTTGTTTAAAGTTTCTCTAATAGTGTCTGATAGCCATGAAATGTATGCGTTTGTTGTTTTATAGCTAAGGGTTAGTTAACAGCCTACCGTTGCACAGTTAATAATCAGAGGAGGTTTGTAAATGTTTCACTTGAATACGTGATATTCCCATAAGATCAGCTTTTATTACGCCTGTCAATGATCATAAAGCAGCCTCTGGATCGAAATAAAAGGAAGAGAGAAGAATGAAGAACACAGATTTTGTTAAACATCAATATTTTCAAGGGACACTTCACCCGCAGCTTTTTTATTAATTTGCCATGGTGAGCATTTTAATTTGACTCGCCATGAGCCCTATAAAGTATGTCTATAATCATCTTTGGATACTATTTGGAGACCAACAGCAAATAAATGACTGCACACATTTGGAAAAATGAGTCAGTGTTCTCTGAAGTTTGTTCTTTCATTTAGTAGAGTCACTTCTTCATCAAAGGTCATATGACGTCGACATGTTGGGTTTTAGTGTGTTTCTCCGTGCTTCTCCTGTAGTCTTCAATAGAACTGGCACCAAAGTCTGGCACCAAGCAGAGCAAGAACGTTGACGTTATGACGTAGTGACCCTTTCTTCTTTTATAGTTTGCCTGCAAGACTCCAGGAAGTTACTGCATTTGGCCAAGAAATAGTCGGGATCAAAACCAACCATAAAACCACAACGTGTTGTTTTTACACTCCAGTTTTTGTACAGATTAAACAAAATATAAGTGTTGATTAGTGTGTTTTTAGAGGTGCTAGTAGATGGATTTTGTTCCCTTTAGACAAAGCCAGGTTAGGTGTTTCCTTCTATTTCCAGTCTTGTGCTAAGCTAAGCTAAGCTAAGCTAAGCTAAGTGGCTGCTGGCTTCATATTAACCAGACAGACATGCGAGTCACATCAGTCTCCTCTCAAGACAAGACAGCGACTAAGAGTGTTTTCCAAATTGTTGAAATATTTCTTTGAGGACATTTTCTAGTAACGTGTATATCATGATGAGACAAATGTAAAATCATATGAAATAATCAAACTTATGGTCAAAACAGCAACTGTGTCTCTCGTTTCAAAAACTGAAATAACTTTGTCTTTTGTTAGTTTTGAATTAATTTGGACAACAGTAATGTGTAGAATGATATGATAATATCTTATCATTACAATATGCTTCAGCTGGAAGTCAATAAACGCTGATATTGAATTATGACCCTAACATCTGCCCGTCACTGCGAGTGAAGAGCAGGATGCTGCTGTTGACAGAAGATATTTTCTTTGTCTCTCTGTGATCAGATGACTAAGGTTTTGTCTTACCAGCCAGTTAAGTAAGGCATTCCATGGGTTATTCAGGAGGCCCGCCTGTTTTCTTTGACATCTACAGATGAATGCAATCGGCCAATTTGTTTTTCATAAAGATTATGTTGTTAGACGAACCACTGATGCATTGATGAGGCCACATTTGCGTCCTAGCAACCGGCCGCTGCAGCTCTCATGTTCCTCTGTCTGCCAGCCTCCATGATGTCTTTTCATGGTATTCATTGGTCATTGTATTGTGCACAATGAGGCCTAAATCTATATAATTAAAGGCAGATGAGGCTTAAGAAACATTGTTATCTGATTATGATAAGTAATCTGCCTAAACTAAATTTGATTGTCATCTTTTTTTTTTTTCAAGCATTGATATACACTCGGACATCAGATTTGACAGACATTATTTAAGACATTATTTAATCATTTTTTAAAATTTCTCTGCATCAGACAATGAATTGAATTTCTACACTGTTTCCCATAAAGTATTTATTCATATATTTTTTAAATATATTTTCTGCATCAAGGAGGTCAGGGTGGGTGGTCTTGGCCAAAAGTCTTCAGCCTCATTAACCTTTGACCTTTTCTTTAGTCCTGTAGGGCGCTCCAGGGGAACACTGACTCAGGTGTTTCTATGTGTGTGTGTGTGTGTGTGTGTATTATGCCCTTTGTGATTCACTTGACCTCCCACAAGCTTGATACACACATTTGATGTTCTTTTATAACTTTAGGCAATAGTTGGTTAAAGGAACACACCAGAAATTTTCAGACTTTCTCGGCAGCCACTGAAGACTCAATACAACTGTTTTCATAGTCTGAATTGTCTTCCTTGTAATAAGTAATGTGGTATTTATGTATATAATTGGTGTATTTCCTTTTTAAACTTCTTTATTCAACGCTGATGCATCAAGTTGTTTGAAATATTATAAAAGAAGGTTAAAACATTTTTTATAATCACCAAACCAAGGTATGTAAAAAAAGATCTGACCTGCTGAGTGTGTTGCTCTGTGTCTCAGGCTCTGAGGTATCTTGGGAATAAAGTGCGGAGACAGCGCATGTGGGGTGGACCCAAGAAGACCAAGATGGAGGAAGCCAGAGAACTGCTGGCGTCACTTATTCTCACACACGTGCCCGTACGTAAACAGACAGAGAAGACTAGTTAGAATATACTCAATGTAACGACTCATTATAGTTTATAAAAAGTTATCATTTGTCTTCAGGTCAAAGAGTTCAACTTTAGGGCCAAGTGTATTTACCTGGCTGTGATGGTGCGGAGGGTGATCCTGGCTCAAGGGGACAACAAGGTGGACGACAGAGATTACTATGGCAACAAACGTCTTGAGTTGGCCGGACAGGTGAGCCTCTATCCTCCGTGTGGTCTCATTTACTGCTCATACCTTGAATGAATCAGTCATTCAGTCACTGTTTTAATGCTCAACAAAAACATCATGTTCATTAAATTTAGTTTATTTGTTTGTTGATCAACAGGAAACTTTAAATGAGGCAGAGTTCAGATCTGACATTAAAAGGCACCCTGTCTTTCTGGCCATTCATTCATTTTCAACTGAAAAGTGTTTATTCTTTACTCATAGAGCCACTAGAAAACAAAATATGCTTGATGCTTATTAATAACACGCATATAGAAACGTAGCACGTACTCACGTGTGCTTCAGTGCAAATGGATCACAGCGTTGGACCAGAGGACAGAGGCTTTTCCAGCCCCGATCTCTCACCTGCATCTTTGTTCCTGCCTCCTTCTTTTAATAAGACTCTCATTATTTTTCCCCTCAGCTTTGTTTTTCCCTGTTTTGTTTTCTCTCCCCCCCCTCCTTCCTCCCCTTGTATTTCAGCCTGGCTTTGTCAGGAGAGAGATATGCGGTGGCACCAAAATCCCAAGGCTGTGGAAGCATGTGGATTTTTCAGCACTGTGACAATAGAATTGCTGCCTTGACTGGAGCGATTGAGCTAATCCGCAGGCCCGGCTCTGATAATGTAATTACTGCTGTCTTAAGGCCTTTAATTCCCCCCCCAACCTGCTCTGTATAAGGAGCAGGAGATGGGAGGAGGGGGGGGTACACAACCCTCTTTCAATAGGGGCTTACACACTAACAACGCCAGCAATCTCCTCACTCTCCAATTATGGTTCCCTGACATTCAACTAATTGGCCTGGCTGCGCAACGGAAGCTTAATTTCTTTATTAATTTCAAGCAGCGCTGCCTGTTTGTTTTGATGTATGCTAATGCAAAGGGTGTGTGGGAGGGTGGGTGGGTGGGTGGGGGAGGTTGTGAGAGAGGTTGCCTCCTGTAGGCCTGGCGGAGGAGGACAGGGACCTGGGAGAGAGGCCAGGTCAGGCTTATCAGTGAGCCGGCACACCTGGTTATTAAATTTTGACTGTAAACGCACCTCGGCACTGATTAGAGACACCAACCGATGCAGCGTGCCAGGAGATCTGAGAGCCAGACTGCATGAAGAAACAATGACGACTCTATCTCTGAGACAACTGTTGTTCTCACTCAGTGGTTTGTTTGGAGACTTGGCAAGTAAGAAAAAAAATTATCAACCGGTACGTTTTTACCGATGAGAGTCTCCCTCTGTCCTTTCCAGCTTCTGTCTCTACTGTTTGAAGATCTGTTTAAGAAGTTCAACTCTGAACTGAAGAAAATTGCAGACCAGATCATCCCCAAACAGCGAGCAGCGCAGTTTGATGTCGTCAAACACATGCGGCAGGATCAGATCACCAACGGCATGGTCAACGCCATATCCACGGTGAGTGGAGATAAGATATACAATAAACTAACACAAAAATATGAAAGAGGCACTTCGTCATGAACATCAGCAAACATCTACCAACAACATTTCTCTGCTGGGAGAAATACTTTTGCAATTACTTTGGGGTAAAAAGTAATTAAATGTAAGTCTTTTGTATGTGTATTTCAAGATCTAAATGCTGTTTAGCTGAAAAAGTCACCCACTGTTTTCATTCTTGAAGCTACTCAGCACTAGTTGCAAAGAGCAGAATGCCATCATCAGCGTCCCACACAGCGCACATTATTATAGTTTTCACAAAAAGAAAAATGGAGTTCAAACTTATTAAACATAACTTTTGTTCTATTTGAATTATGATTAACTTGCATTTACCTTTTTAAACTTTAGTAGTCACTATGAAGGGCAAGTAGGAAAAAAAGTAACTGGCTTGTTTGAAAAGTTAATGCCGACACTGTCAAACAAAAGATGAATCAACAAAGACATTATTATTAGTTGTATAAATCAATAATAATCCATAAACTATAAAATGCCTGTTTGTATTTCTACATCCATGTATGATGCATATCAGATGGAAATGATGATGAACTCACAATGTGTTCAAATTGAAACAACCATCATTGAAGCTGAGATCACTCTGAATCTCCTCTTGTCTTATGACTTTTTATGTAAAGAAATGTATAAACAAGCAGGTTAATAAAGAGCTTGTGAGCACTTGTGTTTTATTTTATTTCTCTTTCCGTTTTCTGTCCCAAGGGCAACTGGTCTCTGAAGAGATTTAAGATGGACCGTCAAGGTGTCACCCAGGTTTTGTCTCGTCTCTCCTTCATATCGGCTCTCGGCATGATGACCAGGATCTCCTCCCAGTTTGAAAAGACCAGGAAGGTCAGCGGGCCGCGCTCCCTGCAGCCCTCGCAGTGGGGCATGTTGTGCCCGTCTGACACCCCTGAAGGAGAGGTGAGTGAGCACCTGAGCATCCCCGCTGCCCCAGTGAAGAGGTTTTACTGACACCGCCTCAATATGAAAGCAAACTGTTCTTCATGCTGAACACCTTTACATGTATTCAATATAAATATATTTATGAAGAAAAAGAATACACCTTCTCTTTGAGGACAAAAGAAGAAAAAGGTACTCAAGTGGATGGTTAAACATGATAAGCCTTTAATAAATATGGGCTCATACATTATAAAAATGCACCAATGTACAAGTGTGTCCAAACCAGTTTGTTTTATAGTTTTTTTTAGCTTTTATCCAAATTTTGCCCTAGTTTTGCTTAAAAACTACTATTAAACAAGAGAAAGTATTGACATGTTGGCCTGAACAGAGCGGACTTGAGTCCTGTGTTACAGACAATTTAGCGTGTACACATCCAAAAAAGTTGTCTTTGATCGAAAACTTTCTCTTTTTATTGGGAACTATCGATACAGCGTGCAGATATTGTGTCACACATATTCAGTGTTCATACATTAGCTCTTGATGTAGAAAGTCAGTTACAGATATGCAGTAGATGTTGAATATGGTTGAAGATTGTGTGAAAATCACACACAGTGTTCTGGTGTTGTTGACGGAAACCTTTTAAATCTTTGCACGTGTCGTTCTGGTTTTCTGTAGGCCTGCGGTCTGGTGAAGAACTTGGCTTTGATGACTCACATCACCACTGACATGGAGGACGGCCCGATCATAAAACTGGCCTTCAACTTAGGCGTAGAAGACGTCAACCTGCTGTGTGGAGAGGAGCTCTCCTACCCCAGCGTCTTCCTCGTCTTCCTCAATGGTAAAACTCCTGCGCAGCATAAATAAATAAATAAACACAGAAAGAATTAACGCTGGATGCTTTTGCTTTAGATCACTTCAAAAGAAAGTCTAATCCTCCCTGTTTTGAATGCATTGCTTGTGAACATGAAGGGAAAATATTCTGTGTAGTTTACAGAAGGCAATTTTGTATTTTGCAGGGAAGCTGATAAGTCATTAATTTCATGGCAGCAGTAGGTATTATTCTTGAGTCAGAACTTGGCCCCTTAATTACTGTATATGTTTGTCTCACCACTGATAACTGTCAAATTATATTAGCTGCCATACCATTTAATTAGTTGGTAGCAGCAGGTGTCAAAGCCCTTCAGAGTGTGTTCACTGCAAATGTGCCCTCACACACAGAGGCGGAGCACAGAGTCTCCTCTGTTCTCTTGTCGCTTGTCTGTCAGTCTTGATATGAGCGCAAACCCCTGCAGCCAGTTTGAGCTGTTTTTCACCAGTCGTGGAGGTTCAGGCTGCTCTACTGTAAATGCACGCTATGTACCAAAACCGGCTGTTTCTCTCCTTTTTTTTTCCAAGTTTAAAGTTTGTGGACAAACATAGTATCCATAATTATCTGCTGCAAATTTTCTTTAGACTGATAGATGTTGATTAAGTACAAGAAAAAAATGTCAAACTTTTTCTCATCCCAGCTTCTCAAACGTCAAGATTTTCTGTTTTCATTTGTCTTATATGATAGTAAACAGAATATCTGACTGTTACAAAAAGTAATTTGAACTTTCCCTTCAGCTCTGGGAAATTATAGACGGGATGATCAGTCTAGAAAATAATAGGAAGATTAATCAATTATGAAAATAATCAAGGTCAATCAAGTTACATCACTTTCAAAGGCAGCTGGCTATATATCATGACAACAATAAACTTTTACACATAAATTACTGGAAATGATACCAACACACACTCACAGGTGAAGTTATGTAACTATGTGAACTGTCTCTTTCTTTATCTCTTTCCCTCTTTATATCCACAGGTAACATTCTAGGTGTAATTCGAGATCATCATAAGCTGGTCAACACCTTCAGGTTGATGCGCAGGGCGGGTTTCATCAACGAGTTTGTGTCGATCTCCACCAACCTGACCGACCGCTGCGTCTACATCTCATCTGATGGAGGACGTCTCTGCAGGTGGGAAGTTTGGGAAACCTCTGAGCTCACATCCCAATCTTTACAAAAGTAGTAAAAATACTTGTTTCTGGTATGCTAAAATTGATAATTAGTTGGGAATCTTGTACATTGTTAAAAAAAGAATTTAAACATTTAAAAATTTAAAATTTAAAAAAATTTAAACTCTTTGCTGAAGCAGTTTTTTCCTCTGGTTTGTTGGCACATGTGGACTTTAACAATAAAGAACAGGATGAAAAGTGACTCATTGTTAGATGACATTCTGTTTTTATTTTGTTGTTTTTTATTTTGTTATTGTTGTAATTTTTATTCTGCTTTGGTCTGTTTTGTCGTCTCATTAGACCGTATATCATAGTGAAGAAGGGGCAGCCAATGGTGAAAAACAAACACATTGAAGATCTGTCTCAGGGCTACAGGTGAGGCTGGCAGTCCATAAAGAGAGCAAATGTTTGTTTGCAAATTATTATTTGTGTTTGAAGAACAGATTTTGGTTTGATAGAGCTTGTCGTCTTGATTTGTATCATTTCTAAAACTCAATTTTCTCGACTCCAGGACCTTTGAAGATTTCCTGCACGAGGGCCTGGTGGAGTATCTGGATGTCAATGAGGAGAATGATTGTCAGATCGCCCTTTATGAGCACATGATTAACAAGTGAGTGGCGCGTGATTCAGCTGACACATTAAAAACCTCCTCCCGTTGTGTTTATGTCATTCCACATGTTTTTTTTTTTCTATTTCCGTAGAGACACAACACACTTGGAGATTGAGCCCTTCACGCTGCTCGGGGTGTGTGCCGGCCTCATTCCCTACCCCCACCACAACCAGTCACCCAGGAACACATACCAGTGCGCTATGGGCAAGCAGGCCATGGGTAAGACTCAGCTGAGCAGGTAGCTTCAGTCAGCAGTCAGGTCATTAAACTGTGAAGATCTCAAATCCCTTCTCAAACATCCTCCACACAGCTGCAGTATTTACTCCTGTGCATGCATACACACAAACACTGACACTTACAGTAATTTAATCTCACATGAACACTATTCTTAAGCCCCCTAAAGCTGCAGGTTCAGAGTTTAGAGTTTTATTTGCACAAGTTAAAATTATACAAAAGGACATTAGAATAACAAAAAGTAAAGCGAGCAGCAAGAGACAAGAAGCCTGCTGGTTTGTGTCCCTGAAACTCTGCTCCTGCTCTACTTGTCAGAATACATTTGTATGTGTGATTGAGTGTTTTTCTTATGTGTGTGTGTGTGTATGTGTGTGTGTGTGAGTGTGTGTATGCGCATGGACATCAAACATGGGGCGCTTGCGTAGGTTCTCTATTGTGCTGTGTGTGTGCGGAGGCCCTTTCCCTGCCAGTCACCCAGAGTGTCATTAGCAATTCATTGTGTCTGCTCTGGCTGTGCTCAGGGGGTCAGTGTGCTCAGCTGCGAAAGACCACAGAGTGTGCACCCGCAGCTCCTTGGTAACCAAAACTTCCCCAAACGGCCCTGCTAACATTCGTAAGAGCCACTGTCACCCCCACCCCACCGCTTTACCTCCGTCCATCCCTTCCTCCCCCAATCTTTACAAAAACACAGACTGGAACTATATTTGGCCCAATATCCTCTGCCTTGTCTGTTTTGTGTGGACGGCCCTATACATGTGCAAATCCGGTTGTGTGGCCCGGGCCTATTATCACACACTCTATGCTTGTAGCCTGATTGTGAAGTAATAGCATCTGACAAATGTCAAGACTTCCAGGGAGGCCAGGCATTATGCCATAACTCACCCTGTTCCTCCACTCTGCTACTCTGAGATGGTGCTAAGCAGGACCAGCCCCGACCCACCCAACAAGAGGATTAAACACCTGCAGTCCTCTTTTAACAATAATAATAATAATGATAATAATAATACTGATATAGGTATAAAATAAGCACTAAACAATCTCCATGTTTCCTGTCTCAGGTACTATTGGCTACAACCAGAGAAACCGTATCGACACTCTGATGTACTTGCTGGCATATCCACAGAGGCCCATGGTCAAAACAAAAACAATCGAGCTGATTGACTTTGAGAAACTGCCTGCCGGTCAGAACGCCACCGTGGCTGTGATGAGCTACAGCGGCTACGACATTGAAGACGCTCTGGTCCTCAACAAAGCCTCGCTTGACAGAGGTGAGTATTATTTGTCTGGTTTCTATTAAGAGATACTGTTTCCATATCAACAACAGGTCCAGGTAGCGGACTCTTAGAAAGTCTAATCTCCATGTTTCCCTCCAGGATTCGGCCGCTGCCTCGTCTATAAAAACGCTAAGTGTACGCTGCGGCGTTACACCAACCAAACCTTTGACAAGGTGATGGGACCCATGCTGGATGCTGCCACACAAAAGCCCATCTGGAGACACAGCATCCTGGACGCTGATGGCATCTGCTCCCCTGGTGAGTACCAGCAGGACCGGAAGAGCCCCAGCATGCTTTGCTGCTCATCACCAGACACTACTGATCTAATAATACATCTAATCAACATTAATAACACATATCTCATTATCTCCGCCAGATGTAAGCCTGGAGGAGATCATGTGTTTGGTCGTGTGCGTCTGTGTGTGTTTCTGTCCGTAGCTAATCTCACATACTACTGGACCCATCAGCCTGATCATTTTTGTGCACTGTATGCTCAAGGACATCTTGTGGTTTTGGAGATTCACAATTGTTGTATTGTTGTATTTTATACCATCATTGACTGCTGACTCCTCATTCTTAACCAGCCGGTAGGGGCTGCAAGTGATCAATAACTGCAGCAAAAGTCATTGCCACCTGATGGAGATCGGCACTCTGCTGAGTGCAATCTTCTAGTTAGTATACTTTTGTTTTGAGGATAATTTGATGTTCGGTGTTTATTATCAGCTGAGAAAAGAAATGTGGTTTGATTTGAGGCAGAGCAGATGGATTTCTGCAAAACTTATGATTGTTGTTTTCCAGGTCGTTTGAAGAAGTCTCTACTCATGAGGGATTTACACAGTATCTAGATTCCGTCTTGTTATCATGACTGTATTTTACGTTGGCAAAGACAAGAACATTATCATGGGTGCAGTGAATTATGGTATTTAAGTAATTGTAAGTGTAAGTTTAAGTAATTATGTAGTTAGTTGACGCGCTTTACAGCATGTGCTTGCTGACTTTAAAATTTGATTGTTTGAAAGTTTTGTCAGCAGGCAAAACAACCCTGACATGGTGGATATATTGTCTTTCTGAAGTTCAGACAACATGTTTCCCACTATGTTTAAGAAGTTATACATATTTTCGACAGCGGCTGCTTTCACAGGAAGAAGCTGATCTTCATAGTGAGAATAAAGTGGGCGTTTGTCGGTACAAGAGATCAATAAAGAAGCTCTCCAGAATTCTCCATAAAAAAAAATCACACTATTTAATTTACAGGTAGCTCACAAGTAGCCAAACCTCCCAATCTGTGTTTGAAACCAGTTTTGAGAGTTTATGGCTGTAAAATCTTAAAGCTTGGAGCAGAGAGAGTCTGTTTATCAGCGCATTTCACACTGTGACTCTTAAATGTTTTTTGAAAGTTGCATAAAACTCTTTTCACATCTTTCAGACTGTCTCAAAATCTCAACGAGCACATAATTAACTTGGACAAGCCATCTTAACACTGTGTGATGTATGTCATGTGCTACAGGTGAGAGAGTGGAGAACAAGCAGGTGTTGGTGAACAAATCCATGCCAACTGTCACCCAGACACCACTGGAGGGCAGTACCCAGCCAGGCCAGCCCCAGTACAGAGACGTGCCCATCAGGTGAGCACACATCAGCTCCCACCACCACACCCACCCACCCACCCACCACATTCACCCTGGTTTTTACTGATGTCACCTCAGCGTTGACTCACCTGCTTAGCTTTTGTTTTTTTTTGTTTTTTAGAAAACGGATGGAGAGAATGAAAGCACAGCACAAAACACGAGCCCTTGTGAAGTTTCTTAGAGTTAATCCCGCTGTAAAGAAAATTAAAGAGTGTATTCTCTCGTTGTCTTTCTGCAGCTATAAAGGCTCCACAGACTCGTACATCGAGAAGGTCATGATCTCCTCCAACGCCGAAGATGCTTTCCTCATCAAGATCCTCCTGAGGCAGACCAGGAGACCAGAGATAGGAGACAAATTCAGCAGTCGGCATGGACAGAAAGGTGCCATCCTCAGCTCTGTCACACCATCGTCTTCAGCAGCATATTGAGCTCAAACCTGCATTATAGTAACACAAAGGATTTCATTAATATTCACCTCTCTGAGGCCAGATTTGAATCAGTTGTGAAAGATTTTACGTGACTGAACAAGAAAAAAAAAAAACAAAACTTGTGCCTGAGCGTTTGTTGAGTCAAGTCCCGGTTGTTGTTGCTCTGTCACTGCCCCCCTGTTCTCATCTTTCAAGAGCTCTTTTCAATTAATTGGCTCTTTGTCCTGTGCCAGACTATGCAAATTTATTACACCCCAGCAGTATTCTGCTGCTACTGGGGGAAAAAGTGTTTACAACCTCCATTGTTTTGCAGCACCTCCCCTATAGAGGGCTTGTATGATGTTTTAATCAAAAAGCTAACTGGCGCCATGCATAATTTACTCTCTTCATTAACGCGGTGGCCACGGGGCGGTCAGCTCTGGATGGGACAATGTCTTCTGTCTCAGATAGTGACGGAGAGAGAGGGAGAGAGAGGGGTCGCCGGGGGGTTAGCTGGAGGAGATTTGGATGGAAAGGCCCAGATGTGCAGCTGAGCTACAGCCTGTTTTTAGCCAGTTGAGTCACGTTGAGTCATTCACAGCTACTTTAGAGAGTTAAGAAAAGCTTGTGAAGCTTTGGGGTTTTTTTTGTTCCCAGGGGGGTTTTGGGTGTAAAATAACTACATTTCCTTTTATTTTCAAATAGAAACCTAAACTAACAGATTTGAATTGTGAACCAAGGTTTTATTTAATTAGAAGTGAATCTGGCTGCAGCAATAGATCTCCCAGCTACTCATGACCAGTCTCATAAGTCCTGGTCAGCAGAGCAGAATAAGTTAATTATTTACCGGTCACACACACACACACACACACACACACACACACACAGCTGTAGAGGCTGTGCAGGGGTGCAGGTGGGGGAGGATGTGGAGGGGTTGTCAGTAGTGGGGGCCCATTGTGCGAGCCGCCAGCGTGGAGCTGTATGAGCTGTGATGGAGGGCTGTGGACCCTTGCTGTTGTCTTGCCTTTCTCTGCTGATTTCATGCCTCTTTTATCATTCACTTTCACACAAAACAAACAACACCGAGGATGTCTGCTATGGGAACTAGTGTCTCTCACTCTGAATCTCTCCGTTCACCTTCTCCACCATTTTCCACTTTCTTCCCTCCTCTGCTCATTCCTCTTTCACCCTACATTTACCCTGATATCCAAACTTTTTTTTTTTTTTATACTGCCTTTTCTTTCTTTTTATTTCCCCTTTTTTACCTTCTCTTCTGGCCCTGCCGTACTCGCCTTTTCGCTCTTTTATTCACCTTCTCTCCTTCCTGCTGTTGGATGACTTTCCAGTAAATCGCTGCACTTGTTCCCAGTCAACATCCTGTTACAACATCCTGCAAGGCATCAACAGTCTGCGCTGTGGCCGGCTAATAGCGAATTTTTCCCACGTGCACGGATTCAATTTCTCCTCTCCAGTTGATCCCCTCCACTTCCTCTGAGTTGAACTGAAAGTCATGGATGTGTAATCCCAGTCTCCCTGTCAAGCTAAGCACCTTTCTCCACTTCCTGCTCTCCTTCTCTTCTCTCCTCTTTCTCTTTTTTTCATTTGCAAATGGGCCTACAATCTGTTTACCCTGGCCAGGGAAGAGTGCTTCGGCCCCTCAGCAAACATTTGCACTCACACTTAAACTCCTGGCTACCAGGGTGTTCGTCCCCCCACGTCATGTGAATCAAAAGAGGACCCTGTCTGTCCACATGAGTATGGAAATGTCATGCTCCGCCAGAGGTCCACACCAAGCTTCCCAGCAGCAATTCACACAACAAAACAGTTTGAAGAATGATGAATTGTGTCTTCGTCATTTTAGTGATGTTTTACTACAAATTTTGTGGGTCAGAAATGCATCTTCAGGCTAAAGGACAAAGCTGGTTTTGATGTTTTGGTTAAAGCTGAAGATAGTTAATGGTTAACCTGTCAATTGTTTTTAAATTAATCAGTGAGTCTTTAAAAAAACCCAAAATTAGCAAGAAATATCCATCAGAAGTTCTGAGAGTCCAAAGTAATGTCTCCAAATGTCTCCATGTTTTGTCCAACCAACAGTCCAAAACCCCAAAATATTTCATTTACAGTTCCATGAAACGGAGAGCAGCATCAAATCCTCACACGAAAGAAGCTGGAACCAGCAATTTTTAGACTTTTATTTGATAAATGATGATAAATATGATTAATCAGTTATCTATGTTCTGACACTGTCAACTAGTTGATAAATTGCATTACTTGAAGGTAAATCCACATGCTCATCACTTTTTGTGATGTCATTTCTGTTAAAGCACCCTGCTATAATCATCTCATAGCTATTCTTTGCAAGATGTGTTCATTGACCTCAATGTGTGTTTTTGTTTTTGTGTGTGTGTGTGTGTGTGTGTGTGTCAGGTGTTTGTGGCCTCATCGTCCCACAGGAGGACATGCCATTCTGTGACACGGGCATCTGTCCAGATATCATCATGAACCCTCATGGATATCCCTCTAGAATGACGGTACGGCTCTTCACAAGTGTAGAAAGTCTTGATTAATCTGCAAAGTTTTCTTTTTTTCGTAGTTTTTCTGTTCTTTGTTAAATTCTATAAAATGTCAGAAACCTAAAATGCTGATCAGAGGTGTTTTCAGATGTCTTGACTTGAAACTAAATACTTAACATGAAGGTCAAATCATCAGTTTTGAGAAAACAGACTCAGTTAGTGTTGAACAGTGACTCAAAATGATCCATCAGTTCTCAGAATTGTTGCTGATTAATGTAACTAAACTAAATTTCAGCTCTAATATTTTGGTAAAGATTCAGAAGGGGAAGATGAATGAATGTTTGTTGTAGTAAAAAGAGTTAATTTGACACCTGATCCACAACCTGAAGACGTTTGTTTTTGGGGATTTTTTTCCCCCTGTGAGTTCAGTCTGAATCACCTCAGTAGCTGTGTTGACCTTCGCTCTTCATAAGTTTCTGTCAGCTTTTCTGAGACAAAACCTTCATTATCCCAGCTCCTCTCCTCTCTGGGTTATCGTTGTCTTCCAGAGCACACGTCCATTGACGCCGCTAAGCAGCAATCTTACTGTTCACAAACAGATATTTGTTGCTGCGGAGACGGCTGCCAGCAAAGCCGCCGCCTGTAGCAGAGTGTGGAAGTTTTATCAAACACGCACAGTACATCTGAAGTGTAGGATGGTGCTGAATGTGAATGACTTGGCTGTGTTTCTGCCTGCGTTTTGTCCCTTTACACTGTAAAAACCTGAATGATCTTTACTGCCGGAGTTGTCAGTGCCAGCATGTTTGCTAGCTGCCGTTGTCATGGAGAAGACTCAGAAATGTTTGGCTCGGGAGGATGCTTCTGTGGCCAAAGAGTGAAATGAGAGTAGGTGTTTCCTTTTATGTGATGGGGTCAGGGGTCCTCTGGGTGCGACCTCAGTGGAATTGTTGAAATCAGTCATCCTTAGACTGCTGCTCCCACCCCAAGGGGTACATGTGTAATCTAAATGCATCCACATTCAACAACATTTGGTGTCGAGAGAATATAAATCAACAAAAGATTTATGTTATGAACAGAGCTGTTGTTTTATTTCTGGATTTCAAACAGTGTGTCTGATTCTGTCAGGTGGGAAAGTTGATCGAACTGCTGGCCGGGAAGGCGGGAGTCCTGGATGGGCGGTTTCACTACGGTACGGCCTTCGGAGGCAGCAAGGTGAAGGATGTGTGTGAGGATCTTATCCGTTATGGATACAACTACCAGGGCAAGGACTACGTCACCTCAGGAATCACCGGGTAATAAAAAGATCTTGTTTTATTGCAGTAAACACAATACTTGTCATTTTACTGCTCAGTGTTTTCCAAAAACCATGTTATTAGGTCGTTTTCCAGTTGCTGCCTCTCATTTTTATTCACTTCAGTACACTGTAAAATGCAGCCTGTAGCAACATGAAACTCGCTTTGAGATACGTAATCATTAACTGAGATGTTTTTTTTTTGTCAGTGATGTTTGGATTTCTTGTTTATTAAGAGGACAGCGACTATTTCGTTGATTTTTCCAGATTGGTGGCTTCAGGACCTTTTTAATGGTCACATGTAGGACATCAGATGATTCTCAGAGCCACTTCTCAAAGCATCACCACAAGACAATAACACAACTTTGATTAATAGATGAAACCTTCAGTCTATAAAATATCCAAAGTCGTGATTTAAAAACCTGGACTTACCAGAGGACAAAGTGATTCAAATTATAGGATCAAAAACCCACAAATGTTTAATATATGATCAGATGAAACAGAGAAGCAGCCTTCCTTCATGTTTAAGAAGTTTTAACCAGAAAACCTTTTGTATTTTTACTTGATATATAACTGATTTTCATACCAATGAATGTGACTGTGTTATAGTGTTGACTAAATGTTTATGGATTTATTAGTTTGATATCCTTGTTTGACATCTGTCTTTTCCTCAGAGAACCTCTGGAGGCTTACATCTATTTCGGGCCAGTGTATTATCAGAAACTGAAGCATATGGTCCTGGACAAGATGCACGCCAGAGCCCGAGGCCCCAGAGCTGTTCTCACCAGGTAAACTAACAATGAAAACTGATATTATTCTCTAAGTTGATACTAGAAGAAGAGTTTTAAAAATGAGGCTTTTGTGATTTCTTTGAATTTGCCCCTCACATGAAACTTTGACATTCCTGAATTTTCATCGATTACGCTAGACTTCTTGAATGTTTTCGTCACGAATAAAAATAAATACAATCCAAATTCCCAAACATGCATCAGGTTGAGTAAAACTATTTGTGTTTCCTGTATTCGTCCGTCAGGCAGCCGACCGAGGGTCGTTCCAGAGACGGAGGCTTGCGCCTGGGCGAGATGGAGCGAGACTGTCTGATCGGCTACGGAGCGAGCATGTTACTGCTGGAGCGCCTTATGATCTCCAGTGATGCCTTTGAGGTGGACGTGTGTGGACAGTGTGGCCTGCTGGGATACTCTGGGTGGTAAGTTCTGTGTACAGCTGTGGATGTTTCTATCGGTGACGAGTTTCTCCTGGAAACCAGTGGATAACATTATTTAGTTGCAGGTGCTCATGTGCTCTTAAGATTTGAAGAGACATTGTGTGACACACCTGGAACAAAGGACATCAGAGCTTTTGTTGGTCACTGTTTGTCACTCATGGTAACTCACATGATGCAGTGTGCATTCACGTGTACTGAAAGAACTTCAGTGTAGCATATTTTATGTTAGTAAAACTAGAAATTCACATTTATTTATAACATCTCAATAGTTGTAGAGATCTAATTTTGCAGTTTCAGATTTTCAAGAAATAGTTTTTTTGAGAGCTACCCCCTTAAAAAATAAAAAAGTCACATGCTTCTGCCTCATATCCTGCCTTTCACTGACTGGGTAACTGACTAACTTATTGTTATCAAGGTAAATGTAAGAGTTATCAAAATACAGATTTTTGGTGATATCATGCAGCCTGAAGAGGACTTCTTGCGTAACAAGTGATATGTTGGTTTTATAAGTCAAGTCAATTTTATTTGTATAGCCCAATATCACAAATCACAAATTTGCCTCAGGGGGCTTTATAATATCTACAGCAGTACAATATCCTCTATCCTTAGACCTTTGTTTCAAATAGGGAAAAACTCCCTTAAAAACTCAGGAAGAACAACAGAGGAGGGATCCCTCTCTCAGGACAGGCATGCACTAGATGATTTATGTACAGAAGAGACAAAGAAAGTCAAATTACAGAGAAGAATGTGATCAGGAGAACGTTGAGCAACTTCTAGATGCAGTCAAGAAACGGGACAAGTCCGATATGATCACAGCTGGTTGGATGAGTCTGGATGAGACTGAATCTGTAAGCGCACAGCATCACATCATTTTTGCTAACCATCAGCTTTGTACAAGTCCTCAGATCTGATGGAAATACAGTTGTGCTCTTCTGGTGCACATCCAGTCTGATTTTCATTCCCTTTCTTTTAGGTGCCACTACTGTAAGTCGTCCTGCCACGTTTCCTCCCTGCGTATCCCGTACGCCTGCAAACTGCTGTTCCAGGAACTGCAGTCCATGAACATCATCCCCCGACTCAAACTGTCACGCTACAACGAGTGACCCGGACACAAACAGAAACACGGTCTGTGTGAGTGAAAGGTTTAGAGTCAGAGATAGTATTTACAAAGTCTGATTTCATTTGTGTAAGATGTTTCAGCTGTGAATGAGCAGAAAGAAACAGGCTAAACTCGAAAAAAAGGATTGTTTTGATCTGATTTTTGTTGCTGTTCACAAACCAAAACAATGTGAAGTTTAGGACATGATTTTTTTGTTTCATGTGATAATTTCTCACTGTTATGCTCTTTGTATGTGTACATAATAAACACAAAAAAATTATTTCACAATCTGCAGTGTGTCGTACAATTTGATTACTCACGCTTGAGCATTTCCTGTTTAATTAGAAACATTAAAATAGTTACTCAGTGAATTAGAATTTCACCAAAAATAAACACAAACAACACATGAAGAAAAGATGGCAGCAGTTCATGAATTTTTGGCAGTTTTTCTTGTGTCTTAAGATAAAAGTTAATCATAAATCATGTACTATACTCCAGGATTCTGCTTCTAAGCAGATGCCAGTCAATAGTTTCCACGCATTTCAGTAAGAAATGAAAATCAACTGGAAGAGATATGAAACTTTCTTGTATCTTGTTTTATTTTTATCAGTTACCTTACTGTTAGGGCAACAGCATTCAGTAAAAAAACTGCAACACCCCTGGTTCAGTTCTGGCCAGGGACCTTTATTACTCATCTTTTTATTTTCCTTTCTCCCTCTCTGTCATTCTCCTTTTGCTGTCTGCTTTTCTACTTCTCTGCTCTACGTTACCCAGTAGGTGATTTGTTAATGTTTAAAAGGGGGGATGGCCCGACCTTATTATGGTTACCCTAACCCTCCCACTAGGACTGCAGGTTTATCATATAGGCCTAGCCTAATCCTTGATGTGATTATAATTTCAATTTAATAGAACTGCTATTAGGATAAATACATATTTTGTGTAGGACTGTTCTTTCACTGGATGTGGACATTAAGCATCTTAATATTATTTATTTTTTAAAACACTCTGTAGTTTTGACAGTACAAACTTTACCTTGAATTATGTAACCATCGCAGCTGAGAGCAGTGTGGTCAATGCAGGTTCATTTCCTCAGTCACATTATCTGCTCCACTCCCAGGTTATACCAAACATCTATAGTAAAAACTATCTCTGGAGTCATGTCTCCCCTAACATATTTTGTACAGAGGTGGCTTGGTCTGGGGTGTATTTTCAGGACATGGACGCTACTGAATGATCATAGAAATATTATTGGAATATTACAAGCAGCAATGTGTCTCTATGATCCTCTCGCTCTTCCGCGACTACACATTGCTACTTGCCGCTTTGATCATGAAGGTTACACTACTTGATAAATTATATAGGCTACAGTATAGTACAGAATTGAGTATTTATAGTACATAGTTTAGAGAATATTATTGATCTAAGACAAAGCTGACAGAAGGGTGAGACAGAGAAAAAGGTGCAATAACAAATTTGTCTCCTTCAGCACCACAGACAGCGCTATGGGTTTATCAATACACAGCACAGTTAGGTTACTAATATTTCAGAGCCATGGCCAGGGGTGTAGATTCTAACTTTCACAAACCTCAGTGACATAAAGGATCAATCAGTCAGGCAGACTAGACTAACATATTCAACTAAACTGCCCCTGTACTCTCTTTGCAATGAGGGATGGAGGGGGGTAGGGTGGGGGTGGCAAGTTAACGAGGGGGATGCATTTTGGTCATTTTGCTAACAAGGAGGATGACACCCGCCTCACCCCTCCTCATCCACCCTCTGACATTACCTAAGTGTTGTGTGGTAATGCAGCCAAAAGTACAAACTTAATGTAAGAGTTTATTGGTCCATCATGGTGCATTCAAGTTGCAAAATTCTGTTGGAAAAGCAACCCTGAAAAACAAACAAAAAAATTTCATCAGTATATCAACATCCACAATAACAAGAACAGAGTAAAACTGAAAATAATTTTGTTTTCTTAACAAATAAAATATAAAGAGAGCTCTCTAGTATTAAAATATTAATGGTGTGAAATCACTCCGACATTTATTGTTCTGAAAAATCTGAATGCACCACAGTGGGAGATCAGGAACAGATAAAAAAGTGCACAAATTAATGGAAAATACACAACTCGTGCGAACAGTCAGCCTGTAGGTGGAAATCATTTAGCTCAAGTGAAATGTCAAAGTTGGGTTAGACAATCTGGTTGAAATCATTACCACAGTAATAAGATAATGGAAAATGAGGATGCTTTCTAAAAAATATACAGTATTCCCCTACATAGCAAATGTATACAAAATTACACACAAATCAGTGAAATTGGCAATAAAACCAATTAAGTGTTCTACTGTCGCAGTATATGAGACCAAACTCTTCATGTGCAAATTAAAAACACTGACTTGAGTTTTTTACAGTTTGTGGTAACAAATGATCACGTGATCATTATATTTCACATTTTTAATTATTACTCAGCCTATGTTAAATTGTTTGAAGTAAAATGTTTGTCTACATATTTGTTGCTTAATGTATTAAAGTAAATTAGAAACTAATTGACGACTCATAAAATCTTTAAAAGGAGTTTAGTTTGAGGTGTTTATTCAAATTTATGACCTGAGGTGATTAAATCTTCTTCGTTTATAGAGGAGAGGCGCTCTCATTTCATGTGATAAACAGACAGCTGAACACTTCGTACAACAATGTTCAGTGACAACATGTAGCTTCTGTTTGTTACTTTGACGCCCTCATTCATGCCAACAAGAAGAGAAAGTAGCTTTGAGTCATATGGTTTCC
Source organism: Euthynnus affinis (assembly GCA_029490765.1). NCBI lineage: Eukaryota > Metazoa > Chordata > Actinopteri > Scombriformes > Scombridae > Euthynnus > Euthynnus affinis. The sequence continues at coordinate 21,612,221 of CM055844.1, read as the reverse complement.
TCTTTAAACCAAAGCCTTAATGCCACCAACATGTCGTATGTAGCGTAACCATACCCCCCACTCGCACATACACACACAACTCAATTGGGGCCTTTTCACTGAACAAAAGCAGTACACATCCGTTTGTGCGGGTAGAGTGTGTGAGAATAGGAAAGGGTGGAAGAGGCTCTTTTGCTGGCTGCACCTGTCCTATTTTATGAGGCCCTAATAAGCAGATAACAGTGGCAGGATGGAAAAAGGACGTCTCCACCTTCTCCTTATTTGACTGAAATTAATTAGATCCTCCTTTGAGGTCACAGCTTTGCATGAGCCACTATTAAGGCTTTTGAATGTGTGCTTTAATAATGTTTTTCTTGTTAAATATTTTCTTAATCACAGAGGATCTTTGCAGACAGGTCAGAAATGATGTTTCTGTTATGGTAATTCAGGTTTTTTTTTTTTTTTTGCATTCTTAAGATTTTTCAAGTCTTTTGATCCATTCTTCCACTTTCTCCAGCAGCTATTTCCTTCTTATAAAAGTCTGATTTGACGCACACCCCTGTTTTAACAAATTGTGACCCTTTGCACAGTGTCCCGTGTGATGTTGCCGCCACCCTGTCCCATACGTGCTCCCAGGTGGCTCTACACACAGTGTGTGTGGGTGAGTTGCAGTAGCAGTGCCCACGCCTGCGCACTGCAAGAGAAAGTCCTCCTTTGCTATCCATGGTGTGGTGAGTAATTCAGCCATAATCCGCCTTTCTCCTCTCCCCTCTTCTTTCCCCTCTCCTCTCCCCCTCTCCTGTGGTTCCATTCATATTCTAATCACAGCTTTCCCTTCTCCAGCTCTCAGGCACTCCATCAGAGCCCTCCCAGCCTCAGGCTTTGCACTTTTACTTCCCCCCCTTTGTGACCGTTCCCTCTTCTCAGAGGCACACCAAAATAAGGTTGCCACAGCGAAAGAGTGAGCAAAAAGAGGTGAGAACTCCACCAGAAAATTCACACTTGTGCAATTTTTTGGGTAGCTGAGCAAATGATATGTCATCTCTGTGAAAAAAAAAAGTTGTCACAAAGATGGTTTAATGGCGGCGTATCAAGCCTGGGAGGGAAGAAACAAACCAAATGTGGCAACAAGTGTCCACGGGATGTGGAACGGGAGTTAAAATCAGAAGGGACGGCAGGAGCGGCAGTTGTGTAGGGATGTATGTTTATTTGGAGCTCGGGGGTGTATAAAAACGTATTAAATGCCATAATGGAAGACGGGGAGGCCACAGTGTTAGGACTGCGTAGATCTAAGCCTCTTTTTTTTCGTTGGGAGGGAGCTTTTCTTATTCAAAACAGCCCCACAAAAGACTTCCAGTGAGCCTTGCCACATCCCCATCTGACTTGGGGCCATTCATCAGCCTTCCAAGCCTATCAATGACATGTCCCCATCAGGGCTCCTATAAAATCAGCCCCTTTCCCATGAAACATCAGCAAACATTTTGACGGGTCTGGCTTTCCCCCCGCTGGATTTCTGGAGTCTCTACCCCCTTCCTCCCTTATTCCCACCTCCCCCCTCTCCTCCGCCAACACCACCCCTCTCTGGGCGAACCTCAGATCCTCAACATCTCCAGTGACGGGCAGTGGTCACGGAAACACTGAGCGAGACAAGGGGAGAGCCGCTGAGGAGGGGGAAACGTGTGCACTAAGCCATTTTCTTGGAGGAGCCAGTGTCGTTGATGGGAAGAGGATGCATTGCGGGCTGCTGGAGGAGCCTGATATGGATTCCACAGGTCAGTCCTGTTAACTCTGCTCGCTTTGCTGCTCTGGATGTGTTGAGAAAATCAGCTTCTGTTCAGAGACGTTGCATCGGCTTCAGATGCAGGACTTGTGGAAGTCTCAAACTTTTTCTCTGTAGTCTTTCAGAGGAAGTATCTGGATGCTCGGGTGTTGGTTTTTTGTTTTATCACTTGTTCAATTCAAAGATTTCTCAAGTTATTAATGAAGGAGTGTTTATGGTCACCAACATTTTTGGGAAGTGTTGTTATGTTACAGGACACATTTTTCCGCTGATTTAAAAAAAAAAAGTCACAGAAAGCGGAGAAATTCACCTTAAATGAGCAACATTGGTTCAGTTCTGTGCTTTCTTATGTTTTTTTTTTCGAGTCTTCTCGGTTTAACCAACAGAATAAAACTCTCTTAAAACAAGTGCACATTTTGCACCTGCTCTTTGCAGCTAAATTCTCTCTTTTTTTGTAGTTCAAAATTTGAAAAACTAAAGAATTTATAAATTAGCCAAAACTTCAAAAGTGACTTTCACTTTGAATTTATCCATAAAATATCTTTATATCTATAAGTGTTCACTGTATTCAGCTACCAGAAGCATTAATGATTAATGTTCAACTGGATTGAAAGCCTGAAATAAAAGAAATGATGCAGTAATTTGAATTATCTGCTGAAAATTTGCTTTATTTGTTAAAACTTAAAATGTTTGTTTGATTAATTATCATTCAGCCTTTTGACTAAAAACACCTTTTTAGAATGCTGGTGCAATTTAGGGTGGTTGATTCCTGAATATGTGTTTATAAATGAGTGAACATCCATTTCACTTGTTGATCAAATTTAATCCAATTATTTAGATCCCCAACTTATCTGTCCCTGTGGCAAATGAAGCTTGAGATCTGAGCCTCTGTGGAGAATTAGCTTCACTTCAGTGGATTCACTTTTTCACTTCCAGGCTTTTTTTTGGGAAAAGAAGCAAATATTGTTGGTAAATGTTTAGAGATGTCAGAATCTGTAGTTGAAGGCTGTCAGTGACATTGGTGGTGTTTTAAGATAAAATGCAAATGCACAGGCTGCTTTTTTAATTGTGTAACAGGCATTATAATTGTAACGTTATGTAGACTACAATTAAACGGCCAGTAATGTTAAAAGTGAAAACAACAGTATTAGAGACTATTATAGAGTAAGCTGCTGCTGCTACTAATAATAATAAATAATAATTCTATTTGTCTAACATAGAAAGAAAAAAACTTGCTGAGACGGCTGTGAGTTTTCAGTTTCTCCTCCTGTGGAGCGATGGTGGGACACTAACTGCAGTCTGACCTTTTCTATCAGCACGTGCCGCACATTGAGGTGTAGACTCCTCTCCGAGTGTAAACTTCTACGTCCCTAAAACTAAACTAAATATCTGTGACCTCCTCTGAATCCCCCTAACCCCCTCCCCCCCTCCACCCGCCCCCCATGGGCTGCACCAACAGGTCGTACTGCCAACAGTCTGTCCTAGCAACAGCTGCTATGGTGACTGTTGTCAGTTCACATGCAGAAAAAAATAAATGATTTGCACAATTTTCAAAAGTAGTTTTTATGGTGTTTAAGGAGAAAACAGCAGCTGTTCAAGTGTTTTTCTTTAGTAGTGTAAGTTAAGTATATTCTTAAGATTAGCTTATTTCCATTTCAGCTTATATAATATATATATATATATTTTACTATTTTTAATGTAAAAACATATTTTGTATTCAATTATTCTGTATGCTACATGCAGTTAATTACAAGTGACTGGCATAGAATAGGTTGAATCATATAATATATAGAAAAATAACACAAGAATTCTTTGCTCTCAAATAAACAAGAATAACAGTGATCATATAAATTTTCCTTCTTTCTTAATTGGGCCTAATTATGAAATACTAACTACTTTTCTAGGAAAACAAATTAAATGGATTTTCACTCTACCAGGCTGTTTCTACATGAAAGCTTTGGTGTATTGCTGCAGCTCGGTCCCAGAAAGCACACCAGTTGAGCTATTTGTAAGTAGAAATTAAAACAGGACAATGGCCTCTATTCCACGAGACTGCCTCAGTAATGTGCACAGGCTCTTTTAAGCGAGTGTGTACGCTCGTAGTCTCTGGGGAACAATGCTGGATTCCTGCCGTCTTGGTGAAAACATCTCAAATAGAGCCATGGCTGCACCGCTGCCCATACAATCGATTGTTGTCAGCTCGCCCTGTCACATTAGTGACATTTAAAGTGTCCTGTATAGGCAGTGATTTGCACTGTTTATGTAAATACAGCTTTGGTTCCATTCTGCTGTAGGACAAAATGAGCTCTTCAGAAAATGTTTTAAAAGTGACAATTACTGAGCAAATTAAATCAAAACTAAAAAAAAATGGACAAGAGCTGCTTTAACTGATGTTTGCACATATGGAAATTAGCAGGCCCACTGTTATAAGATTTTAAAAAAACACATCCTTTCAACCAGATATATTATTTCATAATAATTTCTGTGTAAATAACAACATGAAATCTTTCTGAAGACAGTAACAGTTGGTGCAGCAGATTCAATAATCTGTGCTCCTTCATTTCTTTTTTTAGAGAGCTGGATTGAAAGATGCCTCAATGAGAGCGAGAGCAAGCGATACTCCAGTCACACGTCTCTGGGGAACATGTCCAACGATGAACGTAAGCAGGAGGAAAACTGTTCCACTAAAACTACTGAATTCACTGAGGAATCTTGTACAGTTTGATTGTGTTGTGTTTCTTATACATCATGTATTTATCATTATTGTTTATAAATGCAACCATTTTTACACAACAAAAATCATTTTTTTAAAAGTTTGTTTTGTGCATTATTTGGTTGAGTATATAAACATTCTTGAGTCCCACACTTGTGTCTCGTAACCAAATTGCTCGTTTTATCTGAATAACTTCATTTTGCCCTAAAATCCTAAATGTGTTGTATGTTACAGATGAAGAAAAAGAAAACAACAGAGCCTCTAAACCACATTCGACACCGGCTACTCTGGAATGGTAAGGGTTGTTTTCATTTTTACACTTTTTTGTTTAGTTGTATGTAAAAAATAAATAAATAAATAAATAAGTAAGAGAAAAGTTAGAAAATGTAAAAAAAAAAAAAAGAATAAAATAGGACAAAATTTTATGGCAAATGCAAAATAATCAAATGCAATTATGGTGCATTAAAATTATCTCTAAAAAGAGCCAGGAATTATTCTGACTTTCACTCACCATTACATATATATATATATATATATATATATATATATATATATATATATATATATACCACATTTGAGTTTAGAATCAGTCAAATTGATTTTGCATGGTTTAAAATGATACATACATAGCATTATGTGTTTCTATCATGAGTGGTAAAGTTAAATAATTGATTATAGCGTTTCCTACATCATTTGTCATGTTAGATAACAAAACTGCATTAATTTGAATAGTTTTACGTGACACTCAAACAAAACACTGATGGTAGGCTTTACATTATGTACCAGTGAAGCACAAATATGGTGGTTTTGAATTATATTTTTAGTTTGTACATATTGAACTAATATTGTATTTTGAGTAGCAACAGGACAGAATTTATAGAAATCTCATTTGTTTTCAAACCTTAATCTTCCATCTGATTGTGTAATCAGATACGATTTTATGTCTTGTTTGTTCCCACAGGCAATTTTGTCTGCACCGCAGCACCACAATAGAGACATTTTACACATACAGACATAACAATAAGCTTTGACATGAACACATCTATCACATCCTCCACATGTACGTAAATGAATTCATAAAATAGAAACCCCACCTCAATTACGTCTAATTCATACAATCTGTTCCTGCCTGTTGCACAGCCCCATGACCAATGACACCCTGTACTTAATAGCATTCAGAATGCACACGGCTTAAATGAATATTAACAGTGATTTAACCTGCACTGAGGGGAAGCTGAAACTCAGTGTGAGGAGCAGTTAAGTCAATGTACTTCTAATTATATACCATTTAAAAAGAAGCTTTCTACACACAAATGCTACTGTAATTGGCCCCTGTAGTAATTGGGATCCTTTTTCACTGTGCATATTGAGCATTTGTCTTGCAGTAATAGTTACAGCTGCAACTATGAAGAAGATAACTTGAACAAAAGTACTGCAATATTACTGAAACATTTACTAATATTTTAGCAGGATGTTTCACTTAAAGTAAATGGTATCTCTTTTTGTGACCACAATGATAAGTTTTTGAATGATAATTTGTTTTTTGTTAAACCAGAAAAAAAACAAAACAATTTGGTTACAGGGCAGTCTGATCAGTGTTCAGTCTGACTGTTGGAAAAGTAATTAAAAAGAGGTTTATATATTTATATATCTGAAACAACAGTATGCCAGTACATTACAGAACACCCATTAGTAAATTAACCAGTTTTGAAAATAAAGTTGAACAGATAATTTATCACTGAAAACATGACTGTAATGTGTTTATATGAAATGGGAATCAGGTCAAAGAGATCATCTCCTGTTGCTTACTGAAACAATAAAACAAAAACATCAGAATCTCACAGTACTATAGCCATATACTATACAGTATATTCAAGAACAAAGTACAATATAAGATACGTTTATTTAGGATTGATAAATAAGGTTACAAGAGCTCAGAGAGGCAAAGAAATCCTTTTTATTAACATTGTAGGTGAAGCAGAGGGTTCATGCTAACAGATAAATTAAAAGTCATTTACAGACTTGTGGTGTAAATGGGAATGTAAGTCATGATCCAAATGAGGTGACTTAATGTGTAGTTTGTTGACTCTGTGATGGTCTAGACTCAGAATTTAAATATTTCCAATCAATCTGTCACTTCTTTAAGCGTTGTGATCTTTTGAGAGGCGTCCAAGAGCTAAGGATGTATACGAAACAGACAACCAGGAAGCCATTTCTCTTAACGTTTGGAAACCTGCAGTCAAGTTTGTATTTGGAAAATCCTTTCTATAAGCTACAAATGTTTTTCTAACAAACAGCGGAGGTGTGGTAGGAGTTCTGAAAATAACTCCCAATACCTTAAAGCCTAAAAACAGGTAAATCATATCTCAAACAGAAAACTACTTTTAATGGTGCTGGTGTACCTCAAGGTTTAATGTTGGGTCCCTTCTTATTTAGTTATTTTCCCTTTTGTTGTTAGTTGTAAGATCTATATAGGCGATGTTAATATATATGTGTGCCATGATGTGTCGATCTTTGTGTCTGATACACATTCAGATGTTGTAGTCTGCGCTGTGATTAAACGACTAGGGGGCAGAAATACTCCAAAACAGGCTCAAAGCAACACAGCACTGATGTACGAATACAGTACGAAATGCAGCATCACGTGAAGCTGCATAAAAATGTTTGTGATTGTCAGGGTATCATTTGAGTTAATGTTAATATTTTAAAAAGTCACTTAATGGAGATTTAACTAATTTCTGATATGAATGTTTCAGTCACTAAAAACAATGCAACCCTTTATATGCGGGAAGTAAACATAAACAAATTTAATTTAGTGAAATATGATCTTCCAAATTAGAAAATTATTTTATTTTCATTTCACATTTTGCTCAGCCTATTGAATTGATCAGAATTTGTCCACAACATCTGTGAGTAGACGGCATAATATCATCACATCTATGATATGGACACATCTAGTCCACCCAGAACAGTAGTTACACAGTCTGTGTAATTGTATCTGCTAAATACCATACAGGAAAAATTGTGTGTTTTAGTAAATCTGCTGTTCACTGCACTTTTTTTGAAACATTTAACATTGTTGAGATGTATGAGTGACTGTCTTATGATGCATATTGTCTGGTGTTGTGAAGGTGGGGACTTGATGCTGCGTCAGCTTCCCTTAAGTGTCTTTTAATGTAAAATGATTTAACCGCTTTTATTCAGTTCTCAGTTCAGATCGTTGTGTTGCATTTTATGATTTTCCTATTAAATGATGTAGAGATTACAGATCTGCAGCATTTAATGTAATGGCTAAATCCTATTAAATTTAACATATAATTTTATATCATCAATGAGTCTTATTTCACTGCACTGCATTCTTTTGCTGACATTTTTCACCATTTACCAGAAATGCCATCATCATATGAGTCCCGTTTAAATTTAAAGATGCGATTTTTTCATTTCATATCACTCATGTAAACAGCGCTCCATATTCCGGATATAATTTTCTGGATACTGATTAATCTCGTTGTCATTTACAGGCTCGAAGAGAACTATGAGATAGCTGAAGGTGTGTGCATCCCCCGAAGTGCCCTCTACATGCATTACTTAGACTTCAGTGAAAAGCATGACACACAGCCTGTGAATGCAGCCAGCTTTGGAAAGGTAACATTCACACTCATCATCCTCACTGACATCCAGTGTAATTCAAAATGATCTTTAGATGCATTGAAAACCTGTGAAAGTCACTAACTCTGTAGTGAATGTCTCTCTTTAAAATGTTTTTTGATCAATGATGCAGGTGTGGTGCATTTGACAATTTTAACACGCTGAAATTATATTTTTCTCAATATTTTAGGATTTTAATATACATTTACACGTGCACTGCACATTTAAAGTAATCAGAACAAAATGGCTCAACAGAGGAAGATGCAAAACAACAGTTGGATGTTATAAACCCTATGATGGCTATAATCTCGTACACTCAGACAGCCGTAAGCGTTAGTCTGTCCATTTCATGCCTGGATTCATTTTGTGCTGCGGCTCTGGCTGCTGTTGAAGTAATATCAACTGTAGCTCAGTGTGAAGCGAAGCTCTGCGGTCGCTCACTGAACACATAATCTAGAGCCAAAGGAGATGTGCTTTCGTCTGTTCCCACAACCCCGAGAAGTTCCTCAGCCTTCCTACCCCCAGCCATCCCCTGTACCCTGGACTCCGGCCCCAACCCCCAACCCGGCCCACCCCCGCCCCTCCACAGCTCCTGTCGGAAGATATTGAAAAAGAGAAGGGGCCTGGATTAATGTGTAATTAAAGGAAATTTGGAAGGGTGAGATGTTGCGGAATGTTAGATCAGTGGCTGGAGCAGTGTGGGGTGTCCTTTAGGAAGGCTTCATTGATTCAGGACAAAAAAACGAGAGAGGGCCCGGACTGCCTCCCTGTCTGCTCATTTATCAAGCGGGGCCTGACAGAAACTTCACAGCTTGGCCTCTTTTTTCATCCCACACAATGGAGAGCTACACTGTTTGCTAAAGTTTCTGCACCAGGAGCTGGACCAAGGAGCCAATCTCTTTGGACAAAAAGAGAGGAAAGGAAGAAGGAGGGAGTGGAAAAGAGAGAGAGAGAGAGAGAGAGAGAAAAAAAAGGAGTGAGGATGGGTGGGTGGATAGATGAGGGGAGACTGTTGATATAGGAAAAAAAAAGTAATACCCCTCCATGTCATAAATGGATGGCTCTCAAAGCTTTTTTTCCCCCTCACAGACCTCCCTGTGGATACAGCTATGAGACTTTCATGTTGTCCTAAAAGACATTATTAATCACTTTCTCATAAAGAGCTGAAGATACTGTATAAGTATAGCATTTCCCTTTAAGTTATGTACTCTGCTTTTACTGTATGAGGTGCAATACATTCCCACCCATTTTCTGTCACACACTTCTTTCTTCAACTGAGTAAAAAAACATATAAAGAACTTATTTGACCTGTTGTGTTACTTGTTTCAATCTCCTTCATTTTTTCCTCCTGCTTTATCTAAATTATTGTCAAAGGCTGCTAATCTCTTATCACTTTAAAAACATATTTAGCTGACAACTTTTTCTCTCTCGTACAATGAACAGATAATAAGGCAACAGTTTCCAGCGTTGACTACCAGAAGACTGGGGACAAGAGGGCAGTCCAAGTAAGTCAGTTTGGTTTTCTTTATAAGAAAAAAATTAACAAAACAAAACCAAAGTCACAAATACAATCCAACATGGACATGCAGACACAAAAAAATACAAATGAACCCCCCCAAAAAAGAAACACAAAGAAGGTGTTATGCCTCAAAGTGAACAGGATAAAAACTATAAAAGTTATAGTAACTTATTTACATACTTTTTATCCAAAAAGTCAATTTCTTGTGACCTAATTTACACTCTTAACTCAATACAAAACGCTTTTATCACTGATGATATTAGTAAAGTTCTGAAAATGTAGCATATATATACATTTTGAAAAGATTATTTTGTTTTTCTGAAAATCCAACTGTCATAATTGTACTTGTGTTTTGTTTGTAACAATATTAGATATATATTGATCTAGAAATCTGAACAAATTGTTTTTCTTGTTTTATTCCACATTCTTCTTTCACTAATGTTTCTAGGCTATAATGGTGCCAGTAGTACTCGATGAGGGATAAAAGCTCTATTCACCCGTCAAACCCTCTGTTCTCCTCAGGTACCACTACTACGGCATAGCGGTGAAGGAGACCTCTCAGTATTATGACGTGATGTACTCCAAAAAGGGAGCGGCATGGGTGAACGAGACGGGGAAGAAAGAGGTCACGAAGCAGACAGTGGCGTATTCACCGCGCTCCAAACTGGGGACGCTCCTGCCAGAGTTTCCAAATGTCAAAGACCTAAATTTGCCCGCTAGCCTGCCAGAAGAGAGGGTAAACAGGAGTTTTAAAAGTCCATCCTTACAGCTTCACCCCTCCCTTCCACCTCTCCCTGCCATCTCACCATCTCTGCGCCCCCTCTGGCTCCGGCCTTTTATCTGGCCCGGGACCTTCACTGGGTTTGCATTTAGAGAAGGACCTTGAGGATTTATATGCTGGCTCCTCACTAACTCTTAATCTTTTGGGGGAGATAATAAGATCTAGTAATGGACAAAGGACAGGCACTAGCTGTCCGGCTTTTAAAGAGGGGGCCATGATTTTAAATGGTTTGTGTTTTGCTGATCTCTAAAGCTCTAAAGTTTTATATTACTTTGCTCCAGCCTAGACCTGTAACATGTATTTATTGGTTCACATGCTTTGTTCAAGATTTATTTCCTTGTTTTTGTACCACTTTTTCTTTAGTTTTCTCAAAAGAGAAAAAAGCTATTAAGTTTGTGGTGCAATTAGATTAATACTCTGTTGTTGCCCACAGGTGTCAACCTTCATCATGATGTACAGAACGCACTGTCAGAGGATACTGGACACAGTCATCCGAGCCAACTTTGATGAGGCAAGGTTTCTCAATTTTAAACCATTTTAAGATCAAATTCTGTTTCAATAAAAGCTTTGATTGTAGGTAACAGAGCTCAGCTGAGAAAAACATTAAACTTTTATTTTCTGTGATGTTAAATAACATGGCGTGTGTTGGTACTTTCAGGTCCAAAGCTTCCTGCTGCACTTCTGGCAAGGCATGCCGCCCCACATGCTCCCTGTCCTCGGCTCCCCCACGGTGGTGAACATAGTCGGCGTTTGTGACTCCATCCTCTACAAGGCCATTTCTGGGGTGCTGATGCCCACTGTCCTGCAAGCACTGCCTGATAGGTGAGCATGTGTTGTAACCTTCACTCTTAACATCAATGATTCTTATTCACTATTACTAAAACTGGCTAAGAGAAGTTAGTTTGTTTTGTTGTTTTTTTTACTGCTTTGACTTTACACTTTTTATTTTTGCAAACCTGCAGTGTGAAAAGTTGCTGCATTTACAGTAATGTCATGGTTACGTTTCAGTTCAGTGATTTAAGCTGTTTAACACACTTCAACTTTCATGCAAGTTTGTTTTCTCTTATAATAATAATGGATTACATTTATATAGCGATTTATCTTGATACCCAAAGTGCTTCACAGTGAAAGGAGGAAACACACCTTAACCACCACCGATAAAATACTTTACACTTTCTTATTATACTGTACTTTTTACTATATTACACTGCTATATCAGCAGTAGGATTTTGTATTATTGTGTAGAACAAATTGTTTTTAGCATGTCTTTCCTACTGATCTGCATACTGAACACAACTGCTCATTTCATAATTGGATCAAAATATGGCAAAAATGGAAATATAATCACCTTTTGTATATGAAAAGATGGGTAATCATTCTTCTTTTCGATGCAAAGCAAAAGATGCCATTTTGCTTTGTTTATCTGATACTGCATGCAGATGTTGCAGCCACAGATGTCAGAAGTTTTCTACTCCTAAAATTTTATACTATCTAAATTGTAGTCTGGATTAATAATCCAATAGTCAAGTAGTTTTTCAAAAGAAAATGTATCTGCAACACTCTGATCATCAAATAATTGTTGAATGATTTTTCAAGATTCTCAAATGTGAGGATTTGTTGCTTTTCTCTGTCACATATGATAATAATCTGAATGTCTTTGTTAAGCATCTGAGTTCACTCCTGAGTTTCTAGTTTAACAAAAACAAAATCTCAACTCAAGGTCCACTTACTAGCTTCTTCTATAGCTTTCAATAGCATTGCACTGTCCTCCTGGATGAGTGGAGTTTGGCCTGTTGGATATCTTTATATTTTGATCAGACAAAAGAATCAATTTGAAGACGTCTCATTTGACTCTGGAAACATGTGATCTGCATTTTTTCTATTATTCTGTGACATTTTGAGACCACATTATTAATCCATTAATCAAGACAGTCATCATTATTTTCTATAATGAAAATAATAGTTTGGTGCAACTGTAATTAAATAAAATCATAAGAGGTGTCTCAGGTATTTATTGTGTTTTGGTTTTCCCTCATCCACAGTTTGACTCAGGTTATTCGAAAATTTGCCAAACAGCTTGATGAGTGGCTTAAAATAGCACTTCACGACCTTCCGGAGAACTTGAGGAATATCAAATTTGAATGTAAGTGTCTACATTTTAAAAATCCACATTTTGTCATAGTGGTTCACATCTTGATAAAATATGCTTTCATTTTTAAAGGAAGTTTGAAAGATGACAGGATTAACCATCATTTTGTTTCTTCTTTTTGTTTCCAGTATCAAGGAGATTTTCTCAGATTCTAAAGCGGCAAACCTCATTAAACCACCTATGTCAGGTGCCTATCATGTTCTGAATGTTTTTTTTTAATAAAATCCATATGAACAAAAAACTGATAAGGCATATGGGTATGCTTGTGTCAGTAATATTGTTGATTTATCTGGTCCCCAGGCGTCACGAACTGTGATAAACAGTGCCGACATCACCTTTCAAATGCTGGAGGACTGGAGGAATGTGGACCTGAACAGCATCACCAAGCAGACACTTTACACCATGGAGGACTCACAAGAGGAGCACAGGCAGCTTATTATCCACTGTAAGTCCGACGCATTTAAACGGATCCTACTCGTAGTCGTCTTAAGTGCTGCGTCTCACGGACAGACAGAGAGTCACACTTTACTACCACACAAACAACACAGTGAGGAACAATCATTCCCACGACCAGCAGAGTCAAGCATTAATGATGGAGACCAAAAGGTTAAACAAGTTCACTCTCCGCTGAAACACCCCGTGGAGCATCTCCAATTCACTCCGTCCTCACTCCTCTGAATCAGCCTTGACAGGATCAGAGGTCATAGATACGTGCAAGTTGACATGTAAAGATGCCATTTGCATCCGAATCTGTGTTTTGTGTCAGTCTCATGTGATGTAAAATAGTGTGTAACCTGACCTGCTTCCTGTCACAGTGTATCAGGAGTTTGATCGTCTACTGGAGGAGCAGTCTCCAATCGAGGCTTACATCGAGTGGTTGGACTCAATGGTGGACCGCTGTGTCGTCAAGGTCAGGCAGCAAATACCTTCTTCTTTTTGTTTAACTAACTTCAGCTGTTGAAATTTAGTCTGACTCAGCACATTCTTACTCACTCCATCTGTATTTGTTGTGATGTTTATATTTTTTTTTTCAAGTGACTTTACCTAAAAGCTTGAAGTATTTGCACAACAGGATTATTTTGCCCTTAAAAAGACACCTGTGGCTGAAAGCTTCTTGTCTTTCCTACACAGAGGTACTTAGGTTGCAATCCTCCCAGTTAATGATGTCTTCAAGCTTCCCATTTGCGTCCATTATGTGCCAGATATGGGCTTGTAAAATTTGGTTGCCCCAGCAACGTCTTGGACTGCCCAGACAATAGTTCAATAGGAAGGCGTGTCCCTGGGGGCAAATTAAATAGTTGACTTGTTGACATGTTTTTCGTTCCTGAGGGTTAAGCCCCAATACGGACCTAGGGGTTAATTCTACCCCGGCATCCTGACCCTTCCCCCTCTTTTCTCATGGAAATGTTCTCTCTAGGTGGCAGGGAAGAGGCCCGGCTGCCTGAAGAAGGTGGCCCAACAGTTCCTGCTGATGTGGTCGTGTTTCGGTACCAGAGTCATCCGCGATATGACCCTCCACAGCGCACCCAGCTTTGGTGAGCTACTAACAGTCTGTCATGCTGCTGCTGCTGCTGTCATCATTAATTCATTGTATTATGTGTTTACAGTAGCTCGTTAATTATGTTATTTAATGTGTCATACGCATACAAGTCAAGAACAAGAACAATATTTCTAACATTACAAACAAAGGCTCCTTTTCTAAAACACAACTCAAGATTTTATAATAATGTAACCAGAAGAACTTACCAGAAACACAATTTACTAAAAAGACATTAAATCATATGTTGAGCAATAAAATATGAAATGGAATATGAAATCACATCATGCAGACAATTAAACCTGCCTGTTTCTATAGCTAATGGTTATATACTTATGCTTCATGAGACAATACTGTATGTTTGTTATTTAGGTTTATACCAAAACCTTAATGGACCATCTTTGATTTTAATGTACATTAGGGACTATTTGCACTGTGAAAATATTTAAAAAATAAAAAATAGATTATATAAAATAAAGATTTCACCTCAATAATTGAGGGAAAATATTTATTGAGCTGCTGCTCAGGCAAATTCAAGTCTATTCCAAAGATGAATCTTCTCACATTTATGTCTGATGTTTACAGGTTAAAACTCTTAACATCACTGATGGCTGGTGTAAAATTATAAACTCCTTAAAAAAATCAAAATTTTGGTTAAGTGCAGCCAAATAAACGTTTACTCTGTATATGTTCATTCTAAAAGTTCTAAGAGCAGAGGAGGAACAGATCAAACTGCTGTTGCTTTAATAGCTGTGCACGACTTAGGTTTGCAGAAACTGAAGGGCCGTAAAAATGAAAGAAAGGGAAAATGGCTTCTCTTTCCTTTACTTCTGTCCTTTGGCTCCTGTCTGTGAATATCAAAGACACAGCTGGTTGCAGTGTTTTGATAAAGCAGGTCTCTGTGCACAAACAGCTAATTAACAAAAGCGCCCGTCCCCTCTCCCGATGTGTTTGCCTGTCTGTTCCGTTTTATGACCGGTCAGGATTACGCCCGGCTCCCCTGAATAGCCACAAGTGTTTATTATGTGCACGGCAGCAGCAGTGACCGGCACAATGACACAATTGTGACACTCCCTCACATGCCACGGTCTCATCTTCCGCATGACCCCAGGGTCAGCTGACATATTTCTGGCTCCGACTCGATACATGGAAACAACCGCACTTGCTTTTTTTTAAGATTTCAATAACAGCAGCCGTCCTGTCAGTCTGGAGGATGTGATGTCATCACTCTTAATGGTTGTGATCATTTATGTCTTAACTCAAAAGATGGATAGACTTTTTTTTTCCAAAGTTAGACTGCTACACACACAATCGATTCCATATAACCACATATTTTTGTACAAATCACTCGTCTTTCTCTGTGTTAAACTCATCCTTTGTGTCTATGCAGGATCCTTCCACCTGATCCATCTCATGTTTGATGATTATGTGCTTTACCTGCTGGAGTCCTTGCACTGCCAGGAGAGGGCCAATGACCTCATGAGGGCCATGAAGGGTGAAGGCAGCACAGGTGAGACCGCTACCTGCAGTACAGTGCAGCTGCAATCATGTCTAGTGTAGTGGTGTCACCAGAGATCTCCACGACTGATGTATTGATCGTTGTTTCTTATATTCTTCGTAAACTTTTTAAGTGGATTTGGAGCTCCTGCTGTGCCACACACAGTAAATCTCTAAAACCTTGAGAATTTTCTGGCTTTTAAGGGGGGTCAGTAGGCAGAAGATCTCCAGATAGTATGATGGTCTTTACTCTTATCAATTGAAGATTTTGCAATTGCAGCGTACATACGGTGATGTTGACGGGAGGTACTTCTCTTTATGTTTGTACAAAGTGCAGTAAAAAGTGTGAAATGTACCTTCATATAATTGTGCTTATATCCAAACATTTGATGCCTATCGATCATATATTAAGTCTATATAGCCATATATATGATGAACAGAAACTTCCACTGTCTTGGATTATTGTAGAATAAACCTTACTTTACTTTTATTTACAGTAGTTGCACACTACATGTGCTTTAGTTGTACACACACAAACAGTTAACTGCAGATTTGTTTTGGCTCCTGAACACCAAACATGCCATTGCGGTTGTATTAAATTGCCTTCTGTTGTCTCTTCTCACCTTCAGCAGAGAGAGAGGAGGAATTTACGCTGACGGAAACCACTCCCACCTCCCCGTCTCCAGCATCCTATTCTCCGGCCCGGTCGGTCCATTCTGTGGGTGTTTCCTCGGTCAGCTCCCCCACAGCGGCCGTGTCCCCGGAGTACACAGGAGTCACCTCTACCACAGGTGAGAAAGGGCCTCGCAGTCACACGCAGCAGACGTCCTGAACAAGCAAAGTTTCACCACACACACACACACACACACACACACACACACACACACACACACACATACAGTTAGATTCTCTGCGCCGTCACATTTGTCTCTGTGTTCCATATATGTGTCTACCAGGCGCTGTTCAGTCATATACCTGGTCCCTTACATACACAGTGACAACAGCAGGTGGCTCCACTCCAGACGCCGGGCAGCAGCTGTCCTGTATGAGGAGCAGTGCACCAGTCCCTCCTCCATCCTCCACCCACCGGATGCCAGTCTACACCCACAGAGAGGAGCACGGGTAATTATGATTTCAGTCTTAACAGTTTTGGAAACCTTTCAATGTTGCTTTTTTTTTTTTGTTTGTCTTTTTTAATTGATTTTGATTTGCTTACTCCATCCTAGATACACTGGCAGCTACAACTATGGCAGCTACGCCAACCAGCACCCTCACTCCATCCAGAGCCAGTATCCGAGTCTGGCCCATGAGCCGGCTATCCCAGCCCCCCTCCACTACTCCGCTTACCACCGCTCATCTGCACAGGTCAGCCTCAGTCACCAATTACGTCTTTATTGAATGTAAATCAATTAGTTACTCTTATAAAAATCTATTTAGGTATAAAAACATTTTTAAAACGTTAAAATCATTTTAAATAACAAATGTTATTTTATAACCAACTTACTAAAATTTACATTACATTTAGAGAACGAAACTTAATTTTCGCCAGATCAGTACATACAGTACATGCTACTGTTTTTAGATGAATGACTATCAAAATTGACCCAATTTTGTTTGGTTTTACCAACTTGCAACTGACTCCAAAATTCAAAGGATTATGTGGACCCCACCTCACATCACTGTACTCTTAAAGCAATACTTTTGGACTAACTGAACTTAAAACTTGATGGTACTTTTTAAACAATGGCGGAAGAAGCACTTTATTTCAGTAAAACACTGTGTAAATATACAATGAAGTATTGAGTTATAATAAAAAAATTACACACAATTAAATGTAAAGAAGTATTATCAGCAAACTTTACTTAAAGTATCAACAGTAAAAGTACTCTTTATGCTAAATGATTCCTTTCAGTATTAATATTTTATATTGGATTATCATAATTGATATAAAACATATAAGGTATATTCTAAAGTTGCACCTGGGCAAGAAGTAATTTTAACAATTTAAAATGCTGTAGGGAAGTTTAATCTAGTAAAGTGAAAAGTGCAGTATTTCCCTTAGAAATGTAGTAATATAAAAGTGTAAATACTAAAGTATATTACAAATGCCTCAAATGGTAGTTAAGTACTTGAGTACATGTACGTATTCACTTTCCACCGCTGTTTTTAAAAAACAAATATGAATATGATGTTTGCAATAATTCGAGTGAATGTTTGTATTAATGTGTAAACTGTAAAGTTTAAACCGTATGCAACTACAATAGTGAAATGTGTGCATCAGTGTTATGTTATTTACATTAGCAAGTATAAGCAGATGCACATAACATGCCCAGAACTGAGTGCCAAGATATATTATGTACACAACAGCAGCTCTGTGGATGAGAAAATGATCAAACTGGCCCCTCAAATCTAAGCTGTCCCTTAAAGACATTAAATAAAGAACTGAAGATTTAAACGTGAGACAGAGTCACTGATGTTACAGCTCATGTAGCGACTGGTGTGAGTTTACTCTTTTGATGGTAATTTCCTGTCAAGGGCCCTCCAGCTTCCACGGCCTTCATAGTGGGAGGAGTTCAGCCGGGCCTCAGCGCTTGCCGTGTTTCTAAAAGTCCCCGAATCACCCTCTCCACACAGCGGAAGCAGACAGTGAAAGGTGGCTCGGCCAGGGCCAAGAGGGGCCCTGCTCTGTTACCCCTCTTTCCAGCTCTCAATGGTCTCTTCATCTGTTTGAGCCAGTAGCGGCAGAGTAGGGCAAGGGGGCGTTTATTAAAATATTGTTATTCAATGGTCTCTTTTCTGCTTGTGAACAAGAGGCAGCTGAGCCGTCTGTTCTGCTCTCTGACCTGCAGTGACTGTCTTTTTCCATGCCGTGATCCCTCATAATGGAATCGACTGTCGTGTTTATATTTAGTGAGAAAAGGGAGAAGGGTTTTACTTCCACTTTTTTTTTTAGGCCTGTCTGAGCTTAAATCGGGCACAATGCCTGCACTTTGTCCATGTGAGAGGTTGGAGATGGAGCTCAAACGAACAGAAAACTTTGTCAGATCCCCATCTGTCCAAAATATTTTTATCAACAGGCCAACGCAGTTAATGTGGTCACCATAGGCAACATATATAACACAGGAAAAACACTTTTTCAGCTAATTGTCTTAAGTGGCTTGATTTTCTATTTTGATCACTGTGGTACAACTTGTGAAGCAATTTCCCCTGACAGGAAATTACCATCAGGAGGGTCAGTTCACACTTTGTGCGACATGGCTGACACACATCAAATATGATATCAGCAAGGCTGTGGCTGCGGTTACGGACACTGAGGTCATGTCTTTCAGCAACCTTACACACTACAATGAAAAAATTAGCACATAGCGGGTATTTTATCGGCTGTTTCCAGAAATGCTGACTACTTTTAGGCCATTAGTGAATATAGGATTCAGTATCAACATATAGACCTTCATTAAAGGACTAATTCAACATTTTGGGAAATGCACTTATTAGCATTCTGGCAGGGAGTTGGATGAGGAAACACCTCTCTCATATCTGTCTGTTAAATGTGAAGCTTGAGCCAGCAGTTGGTTAGCTTAGCTTAGCACAAAGACTGCAATCAAGGGGAAACAGTTAGCCTGGCTCTGTCTTGGATTAACAAAGTCTGCCAACCAGCACCTCTAAAGCTCACTAATTAGCATGTTATACCTTGTTTATCTGTATCTATACTGAAAAAAAAAATTACACAATTTTACAGGTGGTGCCAGACTATTTTTCCTTGGGCTTAACCAGGGCACCGGTTCCAACCTGTTTCATATCTTTAAGCTAAGCTAACTACTACCTATAGCACTATATTTATGGAACAATTATGAGGGATTTTGATCTTCTCATCTAACTCTTTGCCAGAAATCAAACAAAAATGTCAGTCTGATTTCTTTATAGGAATTAAAATGAAAGAAAATACTATTTAACTGAATAATTAAAGATGAAAAATCAAAATAATAAAGGAAACAATTTGAGACTTTTTGGTGTCAAGAATTTTCTGAGTGGTGTAAGTGCTGCATTTGGAGAATCTGGACAAACTTTATTGATGGATCTGTAACCCCTCATCAATGAGGGATGTCAAAAATTCTGAAATTACTACCCGGTTGCTTTCTACCAAATCTCATCTGAATTTCTTATTATTCATTTAATCTTTTTTGTATAAATTATAGTTTAATAGGTTTTAGTTGTTTTTATGAACAAGGAAACAAACAATTTCTACAGTTATTATCACCTTTGTGATTTGATTAGTCAGTTGACAGATAATTAATCTGACACTATTTTGATAATCGGTTAATCATTTGAGTTGCGTCTCAAGCAGAATCCCAAACATTCATGGTTTCCAACTTCTTAAATGTGCTGATTTGATGCCTTTCTTTGTCTCATATGATAGTCAATTGAATATTTTTTGGATTTAGACAGTTGATGGGACAAAACAAGATCTGAATCATGAAAACTCTGGGAAGTTATAATTGTTTTTTTTCTGCTTCTGTCAATATGGGACTTTCACTGCAACACTATAACGTCTCCTCCTCTTTTCTTCCACAGTACCAGCTCAACGGTCAGATGTCCCGAATGGAGCCTTGCTTGATGGGCAGCACTCCTCGCTTGCACCCCGCACCTGTCGCCCCCCGGTGGCCAGATGTGTCACCGGCTAACAGCTGTTACACCAGCCCACCTATGCATTCATCCCGCTATGCCGCCTCCGGGGACATGTACTCTCCCCTGGGCCCACGCAGGAACTCAGAGTATGAACACTCACAGCATTTCCCCGGCTTTGCCTACATCAACGGAGAAGCCACCACAGGCTGGGCAAAATAGCCTTTAAACGCTGCTTTGGACAGCCAAGTACGAGCTCCAGGCCTGCCAAGTTGGTGGATGGAAAGTCTCTGAACACTTCCAATCAAGTACATAAGAAAAAGGAGTAGCAGAGTGTGAAAAGTACCAATGCAAAATAATAGGAATCATGGTATGGACATACTGACAATTTGAAACATCTCATTAAATCATTTTGATGATTGTGGTGTAATTTGTGCGGCGGTTTAATGGAATTTCTACAACAATTGATGTTTTTGCCCACTGTCGGAAGAAAAAAAGTCTCTTTGAAATCATATAGATTGTCAAAACTTGCAGCAAAATCATTTTAAGAGTGCAATGCTGCTGCCAAGCTGTGCCTTTGTTTTAAGGAATGTACACCTCTGCCAGAGTTTCTGTCGTCAGTCTCGTAAGTCAGCACACACACGCATGCACACACACGCACACAGGAGTTCTACCAACAGTCAATCAGTGATGTCAGCGACTGAACGGTCAGTGTGCTGTTACTGACACCAGTACAATCTCAGTGACACTGCCAAGACCTCTTGTTGCTCAGCACTGTGCAGGATCTTGTCGTGAGCTTGTTGCGACAGACAAACTGCTGTCTGCTGCAGGATGTGGACGTACTGTGCCGCCTTAATGCTCTCCTGTGACAGCAGTTACAAACAGTGGCACAAAAGCCAAAACACACAACATAAATGACAGATATAAATTTATGAAAGACCTTGATCAGTATGTTAAGCTGTCTTCATCTTGGATGGTTTTTTTAACGATTGAATGCTGTGACTCAACAACTGTGCGAGTGTATTCTGTCCCAAGCTTTTTTGCTGTTTTTTCGTGTGACAATATATATATAGTATGTATTTTCTGTAACTTTGTAACATGGTGTATCCTTTATTTTCTATGTTACAATTGGTACTTTGTTCACTGTTTTGTATGGTTAGTAAAGGACGCATTAACCTAGGGTTGTGTGTTTTATAATGCACTCAAAGCTACTGAGGACCTATTACCCTATGGGTATTTATAAAAAGGGAAAATATCAAAGTGTACAGTAACATGAAGTCTAGTCACTTTTCTGTAAATAAAAGCACTGGAAACCGTCTGTGGTGACTGTTAAACTATCACAGTTGAAACTGATATGTGTGGAAAAAATGTTGGCACATAAATAATTTCACAATCTAAAACATTGACTCATCTTTGTCAGATGTCTTCTTTTTTTTAAAATCTCTTCTTTTCTGTCTGTGGGAAAATGCACAAAAATGTCCACATATTAACAAAACAGCAAACACATCATTATATCTATTTAATGATCATAATCAGCACAGGAACAAAGTGTTGAATTATGTTCTGTTTATACTTATATGAATATAAGAAAAAAAATGTTTCTAATAGAATTTAACTTAGATTTCACTAATTTGACAAACATGGACTTCATCTCTACTGCTTTTTGATTGTACTCCAGCCCTCTATCCAAATCCCAATTCACAGTTTGATGTCAGAAAAGAAGAAGAAACTTTTTCTGAAGTCCTCTGAGCTGATTTTTGCTTCTCTCTTCATGCTCCCAAGTGACAACACGGTGGGGGGTTGGGCTGGTGACACAAGGGCCACACTGCAGAAAGAATTACATTTCTATAGAGAGAATGTCCTGCTGTGCCGGGGTCATTGCACGTCAGTCCCATAACCTTTGACCTCTGACCTCTGCCAAGGTTTGTATTTATTGGAACATAGATCCTCTGTGTTATGTGTGCCCATCTCTCTGAAACCCTACAGGATTCACAACTGAGGAAACCTGTTTAGAGCACAAAAAAAAAAAAAGGCTGCCCTCCATTGTGATTTAATCACCTGACCCGAGTGTCAATATCAATATCCGCTAAAAAGATTTCAAAGATAGATTGATAATCTTGGGTGTCCTTGAGCCCAATGCCAAATCAAAATACAGTTTGCATTGGTTGTAACAAGTATTTATTTCTATGAAATAGTGTTCTGCTATAAAAAATATTTTGGGGAAACTGCAGAAAAAAACATAAACACAAACAAACAAAAAAACTATACAGACAAACATAACCAGACATACATTTACAACTATGGGCAGTTTAGAGTCTCCGTTTCACTGTAATTGTCTCTGGACTGACACAACCAAGACTGAGGTTCAAACTGAGGAGCCTGTTACTGTGAGGTGGCTGTAACTGCTCTACATCCTGATCATGTTTAATGAGGTGAATGTTTTGAATAACTGAGCTATAATCATTTGAGTAATTGTTGACAATCTAGTAATTATTGGTTTATGGGAGTCGAGGTCTAAAGTGCCAATGATTCACCTACAGTACGGATTTTTTCTGCAGCTTCAGATGAATAGTTCACCTCTCTACTGACTGGCCTCTGTAAGTGTGAGTCTACATATTTAATAATTAAATTATAGTTATATAATATAGTTATATAATCCACAAAACAACAGGACAGTTCAGTTTAAATCAATCAAGAAAACTTTTATTACCTCATAAAACCTGAAATAATAATAAACATTTACTTGCTATAATCTCACTTCACAACCATCTGGTTATATTGATATAATTCTAATTAGCATTAAAACTGAACTGAACTTCTTTTTACAAAAATCAATGAAAATTACTTTTTAATAGGCCATGAAGTCAGTTTTGTTGACAGAGTAACAACCAGGCTTTAGTCAAATAAATACAGGCAGTCAAGAGAGAGAATAAATCTGACTCCCTAAGAGGAGTTATTTGTAGAAATACGTTTTCAAAATGAAACTATTTTGACACACTTCCGAATGGATGTCACATATTATGTGACAGGAGCACTGACTTGAATATTCTCCTTCAAACTCCATAATGTTTGCCCCCCAAGCACAATTTCTCCATAGTGACTGTCCCACATTAGTAAAACCAGCTGTCCCACATTTCAAACCACATTTTCTAAAGTGGGACAAATAAAAAGTATTGTTCTAATA
This sequence comes from Euthynnus affinis, assembly GCA_029490765.1. NCBI lineage: Eukaryota > Metazoa > Chordata > Actinopteri > Scombriformes > Scombridae > Euthynnus > Euthynnus affinis. Next base: position 21,588,811 of record CM055844.1, on the reverse strand, counting down.
TTGTCATAACATATTTTGAAGTATGAATATAATCATAAACACAATCTGATAACAACTGACAACAAATTTATGCCCTTCACATTAAAAATACTTTAAATTGATTTTCACTGACCCTTGACTATACCGCTTCAATCTATGACATCACTTGTGGAGTCACGTGATTTCAATTACATGACACTCCAGGTTTAATTTGATAGCAATCCTCATCCTTAGCTAACATTTGGTAGAAAAAGAGAGAGATGCAATCGAGTTCAGGTGTCCCACATTACACTAATTCACCCGATATGTGTATGTACAAATATATGTGTTGTTAGGAATATGTGAGTGTATAAATAATTTTGAAAACTGCAGATTAAAACTGGATTACAGTGAATAATCTCAGTGGTGAGCAGAGCAGATGCAGAGAGTTAGGGGAGTTTCCCTGTTGACAGCACACACACACACACACACATACACACACACACACAGCTAGCCTGTCAGCTAGCTCAACACTCATTAGTAACGTCGAAACCGAGCTAACTATCCGTTTCCTTCAGATATCCACCATGGATTTGAATAACATCCTGTCGCAGCTGGAAACTGCCAATGAAGAGGAGATTAAGACGCTTCTGCTGCAGTTTAATCGAGAGGTGAGTCGGTGCTCTGCTCGTTTTTACGTCAACCAAAACAAACGGCAGCGTTAACATTAGCTAGCTAGCCACCTTGCTAAACAGCTAGCTTTTAGTTAGCAAACCATTTACACCAAACCAGCCAAATAAAGCTATGTTGGCGGCGTCCTATGATAACTAATGTTGTGCCGTTAAACATATTACATGAAACCTCTGAATGAGGCAAACAGGACCGTAATTCATTCTTTGCAACACCAACGTAGTGCTGCTAATGCTAATGCTGTCTGCTCACTGTCACTGCGCAAACAGATATTTTTACCAAACTTTAAATAATTCAAGCTTTTTCCAAGGCCTCATTGACATATTTCGGCGTTTCAAAGATGTTGTGGGTTTTTTTTGTAATATGGCATGTGTAATATAAAGTTGTTTATGTCCACAATGAGCCTCTTTTCTGTTTCAGAACAGTCACACCTTCACTTTTAACCAAAAGGAAGAAGCCCTGCGGAGTGTAAGTAGAGGTGTAAGCATTTAAATGATCAAAGTAGTACTGTTGTGATCAAAGCACTCCTTCCTGTATTTAAAAATGAGAGTCTTTCCCACTGTGTCATTACAGAAGCTGTGTCAGAGTGTGCTGACAGTGCTTGGCAGGCAGGTGCAGCCCAGCTGTCAGAGGACTTGTCTGGAGACACTTCGCATCCTGTCCAGAGACAAGCGTGTCCTCACACCTGTAGCCACCAGGGAGGGCATGCTGATCCTGGGTGGGATGGCAAGGCTGCATGCTGGAGAGGAAGGAGGTGATAACCAGAAAACCCCTCAGGAAGACACCCAGTCAGAGGAGGAGGAGAGGGTGGTGGTGGAGGCCTTGAAGTGCCTATGCAACGTGGTGTACAACAGTTCTGCAGCTCAGCAGGTCAGTGTAGAGGTGCAGCTGGCAAATGGCTTGTGTGCCAACCTGCGCACAGCACGCACGTGGCACCACGAGGTGGGCCTGTTCACGCTGCGCCTTCTCTTCCTGCTGTCCGCCCTGCGACCCGACTTGAGAGGGAGCTTGAGGAGAGAATGGCACGGAGTGAGATTACTGACAGAGGTGCTGGAGTACACCCTGGATGTGCGCTGGGTTGGTCCGTATGAAGCTGCCCGTCCAGATCCACAAGCCCTGCCCATGCCTGCAGAGGACAACGAGCGAGCAATGGAAGCACTCAAAGCCTTGTTCAACCTCACGCTGTCTAATGCTGGTGGTGAAGTGAGTATGTTGTGGTTATATGTTCTCTAAGAGTGTGTGATGTTACAGTAAAGGTTCACATTGCATGCCAGTCACAGGTGTCACTTACATTTGTATGGAGAGCAGGTCAGGTTTGCATCACCTAAAAAGGAAAATATTTCTGGCCCAGTTTTGGGTGTGACTGTACCGGACCATGAGGGTCATCCCCACAGCCACCAAACTGAATTCATCACCAGCTACTGTATGTGTCTTGTTTACATGTCACTGAGGAGTCTTTGTGATAAGCTGTGACCAGCCATTTAGTGTTGTTCTGTCTCGAGCATGAAATACACAACTAGGAAACTACAGACATTATTAGGCAGGTTACGCTTGCTCACCAGAATGCCCTTTTTTTTGGTAATGTTCACATGTTTCACAAGTTATAGATCATTTATACATCAAGTTTTGTCTTTGAATCAAATCGGTCACTGTCACCAGTATCTATCCAGCCTTTTCGACCAGTATATCCAGCAGTATATTCCAGCATTGTGCTGCTACATAAACCGCACATGACACACTCGCTCTCTGTTTCACAGGCTCCATGAAAACACAGGCCAAAAATGTATTATGCTGTGGGTGAAACAGAATGAGATTTGGTACATATGCTTTAGGACGATGTGCTGGACACATTATACGTTTTGGTTGTGATTGATATCTTTCATGATGTAGTGATCATGTCATAGTTTGTAGCTTCTTGTGTAAAATCAAACCTGGCGGTCTTGTTCAGGAAGACTTTTCAAATGTTCTTGCCATATTTCATGCATTTTGGACTGAAGGTGACAAATGACCACAAAGGCTGCATCTAACACAGCGTAAGTCCAAATGACACAAAATTTAGTTCCTAGACACACATTTGACGTTTTGATGTAGAAATCCCAGCTTCCTCTCCCCTCGTCCTTTTTTAAAATCCAGTGTAAAAGCTTTGACTTATGTCTGCTTCGATGCTCTCTTCTTTTGGCTCTTTAGACTGGTTGTGATGGCTCATAAAATTTTAAAGTCCCTATTTTGGCACTTAGGTATCTGCTTTTACCCCCCTGTCTTTGTAGCTTTAGTATTTCTTCACATTATTGTTTCTCAGAACAATGAAAACGTTCACTTAGGATCCATGTTCTTGTTTTGATAGGAGGATGACCACCAGTTTCGACTCATCGCTGCCATCCTGCGTCACCTGTTGATGCTAAAAACTGAGACGGAGGAGAAAACAGAGGAAGCACATAGGTGGGAAGTCTGTGTATCACTCTTCATCCTCATATATTCATCACCTTTAACATTAAATTAAAGCACTCTGCACAGTGGGACATGTGAAAGGACTAAAAACAAGCATAAAATGTCTCAGTCCCATGATGCTTCATAGCTTACGTGTCCTGACCCCATGAACTGGTGATTGTGTGTTTTACTGGAATGCTGCCGCTGAGCCACGAGCTTGTTTAAATGTCATTTGAAACCGATTTGAATAGAAAAGCACACACGCAGTCATGATGCTTCCACCACTCACCAAAATATCTTGTAAGTCAGTGGAAAATCATCCGCTGTGATTTGCATGTAAGCAACCAAGTGGACAAGCAACGAGTGTCTGCCCAGTATCTGTGCATTACTGCAAATTAAGACCGATAGCCCACGTTCTGAGCAGACCGCAGCGTCGTGGGAAAATCAGTTCAGGCAAAACAGAGTTGTTTCTTTTGAGCCTTGTTGGGTGTTTCATCTTCTAAAGGTTCTTAGCTGTCGTAATAGTGCGACAGTATCTTCTTCTCATGGTAATTTAATGCAGGAATGCCAAGAATCTGTGGCTATAGACTGAAATTTAAACAGTGTCATGTAAAAGTGACTGATGCTCCTGTCGCCTAGCAACCTTGACAGCTGCAGTTGACAATCAGGACACAGCTTGTAACATTAGAAACGGAGGCAGAAATTTTATTTTATTTTATTTTTTTGTTTTACCATTTATGGGAGGAAATGGAGATGCTTGATGTGATGTATCTCAGGCTGAGAGAGGACCATGGCTAGGTAAATTAAGATTGGTTAAGCTGTGGACACGCCTTTTGTAGACAGCGTCCTTTGAAGGATGTGGCCCCTGAATTGAGACACAGCTATGACCTGTCGAGTCAGTGGCTGAACTGGTCATGGGAGTTTGGGCCACTGACCAGCATAAATTTGCTGGGGGGTTGGAGGAGGAATGTGGTTTTTATTTAGAAAACACCAAAGTTATACTAATATGTTGAGTTAAAGGTCAGTTTTATTAAATAGATATTATAGATATTTCCTAATTCATGCTGTCCAAATTAATCTTGAGTCTTTTTTGCCGTAGACAGGGCTTTGATAAAATCAGTTTAAAAATCCACACAGATAAGGAGAGGTTTAGATTTTCTTTTCTTCGATCATAAGCAGCCTCCCGCTACTCTACACTCACTCTACACACATGTACACATTTCTAGTGGAGCTACATGACAACTTTTTCTCCATGCAGCTGTGACAAGGAAGACTTGTTCTATTGGACCTGGGCAGTATGCAGCTAACCCATGCGCCAGCTTTTTGTCTTTTTAGATTCAATGGTCCTCTCTTTTCCAAAATCTCTCTCATTAATGTGTCTCTCATTGGCATTTTATGTCTTCTCTGACAATAGTAATGTAAATATTCAGACTAAGTGGATAAAAGTCAGTTTGCCAACAGTTGGAAAGTGGTAAACAACCCAAATATCTCTCTAACACTCTCATTATAACACTTTTGTTTCCTGTAATTTGCTCTCTTGACAGTGCACATTAAACAATTTCGCACAGATGGGAGTTAGGCAAAATGATTTTTGAAGGCCCCTTCTTACCCCTTTAAGCCAGATTGCACCCTGAGGTCATCTGGCAGTTCCCCATTAATGCTGTTCCAAAATGCAGATTAAAAACAAGAGGTGATTGGATCTTTGCCATGAAGGGTCCTTGGCTTTGGAACAACTTGTCCAAGGCAAAATGTTCCAAAGCTTTCATCTTTTCAAAATCTGTTGTTCCAAAAGCTTTCATCTATTAATCATCTTCTTCACTTCCTAAAACTCTAAAATGTTTGTATTTTAACTTCTTCATTCTCACAGACTCTTTTCAAGTCGCATTTTAAAAACCTGCTCTGAAGTATCTTAAATTTTGTAAAGATCTACATCATTCAAAATATCTTTTGTTGTTGTTATTTTTTATTTGTGTCACTAGCCACGCCATCAACCTGCTGAATAACCTGCCTGTGTCCTGCCTGGATGTGTTAATCGACGTACCTGTCCAGGGGGGACAAGAGAAGTATGGCGGGAAAAACGTGGATGCGGTACAGGTGTTAATTGACTTCATGGAGAAAAGGATCGACAAGGTAAAGTTCATCCTCTGAAGCAAAAACAGAGCAGATGGGTGGCATTGTTTACACAATGAAAGATATGTCCTAAAATCTTGAGATAAGAATGGTGTAATATGCTAGTGAGGCGGAGTAATTTTTATTGTAATGGACAATTCAGGACATAATAGAAATATATTAGAGCTTTTGTGTTGACTAAGATACGTACATATCAGATGCAGATACATTCACATGCAGCCAATTGTGCTTCAAACATTTTGTGACATTTTGGATTTATTTTATAGTTGCAAGTAGATAAAGGATGGGAAAGGTGCAAAGCTACTGTGGTATTAGTAAAGCCAGTTGTTTTTTTTACCTGAGAGTATGTTTTCACACAGAGAAACTGTAAAGAAAAGACTAAAAAAAACCTTCAAACAGTAGATATGAAACTGAATGACACACTTTATTGTCTTTGTCTCTTTTGATTTGGTTATGAGGTAGAGGGTTTGAAGGGAGATAAGATCTGATGACCAAATATTATTTGCATTACCCGTGTGTGTGTTTGTGTGTGTTAGTGCTGATTGACATCTATTCAGTGCTCCAGCTTTTGCAGCCTGTGAAGTGTTTGTGGTCTGTGTCACTCCAAGCAGGGCTCCAACTACAAAGAGGGGCTGACTCCGGTACTCAGCCTTTTGACTGAAGGATCTAGACACCACCGAGAGATCCGCAGATATATCAAAGCACAGGTACAGTAGCCACCATCAGTTTAAACAACAGATTACAATAAACATTCCTGATGCCATTGGGCTCTTATCTGGAAGGCTGAACATGTCTGTCTTAATGACATTTCAGTACTTTACTCAAACAGATTTTAATGACCTCATAGCTACAGTATGTTTTAGGGTGACAAACATACTGAACTGTCTGTAATCTCTGCATCCTCAGGTACTTCCACCGCTGAAAGATGTGAAGATCAGGCCGGAGATCGGCACCGCCATCAGAAACAAGCTGGTTCGCCTTATGACACATGTGGACATGGGCGTGAAGCAGACGGCTGCAGAGTTTCTCTTTGTCCTCTGCAAAGAGAGTGGTAAGAGGGGGCGAGCGGTGGTCTGGTCACGGGAGGAACATGGGTTCTGGCACATCAGATCAGAAAATATGAGAGCGAGAGAGCCAAGAACATGGAACATTGAAACATTGTGTATCTGCGTTTGTCATCTTTTAGTAGACAACCTGTTGAAGTACACAGGGTACGGAAACGCAGCAGGACTCCTGGTGGCTCGAGGACTTCTGGCAGGAGGGAGAGGAGAGACTCAGTACTCAGAAGATGAAGAAGACTCGGACACAGAGGAATACAAATCTGCCAAACCTTTGTGAGTGCTCAGCAGATTAGAGTGCCAATAATCTCATATTAACTACACATTTTTATGTATGTATGATAAGATAATTAGAAAACGTTTGTGCTATGAATCAGTTTGCAGCTTTTCATTAAGTTTTCTCTGTTCCAGCATCAACCCCATCACTGGTCACGTGGAGGAGCCGATGCCGAACCCCATTGAAGAGATGACCGAGGAGCAGAAGGAGTACGAAGCCCAGAAGCTTGTCTATATGTTTGACAAGTTGTCAAGGTAAATACTTGAAATGTTAGTTTTCTTTGCAGCATTTTTGTTTTCATTTAAATAGTGGGCGTTAGATAAGTGAAAAGATATGAGAGGAAAGTAGAAGACATGAAATGTAAGGTCAGCCACCTGGACTATCCATGTTTAGACATTTTCCGTCTCCACCAGCATCCTGATCTTCATAAAAGTACACATGAGATCACACAGGTGCCAGATTTCTTCTCTTCATTCACACGAGGCCTGTAGTTCACGTGTAGATCTGCATCAGTGTCCAGATCCACACCAAAAATGTATCACAAGTTCCAGGAACCAGTTCACCATATTTCAATAGAACTTTTTAACAAGTTTTTGAGATTTTTGGTAGTGTATAACGCACTCTGTCACCTGTACTGTGTATAACAGAAAACTGAGGGTTTATCAGATTTCCTGCTCACCACAGGAGCAAACAAACAGGACAGATATAAGATGCCAAAGAATTCTTTGACAAATAATGAATTGTGTTTTCTTTGCAAAGCCTCGACTAAGATGATTAACTTTTTCTCTGTGAACAACTGTTGCTCCCCTTGCTCAATGTATTCATATTATTTATTGTTTCCTCTGCAAAGTCAAACATGATGCCTGTACAAAGGTAACGGTGAGCTCGCTCCCTGCCAACCGATTCATCAAAGGAAGAATCTCTTGCCGTTGGCTGCAGCTTCAATTAGGCCTGGACTTTCAGCACAGCACAGCATTCAGCTGGAGTAAATGGAAGCTGCCGGCACGCCGCTGCAGCATCATTACTACTGCTCCATTAATTATCACCTAATTGGCTCACAGAGTCGGCTGGCCGATCCTGGTTCCTTTATGTGCCACATTCAGGTTTTTAATAACACATGTGTCCTGACTTTATTCTTCTCATTCTGAGGAGCCAATCATTGGCCAGACAAGGAGTGGACAGAGACAGAGGCGCAACTAGACAAAGCAATTTGGGTGGAACGTGGACGAAGAGGAAGAGACACGGGTGAACAAATGTGCAGACATAAGAAAGCTGACCTTGTCATTGTAGAGCCAAAGAGGGGGTTGAGCTGTAATGAGGCACGTGTGCCTGTAAGAGGAAGATTCCTTTCCGAGGCTGCATCCTCTTTCTTCTGTTCCTCAGTAAAGGAGATGTGGTGACGATGGAGAGGTGCTTCCTCAGTACAGACTCTAAGGAGATCGGTCAGAGCCCCGCAAGAATGTGCTCCCCTAACTGCTTAACTGGTCCTCCAATTAGCACATTTTCTGCACCCCCACCACCCCTTACATCTGCCAGACCCCCAGTTCTCTGTCACTGTTGAGGAGAGGAGGTTTTTCTTTTTTGCTTCTTAATTGGGAGAGATGATGGTTTGTGTTTTTGTTTGTTTTGTTTTCAGCAGACACCTCGTTAGTCCTCAATATGTGACATCAAGCTATAAGATTCACATCTGAGGAAAACGAGTTTTATAACCAGGCTATATTTCTTAAGTTACTACATACATCACTGCCTCTTTGCAAGTTTCACATCTGAAAATATTTTTAGTTTTTACCAGATCACAGATCTCCATCTCCTTTTAAACAACTTTAAAAACCTTTAGTTTTCCTGTATTTAAGTTAAACTTAAACGCAGGATTTAGCAGGAATTACAAGGCTATTTATAGCCTAGAATCTTTTAAATTAACACAAACAGGTCCTTTTGAAATCTTCGATGGATAATTCTCTGATAAATCATCTTAGGGGGAGTGGTGACACACAGTGCAGGTATAATTGGATTAGGATGAAGGGCAGCCGTGGCTTTGAGGAGATTAGTCTGAGCGCTGATCCTGTAATTAAACTGCCACAGGAGAGGAGGGGAGGGGAGGAGGAACAAGTGGGTGAGAGGATGGCCAGACAGGAGCGAGTGTCCATGAAGGGGGTGGGGAGGTTTGCAGAGTGAGGGTCCTCAAGTTCTGGATGTATGAGAGTAAAGATGTACAAGTGAAACCCCTCTTAAGACTGTTGCTGGATACAAAGAGTTTGAGCACAGTCGGGTTTTGTCTACAAATCCTGTTTGCTTTTTAAACGTACATCCCACTCAGGACCATCTATATGTGAACACTCTTCGTAGCTGACCCTTCTCCACTGAGCAAATGGATAGCTTTCACTTTGTGACCACGTCTAATGTTTGTGTCCACAGGCAGAACGTGATTCGGCCCATGGGCGTCCGGCCAGACGGAACGTTAGCACCTCTTGAAGAAACTCTGTGCGATCCGCCTGGAGACAACTCAGGATCAGACTCTGACTAGTGCACCGCACATCTAGGCCACTTTTTCCAGGCGAAGCCCATTGGCCCCCCAACACGTTAAAAGCTGTGTCGCATTTTAAGGGCTGGATCCTTCAAAAGATCAGTGAAGGTGGGTTCTGCAGAGAACCTGAAAGCTGGGCTGAACCCACGCCTCCTCCATAAACGACTGTCACAGAAACAGAGTGTAGAGCTGTCACCAAAAAACCTTCACAGGTGCTGGATCAAAACGTCAGACAAAAAATCCACACGCTTGACTAACAGCACCCAATAAATTACTGTCTACTAAATTAAAGTGAATGGCAGCTATCAGAAGTGTGCAGATCTTTTGTCAAACTTCTGTTTCCATAGAGACCAAAACCAATGGTGGACTTCGGCTCTAAATTGGTTGACAAAGTTTAGATAATTGTGGTAACTTGTTCCGTGTTCACATTATGAGTTGTAATGTTTTACTGTAACATGCTGGATGAAAAATAGTGTATCAAGGTGAAAAAAAAATATATCCATATTACTTTTCTTTATATGTACATATATGACATGCCTGTCATCTTATTATTTTGACCTGGCAGTGTAAATAATAGTGTGCTTTGGTCAAGTTCAAGTGATATTTACCTGTAAATGATGAAACACTTTAATGCAAATACAGAATCTGGTAAATATGACATTGTCAAGTGATATTTTACAAGATGACAAAGGTCACTTGAATGAATCATTAAACAATTGACTGTTGAGAAATTGATTGTAGAACACTGAGAGCAAAAACTACACCAGTTGCCTCAAAGAAGGAAATAGTAAGCCAAGCGAGGCTTTGTTCCTCATCCTTATTCGGAGGAGGTGTTGAAACAGGACGGACCTTCTGACTTCTGAGGATCCAGCCCCTGAAGTGGGACACAGCTGAACATTTCGCAGGAGACTCTGAGGGGCCCTGTCGTAGCCGTAAGCCATTCTCCCAAAGTGGAAGTGGACTAAACACGTGGCAGGAAGACTTTACAGTGCCACCACGATGTGTAGGAGGCCTCCGTGGTTACTGTTGCACCTTTATCATTTATTTTACCTTTCCTAAGTTGAGAAGATAGAGGTAATAATATAATTTTGATGCAATCACATGTGTCTCACTGAAAGCACTGTTGTCATGGTTTATTTAAAGTGTAATTGGGTCTGAATAATCATTCCTTATCATGTGCTTCTGTTTTTCACTTTGGTTTTTTGTTGTTGTTTTTTTAGCTTTTCTGCTACATGATTTTTTTCAGTCTTTGTATTGCTAGATGGTTAATCACACACACACACACAAAACATGAAATCATAGTAAGAACTGTTAACGGTGAACCTTAACGTCACAGCGCCTGTCCAGAATGAACAGGATTGATGTATATCTATAAATCAGGCAGCGTCAGTGTGGATAGTTTAAAGTTGCAGCTCAGAGTGAGTCTATGTTGGCTGTTATTATCACTGAATGCTGCACACCAGTTAGTCCATTTATTTCTGAATTGAGGACTTGTTGCCTCACTTTTGTCTCACTAACAGGTGTTTTAGACACACAGATGATTTTAAACAGATTGTTTTTGGACAAAGAAATGTGCAACCTGAAGTGATTGTTCTATAATCTATGTACTTTTTGCCAAATTCGCATGATGTTAAGTCAGTTTTCAGACATGTATTTTTTTTCCTGGTTTTATAAAAATCCACAAAGTTAATCTATGTATAAACAAAGTAATATTTCCTCATTGATTAAGTGTAAAGACTGCCGGTTCTGTAGTCAGCTGCATGGTTGGTGACGACTTGAAACCCTGCTTTGGATTACAGATGCATTTGTTGTTAGAAACAGTCATTTTATTGCTGATTACAATCCAGAGAATTTGCCTGAATATTATTTTAACCTGAGAAAACCTTGTGTGGCGTTTTTACAGGTTCACTTATTAAATAGTGAGTAACCATAATCACTTTTCACCCGACTTGTGAATCACTCCTGTTGGCTGCTCATACAGGAATAATTGAGATCAGTAGCATAACAGGAAGATTTAAATGATTTGACTTCACCCACCTGAATTTCTCCTCACTAATCAGATGTTTGTAGCTATAAAAGGTCAGATGTGCAAATGAGTGACAATTTAAAAAGGAAAAAAAAAGTTTAGTTTAAACTTTAGTGCTCCATGTCACTTGAACTCTATGAGAAGGATGAAACACTAAAAATCAAGATGATCAAAGATATTCCTTCCATCATTTGGTATTTTGACGTTGTTAGAAAGCAACACATTGTCTCAAAAGCTCCCAAAGATTAACTGGGTTGAATTTTGCTGACTGCAGATGCCATAATATGATTTGTTATCAAACCCTTTAGTGACCACTCTGTTTCCTCTGATCTCTTGTGTTGATGCATAATCCTCCCCATCATATTGGGATATATTGAAATTGCATGTTGATCACCTCTCCATCTGGAAAAAATGTTTTTGCACAATTACACACTGTAAATATCACCACATTTATGTAGTGAGGCTTCCACTGAACAGTGAATAAAGTAAATGAAAGTTGTCTTTTTGTACTTGTAACACGACATAGACCTTTATAGAAAGACAAAAGAAGTGCAAATTAAACAAAACCTTTATTAAATATTGTTTCAAATACAGTGTTGTACTGATATAAAACATGAACACGTTTGCTGGCGTCTGTTTAAGAGCACATGCAGAAACATATGGACAGGGCTGAGACATTGACTAGTGTTCTGGATGGACCCTTCCTCCATAATAAGTGCTTTAAATATGCTTGTTGAGCTTGACAAACTGTCTTTGATATGATTTTTTTTGTACATATGAACATCTCACACTCTGCCACTTAAATGCACATGTTGAAATCCATTAGATAAAACGTTGCGTGTGTACAGAATACTGGAGAACAGTCTTACTGTGAACAAAGGAGAGAGGAAACTGTCTCAAACCTTTCCAGTGTCTTATTTTATGAAACATGCAGCGTCAGTTGCTCGGGCTGGACGATGCAGTGCTCTTGCTGTCCGTCTCAGAGTCGGTCTCCTCGCTGCCACTGCTGGCTGCTGTTTGAGCTCCTGGTCTGGACTTGGATGTCTCCATCCTGCCCTGAGGCTCTGATGCTCCTCTGCTCATCAGGCTGTTTGATATGCTCTGGCAAGCTGTCTGTCCACTCACTGATGGGGAGCTGCTTACTAATGTAGTGATGCTCTGCAGAGAGGAAAATTATCGCCATAGTCAATCCTGTCAGTAGAGCCTTTTATGCTGTGTTGTCTTTACCTTTCAATTTTACAAAGTTCTAAATGTAAAAAAAGAAAGAAAGAAAAGAAAACTAATTAAGAAGAGTCTTAAGAGCTTAAGAAAGAACGCACCACTGTTTCCTGACTCATCAGCTCTTCAATCTCGTCGCTCCAGCCGAGCATTTCAGCGAATCTGCGGACTGTATCCTCCAGGTCACCCAGTTCCATGTGGTCGTTTCTCCGCAGTGGGACCTTCTCAAACGGACCCACAGCGTGCCGGTTCAGCAGAAGACGTGGCACGGTGGAACGCACCGTGTTCACCAGGCTGGCAAATGGCTCAATCTATAAAAGAGTGAATTTTTGTTCAGATGTAACTGAACTTAAGATTTACTTGCCCAAGAAATGTGCTAGAAACCACTTTTAATTCATGAAGACATATTAAAAATGCTGTTCTCTACCTGTAAAGAGGTGCCCATAATGATTAGCAAGTCTGCTTTTGGGAAGTCTTTAGTGTGGAGGAAGTACTTCTGAGGAAGGTCCTCTCCAAAAAACACAACGTCAGGTTTGACTGTTGCAGCGCAGAATGAGCATATGGGGACATTGTCGTTCATTATGGCGTGCTGTGAGACAAAGGTAAATGAAGGAAACATCACTCTGATATCAAATGCAGTGAGGCACTGTGTTGAAATACGAATGGTTTCAGATAACGGGACTTTGCATACCTTAGCCTCCTCAGCAGGAAACGGAGTGTAGCACAGGTGACAGGAAGCTGTGGCAAAACTGCCGTGAGCTTCCACAAGTTTGTCATCTGGGATGCCACAAACTGTGAGGAAAGTTATTAAATATAATGAGGGACATTTGTAGCAAACAGGGTCATCCTCTTAAGCAAACAAACTGTTACTGGTGGGCTAGATTAAAAGGTAGTCAATGGGAACACCTGAAAGTGTTTGAGATTCACAACTACTGGTGATGTAAGAGAGAAACATTGAAAAAGACACCTCTGGTAGGTGATGTATTCATGGACTAAATGTTCACAAGAGCTGCTGTAATGCTGTCCGATGAAAATGCATCAAGTATCACCAAAATGTCAACTTTTCATGAAATGAGAAGAGCTTGTTTTCATCTTTCAACAACAACAACAAAAAAAATTAATCCTTCAGTTTATCTGAAGGCCTAAAAATCACAAAATATGGAGATACATACATTTTTCTACAGACTTTTCATGTGGTTCAGAACAAAACATCAGAAGTAAAACTTAAAAGTTTTGTGGGTGGCTAAAATATGCAAAACTGGTATGTGTTTGTCACTGGACATTTTGTGATTATAATAAGTGTTGAAAGTAAACATTTCATGTGATTCTTCTACAAATTTCCCTTCATGTTATTAAGTTAGAAGTTCTGAAAGTCACACTGTATGTCTGTCACTTCTGCAATGGTTTTTGATTTATGAGCTTTGATGTTCTGCTTTCTGTATGCATTGTTTCTTTTAATGCGTAACGTCAACCTACGCAGTTTCATGTAACGATGTATTTCTAGGTGATTTTTTCCCCCCCTCTAACATCTCACTCACCTTTCTCTAGTCCGTCAATGTTCTGCGTGTACATTCGGAGCAGCAGGCCTTTGTGATGAAGCATGCGGATGAAGTAGTGTATGTAGTTTGGCCTGTGGCTGCCAGGATACAACGCTTTGGCCAGAGAAAAGAAAGGCTGCGGGTCGTTGGAGAAGTAGTCGATGTTAAAAATGGCTTCTGGGTAAGGGATGTTGTACTTCTCCAAGTTGGCATAAAGACCTGTTCCTGGAGTTCTGAAGACGGGGAAGTACAAACATTTTTACATGTTCATTTTGGGCATTTCAGTGCAAGCCTTCATTGAAGAGCAGCAAACAATAAGTGTCTTTCTCAATAATTGTTCCTGGGGATTAATGGCTCTTTTGACACACTTAACCAAGGAAACCAGAGCCAGTCTGTTGCTGGACAGTTTCTATAACGACTAAGCAGGTTAACACTTAAGTTTTGGGAAAGGAACTGAACAGAGCACAATGAAAATATTCAAGGACTCTTGTAGAAGAGAGAGAGAGATGAAGAGGAGGCTGCAAAGAACACAGACCCTGCAGACACCGACCTGAAGTCTGGTATGCCGCTGGCAGTGCTGATCCCAGCTCCAGCTACCACAACCACATTCTTACAGCGGCCAAGCTTCACCAGCCGAGACACAGAGGCAAGACCGCCCCGGGACCTGAACCCAGAGGGCTGAGGGCCTTTGGACATCTTGGCTTTACTGGAGAGGAGGCCAAGAAAAAGGCACATGAAAGCATTTCTCTCCTATGAGCAACATCTAGAAGCAGAGCCAGAATTATTTCATATTAAACAGTCTCTCTAATGTTTCCTCACCTTGTAGGTACGCCGTCCTGTCCGCTCACACTCATCTGGCTGAGGTCCTGGGCCAGAGCTGAGTCTGTCTGCTTCTTGCGTTGTTTTCCATACGGACCCGGCCCGGAGTCCTGGAGCTCTGCAGGGTTGCTGTGCCTGGCCTGGGAGCTGGAGCTGCGGGTTAGCCGAGTGACTGGAGGTTGAGGGGCTTTTTTATCCCAGCTGGACCTGGACCTGTTCATTCCAACACCTGTTGACAGCAAGAAAACAAACAAATCATTCAGCCTAAATGAAACATCAATCACTGTTTACGAGTTGTCATACAAGCTTCATTTCCTCTGCGCTATCAGCTTAAAGCAAGATTTGTCCAAATGACATTTGAAAATTGAAAACGTTTTTTTATTATTTATTTTCTTTATTGCGCAAAATGGAAAATAGAAACTTGATTGCTTTTAATTTTCTTTTTGCTTTGTTTTCCTACCTGCTGTAATTAGTCATTGCCTTGCTTTCAGTGATTTGATTTTCATTTGCCTCCCTCCTTTCCCTCCACCCATATTTAAAAAGCTGTTACACTGAAATTATCGTGGCATCCTTTCTGTTCACCCCCTTTGCACAGAGAGAAGCTGAAATGTTTTAAAACTGTCAACTGCTGAACAAAAGGTAAGGGCTGCAATATATTTAGCAACCCCCCTTTGCTGCTCAACAGCTATGCTAATACAGTCCACAGCTGTGGCAGCTTTACTGTTCAGGGAAAGTGGAGGGTATAGCCGAGGGGGGTGGGGGGGTGGGGGGGACTTAAAAAGAGGGGTGGTAGAGGTGAAAGGGAACCGTAGATTGACTGTGTGTCAACAAACCCAGCTGGGAGAGAAAAGAGGATGCCCCCTAACGGCCCCCTCAGACTGAGGAAAAAGAGAGCGGGAGGGGGGTGCAGAGATAAATGATACGGAGGCAGGATTCAATAAAGAGGGAACAGAGGAGTAGTAGAAGAAGAAGAAGAGAGAGAAGGAGAAGGGGGGGGGGGGGGTCTTCTTTTCCAAAGCTATTCTATGCCTTCAAACAACTTCTATGAGGAATGAGTGTGAGTGATCAGGGAGAGGCAGCGAACAAGGAAACAAAAGAGCTACAACCCATAAAACATGACTGCTTTAGAGGGGAGCAGGGAGATAAGATGAGCTTTTCTCCAGCAGCACCTTATCGCCCTCCGGAGGAGCTGGGAGATGAACAGAGGGGTCACTGAAGGCTTACGGAGCAGAAATACAGCCAGAAAGTGATGGGTTGTTGTGGCCTTTAAGCTTATTCCTCCCAGCCCCCCAATTGCTACATTAACATTTAAAGAAAATCAGCTCGCTTAAAACAGATGTAGGTTTTCGCCTCCTGGAATCCTGAAAATCTCTGTTTTCATTTCAGGCACTCAATCTTCTTTACCTCCTTTAAGGCTGGAGCCCCCACATTACTACTGTGTTTTTTTTCCTCCCTTGCACATCCTAAAGAACTATTAAAAAACAGCGGGATGGTGAGGGTCTTGGCTTTTGTCTGGGCTCCTCTCAAAAAGACACTGCTGAGTACAGGCAATAAATCACCAGCCCAGTTATTAAGGTCCCACACAGATGGTGTAGTGCAGATTCAACAGTAGTCAGACCCACAAAATACTATGAATTTATTACATTAAACTTGAGTGACTGGGAAAGCGTTGGTTACGGTTAAAAGAGAGATGCAGCTGATCTAGAGGAAACCAACAATAGAGAAAACTGGTGCAGCGGAGGAAGCAGCAGGTTTTCAGGCAGCCAACAACCACAACAGCAAAGAACAATGCTGACAAAATGAAGGATGCTTCAGCAAAAGCCTGAAATGAGATGGTCTAGTGCCATTTATGAAAATTTCCATCCAAAAAAATGCCAAAAAGTTTTATGCAAAGGCGTACAAAAAGTTATCAGATAAGACTGCCCCTCAATGTTTTAAATCCATTTTTTTTTTATCTGATAAAGGCCTAATTGTGCCACAAATGCAGTTATTTTTCTTTAATGACAAATAAATCCCTGTATAAATGACAAAAGGCTTAGAAAGGATTTGAAAGCCCCCCTTGCTCAGCCTTTCACACGGCTCGTTCTCGCAGCTCTACCCAGTCAAAAAGCTGAGCCCAGTGTGCCGCAGTACCGGACCACCAGGGGTGTAGCTGCTCATATGTTAGGACTGTCCCACAACACTGGGCACACCTCGGTGCTCACCATGAACCCCCCAAAAAGTCAGACTAATGGATAATCCTTTTACAAGTTTGGAGGCTGGGACTAAAACTCTGTTTAAGAGCAGCAGGCAAAAAGTCTCTGTTGAAACAACAAGATGTGTTTAAATGGCCAAAACCACTATCTGCTCAACATTTACTGCTCATTGACAAAGAAGAAGTTCTTACCTGAATAAAGCAAAAGTATTAAAACAAAAAACAAACAAACAAACAAACAACCAGATAGTCATTTCTTGTAAATAGCGTCTTCCATACAGATAAGTTCAACGATATACAGTAAGTCTACGTTCAGATATTACAAACTCTGCTCATTCTGTTTTAATTTCAACCAGATGTTTAAAGTTAGAGTCCATCTTCATGAGCAGATATGTTCATGTTTACATATGATCCAGTTTATTATGACTGAACACAGCTCACACAGGTGTTTAGCTAATTAGACTTCAACTCATAAAACTGTAGGTCAGTAGCCTTTTACAGTTAATCATCTTTATTTTTTTAAAGATAAATTTAAATCTATCTACGGATTAATAAGACACATACACAAGAGCACTCAGACAATAAATACTCCTGGAATTATAATATAAACTACTGCCTTTATACAGGTAACCAATGACAATACCACAACACTTCCTGACTGATTAAACCTCTGGGTGGAGCAACGCTGGGACGTACTAATGATATTAAAATGGTGCGAGATGTCCCGCCCTAACAGTTGAGTGAAGAGGTTTGTCAAAACTTAAGTCAAAACACTTGTGTGGGTGGACTTCTGTGTGTAGGAGCTTTGACGTCATGACAACAGAGGTGAAATTCAACCAATTGATAAACATATTGATTAGAAGTAACTTGATATAGATTAGGGCTGAAACTAACAATAACTTTTAATATACAATTTAAAATTTTTAAGTTGTTTTGTCTGAACAACAGTCCAAGACCAAAATATATTCAAGTGTATAATAAAATAAGAGAAAGGCAGAAAATCCTCACAAAATGTTTTTTTTGCTTTGATAAATAACTAAAATTGTTGTTGATGACTTTTCTGTCAGTCACCTAATCAATTCATCAACTGTCTGTCTGCCCTATTTTCGATGTTAAAGTAGAAAATACAATACAAACAACAATAATCATGTTTCTCCTTATTAGGAAGTGAAATATACTAACTAGCAAAACAAGACAGATGATCAGATCCTCACTGACTCTCAGCAGCGTGAACTGTGGACTCTTTATTCTGAGTGTTGAATAAACATCTACTTGCAGCTCTGGACTGACATGTCAGTGTCTTAAAGGAGATTTGGTTAAGTTTAATGAGGGGCTTTCCCCCTGCAACCCCTGCATTTAACCCTTCACTTACAGCAGAATTGAGAACAGCAGTCTTTGATCTTTGCTGTCCCCCCAACCCCCTCGAACCAGGGACGGCAACAGGCTGCCTGGTCACCATGGAAACCTCTTCATTACTTAGTTGGAGAGGCAACAGCTCTATGTTCTCCTTCCCCACCTGCTCACTAATGACATATCACTCTGTGTAGCATCTTTGTTGGACTCTCAGTCGACACAAAGCAGCGAGTCCTAATTTGTGTTAGTATATTGTTTGTTCACACACAGAGGGGAAGGAGGGCAGCAGAGAGCTAATTTTGCCCAATGGGTCGATGGCTAACTAATGACTCCTGTCCTGTTACCCCTCTGAGGATGTAACGGCTCTAAATTAAGCACCAATCTACCAATAATGGGATGTGATAGCATTCATGCAGCCACACGGATTCTTTGAGAGTACAGGAGCTGAAAGTGAACACAGGACCACTCTGTACCACAAAACAATGAACAATGAAATGTAAAACCATTCAAAACAAACAATGCCACCCATTATCTAGGGTAATTAACTATTATTTTGTCAATAAATCTACCAATTAATTAATTAATCAGTTAGCGTATAAAACATAAGAAAACTGTGAAAAACGTCTTCAAATTGCTTGTTTTGTCCAACCAACTGACCAAAACGATAGATATTTAATTTACAATGCAATAAAACAGAGAAAACGACAAATCCTCACATTTGAGAAGCAAGTGTTTGGCATTTTTTCTTGAAAAATAACTTAAATGATTATCAGAATAGTTCCTGAGTATTTTTTTGTTGATCAATTAATCAGCTGAAGTCTTGTTGGTTTAAAAAAAAAAAAAAGTCTTGGAAAACAGAATAGTTTGAACCTTTCTTAAGATAAAAACATGGACATTAACTGGAGACAAAGCACCAGTCAACATCTCATTTTTAGAAGACAAAATCCACTTTTGTAAGGTTGTTCACTGCTACAAAAACAGCGAATGAATTCTGACACAACAAAAACATAATAAATTGACTCCAGTGGCAGAAGAGCTGCTGTAACTGAGGTTATACTGTCACCTGCTGGAAGCAGCAGCTCATTACACATGAAAACTACCAGCCCACTTTGGAAAAACAACCAGTGCCACATACACTGTGGTAAGTTAAATGTGACCAGCTTACATAAGAGGGCTGCATTGACTCGTTTTCCATAAATTTGTTTACTGGATCGAAAAAAAAGCCACAAATATTGATTTTTACCAAACCTGATTAGCTGTTCAGACCATTTTCACACAGTGGAAGTAACAAACTATTAACTCTGTTTTATGAGCAAACACAATCAATCTACACTCATTTGAGTTGGTGACACTGGGACAGAGATATCACACACACACGCACACAAAGAGCAGCATAGATCAGTCGATTAGCTGTCAACTATTCAATTATTCACCAAATATTCTAATAATTGATTAATCGTTTTGAGTCATTTTTTTAAAGAAAACTATGTCCAAATTCTCTGGTTCCAGCTTCTCAAATGTGAATATTTTCAGTTGTTTTTTTGTTTTTTTTAAGTCGTCTTCGACAGTAAACTGAAACTTTGGGTTGTTGACTGTTGTTCAGGACAGAACTAGACATTTGAAGACATTACCTTGGGCTTTGGGAAACAGTGATGGACATGTTTCACCATATTCTTGACATTTTATAGACCACGCAACTAAATTGATTCATTAAGAAAATAATCAATAATCGTTAGTTGCAGCCCTAAATGTGACACAGGAAGACAATGAAGATGTTTTCAGTCATGTGATGCCAAGTAGGTTAAATCTACCATTTCTGAAAGTGATTCAATTTATCAAGCAAGTTAATTGCAATTTTGCAATAAGTGACTTAAAATATTCTTTTCTCTAAACTGAACAGCTTGTCTTGTGTTGTTTTCCTGAACAGACTGATATTTTACACCATTTATCTGGAACAAACTCCCAGAAAACGGCAGGTCCGCTGCAACTCTCAGTTCTTTTAAATCACAGCTGAAGACCTGCCTTTTATTAAACCAAATCTTACACTGCACTGTAATTTGTATCCTCCTGTTTTACTCTATTTTAGCTTCTTTTTATTTCCAATTGAACACTTTTTAAAATTGTATTTAAATGTCTTTTACATTCTGTCTTGATGCCTTTTTATGTTCTCTGTAAAGCACTTTGAATTACCTTGTTGTTGAAATGTGCTATACAAATGAACTTGCCCTGTCTTACCTATGTTATACAGTTATGACATTTAAGTCCTAGACCACAAATTAGCTTCACCATTAAGCACTACCTATCCACTTATATTATACACAATGAGATACATAACAGCTTTTCATTAGAGAGAAACAGTGTGATAGAGTCACCTGAAGTAAAAACACTGAAGCACTAAAAAAGATTCATTACATCTCCAGCTAATCACCCTGGGGTGGCTCTAAACTAATTATATATATACACCTCAGGCTCTTGGAGACTGCCTTTAAAATGTATTTGGGAGATTGTTGTTAGAAGGTGGAAGTCCACAATCCGCCCTGCTCTGGTAAGAACAATAATAAAATTTAGGATATAAGAGGGCTATCATCATCATCATCATCGTTGTTGTTGTTGTTGTTAGCTACCTGTCTTTCCAGTGGGGAAGTTTTGAATGTTGAGCAGACGGCGACGACAAGCTGCAGACTCTTGTTTTACATCCGAAACGAAACTCGCTGAGCTTTTCTTTTTCTTTTTAAACAGTAAACTCGGAGCTTGTGTTGGAGCCACAGCAGTCTAGTCCACCTCTGCTGCAGCTGTAGTAAAGGTGTCTCCTCCTGGAATACAAACACTTTATCTGCATGCAGCACAAACTGTGACGGTGTTGGAGGACAGAGATGTCACTCTGCTGCTATTTCCGGATACTAAAGAAGTCATTACGAACGCGGGCGGGAAAACGGAGCTGGAAAGTCACATGGTGCTGTGTTTCCGGTTCCCGAGTTCCAGTCTGGTTTGAGGATGAGAATAAGTGGATGTAGACATTAATTCATGTTTAATTTAAACATGAATTGAACACACTTTAAACACACTTTAAACAGTTTAACGTGTGTTTTACCGCCCCCCCCCCCCCCCCGTCTAGTATTGTTCCTTCTTTTTGTTTTATGTTTTACTCTTATTTATTTTTAAGAATTTGCATTGTCTTTGTATCTTTGTTTCCATTTCTGATTGCATTGTGACTTTTTAATCTATCATTGCATTGTATATTTTTTGATATTATGTCTGTGAAGCACTTTTTAAACTTGCCTTTAGAAAGTGCTATATAAATAATGTTTATTATTGTTATTATCATTATTTCAATCTGTTTTAAGAACACACTTCAGAGCTGCTGCGATTGGTCGATTAATTGCCAACTATTTAATTAATAATTAATGAATCATTCTGAGTCATTTTTAAAGAGAAAATTTCTAAATTCTCTGATTCCAGCTTTTTAAATGTGAATATTTTCAGTTTTGACAGTAAAGTGAATATCTTTGGGTTTTGGACTGTTTGTTGGGACAAAAGAAAACATCTGAGGATGTCACTTTGTGTTCTGGGAAACAGTGATCTATATGTTTTACTATTTCCTGACATTTTATGGACCAAACAACTAATCAAGAAATTAAAAAATAATAATAATAATAAATAGCAGATCACTTGATATGAAAATAATAGTTGCAGTCCTAATACACTTCAGGTAAAAACACACAGAAATAGAAATCAGAATAGGTCTGTAATTCTTCTTCATGCTTTTTGAAGCCTTATTTCAAACATCATGAAAAAATGACTGCGGTAAAGCTGTATATTTGTCAGGAAATTCTTGACTGAACTGACTGTTTTTGGTTTTGAAGATCTCTCCAGAGTCTTCAGACCAAACAGTGATCCCTTCACTACTTTAAAACAATTCAGAACATAAAATGGTAGCTGACAGAAATACACCCAAACAACACTGAAATATTTCAAATGATTGAAAATATAAGTACTAATATTTCGGATATGTCAGTTTTATAATCACAAGCTTATACTGATGCATATATTGCATTTTCTTTAAAGTAAAAAACAAAAAACTCTCTACCCTGCAACACCTGACAATAACATATCAAAGCTGTATTTAGATATCATTTTGTTATTGTAGATTTTAGAAGTTTTGGCTTACACAACTGAATCTTCTCGTATGTAACAGAATTGAGACTGTGGTGACCTGTACGCTTCATTTCACCCAGTGGTAGTTAGGATAAGCATCAGCACACCCAAACAGGTGATAATGCAGAACCTGCCTTAAGACTTTGTGAACATACATAACATACACACATACAGTCTCTTTCACCACAAACCAGCTGATACACCTGGGGGAAGGGGTTTGTGGCATCTGGGGCACTCGCCCAGATGTTCATCCAGCCTTAACATAATCGTGCTTTTTTTTTTCATGTCACCATCACTTATGGAGAACGTATTAGATTCCGGTCTGTTTTTAATTATGACGTGATCAGTGACGTTAAAGAGACGATCTTTGCTTAATCACCTAACCGGAGGATGTACGTCAGTTCCGCTTTGAGGGGAGGAAGTTGTTTTGAGGGGTTTTGTTTTGTTTCCTCTCCCGCCAAAGTCGCCCTATAGACAAAATTACTAAATAAACCTCTGTCGTTTTGTATCTACCTTATTTTTCATTCCTGTTCCCACATTTAATACCACACCTTATGAAAATTTCTGAATGCCGCTCCTGAGTTTACTTCTTAATTATCACCAAAACATCTCAGAAATACTCTCATTTCTTTAAAAAGCAATTTCCCTGTGTTTGTGCATTCACGCCCACATGCACAGACACAATGGAAGTGTAAAAAAAAAGAGTGAACTACAGTATTAAACAACAATGAGAGCAGTCAGACATTAATAACTACTTCTCTCTGCAGCAGGATGAATGCATGTGCTTCAGTAAACGCAGCCAGCAGCTGGAGCTCCAGTCTGCGGACAGTGTACCTCTGTGTTTTTATGGGTGGAGACTGAGGTCCTCCTCCAAAAAAACAAGCAGACATCACCACCAGCAGATACTTCGTTACAGGCCGTGGAAGCTGAAAATTGAGGACAGTCAGTATTTAAGTCCTCCAGGGAGCGTTGTATACATTGGATTGATTTGCTTACGTTACAAAACGAGGTAAGTTACCAAATCACCTTCTAACTAGTTGGGGTTCAGTTTGAGGAACAACTTCTGCAGACGGGAAAAAACTGAGCCATTTTATCGTTCAAACAGGCTTATAAGCAAACTCCGTCGACCGTTATTGATCAGCGGGACAGATAGGCTAACGAAAACACAGATTTAAGTAATGCTTGATCGATTTATTTGTGGAAAAAAACGAACCGTTAAAGTGATGTTTTGTATTTCGAGAGTGACGTGTCTGTTTAGGTGCCTCAGCTAACGATACGTTGAGACTGAATGCGAAACAACCACATTAGCTGTGATAAACACGACGGGTAAACGTTGCCTGGCATCAAAGGTCACACCGAAATCCTTTTGGTTAAATTAAATTGCACCTATATGTTGATATTTTTTAATTAAGGTTCCGTGGCTGTCGAGTTTTAACGCTTACTGTCTGTGGGGTTTAATGTTAGCATAAGTTAACGTTAAATGTAAAGTTGACGCATGCGCAGTTGGCCATTAAAGCCGCAGCTACTTGTTCCTGTTATCCCGGGATACTCAGGGTGATAATATTGTTTACTCACCGGATTATCGTCCACACAGCTGTTAAACGCCTATGATAAAGTCATAGGAACTCCTTAAGTTTATATTTAACTTAATAAACGCGATGAGTGAACAACGTGAACCAGACACATTCAGGTTAACTGTTCAATATAATGTGGGGAACAGTTTATTGATATTGATTCTGCTTTGGAGGTCACTGTTACTGCTCATTTAAGTACATAAGGGAAAGGCTGCCTCAGAATCATAACGTTTTATGATTGATTATAGAACTTGTGTCCTAGCCATCTGTTTTCATCCTGTTGTACAACTCTGTGACAGACTATGAACAGGTCTGCCTTGTTTTAGCAGCACACCCAAAGCAAGCTCCTTTATTTACTTTACATACTGCTCTGCCTGTTCCAGTCCCATTCCTAACTACTGACATTCAGTTAAGGCTTCTGACTGCAGACTGTGGCATATAAAGCATGTCATCCTATTTGGAACGACTGCTTCTAATAACATATGTGTACCGACATGTCACAATCACAGGGTAAATTGGGTTAGCACACATTCAAAGCTAAATATGTGCCAGGAAAAACAAGATGAAAATGTATTTTCATCTTCATGAATACTCCAATATGTGAATTTTAAGGCATAAAAAATCTGGGATTTGATTCTGCTGTTTTGCATTACTACAATGTCAGGTTAATGCACATGAAAATATGCAAAAACAAGCACAGGCATGGGTCTTAAGGGCTTCAGGATGCCAGAAAGCTGCATCATCAGTGTTGGACAGAGTAGCTTTTGTCACCATTTGTTACACTTTATGTCTGAATATATTATGTGTCACTGGCTCTTTTGGTGATTGCCTCATTTGTTTTCTCAAAGAGATGAGTCAGGCGGAGCAGGTGCCTGAGGACATGCCTGCATATCTCCAAGATGAGCCAGATACTACAGGTAAGTATAGTTGCAAAGGTTTTAAATCACATCTTAGTGCCGCTGTCTGTGCATAATTAAGACGTAGGACACATTATCTGGAAATATGGATTATAAATTGAATTGAATTTGAATGAATTATTATTATCGGCTATTATTGTCTGGTGTACTACATTTGCACAGAATAAGACTAGGGGTGCCTCACAAAGCTGTATAAATGATTGATTTCAAATTTTTAATTTTTTTTAATGCTTTTAATAATTGATTATTGTCATTTTTCAAGCATATATACCCAGGGCAGGGTGCTGAACGTAAATACTTTTATGGTACCGACTGATTGCTTTGATACTATTGAGTATCCAAAGAAATTCGATAGTCATTTTGATACCAAATTTGCTAACATTTTTCTTTCTGTTAAAATGTATTTCATAAAATTCATTTTGAAAAAAAAAGTATTGTTCAGGAACCGGTATTGTTTTCTCAATTAATCAACCCCCCCCCCAAAAAACAACAACAAATGTATAAATAATGAAAGCTTTCAATTTTATAGCTATTAGTATCTTGATAAAGAATTCACGTTATATGATAAAATTCTTATTGTGGGTGAGATGTCATTGTATGCCCTGAGTATCAAGACGAAGCCTGTGAAGATGCAGTATGGTCAGTATTTTCTTTTGTTGTTTTTTAATCAGACACCCTCAAGGACCACCCACAGACACAGCCGGGCATGTTTGGCAGGCTGGCGGGGGGATTGTACGGCGCCACCAAGGGGGCTTTAGGAGCGACGGTGGGTGGTGTGACCTGGATAGGAGGAAAGAGTCTTGACCTCACCAAGACCGCTGTCACTTCTGTAGCTGCGGTGCCCGCAATGGGAGTGGGGCTGGTTAAAGGGGGAGTATGTGCTGTAGCTGGAGGAGTGACCGCTGTCGGTTCTGCAGTGGTCAGCAAAGTTCCCATAGGAGGAGGCAAAAAGAAGGACAAGTCTGACTGACTGGAAGAGGAGAGTGAACGCACACAGCTGAGGTTGTTTTACCATTCAATCAACAGTGGCTGAGCAGGAAAAGACAGAAGACTCGAAAGTTCAGTGTACACGTTTTGGTGAGGGGTCTGTGCTTTGTTTTTGATTTTTTTTTTTTTTTTTTTTTTCTTTAGTTCGTTTTAGTTCGTTTTATATATATATATATATATATATATATATTATTTTATATATATATATATATATATATATATATATTATTTATATATATATATATATATATATATATATATATATATATATATATATATATATATATATATATATATATATTATTTATATATATATATATATATATATATATATATATATATATATATATATTATTTATATATATATATATATATATATATTATTTATATATATATTATATATAATTGTAAACCCCACATTCATACAATTATGTGGTAAGGACCTACAAAGCAAGAACTTACAAAGACTCTCCTGCTCTGTTGTGAAAGGAAAACTATGATCACCAGTGCCTGAAATAAAATGTCCATGTTTCATTATTTATAATAAGCCACAACACTTTTTTTCACTGTATTTGACAGATTAGTTAGCTTTAGCACCAGAGGAGAACAGCTTCGCAAAGTAAGCATAAATGCACTAAAATGTCACTTGCAAGACAATCAATGATCAATAATTATCTATAACTGACAATGAGGTGTTTACTGGGAATTGGAAATGTTTCACTGTCCACTGACAAACACTTTTAAACAGATCTGGAAATGTGAAAAGCATTATTAAAACAACTTCCTGTTCAGGAAGTCTGAAGATGTGAAAAGTGCGGTCCAGTTTAATATGGTTGTGACAATTTGGATTTTCCTCTCGTTATGTCCTCAGCTCAGTAAGAAACAACTAATACTTTTGATACAGAGTCTGATTTATTACAACAAGAGTTGGAGTATTTTGATTGTGATTAACTTTATTTCCAATCAGAATTACAGCAAGATTCATTGAATCACATTTTATATGCTCCACTTCTTTTAGCTCCTCTATACTTACTTTGACATGTTGCCTACTGCCACTCTCCAATCAAAGTATGTTTACTATGTCTCCATAAAAAGAATAAATGAGCCACATTTGGACACAGAAATTTCATAAAATAAACGTCTTCCATTGCACTGAAGCTTGACCTGTAAAAGGACACTTTAGTTCTGAACCATAACATTTCCCAAACACTCCTCCATTATGGCCTATATGGTCACCATGTTTACTATTTCAATACCTTTTTAACTGTAAAATGCAAGCCTTGTGTCATGCAGAGCTAAGGTTTCAAAGCTGTTATTTTTATCAGTGTTGCAGAATGTTTGGAAGTTTGCTGAACAGTGAGAATTTATTCAAACATGACAATGTTGTATTCAAAACTTGTTTAAATAAAACAAATGCTGAAGGTTGTGTATGTTTTGTGTTCCATCACAAAAAGATTCAATATAAATACTGTGAGACTAAAACACATTCTCATTGAAATTGTTCAGTTTATCAGTTTCATAAATTCATACATTTCTACAGAGGTTTTAATTTCAGAACCCTCTTCAAAGCTGTCATGTATTTGTAGATTAATTTGTTTTGTGTTATCTTTTATTGTTTGAAGCGTCCTCAGCTTTTTCACCAAAATGTTCTTTTTTGTTAAGTGTGTTAGATGTGATAATTCCTCTTTCCTTTTCACCAAGACTTAAAGGAACATTTCAGTATGACTCATTTCAGCACTGTTTATATCTCAGTTGTTGTTTTAAAGAAAAAAAGCTCATGGATTTTGCCTGTTTTTAGCTCTGTGAATGTAAAATCTACAAAACAGAAGGATCAATGGACTTCAGATGAAATCAAGTCAGGTAAGAGATCTTTTCCCAACCAACAAGTTTCAGTTAAATAAAGATGTACAGAAACATCTCTGTGATGCTGCATTCAGTATATTGTATTTTTAATGGGTGAAAATCCTAAATACAATTGCAACTGCAAAATATGATTAAAATACATTTAATAAAAAAATAAGAATGTTCCCTTCATACAACCCTACACAAGATGAAGCGTTACTTGAAAAATGTTTGGTTTTTGCATTAAACAGTAAATAGTACATTATGGACAAGAAAGGAGATCACAGATTCAGTACTGGCAGGATATGAATTTTATGAGATCAGTTGTACATTTCTAATGTCTTAATTCTGAGATCACATTAAGACAATTGGGTCAAATGGAATAGCTACTATATACTGTTTATAGCAAACATTTAAAGAAGCGTTTTTAATTCATTTAGGAGTCATTAAATGACAGTTAAGTATAAAGTTCAGTATTAAGTATAATATGCACATAAAAAATCAGAGAGCATTTACAGCACATCAAAGCCATTTTTAATACCATTTTTTCACTACAATACTTTGGGGATTCATTCAACAATACTAATAACTAAATCATGTTGAAGCATGTTTCAGATCTTTTGTTAAATGTTCTTAGATAAATCCTTGAACTTAAAACTCTGCACTTTTTATTCCTCCTCAGGGGCACCAATGATCACAGGTCCAACAGAGACCACAACCTTTGGCTCTTCCCTCTTCTGGTCCACAGTCTCATCATCTCTCCCTACAAACAAACATGCAAACATGGTCAGATTCAAGTGGACATTACTAATGAATTCTGCAGGTTATAAGTAAATCACTTACTTTTTCTGCTTTTTCTGAAGCATGACGGCTCACAGGTGCGTCCAGGTGCGGCGCTGCACACAGCTGTACTGCAGTGAATGTACACCTGAACCAGGAAAACAGTGTTGTCAGTGCAATACAGAAATATTTTATAGCTGTATTTTTTAATCATTTGATCATTACCTGTTCCCTCATGGGTGTTAGTGAGCTGGGTTCCACGAAGGTAAACATTTTGAAAAGGAAACGCCTGTAGTGACTTGGGAATTCCAGGCCAGAGGAGAGATCAACTGGAACCAGTGAGGACATGTAGCGGTCATCCCTGTATGGACACCTGGATGACAAGAAAATTAGGTCAAGACAATGACAATTATATAATTTTAGATTAGTTTAGTCTTCTCCACTAGAGATCAATTTTTATCTGCACAATGATATGCTCAGATGTTATCTTGGTCACAATTCTTTAACAACCAAACTTAAGGAATTCTTATAAAAATGTTTATGTTACATGTTTGTTAAAAAAAAAATACTACTGGTGGACATTTATGTATTTATGTAAACTCTCTTAAATTAGTATCAGTCTCAAAACTTCAAAATCTCATAGAATTACAAACAGTCATAATGAGTAGACCTGACAGAAGTGTAAACTTGACTTGAGTAAGTAAATTGTTGTTTTAGTTACCCGTCTATCAGAATGTCCCACTGCGGCAGACTGTGAGGGTTGGGGCTTATGGTTGTCCAACAGCGACCAAGAGTCAGGACAAGCATGGGATCCGTCTTCTCCAGAAGTTGAACTTCCACATACACAGGGTCCCTCAGTACTTTGGTCACAGGATAGTCTGCCTCCGTATAGAAAGAGCTAAAGGCCACATCCACTGTGAGAGCAGAGATAAAAGTTAATATTACATTGTGAAATGATTTGCAGATGCATCAAAGCTGCAAGACTAACATACACTTACCTTCATTACAACCCTTTGCAAAGCACTGTCCGTTAGCCAACCTCAGTGCCACTCTGAGGGGACCAAAACCAGCAACTGGTAGAGGAGGATCTTGTAGTGGCAGAACCTCTACAACCACAGTTTCAACAGAAGTGCCAGTGTACCTACACTGGAAGAGCAATCTGAAAAGAGAAAATTGGCATTATGTTGCTTGGCCAGAACATTTATTTGACCATTGTAACACTCTTAAAAAAAAAAAAAGATCTCCTACTCAAAGTGACTGTCCCTGGTGATGGCACCAAGAGGACCAACTCCCACCTCATATGAGGAGGACATCCTGTTCTCATAGATTATAACGCCAGGCTCCTCCTACAAAAGCCAAGAAAAAAATTGGCACTGTGGGGTTAAAATCTGTGTAGACTCTATTTATTTGTTTTGTTTTATAAAATAGAGAAAATACAGGTCTTACCATAACGACAGAGCCACAGTCAGTAACAGAAAACTGGTAGATGACAAAGTGTGAATTAGAGTCAGCATGAGTACAGTGTTGACCTTCTCCTAACAGTGAGATTGACTCAAGGTCAATGTTAGGCAGAGTAGCATCTCTGGCCACTACCACAATGAACTGGGCATCTTTGGTGCACTGGACAGTGACTGGTGGCATAAAAACAGTAATTGATAGGTTCAAAGATTAGATATTATTGATGAAACACAAAAAAGAATGATGTAGAGCACATGTATTTCAGCTTATTTGTTTTGGTTTATTCACAACACTCCAATAAATTATAAAATACAACATATATCATCTTGTGTTTTCACATCAAACATTTCCCAAGATGGGGAGTGCTTATACCTCTTAGTTTTTCCATCTTCCATTGTTGTTCACAGTCAATCAATCAATCAATCAATAAATCAATAAATCAATCAATGCAACTAGAAAAATAATTAGATAATAATTTAGATTTTTTTAAGAGAATGATAGCCTTTTCAAAAACATACCTGCGTTTCCAAAGTAACACTGTTGACCATCAAAGCAGCAGTTTATGTCTTCACATCCAGCTGCAGAGATACCAGGACGTCCACATGGTATTCTCACACCTGCTGCCACCTCGCAATTGTGGACAGGCTCACTCAGCTTTGATATCTGTGGCACTCCGGTGTGGTGCCGTTTAGGGACCTGCTGCTCCTGATCATAGAATATTTGAGGATCCGTTGGTGGTCGAACTGGACGGACTTGTGGCGGCTGAGGATATATAGGATCCTTGGGCACTGGACGAACTTGTGGCGGCTGAGGATATATAGGATCCTTGGGCACTGGACGGACTTGTGGCGGCTGAGGATATATAGGATCCTTGGGCACTGGACGAACTTGTGGCGGCTGAGGATATATAGGATCCTTGGGCACTGGACG
Source organism: Euthynnus affinis (assembly GCA_029490765.1). Taxonomy (NCBI): domain Eukaryota; kingdom Metazoa; phylum Chordata; class Actinopteri; order Scombriformes; family Scombridae; genus Euthynnus; species Euthynnus affinis. The sequence goes on along the minus strand of CM055844.1, from coordinate 21,557,956 downwards.
GACTTGTGGCGGCTGAGGATATATAGGATCCTTGGGCACTGGACGGACTTGTGGCGGCTGAGGATATATAGGATCCTTGGGCACTGGACGGACTTGTGGGGACGGAGGATATATAGGATCCTTGGGCACTGGACGGACTTGTGGGGACGGAGGATATATAGGATCCTTGGGCACGGGACGGACTGGAGGATATATAGGATCCTTGGGCAGTGGACGGACTTGTGGGGCCGGAGGATATATAGGATCCTTGGGCACTGGACGGACTTGTGGGGCCGGAGGATATATAGGATCCTTGGGCAGTGGACGGACTTGTGGGGACGGAGGATATATAGGATCCTTGGGCAGTGGACGGACTGGAGGATATATAGGATCCTTGGGCACTGGACGGACTTGTGGCGACGGAGGATATATAGGATCCTTGGGCAGTGGACGGACTTGTGGCGACGGAGGATATATAGGATCCTTGGGCACTGGACGGACCTGTGGGGCCGGAGGATATATAGGATCCTTGGGCAGTGGACGGACTTGTGGGGCCGGAGGATATATAGGATCCTTGGGCAGTGGACGGACTTGTGGGGCTGGAGGATATATAGGATCCTTGGGCAGTGGACGGACTTGTGGGGACGGAGGATATATAGGATCCTTGGGCACTGGACGGACTTGTGGCGGCGGAGGATATATAGGATCCTTGGGCACTGGACGGACTTGTGGTGGCTGAGGATAAATAGGATCCTTGGGCACTGGACGGACTTGTGGCGGCTGAGGAGGTGGAGAGCCCTTTGACATCTGAGCTTCTGTCTCTGTCCAAACTATACACCCTATCAGTGCTAGCACCACTAAAGAGGTGGCACTCCAACGCTTTGCCATGGTTTCACAGCAGTTTGATATGGATAGTCCCCAAGTACCAGTTGTATGCTGCAACATTTATATGTGATTAGACTTCATGTTTTAAAAACCCCGCCTCTGCAGCTAAATAACCACCAATCACGGCTTCCTAACTTTTATTATGTAATGATTTGAGAAACCTCTTGACAACTTTACAAGACCAATTGTATGAATGGGAGAAGGGGATGAGACACATTTGACCTATCACATCAGGTGATAGGGGTGGATAACAGTGTGACATTAAAGTATTTACTGAGAATCAAACCTTTGGGTCACAAAAACCTTGTCAAAGGTCTTTGTGAACCCAATTGTCACCAAATATTTATTTTGCTAGTGCACAATAGCAGACATATCGATCTTTTCTCTGAATCTGTAACAAAGTTTGCCAAATGTTGATAATATGATGGACTGCATTTCACCCCAAACTAGGTTAGTCATTTTACTCTTGCTGCTGTGGTGCCTATTATGAACATATTCACTCATACTACCATTATTTAACACAGCCATGTTGCACTTTCCTATACAGACAGGTCTAAATCCAGTGCAAGAGAAAGACATGAAACCAAAATACACCTGCAAGTCTTGGAAAACTTTTCGATCTGAACATGACTGTATAGTATTATGTGTGATTTTGGCCAGGTAAAGGTATTTTCTGTTTATGTTTTACAATTGCTTGGGGTAATGATGTTTGATGTAATTTTTTTTGAGTGAATGCATTTGAAGTGAATTTTAAAACTGACCTCTGAGTGGACCAGTGCTAATCCTAACAAACCGAATAATGGAGCATTCCAGAAAGACATGGATAAAAACTCATAAGTTGTTACATATCTCTCAATATAAGAAAGGATATTTGTCAATTTGGAACAACTAATTAATCCAAATAGGAAAAAAAATATTCTGCAGGAATGATGGGAGGGTAAGAACATTTGAAAAGTTAGTGATTTATATAGAACAGGCATTTTTCAATTTTTCAAGATGCTTAAAGATGATTTTGGTATAGCAGACAAGAGGGAGTTTTGGAGGTATCTACAAAAAATGAGTTATATTAGGTGAAAAGGAGAACATTTATCCTATTTCAATTTGTATAGGAGTGTACAATCAGCTTTAGTCTTTTATGAAATGATGGCAAAGACTTTGCAGTAACTGTGAAAACTTAAGGAAAATATAAGAGATCTGAACTCAAACATAGAAGTAGATGAATGTTAAAATACAGTGACAGATGTTGGGTGGTATGATAGAGACACAATAGGCAAATTTACACATTACAATAGGTATTATTATACACCAGTTAAACTTAAAAAAATAAGACTCATGAATGACAATTATTGTTGAGAGTGTAAAAATGAAACAGGTGCTTTTCCTCATTTAATGTGGGAATTTTCTTTTGTTTCTCCTTCTTGGAAATAAGTAATTAAAAGTATTGGTGAGTGGTTGCGTAGGCCACTGCCAGAAATCCCTCAGCAGTGCTTATTAGGAGACTGGTCTTTCCTACCAACACCACTTCAAGGATCATTCCCTACCACTGGAAGAGGCAGACTAAACCAGATCTTGGTGAATGGTCAAGAATGATGACAGATATTGCCTCTTTAGAAGCTCTAATCACAAGGACTAGTAATTACCGAGGAAAGTTTTGTGATGTATATAAAGGAAAGAACCTAAAATTAAGTAAATATTCCTAAAGTTTGTTTTGTTTTTAAGGGAAATATGCTATCCCTCATATTGATACATGGTGCCCCCTTATTTTTTATTTTTTATTTTTCACTTGTCTCCACAGTCTACTGTTTGTTTGTTTTTTACTTTACTTTTAGCTAATTCTGTTTGCCCAGATATATTTTGTTTTTTCCTGTTTGTTCTGTTGCTTATTTTTTTATTGTTTTACTGTTGTAACTGGTCCTGTGTTTTATTATGCATGAATAGCTGAAAAGGTTAATAAAAATGTAATTACAAAAAAAAGTACAGAATATATTTCTGTTTGGTCAATTCAATTATTCTTCACATAATTTAAGAGAGTGTGACAATGCAATATGTTACATCAAGCACTTAGAAGTAAGACATACACAATCCCATATTGATTGAGATCTTTGTTTTATGTGGAAAGTATGAAAGTGTAATTACACATCACTTCCTAGGATGTTCATACATCAACATTTTCTAAAGAAATAGTTTGACATGTTGCCTTAACTAAATATATATATTTAGTTTCAGCCCTTAAAACTCTTATATGAGACATTAGATATGTAAATGTTAAATTTATTTATTCATTTATATATTTACACATGATACATTTAGTTACATTTATTTATGTATTTAAAATTTGATTTATTTACTTATTCATACTTTTATTTATCCATAGTGTAACTTGCTGCAGCTAAACAAATAAATGTGTCAATGTCATCCATCCACCCTGCAGCTTCAGTTGCTGTATTATCTCTGTGAGGATCGGATCGGGTATATATCAATCCAATCTAAAAAAAAAAAAAGCACAGGAATTCTATTTGATCTATCTATCTATCTATCTATCTATCTATCTATCTATCTATCTATCTATCTATCTATCTATCTATCTATCTATATATATATCTATATATGTGTGTGTGTGTGTGTGTGTGTGTGTGTATACACACATGAATAAATAAATACAAAAAGAGTTATTTATTTATGGTGATACTTAAGCATTAAATTATATATTTATTTATTCATTTATTTAACCATTTTATTATATATATTTTTTATATATTAATTAATTAATTTAAGTATTTAATTAGTTACATGTAATTGTAGCCTCGTTCCTTCCATATAGGAGAAAATCTTAATCAGTATGGAATTATATATGTCCAGATTTTGCTAAAGTGTATTAAATTTCATAGTTACAATTTTGTGATAGAATGTGCCAATAATGTGCCAATAAATCACATTACTAAGCAAGAAAAAAGTAGTACTTGTATTCAAAACACCTACTGTGGGAAAAGGGGTTAAAAGAAAAAATAAATTGGTGGCCAAACTAACTGCAGACAACAGAATAGCTGTTCTTTGGCTCTTGCCTTTTGAAAAGCAGTTGAATCAAATCAAAAAATCGAATGCCCAAATATCATAGTGAATGTATTCAAACAAGTATGTATTCAAACAAGTATACAAAAACTTGAAATTCTGACAATGTCTTTAAAATGTTTTCATGTACATCCTTTAAACTGCTGATTAAAACAATCAATAGGATAGCATTTAGTGGATAAAAGCATATTGTTACTGATCCACCTGTCATTTTTTTGGGATTGTTTTGGGAATCCATGCATTCTTCTAAGTGAAAAAGATGCTCTGAATAGCAAATCAGATGTTATTAAAAGAGAACATCCACTCTAACACTGTAATTTACATGTTTATTTCTATATCGTTGCACAGCTCCATTTGAACATATGACTTTAAAAGGTGAATTCCATTGATTTTACACATCAAAGTTGTACTACTGCACGTGAAAAAAGTTGTATAAAGGTAGCTGTGTGAAGACTGATAAATCACCTCAAGTGATGTTACTTGAGGCAGCGTTGGTTGGAAAACCACAAGTTGGGCATTAAAAAGGCAGGGGATGTGGAGTTAGAAAAAAGTGAGTTTACCAGATCTCTGTTACCTGCTCTTCATCTCTACTAAAGCTAGCAGCACAAGACTACAATTTCTACAATCAAGTAAAGCTGCATTGTGGGTAATGTAGTCACCATGTTTTGACAAAGAAGAAGAATGCATGGAATAAAAACAAACAGTTTTTTAAACTGTTCATTATTATAGGTGTGTAATGCTACTTGGTAGAGTATTCTTTAAATTAGCTTTCTCCTTAGACTGAGCAACACAGACAGAAATATTTTATTATATTATTATAGTGGTTGTCATGTTGAAACAAATCCCAAAGCCTCTCCACAGAAAGTGAATAATGGTAGAAATAACAAGATGATCAGATCAGAAAATAACACAAGTACATTGACTCAAGTACTTTACCTAACCATTTCAATTTAGCAGTATTTTATAGTACACCTCCACACTTTAGATGCAAATATTGTACTTTTTATACCCAAAATCTGCACTTACTACTAAATATGAAAATTTTAAATGCATAAAATATGATTCGTTAATATGATGCATTATTGCAGATTAAATAAGTCAACAATACTAAAATTAGCTACACTAAAACCAGCGTAAGTTTTCACATTGCTGTATTAATAATTAAAACACACAAAGGAGGTCTTTTTTATATAAGAAGGCTACTTTTATTTTTTAACTACATTTTGCCACTAATAGTCTTTGCTAGCAAAAGTAGAATTTCAAATGCAGACTTGTTGCAATTGCAACTTGTAATTGTATTTAATTTATAATTTATTTAATTTTTTGTGGTACTACTGTATTACTGAATTATTTTAAATTACTGTATATAAATCATCATCATTTTTATTCTTTTCTATTTTAAAGGCTTAAGTCTCATACCATGCCAAGATAGATAGAATACTAATACTTATTAACACAAAACATCTGGACAAAATGAATTATAAAATGTTTTAGTTACATATTTTATCATTTTGAAGAAGTAATTTTAAGTAAAGGTCAGTTCAAATGTCAACAGTTCACATTTGTTAGAATGTCATTTAGTCCACAAAAATAATGGAAATATCATGCAGTTACAGTTTCAGTCCCTAATTCTATCTCTTGTGAGTTGGTTGGTTTATTAAACCTTAAGCAATGTTTTCAAAAACACCTTTTTTAAAACTTGGAATTACCCTGAATTACCACAAAGGTACTGAGGGATGACAAAACAATATAACCAGTTGAATTAACACCTTGCTCACACAGTGTCAACAGAAACTGCATATTGCAAGCTTTGAGTGTTATTTATTAAAGGTAATTGTATTGCATTTGATTGTGAGCTGGTAAACTTGTAAGTCAGTATTGAGATTTAAAGCTCATCATAGCCAATTTTCTTGAATACATATTTGACTACAGTGATTTAAGGATCTATTTCATTTTTCCTGCACCACACTTTTGGCTCTTCACTTGCTTTTGTGAACATTACAATTATTTACATGTCATTTTAACTGCACACCACAAATAATGAAGCATGTCAATGTTCCAAATACTTTACTAAAATTTCTCAGCTAATTTCTTGAACTTGAAACTCTGCACTTTTTATGCCTCCTCAGGGGCGCCAATGATCACAGGTCCAACAGAGACCACAACCTTTGGCTCTTCCCTCTTCTGGTCCACAACCTTGACATCTCTCCCTACAAACAAATATACACACATGGTCAGTTTCAAGTGGACATTGCTAATATATTCTGCAGATTATAAATGAATCACTTACTTTTTCTGCTTTTCCTGTAGCATGACGGCTCACAGGTGCGTCCAGGTGCAGCGCTGCACACAGCTGTACTGCAGTGAATGTACACCTGAACCAGGAAAACGGTGTTGTCAGCGCAATACAGAAATATTTTGTAGCAGTTTTTTTTAATCATTTGATCATTACCTGTTCCCTCATGGGTGTTAGTGAGCTGGGTTCCACGAAGGTAAACATTTTGAAAAGGAAACGCCTGTAGTGACTTGGGAATTCCAGGCCAGAGGAGAGATCAACTGGAACCAGTGAGGACATGTAGCGGTCATCCCTGTATGGACACCTGGGTGACAAGAAAATTAGGTTAATGAAATGAAACTGAAATTAAAATTAATTAGAAAGTCAATGTTTTATAGAATTAATTTTCCCTTTCACTATTGCTAGTGAGCAGTCCTGCCAAAAGTGTTAACTTTGACAAAACTTGAGCACGTTGTCACAGACAGGACAGTGTAAATTGATGTTTTAGTTACCCGTCTATCAGAATGTCCCACTGCGGCAGACTGTGAGGATTGGGGCTTATGGTTGTCCAACAGTGACCAAGAGTCAGGACAAGCATGGGATCCGTCTTCTCCAGAAGTTGAACTTCCACATACACAGGGTCCCTCAGTACTTTGGTCACAGGATAGTCTGCCTCTGTATAGAAAGAGCTAAAGGCCACATCCACTGTGAGAGCAGAGATAAAAGTTAATATTACATTATGAAATGATCGACAGACACTGCAAAGCTGCAAGACTAACATACACTTACCTTCATTACAACCCTTTGCAAAGCACTGTCCGTTAGCCAACCTCAGCGCCACACTGAGGGGACCCAAAGCAGCAACTGGTAGAGGAGGATCTTGTAATGGCAGAACCTCTACAACCACAGTTTCAACAGAAGTGCCAGTGTATCTACACTGGAAGAGCAATCTGAAAAGAGAAAATTGGCATTATGTTGTTTGGCCAGAACATTAACTTGAAAATTATAACACTATAAAAAAAGATCCTTTACTCGTAGTAGCTGTCCCTGGTGATGGCACCAAGAGGCCCAACTCCCACCTCATATGAGGAGGACATCCTGTTCTCATAGATTATAACGCCAGGCATCTCCTACAAAAAGAAAGAGAAAATGTGATAGATGGGTTAACAATCTTTAAAGTTATCTTTATTATTTGAAAAATAGAGAAAATAAAGGTCTTACCATAACGACAGAGCCACAGCCAGTAACAGGAAACTGGTAGATGGCAAAGTGTGAATTAGAGTCAACATGAGTACAGTGTTGACCTTCACCTAACAATGAGATTGACTCGAGGTCAATGTTGGGCAGAGTAGCATCTCTGGCCACTACCACAATGAACTGGGCATCCTTAGTGCACTGGACAGTGACTGGTGGCATAAAAACAGGAATTGATAAATTGAATGTAGAAGAAATTAGATATTATTGACCAAAAAAAATGTAACAACACTATGAGTCAACAGCCACACAAGCAGCTATTTGAGAGTTTAGGTATAGCTGTGCTTTGAATTAAATATTAACGTGATGACATATTCTACCATGCTGATGTTCACCATGACAAGCTTAGTTTAGTATATTAGCATGCTAACATTTTTTTAAACAAATACTGTAAATTCCAACAAATACTTAACATAAATTTGAGTGTAAGACAAAGAAGTATCTTACCATTGTATTATGTTATCAGGATAGCTGTATTTTTAGTGACATTTGTGTCATTCATTGGCAAAATGCAGTATATACAAATCCAGAAAACTGACTCTGTTGCTGTTTGAAATCAATAATAGCCTTGTCAAAAAAAACTCACCTGCTTTTCCAAAGTAGCACTGTTGGCCATCAAAGCAGCAGCTAATGGCTTCACATGCAGCAGCAGAGATATCAGGAGCTCCACATGGGATTCTCTGGCTGTGTTCCACCTCACAGCTATGGAAAGAATGTGGGTTTGGCAGACTGGGTTGACTTGACTGATCTGGTTGATGTGGTTGATGTGGCTGATGCGGTTGCTGCGGTGGATATGGTTGATGTGTTAGAGGGTCCTGTGGGTCTATAGCAGGCTTGAATGCTCGAGGAGATCCAGGAAACTTTGGTGTTTCGGGATATTGAGGAAACCTTGTTGAGGAAGCAGGTTGACGGAACTGTTGAGTTTGAGGATACACAGGAGGCTTTGGTGGTGAAGGAGGTGAGACCTGTGGTATTTGAGGATACTGAGGAGGCTTTGGTGGTGTGGCAGGTTGACGGAACTGTGGTGTTTGAGGATACACAGGAGGCTTTGGTGGTGAAGGAGGTGAGACCTGTGGTATTTGAGGATACTGAGGAGGCTTTGGTGGTGTGGCAGGTTGACGGAACTGTGGTGTTTGAGGATACACAGGAGGCTTTGGTGGTGAAGGAGGTGAGACCTGTGGTATTTGAGGATACTGAGGAGGCTTTGGTGGTGTGGCAGGTTGACGGAACTGTGGTGTTTGAGGATACACAGGAGGCTTTGGTGGTGTGGCAGGTTGACGGAACTGTGGCGTTTGAGGATATTGAGGAGTCTTTGGTGGTGAAGGAGGTTGATGGAAGTGTGACGTTTGAGGATATTGAGGAGTCTTTGGTGGTGAAGGAGGTGAAACCTGTGGTGTTTGAGGATACTGAGGAGCCTTTGGTGGTGTGGCAGGTTGACGGAACTGTGGTATTTGAGGATATTGTGGAGCCTTTGGTGGTGAAGGAGGTGAGACCTGTGAGACTTGATCATACTGACGATATAGAGGAGCCTTCGGTGGTGAAGGAGGTGAGACCTGTGGTACATGAGGATACTGAGGAGCCTTCGGTGGTGAAGGAGGTGAGACCTGTGAGACTTGATCATACTGATGATATGGAGGAGCCTTTGGTGGTGAAGGAGGTGAGACCTGTGGTACATGACGATATTGAGAAACCTTTGGTGGTGAAGGAGGTGAGACCTGTGAGACTTGATCATACTGATGATATGGAGGAGCCTTTGGTGGTGAAGGAGGTGAGACCTGTGAGACTTGATCATACTGATGATATGGAGGAGCCTTTGGTGGTGAAGGAGGTGAGACCTGTGGTACATGAGGATATTGAGGACCCTTCGGTGGTGAAGGAGGTGAGACCTGTGGTACATAAGGATAATGAGGAGCCTTCGGTGGTGAAGGATGTGAGACCGGTGGTACATGAGGATATTGAGGAGTCTTTGGTGGTGAAGGAGGTGAGATCTGTCGCATTGGAGGATATTGAGGAACCACTGGTGGTGACGCAGGTTGGACCTGTCGCATTTGAGGATATTGAGGAGCCACTGGTGGTGACACAGGTTGGACCTGTCGCATTTGAGGATATTGAGGATCCTTTGGTGGAAGAACCTGTGGTTCCTTCGACATCTGGTGTGGTGCAGGCTTCTGCCATATTGACTCCTGACCTTCTACCTTCATCCCAACTAAGCACCCTAGCAGTGCTAGTGCCACTAAAGAGGCACTCCAATACTTTGCCATGGTTTCACAGCAGTTTGACCTGGACAGTCCCTAAGTCTACCATTCACATGCTGCCTTATTTATATGTGACTAGAGCTGATGTTTTAAAAACTCCACCTCTGCAGCTAAATAACCACCAATCAAGGCCTCCTACCTTCAATAACCACTTAAAAGGTTCAGGGATTTATTATATAAAGTTTTTTTTTACATTATTTAGGTGGATGATTTCATAAGCCTTATGGCAACTTCACAAGATCAGTTGTATGGGCAGGAAAAGGGGATGAAACACACGTGTCCTATTACATCTCCTGAGGTGGATGACAGTTTGACATTTAAGTATTTATTGACAAATCCAAAATTCGGGTCACAAAAACTTTTTCAAAGGTCTTTGTAACCTCAAGCTTTATTTGTCACCAAATGTTTATTTTGTGCACAATGTACATAACATCCACGGCTTGATTTGTTTGCAGTTTGTCTTTTGCTTATATCTAAAAAGTCAAAGGTTTGGTTGATGCTGAAAAGGTAACAAGCCACAAAACAGAAGACATATCGACCCTCTCCTCAGAATCAGGAACAAAGTTTTGCCATAGTATGTCAAACTGCACTTAAATCCAAACTTTGTCTGTGGTTTTTGCTTTCTGCTGTAGTCTTTATTATGAACATACTCACTCATATAACTTAATTTAAACATAACACATTTCCTAGCTTTAAATCCACTGTAACATTTATTAGGGTCATCATACAACACATTACAAAGAACATTTAAATAAAGTAAAAGTAAAAAAAAAAGAAGAAAAAAACATATAAAGGACAACCAGTCATACTTACATAACAGCCAATTTGTCACCCATACATAAATGAGCTAGGGTTATAGCCATGTGGCTTCAAACCGATTGCATTCACAACTTGGTAGAGTGGCATGTGCCAGATAAAACAAAATAAAAAGAGAAACAACAATGAGATATATTATAAAAACACATATAAGGTATTTGGAAATATTTATGACCACACAAAATATCCCTATAAAACGGATTAATTGAGAAGTCCTCATTAAATAGACTTTTAATGCCAATCCCCAGGAAATAAACTTTTGAACTTTTTTTTTTTTGAGAAAATTGACATTACCACCTTTTTGGGTGGCCTTAATCACTATCACTGTCTATATATATGAAAAATAAAGATGAAATATGAGGTTTCATTTAATTAAAAATGTCTAGCAAAAGGATATTTATTTTATGAAACAGGATGTCTCATCTATGTAGGGTGGTTGAAATAATTTTTTATATACTGGTTTATGTAAGCTCTACACTATTAAAAGAACAAGATAATGAAACAGTTTCTTTGCTGAAAAGGAAATGTAACAAGCTTCACCTTCAATTAAGTTGGTTTTCTCAGCTAATTGAATGATAAAACAAACTGTTAACAATCTGCAGACAAGCTAACTGAAAAACTGGATGTGAGATGATTTTTTTTCTCATGTCAACCTTAGGTTTGACCACACTGTGGCTCTATTTTCTCTGTTTCTGCTACAAGCAAACACCATGGAAGCATCGGTGGCAGGACACACACACTCACACATGTTTGTATAGCTATCTTAGTGAGGACATTCATTGACATAATGCATTCCCTAACCCGTAACCCTAAACGTAACCATCACAATCAAATGCCAAACTCCAACCCTTACCATAAATTGAACCTAAACCTTATGCCAACCTTGACCCTAAAACCAAGTCTAAACCCTCATACAGCCCTTTGAAGGTGTGTCAGGAAGTGAGGACCAATCAAGATGTCCTCACTTTCCTAAAATGACCTCACTTCCCAGGTCTAAATTCAAATTGGTTCTCATAATGATAGCCATACAAGTACACACACACACACACACACACACACACACACACACACACACACACACACACACACACACAAACACACACAAATAAATACATAAATCAATCAATCAATCAACAGTCATACTATTAAATTAATTCCTTGTTTCTATTTTATTAGAATGTTTGTATGTTTTCTTCTCTTGTTGTTTGTTTTCTGAAGCCATATATTTACTTCTCCTATTGTCTCCAGAGATGGTTTTATTGGGTTTTAGCTCTTGCTATATTTTGTTTTGTGAAATGCTGTTATATTTTGTTGGTCAGTCAGCACCTACTAAGGCCAAAGATCTAATTTGATTCATTACCAGATGAAAACATTGTCACATGGTGACTGTCAATTCAATTCAATCCAGCTTTGGAGAGGTAGTTCTCTGTGTTTGTATACTGCAGTAATTTTACTTTATTCGATTATTTCCATTTTATGTGACTTTATATGAGTACTTCAGCTCAGAGTTAAATGTTGTACTCCATTACACTGCAGATTCCAATTTTCTAACAATCTTTTAATGCATTTCATGCACAACAAACATTCAAAGTTCCAGCATATGTTGTTCCAGTATATGTTGTGAGCAGATGTTACACACTAAAAAATCACTAGGTCAAAGGTTTACCCAGTTTGGATCAATATATAGCATCAATACACCACTGGGTTAACTTTACCCAGCAGCAATCTATTATTTTGATGTAGTGTTACACACAACAAGCTTTAGCTAAAAACTGCCACAAAAATATTGTTTCTTGTACAAAACAATATACATATGACAGTATAATAAAAAATAACACTAAAATGGGTAAAAACAACCCCTTGTCTTGAATGGCTTGTGTTGGAGCTATATTAACCCAAACTGGGTTAGTGTGTAAGGACTTAAAAGAAAAACAAGATACATTAAAACAAAAGAGAGAAATTTCAATAAAATTAGAAGAATAGAATAAATAGAAAAAGTAATAGATACAATAATATATAACAGAAAAAAGAGATAGTTAATGAAAACTGTTGCAGATGAATCATGTAGCTCCACATGTGGTTAAAACATTGAAAAGCTGCCCACACATTAACAAAAAGAATTACATTATATAACATATTATACATACACGGTAACTGAAAGGGGCCATTTGATATAAGTTTCCCTCCACTCAAAAATATGTTTTTCTTCTTGTTCTGACAATTGAATGTTTGAACTTCACTGTCCAGAATGATGTTTGTGCAGAGTTTGAAACTAGAAGACTGTTTTCATATTCATCTGCTGTGGAAAGTTTCTTTGTGCTAATTGAAAATCTGATTTTCTGTTCTTTGTGATATCACAACTAGTTAGAAACTAAATGCTGTCCAATATTCAACTTCCCCACTTGTGACATGAAAACATGAAGCCTTCAGGGCACATACACTGATAATGGACTTTACAATGAAGTGGGAGATATCTTGTATGTGTCATTTTAACTTCTGAAATGAAAATATTTACATATTCACAGATTCTGGTATTTTTAATGAGGGCGAAAGAGTAGATGCAATTTTAAGGATTTTAACAAGATAATTATATTTTTTGTGGAAAAACCTTATCAATAAATAACTATTACTTTACTACTTTACTACTACTATATTTACTACTACTAACACTTAAATGCATTTTGTTTCTAAAACTGTAGGCCTACTTTTGTGTAAGAATCATTTTCAATGCAGAACTTGAACTGATAAACATTCATTACACATTCTGGTATTTCTACTTTTACTCAAAAATCTGAATATTATGTCTTCCACCCCCTTAACCTTCTGTAACCTTCTGTTTTTTGTTTTTTGTTTTTTGTTTTTTTTTGTTTGTTTTTTTTAGGGTGGGCTTTCCCTTTAAGGAGCTCAACCATGACCTGGCCTACATTCCCCACAATCCCACGCGGCCTAAATCTCCGTGAGTCAGTGCGTCCACTTCGCAGCAGAGGAGCGACAACAGCGTGACTGAGGAGAGATGAGCGGGTCAGACCTGCAGCAATAAGATTTACTGCTGAATGTTTGTCCGGAGGAGATGTCTCTGTCGTCCTCACCGAGCACAGACGCGTCCAGCCGGAGGAGGAGGCCGGCTGAACATGGGCAAGGTAAGCGGCTGTAGCTCTTATAATAGCCTGTGTGATAATGAAAAAACTTTATTTGTAACAAGCAGACTGTGTAACACTAGTGTAAATACTGAACACTCCATTTTAAGTCGGTCTGCATATTGTATATTGTAGCGTTAGGTGTTATTTACTGTGATATAATTTTTTGACTGAATGTGAATGACGGCTCAGCATCGACCGTGCTATTGCATATGGGACAGTCACGTCTTATTGATTAAGAGGTGGTTCCCTCAGTGTGTGTGTGTGTGTGTGTGTGTGTGTGTGTGTGTGTGCCCAAATCTTCACGTGACAGAGAAGTTATATACGTGTAAAAGTATCATAGGACATTTAAAATCTAGTGGTGGCTATTGTGAGACAGACACACTGTAGCTGCCAATTAATGAATATTTTCATTTATTATTTATCCAAGTAATTATCAATTAATTCGGTTTTTTAATTAAATAAGTTAATTTTATTTAGATTTCACATTAGATTTATTTAGATTCCACATATAAAACAGAGAAAAGCAGCAAATTCTCACAATAGAGAAGCAGGAACCAGGGGTTGTTTTGACATTTTTGCTTAATAACTGCAGTTAACTGATTATCAAAATAGTTGGTGATTCATTTTCTTTTTTTTTATGATCACAGAATTGATTGATTAAATACTTGTTTCAGTCCTGATCAAAAAATTCTCCATCACTTAGTATCAGCAAAATCAACAAATCTATTAACAAAATTGGTAGATTTTTTGTACAAGGTAAGTTAACATGTGTAAGATTGTGTCCTGAATTATATAAATTTAATGTTTATCCAGGTGATAATCAATAAAAGAAGACAGGGGCTTCATTATCATTGAGAGAACTTATTTTAATCCTGTGGTGATATAGGATTACACATTTATTATTAATTAATAGTAGTGAATGAAAGTAATGCTGCCTAAGACCTCTTCTGTTTACACTTTTTGGTGTCTTTTATATTTTTACACATTTCAGGAAGGAAACAAAAAAAAAAGATAAAGAGGAACCAAAACAGAACTCTACGTGTGTCGTTTGAAGTTTTTAAAAGGGGAAGTCACGAATGACGTGCTTGCTTGTCTCATGATGGCAGTACTTTCTTCACTTATCAAGGCTGTATCTTATAAGAGACAAACCTTGGAAATGGATGAATGAATGACCCTAACGCTGTTTTTACCCTTTACTTAATTGCAGTCATGCCTCTGGTTTCACTGCAGGACAAATCTAGCTGTTGTCAAGCTGCCAGAGGTAGTAAAGGAGTAGAAAGATCGCTAGATGGGCTTTTTGCTTCAGAGGAGATCTTTGTACACCCACACAAATCCACACTTAAGTACAGATGCAGTGATACAATATATGAAAACAACATATGAATATGTATACTGTAAATGCATTCAGGGCCACTGACAGAGGTGATGATGGTTGTGTCAAAATGTGATTTGTTCCACTTCAAAGTCTTTGAGGTACTGTGAAAAATGGAGTAGGGTCATGTGTGTGTGATGGCTCTGTAGCTGGAAGTCTCAGAGGTTGGGAGGTTGGGGAGGGTCAGGATTTTAGAAGCAGTGTATGTGTGATATTTTATTTACCCCCAATATGATTCCAAAATGTTTGAAGTTTTCCAGCATTTCATTTCACTTCACCTTCTGATGGAGGTGGTATTGTGGGCAGTATGGTGTCCACCGGGAGCGCTGGACATTTGACTCAGCATGTTTGGCTATGCACTGTAAGGAAAAGACTAGTGCTGCAGATATAGTGTGTACACTGACACTGGCCAGCAACAAGTCAATGCATGTGGACGTTGTTCTCAAGACAAAGGCTTGATTGATTCATGATAGCAGTGTGGCAGTTAAAAATTTGCCTTTTTTATCTTTCCTATAAATGGTTAAAGTCCCCTTCTGCTAAAAAAATGTTCACTTCAGTTGGATGTTTTAGCTTCACTGTGCAGAATGATGTATGTGTTTTCACATAAGTCTGCTGTAGGGGAAACTTTTTTCTGTGTCTACCTTAAATCTGAGTTTAAGGTTTGTGCAAGAATGAAGTGTGACTTCACAACTAGTTTGTAGCCAATCGTCCTCCAGTGTGCAACTTGCACAAGTGTGATGTGGAAATTTGGACTTTGAAGTGAAGTAGGAGACATCTTGAAGCTGTTAAACTTTTGAAATTGCTTATTGATAATTTGAGGTAATCATTATTAACAAATTATTATTCAGGCAAAGTATTTTTATATGTCTTAAAACTAGGACTGGGAATTGTTTAAAAAATTACCAGTGCCAGTGCTAGTACCCTTAAAGTGATAACAATACTATTACAGTACTGCATTTGTACTCCTTATACCTTTTTTCCCTACTTCATTCAATACCCATCATGTGAATGGAAGCATTGTTATATAAAATGTCACTACTCCTCCCCATCCTAATGATTTTTGCACAAATACATTTTGAAAGTGTTCAAATTATTGAAATATTTGTTAAATAACTATACAAAACTGTACAAATATACAGTATTATCACCACAGACTGTATGGGTTATAGCTGCTGTGGTAGTGTCAATCACACGTTGCATTAAATAAAAGAACACTTGCGATGATTGGCTGTGAGCAAAACCATTCAAAAAAAAATTTCTAGATCTGCAAAAAGGAATCGAATGCAGGTATAGTTTGACTGGAGAAGTTTTGTTACAAGGCACAGGGTTATTTTGGTCAATACCTGAAAGGTATTGAGTACTGATACCCATCCCTACTTAAATCATGTCTTTAAAACTGCCCTTGTAAACATTTATTTTATGAACAAAACAGTTGACTTCATGATTTAGCAACACACTCACTCTCACGACTCTCTCTCATTAATATAGTAATAACATCCAAAATCATGGTGTTAATATAATAATATATAAATAAATCAAAATGTTCTTTTCTACCTCTACTACCGTAAATAATGAAATATTTATGTGTGTTTGGCTCAAGGATTAATGGTACAGTAACCTTAATTTTTTCACTACCACTAAATAGTTTCAGCACATGCATTTTCAACTTTTTTCCTGTAATAATTTGTTATCCAATATTTTAGCTTCTTACTTTGTGACAGTATAATACATCTTTTAGTTTTCTTTGAGTAACTAGTTTCTTGCTTGGTGTTGCAGATCTTTCCTGGGAACAGGATAACCCGGCAGGATACGATCATGGACAGTTCCACGACCACCTTTGTAGAGATCAACAAGCTAATTCATCAGACACTTGCACTCCAACTACACATCACTGCACATGTCCTGCTCTGTGCACAGCCAAATACATGTCAGCACACGCATGTGAGTACTAGCTAGCATTTAGATTTGTTAACAGAAATGCTGACATGTTTGGAAACATTTATTATTTGTCATTTTAGGCCCAAGCCATCATGCCTGTGAGGAAAGCTGGGAGGATCTCCAGAGCAAGAGAACCATTAGAGCAGAGAATGAAGTGGAAGCCAACAAACTTGTCAACAACTACATGGTAAGAGGTCTGAAGGTGACGGTTTCTCACTGTAAACAGAAAGATGCAAAGCTCTTTATCACTCAGACTCACTGTTTGTTGTGTGTTTGTGTGTGTCAGTTTGGTTTTAGAAAATGGAAGAGCCACGTGACAGAGCGTCCATTTGAAGACAGGTCAGAAGTGGTGAAAGAGCTCTACTCTGAACTGAACGTCATTAGACCACGTACTGGTCCAGGTAACAGATTATTGTGCTTCTGTAGTACATACGGTTTGTGTTCACATTTTTTCAACTCTGTCTTCAAACAATACTGACATGACCTTATGTACATTGAAAGGGTTATAGGTGTCTGTAATTGTTCCTTCGGTCCATACTGGCTGCAAAGATATCTGTATTGGTTGAAGTGATGGGGACAAAATCCAGAAATGCATACCAAAATGCACGCTAAATTCAGCTGAAGCTTACAGTTACAGTTGACAAATAATGGATATCTCCCAGAATGATGGTCTTTTTATTATCAAATTCCCTCTTTAGTTTCCAGAGACAGTATTTCCTTACTGAGCCGCAGCTGAGGAACACAAAGCAGGAATTTGGTACTAAAAATACTGTGACCTTGGCAGATAACCACTTGATTTGACTAACTCAGACTGCTGAAGCCTCATATTAAACTTGAGAGTTCATTTTTGCATCATAAGAGGACAATGGATTTTGTCCCTCATCACTTATGTTGAGATTGGGATCTCTTTGTGGGCAGTATGGACAGAAGGAACAACCTGGTGGTTTGTTTAAAACCCACTGTGATTGTCTTGTTTCTTTTTTAGAGATGTCACCTTGTTCTGATAATTAACTAGAAAGTACAGTGTACTAAGAATACAGTGTTGTTATGACTGATAGGAATGTTGACCAAAACCATGCAGGACCTTTAAATTATGTGGATACAAACACAAACTGTCACTGTGGCTGCTGGAGAACTTGACTGCCCTTCACTAATAGTTCTGCTTGTCATTCTGGTGTCAGGTCATCTCATCACAATTGGAAATATAGCATATGTGCTGTTATTTGGTTGGTGGGTCTCTCTGGCGTACCTCCTGGTCAGCTTACTGATGTTCATCACTGTCGCTGGTGTACCATATGGTAGGTGAGCCAATCAACAAAGGATAATAACTGTGTTCAATATTGATTATCAGATATTGCGGTCACTCATTTTCTCTCTCTCTCTCTCTCTCTCTCTCTCTCTCTCTCTCTCTCTCTCTCTCTCTCTCTCTCTCTCGCTCTCTCTCTTCAGGCAAGCTTTGCCTGAAGTTGTCCTGCTACTTCCTGTGGCCATTCGGCAAGTCAATCCACGAGGTACTGCATAGATCGGGGTTCAGTTCATGTTTAAAATAAGAATGTGAAACAAGAAATTCTCTAGTTTCCTCATAACGTTTGTCTGACTTGTGGTCATAAAAGCAGAAGTCTTTATTTTACCGAATAACAGCCTGCAACACTTCATATGCAACTTGCAATAACTTGTTATTGCAATACGTTGTTGTAGATGAAGTTGACACTTTGAACACAGTTAAACTAATTCCCATTAAAATTATTCTGAACAGTGAAGACTTTTTATTCAAGTTAGTCATTGAAGATGAGGAAGTTTGATTATTAAGATATTTACAGTTAGTTTGATATCAATACTAGTGGCTCACCAGTTATTTCACAAAGTGGAGAGGAAACACAAACACAAGCACAAACACATAAACTTACAGTAGATGGTTCTGTTGGATATATAGCAAACTGTGTTCACTATCTATACTTAGCGTAGACTACAGACTACAAGCTGTGCCAGAATCCTGTCACTGTGCTGCAGATTCTTGTAAAAGTCAGCAGGTGTTTGGTAGATTATTAATGCCTCTTTATGGCGTTCCTCAAGGTTCAATTTCAGATGTGTATCATTTAGAAATGATACACATCTGTGTCTGCCTGTGAAAATCAAATAACCCAAAAGTCCTTTTGTTAGATGTCAGCCAAATGTTAAACCCAATATTCTCTTTGGTTCTCAAAATTCTCTCAGCTCAATCCAAAAACTCATCAAATGAGAAACTTTGTGCTCAAATCTTGTTGCCTGATATCAGACAGACAAAACATTCAATTTTATGTGAACAAAACATTGGGGACTTTTTATATTTCTCGCTTATTGTGCAGTCTTGTAATTTTGTTACTTACTCTAAGTATATTACTGTGATTGCTCCAAATGTGACTATGTTTATGAGAATTATTTTGATTGTGATTATGATTACTCTAGATTAAATGTTATAGTCGGTGCTTTAATAAGCTTTAATTATCTTTCATGTTTCTCTAGATGGGAAACACATTGAAGAGATGTTGTGATCAAATGCCAGACTGTGACTGCATCATAGAGGGGATGGACGATAACTCGCCAGTTCTGCTGCCTTCACCCACAGAGGTGCCAGTCACAGAGATGCCAGGGCGATCTGTGCGCACTCCATACTGGGTAACTATCCACATTTAAAGTATACATACAGAACCAGTTGTGTATAGATTTTGTTTGGACACAATTTCTCTCACTATATATATCATATATCAAGCATAGTATATATTTTTCCTGAGTGCCCTTCTTGTTGTGTAGCATCGTTTCTCCACCTACGTGTGGCTGCTGCTGGGATATCCTCTTCTGGTGGCCATCCATTTCCTGGCCTGCTTCTTCTCCTGGATCCTGGTCTTCACCATCCCTGTCGCCAAGATGAACGCACGCACTTTGAGTGTCATTCTTCTCTTGGCTCCTGAGGATGTTTCTGTCTCCACCTGCTCGCAGAGGAAGGCAAGGCAGCTATTAAGCACTAATAAGCTCCAGCCTGGAAAAAGTCTTGTCAGTGTTGGCTTGATGCTCATGCACAGTTTCCTTTTTTTACTTGACCCTTAGCATCAAGGCTATGAGACCAGAGCGCTTCTGTGCTGCTACCATGCTGCAAACTGGTACTACTACAAGTATACTGTTGATGGGATCAATGTATTTGCTGTCAGTATCCTTTACCATTCGATGTGTGTATGTGTGAATGAGTGTGTGTCAGCGTGCATCATGTGAAGACCTGTTGTCATCTTTGACCTTCATCTCAGACCTCCTCCCTCTTGTAATAATTGCCATGGTAATTGGCTACATTGACAGAGAAAACAAGTTTGCCAGCTCTGATGTCAAGTTTGCCACAGCGATTGGTTCCATCATACCTCTGTCATACTACATCGGTATGGGCATCGCCAGGTGAGCTGTTTCTCATTACCTTAAAACACACCTGTAAAGTGACTGAAGGAGAAATAGAAGAAATTGAATTTGATGTTACCTTTTACCGCTAGAGTGCCAAATGAGTTATCACAATGCTTCAGATGTTCATTTTGGTCATTCTGGCACTTGCAGCATCTCAGCCCAGAGTAACTTTGCTGTGGGGGCAGTGGTGAACGCCACCTTCGGCTCCATCACAGAGTTGACCTTTTACATCACAGCCCTGCTCAGGGGTCACCGGGCAGCCAATCCTTGTCTGCAGGAGGTTGTGAAAGCAGCACTGACTGGCACGCTGCTGGGCTGCATCCTCTTCATCCCTGTGAGCCATTTACATCACATTTTACAAGTTTGAGAATGATTTCGTAAAAACAATCATTCTCAAAAGTATGTAAGCAATTTTAAGATAATGAACCAGCGTTCTGCCTCACCCACTGTGGAAATGATTTCATTCATTTTTAAAATTTTTGCATGTCAGTCCATCTCCATTTAACATAGTGTCATTTTGTTAAATCATTGAATCAGTGAAAGTTATGGAAAATGGAAACAGCATGTAGAAATGAAGCTTTTTGTCTTTTATTCAGGGCATCTGCATGATAATCGGAGGGCTGAGACACAGTGAGCAACCATTCAACAGTCGCTGTACAGGAGTGAGCTCTTCGTTGCTCTTCATCTCTGTTGGAGGTAAATAACTGAAAAGCAGTATGTCAACACCCAGCTTTATGTTTCTGAAAGTGTCAGATACTTTTACAGGACTTTTCTAGCTGCATTTTTACACTCACCTAAACACCTCATGGAACTGGCTCAGTCTTATTTAGTTAGCTGAGGTCTCCACTAGGAGAAGCTGTTTGGTCATTGTCACATCAGTTCTTCAATAGCACCCTGCATCACCTCCAGACTCCTGAAGGCAATGAAAGTTATAGCTGCTACAATTTTAACACTTGCGCCACCTGCAGGCAACACATCTGCAGTCTTTTATAGCTTTTTTTTTACTGCATTTGTGTGGGTGCTTTGAGGTTTTACATTGAACTTTAAAATTAAGAAAGTTTGTAAGTTAATATTATAATTTATTACCCTTCCTAAATACTGAAACTATAAACCATGATTAATATGATTTTTTTTGGCACTAGACCATCAGAGAAGTACTGTGTGTAAAGAAATAGTCACATGTCCAAAATTATCAACCAGTAAGAAAGAGAAATGTATAATATTTCAAATAATCAATTCCACATGTAACAACAAAATGCTCAAAGCGACTCAGGTGATAGCGGCTGATTGAAATCAACTGCAGTGTAAAACATTACCAAAATGCAATGACTCATCCCCCTTACTGTCAATGGCAGGTGTATTTGCCCCCACACTGTTCTCCAAGGCTTATGGAAACCTGGTGTGCGACGCCTGCACCAACTCCACTGGAGGAAACAGCAGTGGGCCGTTTGTCTGCCACAACTGTCATTACGATCTGGTCAGCATCCTCAGCCAGGAGGAACCCAAAAACCTTCCAAACTCATTATAACAAACAATGTATGACTTACATGCACAGTTTTATGTATAATGTGATAACCTTTCTGTTTTTATTCAACAGAATAATGGCACTTTGTTCCACAGCCATGTTGAGTAAGAAATTATACTTTATATATTTATACTGTATACAGACTATAATATAAAGCAATTAAAGGACCATATAGCTTGAACTACATGTTGTGAATAACTACCTCTACCAACATCACCACTAGTTTCCAAACCATAAGTTTCTAGACTAATGTTGGCCTTTCAGGGAGCTACTGGTTCACTTGCAGAAGCTGGAGTCATGCTTGACATAACATGATTTATTTCCAACATATTTTATTTCTAAGACATGGTATTACTGTTGTGAACAGAAGGGACAAACAGACCCTACTCACAGTTCTGTCACCATCCAATGATAACATAAAATGGACTAAAAATTGATATGCAAAACTGTTTGTCAGGCAAGTTTCCAGCTGATTTTTATACCATTGGGAAAATTGAAACCAGTATCTACTAAGAAGGTGATAAATTCATCAAAAATGTAGTACTGTGTTGTGAAAGTGCTTAGCAGTGATGTCAAATATTTGAATTAAATGAGGCAAACCCTGTTATAACCACCATATGATCTTGATATTTTGTAAAATAATTCAGTAAGCTGCTCTTTTTATATTTCTTCTCATTAACTGTGTGTTCTTTGTCGTTAGGCCGCTGGTGTACACCGTGTCTGCCCTCTTGCCAGTTGCCTACATCATTGGACTGATATTCACACTGAAGACACACTCTCACATTTATGACATTCATGTTGGAGAGGGACAGGGTACGAGTGTAACACAGAATTGCACCTTGCATTATAGAAATATAATACAGTTAGGGTTCAGTTAATGCTGACACACCACACCATGTCCTCTTTGTGTCTGTCCAGTGACTGGCCACCATGGGGCAGTGGTACACTGGTCACGGTGGAGGTCTCTGGTTATCCTCATCATGGCCACTGTGCTCATGTCTGCCTGCGCTGACCTCGCCACCGAGCACATCCAGCCCATTCTCAACCAGCCCAACATCTCTCAGGTTGGGCCGCACATCCGAGGAGCTTTTTGTCTGACTGTGTCCTCCTTCTGTGCTGATGTTTCTCTTTCTGTCTCCAGTATTTCATCGGGGTAACAGTTCTCGCTATGGTTCCTGAGATCCCAGAGATTGTCAATGGGATTCAGTTTGCTCTCCAAAACAACATCAGTCTTAGGTAAATGCTGCCTCATATGAAAAGGTGCTTGCAAGGTTTTGAAGGTGATGTCTGTATGTAAATTATTTGCTTTTTTTTCAGCTTGGAGGTGGGGAGTTGTATTGCTGTGCAGGTCTGCATGCTACAGATTCCACTTCTGGTCTTATTTAATGCCTTCTATGTAAGACATCCTATTCCTTTTCATCACTAATTCATTCATAAAGATACCTCTCCTTTGTGGTTTATCGCTCCTTGTAATTAAACTCCCATCTCTGCTTTGCGTAGGATGTGGGGTTTGTGCTCTTGTTCAGTGACCTGCACCTATGGGCCAGCATCTTCAGCGTGATTCTGGTCAACTACATCTTCATGGACGGAAAGTCAGATTATTTTCAGGGTAGGTTTTGATTTTTTTTTACAGTGTAATATGAGAGAGCTAAGCTTGTGCAAATAGAAATTATAAAATAATGTTGTCATGTGACTTTTTCAAAAAATACCTCTAGTTAATCAGTCCTGAACTTGTGATGTGAATTATGTGAGGTGTTTGTCCTCAAACTCTTTCCACTTTTAAGGTTTTAGTGGTTGTTTTAATTATACATTGCATGTAGTTCATTACTGCTGAGCATCTTCAGAATTCCAGTGATTTCACCATGCTTAAAAAAAACAGCATGCCTCAAGTAATCGCTAATCCCTCGCAGTAAATACTGCTGTTTTGAAAAGTCTACATTCATGAGCTATGCTGTTGCAAAATCAAAACATACGGTATAATGAGCAAATTAAGATGCTGTGATTTGGATGTGAATTTGGAGGGTTTTTATTCCATTTAAAAACTGATCAGCAGCCAATCCTTACGTGTCACTATGTGGAGCATCTTTGAGTGCACCACAGCGGCTGTCCCGACACTCAGGTTTAGTCATTAATCTCTAAGTTATCAATAACTTACCAACAGAGGTCTTTTAACATCAGTCCATTCCCTGAACTGAGTGTGTTTGAGGTTTTAGTCAGCAAAATAAATAAAATAGTAAAACTGCCAAAGCCTCAGGAAGAAGTGTCACAACGGTCCCCGCTCACAGAAGAAGATTAGATTAGATAAGAAAATTTATGATGGCAAAGGCTGCCTGAAAGATGGGAAATCTATCTAAATACTGCTGAGGAAAATGTAGTTAGTTTTAGGAACTGAAACATGCTGATCCAGTGACATAGTTTGATGGAATGTCATTTTAGAACAAATAGGCTTTGTCAAAATGTGTAACGTATAGATGCATTATTCACTTTTATTTCCCGTCTTGTTTTACACAGGCACAGCTCTGGTGGTCGTTTATCTTATCCTACTGGCTCTGTATTACTTCGCTCCATCTCCAGCAGGCTGCTGACTCTGGGACTGTAATCTTCAACCCACTTTAAGTTGGAAAGACACTCAAATTTCATATCACTCCTTGTTGATGAAATTTAATCCTGACAGGATTATGACTGTGGGAGCCCTGAGACCGACCTTTTAATCAAGCATTTTTTGTTTCTTAAATTATACAAATGACAAAACTGAAATTTGTAAAAAAAAAAAAAAAAAATCTCAGGTAGGTCCTTTTTTTGACTGTACAAATAGATCACTCCTACTACTATAAATTGCACAGTATGTTAGCTAACATACCTAAATATTTGACTTTATAATTATAGATTTTGATGCTAAATAGTGTTGCAGGAAAGATGAGCAGTATTTTTACAATATAGATTGGTATTATGATGTAAAGTGTCTGCACTAATTGTATTTTGTTTAAGGATAATGTAATACATTTTGTATACTTTGTAACTCCAAAATGTAGAGATAGTACATTTCAGAGTTCATTACATGAGTGACATTATTTAACAAAACAGAACAGAAACACCCTACAGTATATTTGAAAAAGTGGCATGGCAGGCTGTGCTTAGCAACAACAAAAATAACATCTGTCAATACAACGTTTTGAAAAAACTGGCTGTCTGTGTTTTTATTGTTTGTACAGACAGGAATTACAAAACATAATGTACATTACAGTCATAACTGCCTTTGAGGAGACATTCACCTTTTCTTCTAAGAGTTCATGTGAAGTGACATGCACACTGTACTGACATGCAGAAGAGATCATTTAACTTTCATTAACATCGAAGATGATGCGAATATAAACATCTCAGTTTTAAGCAAGGCAGTACATTTACCAAATCCGAGCGTAGTGAAGCAGACCCTCTTCACAAGACAACATAAATAAGGCCGTAACATGTCAAACTCAGTACAAGTAGGTGAAGCAAGGTTTTGAATGTGAAAATGGGGATGAACATGGAGTTTAGCTTAATATTGTACCAACACGGCTGCAACGAATGTGTGAAATAAAATCTTGTCAAGATACACAATGTGCAAATTGAGGATAGAGGCTGGCGAAATTGGTGAAAAAAAGAAAAAAAAAGTAAAGGCATGTGACTTGATTCAAGCAGCTGGGAGCAGTACTACAGTGTTAAAAGTTACAGTACAGTCCACAGTAATAACCAAAGATTTGATTTCATCAAAAAAAAAAAAAACTAGTTACACAAAAATGACTGATACTCCTGACAGTTTGATGATGTTGAATGTTTTCAGATCACAGTATTTCACATCTTGAGTTCGCCTTTCATACAGTACCTTGTTACTGATTTAAAAAGTCCCATGCCGCTCATTATTCAAAGTACTACAACACTACGGCACAAAAAAAACCCCCAAAAAAAACAAAGTTAAAAACAACTGTAAAATAATAAAGCCTATGTTACAGTGTAAAAATTAAAATTGAGTTCAGGTATGATGTGGGAAATGAAATGACAATAAAAATCAGGCTGGAAAAAACAAATGTAGCTACACGTACATCTATAATTCAAAGTTTTGTAATAAAACTAAACAGCAGCACAGTGATTAAAATAAATAAGTAAAAAATGTCTCCGTGGGTTTAATGTTACAGGGAAAAATCTTTAGCTGCAAGTGGCATCTCCTGATTAATCATGAGCAGGAAAAAAAAAAAAACAAAAAAAAAAAAGCAGCAACAAAAGGCTCATTCGGAGAGTACCGGGTACATCACATAGAGAAAAGGCTACATGTACACAATCCAGAGAATCAAGAATGAATAAGACTTTCAAAGATGAATAACAGAGATATGATAATGTGTGACTTTATTTGGGCGGGGGGGGGGATTCAGAAGGCACCCGATGAAGAAATAAAAAAGGCTCAAGCGTCACTGAAGAGCTACAGGTGTATAAATTCATTCCTAACTAAGTGAGCTTCAGTCAAAAAAAAAGGCAGAAAAATGGAAGAGGCACTAGAAAATTCACAGTGATGCCTTGTTACAGAAGTTTTAAAGAGCTTTCAGAGGTTTTTATCTGATCACAAGGCCTAATGTGACCAGTGAGGGGAACATTATTCAATTTGAAGTGTGGCGTTAAAAATCGCAGCCTGATATCAGCATGCAATCAGAGAATCCTTGAGGCTAAAACATGATCCCTTAAATAATTGACCTAACTAGGCTGTTAAGAGGTATCACAGTTATAATGAATCAGCAGTGTGCTTCTTTTAAGAGAATCTCACTGTTTACTAATTAAATGGTCTTTTAAGACACATGGTCACAGATTTCTGACCTTACCTATGTCACAGTGGGCGTAGCAGCAGCTGACTGAACATGTGTCAAAGATGACAGCAGTGTGCGACGCATCGTCACGTCAGCAATAGTGAAACAAGCCTATCTCAGCCTCTGAATGGAAGCTAAAAAAAAAAAAAAAAATGACACCACAAGAAGGAACATTCTGTTTTTTGTCCCCCCCCCCCCCCCAAAGGAACGGTGTTCGTAACGTTAAGCTTTTTCCTTGCAAGCTCCTAACAGGTGTCCGTGACATGTGAGAAAGCAACTGTGGAGTGAACTATATAAATGATGAAGAAATCAGCATATAGTAATTCTCGTGTCCACAACGATGCATGGCTTCTAATGAATGTATGCAAATCTGACACAATTTACACACAAAAGGAACTTGAAAAATTGCACTTTCCATTTAAAAAAACAACACACATTTAAATAAATTTAGAAGGCATTCAAAGTTTTTTTTCAGAACCATCTGACATCATTTTTCATCAAGATGAAGATGTTTGGCCTCGTTATCAGTGATTTTAGAGTCAGTGCTGTTCCATCACGTACCGCTGCCCTCTGTGCTTCGTCTATTTCAGCCTCTGGATTAGTGTGTGTGTCAGTCCCAGGCTGAGCAGCTGAAGGGTGGACAGCTGGGCTACGTGAGGGAACGTTTTCAGCAGCTTCTCCCAGGTCAGTTCCAGCAGGCTGGGAACCACCAACCACACCTTGTACAAAGAGCCAGTCCTTCGGTTCCCGGACATGTTGACAACACCGCCGTGGACGTACATGCAGCCAGCCTGAGTGAGAGGAGCGAGTTGCAGGATATAAAATTTGCCTTCCATGTTGAAATCTCATGTAGAAGACGTAGTAGTGAGTGAATTGACTCACCGGAGTGACTGCAGCACAGTGAAAGTAGGCTGGTTCTGGCATGACGGCAGGCAGCTTGGTCCACTGAAAAGTCTGCAGGTTGATTTTCCACAGGTCAGGCAGGATCATCTCTCCATTATAACCGCCACATATAAACACCTCTGGAGGTGGAAACAGAGCAAGACAAGACTTAAAAAAAAACCCATTTCAGACAGATGTGTATCCAGAATATAGTGAGTGAAACAGTCCTTACCATCTTTGACCTGCACGCAGCTGTGACACCGGCGGGCAGCTGGATATCCTGCCATGATCATGAAAGGAAACAAAGTCATTTTAATGGTCTTGTGGTCTTTAAAAAGAAAAACAGTTTTTAATTTTTATTCCCCCCAAAACAAGTCACAAACCTATTTTTTCATGAGGTTTTGTGACTATTTCCTCCCAGTAATTTGTCTCCAAGTTATAAGCATGAATCTGAAGAAGACAAATGAAGTAATTTACATTAAACATATAAACTGTGTGTTTCTACATCACATTTTGTCAATGTTCTTGTGCCTCTCACCTTGTCCAGGGGATATGACGTCCATGAAGTCCCACCTCCCAAAATGTATATTCTCTGTTCATCATGAGCAAGTTCGTGTCTGTACCTGTAAAATCATGCGATAATTTCAGTCTATTTCGATCTATATTCTGGTATTCACTTTGTGTCACACATACTTTAGTTGTTAATTGATATTAAAATGATCTCTACTGTCTAACCTCTCCTCAGGTAGATCTGTGGGTGCATTGTTGGGTTTGAGGTGGGTCCACTCCCTGGTGGTGAGGTCCAGCCTGTGCAGGTCAGTGCTGTAAAGGTAGCCTGTTGTCCCTCCAAACACATAGAGGTAGCCATTTATAATGACCATCGCCTGGAAAATGGAGAGTGTTGAGAGATGTTTGTGGACAGAATACACAGCTGCAGAGTCACAGAGTTGTGAATACACGATGATAGAAAGACAAACACTGTTACCTGTCCATATATCTTGTTGGGTTTCTTCCCTCTGCAGTTGAGCAGGTTCCATCGTTTGTATTGAACGTTGCAAACATGGACATCATTACCATTGTTTTCACCAAATGGAATCCCAGTTCCACCAAACACAAGAAGGTTGTTGCCATGAAAAACAGCTGAGAGAGAAAGAACAACATTATCAAACTGTTACAGTTTGATATCTGGCTGTGTATCCTTGGTAAGTTTGGCTCAAATCAGCATATGGTGCTATTTGAGTCCCTGAAGTCTTGAGCTAACCTTTTAGAATACCACAAGAGACGAGAAAAAGCTGTATTAAAAGGTTTCCTGTGAACATTTTGACCTCCAGAAGCACCGTAGAGCAATTGGGCAAAAGCTTGTGTAGAAAAAAAAACAGCTTTCAGGTAGGAATTCAGTCTTTTCTTCTTTTTGCCACAGCTAAAGTCTCACTCATCAGAACACTGAAGTTATTGAAAAAGAAAAAAAATCAGGTTGAGCACTGACTGTAATCTGGGTGCTAAAGTGTGTGTAAACACTGATTTTTTTGCAGTGTGTCTGACAACTTACACAGACAGCATTTAAGCTGCCCTGAGGCAGTTTTCTTGTAGATGAACAAAGTTCCTGTTTACATTGTTACTCACCACAAACCAGTGTGTGTGTATCTTTGAGGTCTAACAACCAAACTGAGTGCATTTCTTCATAAAACATTTGCAAAGGTGATTTTTCTTATAAGTTTGAAACCTTCACTGTTTCAATCTGTTGTTTAGTTTCTAGCAATCTTCTTCCCTGCCTTTGTAGCCAAATTAATAGTTCCTGTAGATCACTGGAAAAGTGTGAAACCGACAGGAATGTGTATTTCATCACCTATGTGCATGTGCATCCTCATGCGTGTGCACAAAAACCAAAAATGGAGATCAAACATTTCTCCGTAGCCCTACTAGTGGCCAAAAACCCCACAAGGTACCTTTAAGTAAGACTAGGGTCCAGTTCTAAACGAGAACAAGCAGGTGTCATTTTAATAACATTAAGGTCAACATCCCATCAGTCCTTACCGGACATGGAGGCCAGCTCTGTGGGCATGTAACCCTCTGTGCGGACCTGCTGCCAGGTGGCTGTGGCAAAATGAAACCGCCAAAGCTCCCTGAAAAGAGGGTAATCTTCATTCTCTGATCCGCCAGCCTCCTCAAAGTCTGGGTTGTAGCCACCAAACACATAAAGGTTGGTGCTGTCAGCCACACAGCGGTGTCCGCTCCGAGCGGGGGGTACACAGTGTCCTGTGGGAGGAATGTGACAGACTTTTTAAGTCCCAGACATAACCAAGAGACATCTTTGAGCACAACTGTAACTAATGATGCCCTCACTAAATATTTTCTTTTCTTCACGTTTTCATTTTCATAGCGAATGGAAAGATAAGCACAAAACTGCAGCTCCTTCCTTAAACTGCAAGAACTTTATATGAGTCTGGTCTCCTCCAGCGAGCAAAAACAGTCTGAATGGGGTGTCCGTGTAATTCAGTACCTTCTCTCAGAAACCTGTTGGGAATCCGCAGGTTTGGGCAGGAAGGAGAGAAGATGCGCCGAGCCTGAAGCCATCGTACGCGCTTCTTGGAGCCTGGAAGTCAGTCACCATGTAATAAGTAAAAAGAGACAGAGAGAGAGAGAGAAATATGTAGTTAATGTACTGCTTGTATCTTGAATGTAATTGTCTATATTTACAGAGTTGGACTGATGACACTCCAAAAGATTTTACTTTTTTCTTGATTTTAATTCAATCATGTTTGTTAGTCCTTGGTATTAAAGATTTTTTTTGTTATTTTTACCAGAGCCAGTGGATGTTATTTAGTGTGACCAGGAGGTAATATGAGCTATTTCTGCTTACAATTAAATCATTTTAATTAACTTTTTATTAAACCTGCAACCATTAGTCGATTAATCAATTAGTTGTGAACTGTTAAATCAATCATCAACCATGTTGATAATCAATGAATTGTTCTGAAAAAATTTTAACAAAGAAAAGTTCAAATTCTGTGATTCCATTTTCAAATGTGATTTTTTTTTCTGTTCTCTTTTGTCCTCTGACAGTAAACTGAATATTTTTGGGTTTTGGACTGTTGGCCGGGACAAAAGAAAATATTTCAGAAAATCGTCTTGGGATAGCACAAAAAGTGATTGACATGTTTCACCATTTTATAGACCAAACAACAAATCCATTCGTTGCAGCCCTATTTATTATTAATGCTTATATCTAATGTATCACTTCTGTCAAAGCAAACATTTCGTTGTGATGAAGGCACACGTGACACATCCAACATGCATAATTTAACTTTTTAAACTTGCATTGTATGAAAGTAATGGTTGTTTTCTGGACTGATGCAGTGTGGTTAATGCAAATGATTGCGTCCCCCGTGGCCTGCCCGTCTTTCAACCATTCAGCTTCTCATATGTCAATCTCTTTCAAGATTGCAACAAAAGCGCTGCGGTTGTCTGCTGTCTGTTCATTCACTCATTAATTTCTGCTGGCTTCCGTAGCAGCGTTAGCTCGCTTTGGCCTGTGTGCTCCTCTGAAGCTACAGCCGCAAAACTCACTCACAAAACTCACACAGCCCCACAAAAATCAACGCTGACTGACGCCACCTACAAGGTTAACCTTTGGTTCAGTGTCTGCTTTGCTGACTCAGGGTCGCTTATTGGTTTTGTTTACAAACCTGAGTCGCGGATGGAGGGCCTCCACGACAGTTTCTCAAACTTATTAAGCTGACTGAAGTCATGTTCGGCCGCAGACATCTTCTCAGGGCGCCACGGAGAGGGTTCAGACCCGGAGCTGCACAAGAACCCGCTTCGGTTTAGATAGACGCCGTGACATGAGACTACGAACTCCAGCAATCACAACAAAATCAAGAAATAACACAACGAAGCGTCCATACCTACTGCTGCCTGCAACGTCACAGCCAGCTGACCTGCTCTGACCAATCAGAGGAGGCGGGACCCTGCATGACGTGTTCAAGAGCCACGCGGGGTTCTTTATAGTTTATAAATAAAAGTTTGGTTTTATAATATAGTGTATGGCCTATATTAACCATTACATACTGCTTAGGTCCCATTAGACCTATTTTTACATTTGCTAAAGTGATCCAGAATATACAAAAATAGAAACATTTCAACTTCAATTTTTTGTGCAGCTGATATACATAGTTTTTTGTTGTTTTTTTTACATGGAGGTTGATCCAGGTTAAATATTTAAACAATCACCATCCAAAAATATTGTTGGATTCTGCACATTCAATAACAATAATTGAAATCCCTATGGCTGTTTTCTCCTATTTTAAGTAACAACTGTAAGATGCAAATGATAATGATTTTTTTCTCATATAAACATTAGTGTAAAACCTAAAGTTGTGACCCATGGAGGGTCAGATTATGAACAGGATATAAGGGTTAAAAGAAAGAGTCAAATAAAACACTATACAAAAAAATCTTGGCATTCTTACATGACTAATAAGTATAAAAATCATCTCTTACCCCAGACAACAACTACAAGTAGCAGACAAAAGAAGAAGAGAAGATAAATAATTATAGCAAAATTTTAGATTCTACTAAGAATTAAAGTAGTCTTTTTCATAAAAAAAAAACAAACAAAAAAACAAAACATATTCATATCTGAAATGTACTCATTTTGAAGAGGGGCCATTTCAGAGTGTGGATTATTGAAGTCAGAATTTATTTGAAGTGCACAATCATATCTCATCATCATCTGTATATATATAAAAAAAATGTTATTAGTGATTAATCTGCCAGTTATGTCTTCAATTAATGAGTACATTGTTAGGTCTGCAGAATGCCATCACAAGTTCCTACAAATGCTAATGTATTTGAATTGCTTGTTTTATCTGACTAAGTAGTCTAAAACCAAAGATATTCAATTTACTATCTCATAAGACAAAGAAGAGAAATCCTCACATTAAGTGAGAAGCTGTAACCAATCAATGTTTGGTATTTTTGCTGGAAAAAAAAAACAAGTAAAAACAAGTAATTGATTAACCAATTGTTATTCATAATTGCAGATTATCTATAAACTAAGTGATTGGTTGTTTCAGTTGTAAAAGAAAGTAACGATTACTGATACATTAACATGTGAGTTTTAATGTAGGTGGATCCAAGTTAACTAGTTTAACCTTTTAGAAAAGCATCAGAGCTTAGAGTCAGAGTTGTTGCTACCATTGAAGTCACTGAGGTCATGTCCTCTGTATTTTCAGGAATGCGAAAGTTTTTGCAGACTGTTAGTATTTGTATATTTGAGTTTTGTCTGACAGTCTGGTCACAGATGACATATGTGATTAACATAATAAACTTAACAATATAATACTGTATGTGTCCCTGATAAGTTTGTTTTAAGACACATAGTTATTTTCTTTACTTAGATGCACTTTTCATAACAATTATATACAAAATACGGTCTTTAGTCTCTTTTTAAGAAGTGTGTCTGCCAAATAATATCCTGTAGGTCCAGTGGCTAGTATTGTTTCTATTTACACCAGACAAAAAAAAAATCAAAAGTTACCTTTAATAACCACATCTAGCACTTGTGACCTCAGTATCTCTGCATTGAGCTTATCACTAGATATTGTAAGTTTACTTTACTTTGCTTCATTTGCAAGCTAGTTGATACAGTTGTCAGATAACTGCATCAAATAATGATAAACTTCAGGGATTTACCCTAAAGGTAAAATATAGGGATCAAACTGCTAATCTGTTGTCGTATGAAAAACTTTGATTTAGTCTCTAAATTCTTATTGCACCATTCAGTTAAATGGGACAAACCTTTGGGACCGTATCACCATGCATTTTCAAAAAAAGATGTAAACTGAAGTATTTACTTGCTTGTTTTACTGTGCAACTTAGCCTGGGAACAGCTGTTTAGTTACTCGGAGAGAAGCAAGTGGTTGTAAGTGACACCTTTTGATCAACCGTACCAAGAGTCAACCTTTCCCCCAGATCTTC
The DNA here is from genome assembly GCA_029490765.1 of Euthynnus affinis. NCBI lineage: Eukaryota > Metazoa > Chordata > Actinopteri > Scombriformes > Scombridae > Euthynnus > Euthynnus affinis. The sequence goes on along the minus strand of CM055844.1, from coordinate 21,524,332 downwards.
GGGGGCTGCTCTGCTGACATGAGGTAATCTGGATTTGAAGCTCATTGGGATAGGCTGAAGGAGCAAAACAGAGCAAACAGATCAATCCCATGAAAAGCTGCTATGGCTTGTTCACAAAGGCTGTGTGAAAAACAAACCAAGTATAGTAAAAAAAAAAAAACCTGTAATCAAGATCTGATATTGATCATGAGAAGATTGAATCAAAGACACTCTTTTGTCTTTCTTTTCAGTGTTTTTTCCCACGTGCAGTTAGATTACACTACAGACACTTCACTGCAGAAGTGTTTAGTCGTGTTAATGTTTAACAAGTAAGGCCTTGCTGCATGTCAAGAACTTAGAAACAAAGAAACTGTTTGTGGTGAACTGGGATTGCACTCCTAACCTGTTTATACGATATCAAGCTTCAATGCACAAATAAATCAATGTGAAGTTACCAATGTTTTACAGACTCCTTCACAAGAGATCTTCTTCTTCTGGTCTTGAAACTTCACTTAAAATGTTAACAGGACGTTTACAGAGATTATTTATCAGATGAAAGAATCAGGTGATTCATTAATGTAACATTACCTCTCTAAATAATCTCTCACCAGATTATCAGAAAGTTGGAAATGAAACCAGGCTATGGAACTATGAGCTGCAGCTGTGTTAATGAGATTAAACAGGAGATGAGCCATCCATTTTTGTTTCATGACATTGATCTACTCACAGATTTATGGAGGTCAACGCTTCAGTCCATCCAATTGACTTCCGACTGAGGCGATTGGTAGATTCACTATATTCATGCTTTTTGTTTGTTGTTGCATGAAGAGATTTAAAATAGATAACCTGATGATCTGAGCTTAATAACTAACCACTATTACTTCTAGCTGACAGTATTGCTGGGTAAAGGTATTTTGGTAAACTAGAAATCAGAGTTTCCTCCATCGTAGAGGCTATTGATTAACAAGCTGACCTCTGTCTTTATTTATATAGTCCAAAGATTTGAGATTTGCCTGAAAGGGCTCTACAATCTGTAAAGTATATGAGTCAGTTTGGATAAGTACACAAACCCAAAGAACAAAAGAGAACAGAGAAATGCTCCTTCTTCCAGGATTGGACACATATGCAGTAATCGAGTTTTTTATTGGTGTGTCATGGCTTTCTCTCATGGTGATGTGGAGCTTTGGATTGTGACGTGTAAGGAGCATGAACATGAGGTTTAACTCTTTCTTTTTTTGTTTCTTTGTTCTTTATATGTTGTTTCACTTTGGTGCACGGTCCTTGTTTGTTTAATGTGGGGAATGCATGCAAGGGCCTCCAGCTGCTGACTGAATTGTATCACGTTTCTAATATTTTGTCCACTCCATGTCAATGAGGGTAGATTCAAAATCATGGAAACACCTCTCAGTGTAATGCAGCACAATTTAACAGCACCACAAATAATATAAAGCCTCCAAAATGACCATTAAGTTGAATCAACACCTCACTACAACTGTTTCAACAAAAACAAAACATTAATAGATTCATGAAATTACTATAGGGTTGAATTAGTTTCAGCTGAGTGTCCCTGATAAACTGGCAATGTATCTTCAATGACCTGACTGACTGTACTGGACATGTCATTACTTCACCATTTAACAAAAATTTAAAAAGTAAATGCATATAAGAGGCTAAAATCACTCACCAGTTACTCATTTATATGATTCATTATTCGTCAGTGCCTGAAAAGAACCATAACTTTGGCCTAATGTCTTTTAATAAGCAAATTTCCACATAGATCTAGACACAGTAGACAAGCACACGTTTTATCCATTTTGGAGCTGCTGCAGGAAACAGGCAAACACAAGCCAGAAATGAGTTACTGTATATAATTAAATGTCGACCTCTATATAGACAGACATGACGGTAGAGGGATAAGACACTTTCATAACTAAAGTACAATAGTGGACATCCGGAGAACCTTGTTCTCGGGACTGGGTGAGTTAAAAGTAAAGATAAACTTTTAAAAGAAAAGAACTTTAAAAGATATTTTTCACTACTTTATGATTTTGTGGATAAAACGACACATAAGGAGGAGTCCCAGGCAGACTTTGCTTTATCTTAAGGGGTCAAAGGCCACAGTACTGTGGTGTATTATCGCTCTGTGTGGTGTATTTCTATGCCTGAGCTCCTCCTCCTCCTCCTCAGTGTGGTCGCTGGAGGTTGATGTCACAGCCAGAGAGAGAGAGAGAGAGTCTGCAGGACAGGACACAGTCAGCCTGAGCTGAAAGGAGAAAAGTGGGCGATGTTGCAGCGAGGATCTTGTTTATGGACACTGTGGGAAGCCTTGTTGATACAGTGTTGAGGTGCTTGTAGGTATTTTGAAGCGGAAAGGTTGAAGCAGCCCAGTCGCCGCAGTATATATTTTTTTTAGATCACTTCTGAGAGGAATATAAAAAAAAATGTCGTCTCCAAGTCCGGGCAAGAGGCGAATGGATACCGACGTGGTGAAACTGTATCCTTCACAGAAGATAAACAAGGAGCCTAAACAGCCAAAAATCAGACCTGTTTTAATCATCTGTGTCAGCTCTTTAATGTTGATTACTTGCAGCTTTTTGCTCGCTTGCTGTACGGATGTGTAATAATGTTCCTACTAGCTAATATGTGACATTAGTAGATTAAGTGAAAAGTGTAAACACGCTGATGTTTGTGACTATAATGTTAGATTTGATGGTTCTTAGTTAGCTCACCGTGCGAACAAGCTGCACATTGAGTGTTATTTGTGTGAACTTGCCTCTTTTGCTAGCCTCCGTTAGCTCTGTCGCAATGTTACTGTTAACTCAGAGTTAGCTAGAAAAACGATAAGTTAGCCAGTTAGCCACTAATGTGTGGACTGACAACACAACACGGAGATTTATCGAGGACTTTTTTTCACTATTTTGGAGACGCTTCTGTGTAAAGACACGTTTGGGTTTTTTTTTCACGGGTTACCAAAGGTTTGCTAGCATTGTAAGTTAGCATGCTATCACCAAGAGAGAACAAATAAGGTCGATGAAGCCGAACAGAGTCGAGCTTTAACAAATGATGTTCAAAGTCGACAGCTAACTACATTAATTGATGTTTAGAAAACAGAGAGAAAAGGACTTTTACCTTAATATGTTAGCTTAATATGAAAAAAGCGTGCAAATTGAAGATAAACAAAACAAATTGTACTCGTAAGTGAAGTCACGGTTGGTTTATTTCCCACAAAATATACCGAAAAAAACATGAAGTTGAAACAAAATTGTCTGAATTTAAAAGGAAATGCTAATAGTTAAGATATTTTTTTTTCTCTCAATAACAGGACTTTCTTTGAGGTGTATTTCCAAATAATGTCTTTATTTTAAAATTTGTTGACAGTTTGCGTGTTTAGTCTTTTTGTAATAAGTAATCTTTAGATGTTTTTTATTATTATTATTTTATTAATTTATTTTATTTTATTTATTATTTTAATCTACGAGCTGAAGTCTTCATGAAAGGTTTTCTGACAGCGTGAAGCTGAATTGTTTTGTTTTTGTCCTGCAGCTAGATTCTGCGCTCTGATTGGTCAGCCTGTTACCATCCGGAACACGGTGGAGGGCGGGGCTTCGCACACAGCTGATCGAGGGACAACAAGCGTGCAGGACCGGGGCACATGCGGGGAGGGGGCCCGGGATCATCCGGTCCATGGGAGGGACAGGGCCTATGTGCTGAACCTGAGGGGACATTTTTTTTCTTTTTACCGCAGATGCTGTTAAAGAATAAAAATCAGGCGCATGTGCAGACTATTTTAAAACACACTCGAGAAACTATTTGGGTGTGTAAGTTATTAAGTTATTAGAGTTTCACTTGATATACTTGACATAATGATCCAAACGTGATTTTAAGGGAATAAGATTCCCTTTTATGTTTGATAATTGACCACATCTCGTTATTTTAAAAAAAATCTCCAAAATAAGCAGAAATGTAATCTATTATTAAGTAATATTTATGATGATGATGTTTGTTCACTTGAAACTGATGGTAGGCGCTTCAATAAACCTGTGTGGTTCCACCAGCAGCTGCATGTAACATGCCTAGTCTGGCAGACTTTATGACGCCCAGGTAAACGGGGTTTATGTACTTCTGAGTGTATATAAAGGCAGCGCTGCATGGTAGCAAGAACCTAGTAAATTTTTACCGTGGGTATGATCGACCATGGATGTACAGTCGCATCTATAAAAGACACAAACAAAGGAGAAATGCCAAGCTAGATTATTGTTTTTTGTTTTTCATGGATGTCATCATAAAATATGGATGAGAAATCTAAGAATAGAAAGTGGCAGTCAATAAGGAAAACAAGTTTGGATCTGTCAGTTCCTGCAGTTGTGGTTTCTAAACCTGAATACCACACTGGTGTTTAACAGAAGATGCCGCACATAGTTGCATATTGTGTCTTTAAATCAGATATGTGCGATTCAACCACAGTGACGGCGCACAGCTGATTCTGGCCTGCTGCCACAGATGTCATTCCTGCTCTAAGATGATTTTTCTCTCTTTTACAAACACTTTAAGAAAAGTCTGTCCAACACCTTTACAAGGAGCTGGACCAGATGGTTTACTGTACCATAGGTCAGCAGATTATGTATGAATGAACAGTTTAATTGCACAACTGGGATTAGAGTTGCAAATAGGTACAAAATAAACATATGAATCTGCAAGAAAAGCTCAGCTATTTTTATCAAGGGACAGTGCTGATGTATCACGGGGCAGTGAGAGCTTTTGTCACAATAAATGTTATCCCTTGTGTACTTATGTTACTCTTGACTGAGCATATGATGTTGGGCTTTGAATTTCTATGGACACCCCTTAGGGAAAGGCATTAGAGAGAGGGATGCACATTTTTGCTGCTCAAGTCTATATCAGGTTTTATTTAGGACCCGTTGCCTGAGATCACATTTAGAGCTATGCTGTCTTCTTGGTCAGTGCCTTTTCTGTTGAGCAACTGAGCTTCTTAAACCTCTCTGGTAGACAGTTATTTTATACAAGACAGCTCAAGTAATCAAGCTATCTTGCGTTATCATTTGTTCTCCAGTGGTTTGGCTAAATTACGTTACCTCGGTTGGATTGCTGGAACAGAGATGACAGAAGAAATTTATGACATTATGATGAAACCGGCTGTAACACTTTCTTGTGCGGTCTTTGTGTTGTTTGTGTTTTTCATTGTGTCAGACTCTCACAGCCGCTGATTGAATACGCTCGACCTTTCCGCGTCGCCGTCAGACAGTTGACTCACACTTTTATCTCCTGCTGTCAACACACGCTGTGATTATGACACACATCCTCCCCACCCAAAGTCACATTCTTCTCCAACTGCACGTTACCTGCAAAACAGAAGTCTCACATCAAGTCGCAGCTAAGCCGGCGGAGGGCAGCAGGTTTATCTTGTAATGTTTGTTACAGCGAACAGGAAGTTGACTCAAAAGGAATCAGGATAATAGACAAAGCACTCATGTCTCTGCCATCAGTCACTTATGTTCATTAGTGGAAAATGATCCAGACTCATTAACTCCTCACCCAAAGCATGTTTTTCTGCTTTGAGTCGAACAGCTGATGTTTGTGTGTCTCCTTTTCTAGTCAGAAAAGTGGAGAACTGTCAGTATATTACGTAAGAAAGATCGTCAGTGGTCGGTCTTACAGTGGAAAACTTTTATGTTTGATAAGTTCTGTCCTGACTCAGTGTGAGGTTGTTTTGCAGGAAAGGACAGCTGTGATCTGTTGGTTGCCACTGCGTTATTGATCTCATGGCTTATGTTATTGATCCTATGTTTGACCTTCTGCCCACACAAGAGAAACTGTTTGACCAACCTAAAAGTTTGGACACCACAAACCAGCTTGATTCATTGTTGATGAAAATGTATTTAGTGTTTTTTACCTGTTGCTTGTTTTTACCTTAACTGGACATCAGCATTGAGAGCAAGCATGAGGTCACCATCCTTAGTGGACTCAACGAGTTTGTGGTCAAGTTCCACGGGCCACCTGGAAGTAAGACACTGAACAGCTTTTCACCTAAGTGTCATATATTTAATAACGACAAGCTGCATAGGTTAAGTTAGGAGTGTGTTGGTTTTGAGTGTCTATACTCTCTTTTTTTTTTTTTTTTCAGCGCCGTATGAAGGAGGTGTGTGGAAGGTTCGGGTGGATCTACCAGATAAATACCCCTTCAAATCACCATCAATAGGTATGAAATAATTGCACCAGTGTTGTGTTGAAGCCTTGAAATCTTCACATTCACGTCCAGTAATTAAAACCTGCTTCTTTTTGTTGTTTTTTTTTTTGACAGGATTCATGAATAAAATCTTTCACCCCAACATCGATGAAGCGTAAGTTTTAGACATTCATCTACAGCTGGTTTCTTTCCATGTAGTATCTTCTTTTTACATCATGTGTAGCACACAGGAAATGATTCATGCTATTGAGGAAATGCTGATTTCTTGTTCACGTCAAGCAAAACCTCCCTCTTTGCTTTGATGAATTCTGCTGGGCTCTTGTTTCATACTCACAGTGTTGTATTTTTTTCTCAGGTCAGGAACGGTGTGTTTAGATGTCATTAACCAGACATGGACAGCTCTCTACGGTAGGTCGCAGTCACAGCTCTGATTGTAGTTTCACCGGTCACTTGGTCAAACTCACTGACAGTAATGGACAATTAAAAAAAAACACACACACACAAAGAGTGCAGCTCTGAGACGAGCATCTCAGGTTAATCAGCTTACACTTCAGTGATAACTGCTGCTTGTATTGAGGTCATCCATTGAGCACTGATAGATATGAAGGCTGAAAAGTGTCTTAACAGAACGTAGTGGCCACAATAACCTAGAGGGAATTTCTCTCACTTTGTTCATTTCTGTCGTTCAAGCGAGCGACTACCAGCAGTGGTCAGATTTTCACCAGGTGCGTTAACTCATACCTTATTTGATCAACTTGTGAGTCATATTGATATATTACTGTTATATTGTCACATTTTGGACTAAAGGGTTAATTTTCATGTGTTATTGTAAACAAGAGCTCAGTATGAGTGAAGAGATTGTATCACAGCTATGAGGGAGTACCTAGACAGCAAAGCTCACTTTGTTTTCAGATGTATATGTGAAAACACTGATAAGTATTTTTTGGGGGTGTTGTGACACAGGCACAGATAATGAGGCCGCAGATAATGAGGCTGTCACCACAGTCCTTGTGTCTTCTTTCAACTAAGGCTACAACTAACGATTATATTCATTATCTATTCATCTGTTGATTATTTTCTTTAATCTACTAGTTGTTTTGTCTATAAAAATATCAGAAAATGGTGAAAAGTGTCGATCACTAGCCCAAGATGATGTCTTCAAATGTCTCGTTTTGTCCTGACCAACAGTCTACAACCCGAAGATTTTCAGTTTACTGTCAAAAAAGACTAAAGAAACCAGAAAATATTCACATGTTAAAAGCTGGAATCTGAGAATTTGGATTTTTTTTTGTTGTCAGAATATTTGGCAATTAATTTTCTGTTGATTGACTAATAATCTATTAATCGGCAGCAGCTCTTCTCTCAATTGTGGATTAATAAGAGACAACTCACTAATCAAATAACGACAGTCTATGATAAACTAGATGTGGTTTGTGATGCTTCTTTTTACAAATTACATAGACCCAAAAAATATTTTTCATGTCAGAATTTAGGTGAGACGTAATATAAATTTCTGTCAAATGCACACAAACAGCGTGATTCTTGTACTTGCACCTGATGACAGACTGACACCCTTTTGTTTCTGAGGTGCATCTGCATCTACAGTATTTTCAGTTTTTAATGATCACTGGCATTGTTGATATCTCTAGTCTCTCTGTCTCTAGTTAGAGAAATACAAATGTTTCAGTGCTTGTTTGAGATGTTTAGTGTTGAATTTAATAAATCAGTCACTGCAAGTGAAACTGATGAATTGACATTAACCTGTTGATAAATGAATCTGTTTCCATCCGTCTACAATACATAGTTTATGTATAGAAACAGTAGAAACGGGCAAAAACCAGAAACAATACAACAATACAGCTGAAAGTAACATTACAGTGAAGACATCTAGTGGATGATGTCGACACATGATGACTCAATGTTGGACAGTCCAGCTGGTTGATATTTCATCTCATCTCTTCAATTCAATTCAGTTAGCTTTATTGGCATGGCTGCACAATATACAGCATTGCTAAAGCATTTTTACACAAACATCATACAAGATAGATAAACAATATATATACACGTATATACAACAACAATCTCTTTTGCTTTCCTGTTCTCTGTACTGACTAATCTTCCTCCTCACATCCTGCAGACCTCACCAACATTTTCGAGTCGTTCCTCCCTCAGCTGCTCGCCTACCCCAACCCCATTGACCCTCTGAACGGAGACGCAGCCGCCATGTACCTTCACCGACCGGAGGATTATAAACATAAGATCAAAGGTAGCTTACACTGAATATCTGACAGGGTAGATTAGATATAAAGACTTTTTTTAAAAAATGTATATGTTTAGTGCTTGCGTCCATTTTTTTTCTCAATTTTTCTGCATTGGAGGGGATGTAAAATTTAGATCTTGTGCAGTCCCTGAATACATCCATGATATTTCAAACAGCTGCTGTACCTATTTAAGATTTCTCATCTATGTTTCATCCAAAGCTTGATAGATTCACTGTCTCACGTCATTGTCATCCGTCATCCCTCCTCCTTGTCTGTCTCTTTCAGAGTACATCCAGAAGTATGCCACAGAGGAGGCTCTAAAGGAGCAGGAGGAAGGAGGGGGAGACTCCTCTTCCGAGAGCTCCATGTCGGACTTTTCGGAGGACGAGGCTCAGGACATGGAGTTGTAGTGAAAGGAGGGGATCCGGTCCCCTTCACCTCACAACAGACTGTCATTTCCTAAAGAGCAGAAACTCAGTACTATATTCATATTTAAACGAGACAATTTTTTACAGCAACACAAGGATTTTTATGGCTACACAAGGATTTGCAGTATGATATTGCAGAAATATTAACCCTTATTTAGGAATTAATGACCACCTTCTCCTTCCCCTCCTCTTCGCCCCGAGAGCCTGCTTGGATCAGAGAGGAGCGCGTCATTCATTTCCATAAAGTTTTTCGTGGCTTCAGGTCTTGTAAAGGCGGCTTTCTATCTTCTTGTCCAAGCTGAGCCGTGACACCAACACAAGGGGGGGGCAGGAGGTCAAACTGTCATCGACACAAAACGAGACTGTTTACACTCAGTTTCCCGTTTGGTTCCACAAGCCGCACCTCACCACCTCTTCTGTTGGGACACGTTTAAGTTTTCAACATTTTACAGCGTTGTCAGGCATCTTTTCCTCGCTGACAGAGGACTGCAGGATGATAATCCATGATTTCTGAGTGGTCTCAAAACAGCGTGGATTCCCTTTTTTCTTTTTTTCTCTTTTTTTTAAACTGTCACCTTTCCTTTTTGACGCGGCCGCCCTGAGGAGTCGCTATTACAATCACCTCTTCTGAGGAGCTGGAGGCCACAGTGCAGTCATGCACTCGTCGCATACAGACTGATGTGGCTGCGGATGGCGTCTCCGGCAGGACTGCCATCTGTGCAAACACGAAGACACATCACATGCTAGGAAACACCAATGCATCAACCATGACAAGTCTCACAAACGCCACAGCATGTGCGTGTGTGCACACACCTGTGTGCATGCATGAATGTAATCCAGGGAGAATCATGGCATATTATTGATAACCTGTGTTGTTTTGACCCTGATGCTCAGCAGAAATCAGAAGTTTCACCATCCTCATCCTTCTCCTCTTCAACACCTATTTCCTCCTCCTCCTCCTCTCCGTTTTAGGAAAGTGTTTCTTATTCTCTGAGTATCTTTGTATATTGTGGCATGACACAGAAGTAAAGTTGTGTAGGGTTTGTGGGGCTGTAACGCTGTAGACGTGGGGGAGGACACCTGTGCTCGAAGACCTCTGTGGGTGGGGTTCGGTCTTTGTGGTGGGGGCGGGGGATTATCCAGGTCCTTGTTGAATTGTTGAACTTCTTAACTTTGCCTATTGCTTGTGTTGAACTATAATAGGTGTTTGACTTGCGTAGGGGTAGGTAGTATTTTTTTGTTTTGTTTTTTTCTTCGCGGGTGGTGAATCCTATCATAATGTATGGTTTAATACTTATATAAACACACTAGTTTAAAAACGAATTGTCCTGTAAAGATGAGGAGCATTTATACATCTTTGTCTGTGGGATGAAATTTTTTTTTTTTTTTTGTTAAATCCTCCAAAGACATGTCGCACCCCTTCTTATGCAAATGTGTCCAACTTTTATCATCGTGAGATACTTTTGTCAGACAGAAGTGCTCTTTGTTTCTGCCATCCAGCATCATAGCGATTCTTTGTCATGTTTACTTTTTCATGCTGTTTGATGGCCTGTTGCTTTCCAAAATGGTGGGACCAAAATCTAACGGATCTACAAGCTTAGTTTCATTTAAAAAAAAAAAAAAAAAAAAAAATCCTCCTCAGGCTGGATGAAGAGTTTACACTGATGAATGAATAATGATTCTCAGAGTGTTTAACTCTGGAGTCGCCATCTCAGATAAGTTCAAACTTTGTTAATTCAGGTGCAGGTTTCTTCTTCTTCTTCTTCTTCTTTGGGACAGTTTAACAGCTTTTGTCCTGATTTACCCCAAAAAGGTTTGTGTGACTGCATGAGGAGGCGTTACCAGAGCAGTGACAGTTAACTGTTACATTTCATAATGGCATACTGGTCTCTATTTGTAACACGCACTCATCGAAGATCAGGTGATTTATTTCTGTAAAGAAACAAAAATAATCTGAATCCTACCTTATCACCATCTTGTTTTGGGGAAAAATTGAATTACTAATCCCTTTTATAATTTAAAAAAAAAAATGATATCAGGTATTTACCTTTTTGTTTGAGCATTAACATAGGTTGGTAAAAAGTAGCATGTCACGATGTTTTTGAAATGACATTAAAAATGTATTTGTTGAACAGCCCAGTCGAAATGGCTCTAATTAGCTTTGATAACCAAATATAAGTTGGTGTAGTCAGTTTTTTGCTTTGAGGAAGTTGTCATTTGCAAAAAAAAAGAAAAAAAAAAAAAAACAGCCTCTGTCCAGCCTTCTTGTTTGTCATCATCTGGATTCATCAGCATATTATGTATTTTTTTATTAACGAGACACATATATTTGATGCCTATAATTTGTTTGAATGTTTTTATGTTCTTTTATGCCCAATGTCCAGGATACAAGTCGAGATATCCCTGATTTTTTTTTAAGGCAAAAACTGAATAAATGTGCTTCCCTTGTAACTTGAAGAAAGAAATAAACAACAGAAAATATATATACACATGGTGGTGTTTTATGCTTTTGTGTGTGTGACATGGTGTGAGATTGTTGCTTGTGTAATTTGTGTTCAAAAGTTCAGTTTCATTCAGATGATCTATTCAAATCAAACACACACACACGATGAATTTTTTTTTTTTTTTTGTGGGGAAATTCACATGAGAGACAGCTGTCTCTCCTCCGTCCACTAGATGGCAGTCCTACTCATCTGTCTCACACACCGTCTAAGAGGAGGTTCACTAACAAAGACCGACTATTTTCAGATGAAACCAATAAGCTTTTTTTTTCTTTCTTTCAGCAAATTAAAAGAGTCACGAGGTGCATTAAAACTTAAGTAAAACAATTTATCACGGTGAATAAAAGCAACGAAAGAAAGAGAATAAAGTAAGAAACAAAACAAACAAACCAGATTCAGCGTACTGAAGCTAAAAACAAGGGTAAAAATAATGTATTGCATTTTTGTAAAGGGTTTTTAAAGAAAAGATTTAAAAGACAATGCCGATTCTACATAAACCACCACTTTTTCATGTTTTGCTTTGTTTTTCTTTAAAAAAAAGAAAGAAAGAAAGAAAGAAAAGCTTACTTTTATCTTCTCTCTTTGAACAGCGTATAAAACCCATCAAATCACATTGCCAATAAGTTTTATTTTAGTTACGTCTCTAAAAAATATGTTGTTATATGTCGTGTTTTTTAGGTTATAGATTATAGAAGAATAACAGATAAGAAGCTATCCTCTTGGATGTTTACTTCCGTTTTTTGTGTTTAGTTCTGTTAGAGTTATTATTTTACATAACATGATTGAAACAAAAAAAAAAGTAATCTAAATGTATTAATTGTATTGTTGGCTTTGCTTTGCTGATGATCATTTATACACAGTAAATGAATTAATGACTGAGTGAGTGAGTGAAGAGCCTGTAGTCAGCTGCTTCTCTTGCATGTTGAGGAGTAGGCGGAGGGTGGAATAATCTTATGAAATATTCATTGTTGTGTGGTCGGCCTCTTTTCCGAGCATCTTCAACCAGGTTTCCAGTTTCCGCGTCAGTTTAATTTAGCTGGAGGCTGAAGAAGATTAGATTAGGCTTTTAGGCCAACTGTTTTCTCCTTCTCTACAGATTTAAAACGTACTTTGAATGCAATAGTTAGTTGAATAGGCCGAGAGATGCTTTATTATAATCTCCTTTATGAGACTGGAGTTAATATAATTGTCCTATTTGTTCTTTAGCTCAGATGAAAAGAAAAAAAGAGAGAAAATACTCAAAAAATATTTTGGGTATAAAGTGTTACACACCTGATTTTGCAAGCAGGTTTTAGCACTACATCAGTTTTTAACTGTACCATTTGTGGTCGTGATAAATGGTTATATAGTTTGTTTTAATATAAAATGGGAATATGCGGTCATTTGGTGTGGATGTAAATTTTTTTAAGGATCTCAACAACTGCAATCCGCTAATAAATGAGAGAAGCGAGTTTCACGAGTGATAAAACAGAGTTATAATTGTCTTTTAATGAAGTCCAGCCGGTGATGATAAGTAAAGTTATTTCAGAGTAACGCGAGCAGCAGCAGCAGCAGCAGCGCCGTGCAGAGAGACGCTGCTGGCCGGCTGCGCCTCCTTCATAATGTATGGAGAGGACAAAGGCTGCGCGGCTGGATTTCAGTGTCAACTTTGAAAGAGCCGTAACCCAAACCTGCCCTATCCCACTCTGACGGATCCACATCAGCTTGAAAGGATGATGCTTCTTTTTCCACCTGCAATCTGTCTAATAATCACCGACAGCAGGTAAATGAGACCTGGAAGGACCTTTGGGTGCCCGTATATAACGAGGAGCAGAGGAGGCCTTGGTCGGAGAAACTTTCTGTCCTGTGCAGGGACGAGAGAGCTGAGCTTCAGGCCTGGTTGCAGCAGGATGCCACACCCGGTGGATGCCGGTAGGTCTGATGGCAGGCATCATGATTGAATTCAGATTTATATGTCCGGTGTGCAAGTAAAATTAACTTCATTGCTTTTTTCCCTGTATGACTGTGACTCTGATGCAAAACTAACTTGGTCTGCTTTTAAAACAGGAATTCCTCAGTCAGAAAAAAAGCGCTCAAATGTTTCTCATCATCGCCTCTGCAGTGCGCCTCCAGTGCGTAAAAGGCGCAGAGGAAGTGCGCTGTAGGCCTGCGTATTCAGGCACCAGAAGGAGAAGGAGGAGGGTGGCGTGGATTACTATACTGCCAGTGGGTTAAGATGCTTACCAACTAATTACCTGTCCACTAGAAAATCCCCTGCCTTACAGCCCAAACAAGCAAGGAGCTGTGAGAGACGGAGAGATGGAGATATGGAGAGAAAACTGACCCTGTGTGTGGATGAAGAAAAGTCAGCTCCGCTCCACCAGCAGGCAGCCCAGCTCATCCAGCTAGATGACGACCATTAGGCTACTTTCTTATCTTTAATATGCTTAAAAAACAAAAACAACTGTTTGTTTGTGAAGATTCTCTTCTGCTGGATTTTTTTGGTAAACCTGGCTCAACAAAGAAGTTTCTTCTGGTCGTTTTGTAACTTTAGCGTTGTTATGTGCAGTGTGGACTTATGATCATCTTTATAAGGTAAGAATCAGCCCAATACTGGGTGTCTAAAAATCCACAGACCTCCGCAATATGCGTAGCAGGATCCTGCTAAACTAAATGCATGCAGTCTCTTCTGAAAATAGAATAACCCGGCTGACATTTATAGCTTTACTGTAATGAGTGAGTTTGGGTAAATTAAGAAGTGAGTTTATGACCTCTAGCTAAGTTACTGATTATCACAATGGCAACAAATACAAAGTAGTAGAAGTAGTTTCTCTTTTTAGAGATTAGTAGTTAATACGTTTGTTTTCTACAGAGAAACTTCAGACGACTCCAAATTTCATAATGTACAACTCTGAGGATTTTATTCAGCAAATGAAAATATGATTACACAAGGAGTGGGAGATTTTTTACTTCACTCCAGTATTGATTATAATAGGAAGTTACTTGTTGAAGGACCTGAATATATTTTGTTCTCCTCTTGAACTCTTTATGAAGAGTTATATCCTTGACATGTGTGGACTAATCATCATCACAGACAATGCGATTATCACTCAGTAGGAACAGCAACCAAGATATGAGGAGCAACTAAAAATATGTTGATGCTCTCTCTCTCTCTCTCTCTCTCTCTCTCTCTCTCTCCCTCGAGCTTTTTATTCTATTGATCTATCCCGGAAACGGGAAGATGAGCCCTGCTTTGGGACCCATTTGGCGCATCTCAAAAATCACTTAGCGCATCATTCCCCACAGCCAGAATCAATCTGAGCAGCAGACCTGCTCCTTCACCAAGATCAGGAGGGTTCTCATGGAGGCCAGACATGTCCCAGAAATACTAAACCCAACAATAAATAACATTGTAGAATGATATAACCTCTATTTCTGTCAGGGTTTCCTTAAAGACACTACAGGCTTGTCTATCCCAGCAGCAGATGGTGTGACTGGATTTACTCCCCATCCGGTGTGATTGGCAAAATAGAGATGAAGTAAGGACACTATTGATTCTGATACTGTCTGCTCATTTCCACTTTATGCTGGACTGTACCTAAAACTTAAAAAGCAGTTAGCAGAGTTTTTATAGGCAGACATAGAAGTTTAACCTGAGCATGAAGCAGCAGGCTGGGTGTCAGGCTTTACCTGAATTTCAAGAATTATCAATAAAGAAGGACAACAGGGATATCTCCTCCTGTTCTGTGTATGGCACTGGTAGAATTCACTGTCACAGCACACTATCAGTGAATTACCATAGGGCCATAAACAGAGTAGAGACAGAACCACACTGCCTGCAACCGTGTCCAGATTATGTTTCAGCTTTAAATGACAGATCCGTGTGAAGTCTCAGAAGTTGTCTTCTTGGCCCATTTTGGCACTAGCACATTTTTGCTTTGTTTCTTGTTGTATGAGCAATCATGTGTAGTGCCAATATGGGATGAGACAGATATTCAGCAGTGTCTTTTTCAATGTAAATCCAAACTTGGGGACTGGTCCAGCTGTTTCTAAATATTCTGGTATTTCCTGTATTTTTTTGTTATATTTGAGAGAGGAGAGGAGAGGAGAGGAGAGGAGAGGGAGAGAAATGGAGGAAGAGCTATGGATCTGATCGATTGCGCCGTTCCTCTCAGATATCACTGGTTGCCATGGAGGCCCATGCTCTATATCTGAGATGCCATCCTGTGTAACCTGAACCTCAGTGCTTGCACAGATCTGGTGGCTGCGACCTGTCTACTCTCCTGCAGTGTTTGGCAATGGTAGAACTCACTCTGGTGGGCTGGAAGGATCCGGTGGTTCTAGACTTGCCAACAACTGATCGAGAGCTTTAACCTGCCCTCCAACTGTCCCAGGACTTATCACAGGAAGAGGATTACTGTATGGTATAACAGATGCAGTGTAGAAAAGTGTGTTAGACAGGTCAAAGCTGTCATTTTATCCGTTATTACTGGCCTGGATGTCACAAAAGGTCATGGATGAGGGGTTAGGTGTGTGAGTGACTGCAGGCGGAGCAGAGAGGGGTTAAAAGTTTACCATCCCCCTCTGAGGGTTCTTGCAGTCTCAGAACACCATGGACACACCTCGAGGACGGAGCAAGTTTACCATTTTTAAGAGGCCAAACTGAGAACAGTCTCTGATCTCTCATGTGCTGGTTAGGAAAACATCCCCACAGATAATAATTCCTCTTTGTCCCGTTTCTTTATCTCCTAACATCCACATAGGTGTGCTGCCCCTCGGGGTTGTCATGTCTACAGTTGGCAGATCATGGCATCAAACCTAGAGCGTAATCTTAGACCTCAAACACTGAAGGTATGGACTATCAGGCCATAAACCATAAATCCATACACAGGCCATTAAGCACTGAGTTGGCTATCATCTGCCTTGGTCAATAAATCAATCGTGTTCACGCGTTTGGCTGTGAAACTAGCAGCTGAAGGCCTGTTGTAAATCCTCAGTGTTGGTTTTAGCAGCAGATAGCCCAGCTTATGGTGAAACCTGATTTTAGTCTGTCACGAAAGGTCTAAGGAGTTCAAGCTTTGCAGAGATTCACCACAAGAGCTGCTGTGTCAAACCATTAAACCACATGTAGGGTGTTTCATTTTAAACTCCTGTTGTCTGTATTAGTGTCTCTCAAACCCACTCAACTTTATTTTCTTTAAATTCTGGATATAATACAAAGATATAATATCTTGTATTTATAAATCTCACTTCTAAGTCTGTAAGTCTGAAGCAGCTGTAAAATTTAATTGATGGTTTAAAACGGAATGGGAAACTATTTTATCTAATAATGCAGAACTTAAAGTTATAATGTAGGGAGCCTTAAAGGCATCCTGTGGAGCTTTTGACCACTACGAGTGCTATGGATCAGTGTTTTTAAGAGTGGGTTCACATTTTATTTGTACAGATGTGCAGGTGATACACAGGCCTGCTTCCGCTCACTGACTGTTAGTGGCGGTAATGTGCCAAGAAATATAGGGAGAGAGAAGAAGACTGCTAGCAAGAAAAAATGGATGTAAACCATGTAAACCATTTTATACAGTCTATAATGTAAACCAAGCAAGAGGGTCCAAATATTACAAATATTAAAATACATAAACACTGGTGATTAAAATAATTACTAATGTGTAAAAACAAATACCCAGGTATTCATATCATTAATATGTTATATAATATATGTATGAGTGATTTTGTATGAGTTCTGAAGCTCCACAAACTGCCATTACATTGATAATTGTCACTCTAGTTATATTAAAACTATCAGATTAAAAAATTCCAAATTCCAGTGTAGCTGCAGGCGGTGGTTGTAGGGGTACAAGCTCGTCTTGAAAAAGATAAAACATTCACAACACAGAAAGCTAATGGTTCCAAATAATTTTATATTATATAAACAATGTTATAATATATTGAGATGGGCCTCATCTCTGGACTGAAACATAAATAAATCACTCATTCACTAATATCTGAATATGATACAGCAATACACGCACAATCAGTGACTAGCTAGCATAACTAAATGACCACGGACATACTCACTTGTAAGATATCTAACAGTATCTAATGAATAATAATAATAATAATGATAATCAGAAAAATGAGAAATAAAACCATTGGCATTTCAGTTATATAGTTAGTTGCTGATCACATGTTGTAAGTTTATTAGAACAGTATTTGTTGGAAAGCTAGATGCTGGCAACTAATGAGCTACCACAGGCTGTATACAGTCAACTGCAAGCTAATGTTGGTTAACTGGCTAAAATTTAAGAGAAATTATAGTGATGAGCTAATAGGCTAGCAGTCCATAAATGCATTTTCAACAACAAAGTGTTTATTCTGAATACAAATATGAATACATTAACAGCGTTATTGTAGTATTAGACTAACGTTACTTACCTGTGTGACTGTTTGGGGCTTTGCTGCCTCGCTTGGGTGTTCCACAAGCTTGAAGCATGGTCAATAAAGCAGTGGCAACCAGCAGCACAGTAGTGCTGCCTTATGAAAGTCGGAACAAACTTTTAAAATTAGGCCTGGTAGATCTAATGAGTGAAGATTCAGCAACTGGATTGCTTATTTGATCACATATGATCAGAAACAGATTTTGGTGGATTGCTAAGGTGAAATAAGTGAAAGTTTACGTACTTCATACAACAGAAACCTACTACTCATGCTCAAACCCCATTGGCTGATAGAACCAGGGGCCTCAGGAGGGAGTTCTGCAATTGGACCCTTCCAAACCAAGCAGCAACTACTAAGGTAGTACCTTGAAGTGTAACGCCACCAATGGCTGCTAGATGCTGGCTCCAGTTGACTCTCTAGAAATACAAAGTCAATCATTTTTTTCAAAAAGTAATTATATCTCAATCGCCAATGTGCTGGTGGTCATTTTGGAAATTATTGCTCCATTAATAAGATTTGAAGACATTTTTGATGGCTGCCATGTGGGCGTTGATTGATAGCTGCGATTGACAGTTGCACCTGCTGCTCTCCCGTCTCTGGGACTCACACTGAGTCCGACTATTGTCACAATATTTCAGTTAGTTTAATGTTACTTGATTATGCTATCTGCCCTATTAACACAATTTAAGTAAAGTAGCTAACATTAGCACAGTGTGTACTGCCCAGTAAGCTAACATTCATTTTGTTCCGAGTTAGTGGATGTCTCCAGAGTGTGAAAGGCAACACCCTGTAAAAACCATTAACTGCAACTCTGGGCTTCAAACTGGCTCCAATGCAAACCAATCAGTGACGTCACACCGGGGTACTTCCATCTTTATATACAGTGTATGATATAAACCATAAAATATAAAGTTCTCACAAGGAGGTCTGAGGAGGAAAATGTATTCAACATGTTTATTAGGCCCCAAGGCTACATGTATACATGTTTGGTGAGAAACACGGAACAAAAGTTTTTTTTGTTTACGAAAAACTTACCATGGTACCTTTAAGTTTTTAAGAGATAAAAGATGTGAGAAAAATAAATGGAGCTGTGGTGGAGAAAGAAAGATGAGCTGAAGAGGAAACTCTGTCCATAATGTTGTATGTTACCCCAAAAGTATGTAATTCAAACAAAGACAGAACATATTACCGGTAATATCAGAGCAATCATGTTTTTATATATGAGAGTCCATTATGGCTGACTGCAGAGGATGTGAGGTTAAGTGGTGTCAGTGGACGCAGAGAGGAAGGAGGGAGGACGGCACGCTGACAGCTGGTACGAGTGATTAGACCGTGTAGTGATGCAGGGAAGGCATCAAAGCTCTTTAGGGAGAATCCCTAACAGAGAGGAGGCAAGGACACACATAGACACACACACACACACACACGCACACACACACACACACACACACACACACACACACACACACACACACCGAATCCTGATACAGAACTTTCTGGTTGCTAAAACTGCCTTTAGTGAGCACACAGGCCCAACAGCATATAGGCTGCACAGGCCATCTGTCATTCTCAGATGCATCACTAACCAATGGATTATCAGCAGCTCGGCCCCAGGACACACACACACACACACACACACACACACACACACACACACACACACACACCAACCCCCTCCCCTAACTATGGGATACTGGTAATACAGGAGACTGAGTGGTATCATTAGATTAGATTGGGTGTGGAAGTTATTGGATCTCATTAATCTCTTACACTAATGACTTGCTTTACTTGCTATTGTCTCGACTGTTCCTTTGTACTCTATTGTACTATTGTATTATCATACTATTGTACTATATTATTGTGTTACTTGTCTGTTACATTAAAGATATTTTGCACTCAACTGTGTGTTCAGTCACTTCATGGAATATGTTGCAGATTGACTCAGAAAACTGAGAACACATGAAACACTTCAGAGAGGTGATGATGATTTATCGGTGCATAAAACAAGAGACTAGGAATGATAATATGTGAAGTAAATTAATAAAATAATTGGTTACAGTTACACTCTAAAACACAGGCCTATTATACCAAGTAATTTGTAATCATGCACATCAGAGAGGAAGAGAGGAGGAAGAAGAAGGAGTGTTAGTGACTCACGTTTAGTCTGCTGCCCCAAAGAAACACAGTGTACTTTTCAATAAGGATCTTCAGTCACACACACACGTAAACACAGGGAGACTCTGGATTACAGTAATCCAGGAACAAGGGGGGTATTTTTAGGACTTCATGATCAGAGACACACAGGATGCAACTATTGAAGAAAAGTCATATGACCAACTGGATTTTCTTGGAACAGAGTTAATTACGTAGCGTCTAGCAGGAACCAAAACTAATCAGCTAATCATGCAAGTATAGAGCTACTGGAAGTGTCAATGTCATTAAAAAACAAATCAGCTTTTTCTTCTTCTTCTTAATTAAACTAAATAATATAAATGGTGGCCTTTTAATAGAACATAACTACAAATAAATGACATAAAAATAAGGTATTTCTGATACAAATTAAACAAGCACTAGTATAAAAGAAACTTACTTTCGATATTTCGAAATTGGATAGAGGAACATCTAGCAGAGATGGAGAACACAAACATGATAAAACAAGGCAAAAGGAGATTAAATAGCTCTATAGATATTATTTGTTAAATGTTTACAATCAAAAGGAAGGGAAGAAAACAGATCATAAATTGCTTTGTTAAATACACAGAGATGATGTTGATCATCAGCCATGACAGTGAATACAGAGACAGAGCAGACAAAAACCCTCATTGGCCTCTGACTTTTTCACACACTGCAGCCTTTAACCTTGTGGAGACAATAATCACATTTTGGTGTTTGTGGTTGTTATGATTAATGAGGCCAAAGATGGACAGACAGGGTGAGAGTGAAAACTGAGCCCAGATAACCTGATTTGTAAAATTGATGTTCTTTACTGTATGAACAGAGAATCAGCTCCATACTGAAGGAGAACAGAGTATTTTCTCTCATGTGTTCAGACTTAAATTATATCTAAAATTCAGTCACTGTAGACACACAAAGGAGGGCAGTATATGATTTGAAAAATACTATAACTGTAATATATATATCCTTCCTTTATATATATATATATTTATATACAACCCAAATATCAAATATGCTTTAACAACACCTTTATCTCTATGCCAAATGTCTCAAGCACAAATCTATTTTTTCATCCATAAATACCTCATCAGTCATTAATAAATGGGTGATTATTCTATAATTCATCTTTCAGAGAGCAAAGGGAGTGTGCTCTTTATGTTTTACACTATTAGTTTATGGAGAACAAAGAATCCTACAGTTGTTACCTGAAACGAGAGAACAGAACAAACATAATGATTTCAGTGAATGTTAATGAATGTGCAGAATGCTTTTTTGAAAGATGGTTTTTGAATTTCTGAATAAGTACAGGTCAAATTCTATGTATAAAAATCTGTATCAGCTGTACTTTTTTAAGCTGAAATATTTCCATATTTATTTCCACTTTAATAAAAGTCATACAGTTTCCAGTGTTTAGGGTGTTTGGGTCAAACAGCAGTATCTAAGGGTTTAATCAAGCCTCTTAACCCCATTTTATATCACTATGATAATGTTTTTTTTTTTGTTTTTTTTTAATGCTCTATCGACAGTTTTTGAATATTGTATGAAAATTTGTATTGAGTATGAACATATTTTTTGCGGTGATACACAAACTATCTGCCTTTGTCTCCGTCCATCTGCCACTGGATCCTTATCTCACACCTAAGCCAAAAAAATGTTGTTGCTATATGTTTGAATAGGGGGTTGAGTCAATGCTGAAAATATACTGGCAGCAGGATAAAACAAAACACAGAAGCCTATAATTGTCAGAAAAATGATCAATTTTGTCCTTCAAGTATCACACAAACACAATTAGTGCTCTGACGCCCCCGAGTGGGGAAAAACACTGTACTGTAGTCAATGTTTGTGGACAGAGCTTCATGGCAAACTAGAGATGAATCAGTCAGAGCACAGATCATTTAGGTTTGTATCTGACACCACACAAACTAAAACAAACACAAATCACATATTTTGTTCTTTGACTGAGAGGTTTTAATATGTACTTCCTTCCTTTTCATTTGTTTTCATGAATCATGCTGCCTTCCTTGCTCATAGTTTTAATGCTTTATGCAAAGCGCTTTGAGTTGGCTTTATGCTGCAAACATAAACTTTCCCTGAAACTATACAGATGTTACAGATGTGGAAAAGCTTTGAGAAAGAGAAAAACTGTGCTTTTATTATAATTTCTTATATGTGCAACAACACCAATTATCTTTATTGAACATTAACTGAATAAATATCAAACTCAAAAATGTCAAGTATCAACAAGTTATCAGCTCCATATTTTGAATCTGTGATCATAATGTCAATTACCAAATAGTTGATTGTCAAGCATATCTGTAATAGATTAAAAGACTGTCAGGAGCCTCAAGTTAATATTAAGTTTATGTAAAAGAGTTATATTTATGAATGTGTTTCTCCCTCACTGATAACCAGCAGATTTTCAGTTGTTAATGTCTTGATGTCAGTCTACCAGCTCTAATTAATAAATTTTATTGTATTACAAGATTGAAATTATTCCAATTATAAGAGTAAATGAGAACTATTCAGCACTTTGTGTTTCATTTAAACTCTTTCAGTCCTTCACAGAAATTCAGTAATTACAGTCTAGACATTGGGTACATTTATAACCAGGAACAGTGTGACACAGACAGAAAAATAAGTGAACAAAAGTAAAAGGTTTCCCCTCAATATTCAGTCTGAGTGAGATTCAAGTGGAGAAGGCGTCAGCGCTGGGTCTGCAGGAATGTGAGAGGTTTTCCAACATCAAAGTCCACCACAGGAAGAGCTTTTGTCTCTCCACTTCATGTCCAGAGGGTCAATACCTATTTGAAAATGCTTTTTGTTAGATACCAGAAATAATGCATGTGTGTGTGTGTGTGTGTGTGTTTTGTTGTGTACTTTTCTTCACCTGTAGTAGTTGGGTTTGAACGGCCCGTGTTTGCTGACACCCAGGTACTTGGCTTGTTCATCATTCAGCTCTGTGAGGTGAGCGTCAAATGCAGGTAGGTGGAGACTGGCCACATATTCATCTGAAAAGGTAGGCAAGTTTTTTTAAAAAATGTCAATTTGTTTTTGTACTGTATAAATAAGGAATACAATACATGATACAGTTTTTTATGGTATAAAAGCTGAGGACTTGCCCATCTTCTTTGGCAGCAGGTAGACGTCCTGTTTGTATCGTCCCTCTGGAGCGTTGTACAGCTCTATGAGAGCCAAGGCCTGAAGGTGAAAGTCACAAAACTGAAGCCTCTGACTCACTTCCTCGATGTTATATTTGGAAAATAATAAATAAGATGCTGCAGGATAAATCTGTGATGTGGATAAGATAAAACACATTTTCACACCTGAGTTGTTGCGGTGATTGAGAGGATAAATGAGGGTACTGTGGAGCAGCTTAGATTCAGCAAACGGCCCTGAGAGAAAAGACCCAACAACAGGTGTCAAAATCTAACAGCAGCAAATGATAAAGACTTCTGGAAACTGTCTTGTGTCAAATAATTGCATATAATCTAGTCCAATACAGTCTTCAAGTACTCCTCTATCTTTACTTGTGTCAACCTGATCCCATTAAAGGCTGCATACTTTAACAATGATGTTCATGTAAATCTGTTTCTGTTACTAATTAGCATTGAGAGTTTAATTAATGGTTTTTCTTGCTGTAATTATTCCTCTTCTTGAGGATATCTGAAGTTATACTTGAGGTTTATCTGTTTCTAATATACATGATGATACATTAACAAAAACTAGAAACATGCTTTTATGTGAAGTAAAATGATCTAAATCAACATTTTGTGTCAAGTGATTGATGTGTTTTGTGTGTGATGCATTTGAAATTGGATGGTCTGCACTATGGGGCTATAGTTGATCATCAATGTGTTTTGTTTTTATGCATTATCCTTTGGTGCTGGTATATATAATAATAACAATAACAGTATCATCACCTCAGCCAGCAGGACTATTCTCTTGCCATCAGGCCATATAACATGGTCGACCTGGGGCCTCACATGCTCCCACTTCAGCTCTGTGGTCCGCAGACTCGCCTGAGAAACAAAGAATCTACATTTTAGTATATAGAGGCTTGAACACACATGCGACACACACACACACACACACACACACACACACACACACACACACACACACACACACACACACATACACACACACATACACACACACACACACATACACACACACACACACACACACACACACACACACACACTATATGCATACCAGATCTATCTCTGTGTTGGAGTGTCCCATGTTGCAGACTATGCAGCCGTTCTTCATTCTGTCCAGATGTTCCCTCCCCACCACGTTTTTATTGCCTGCAGATAACACAGAGATGAAGTATAACGTTAATATTGTGTTTGAAAGCTAAGTGAACTGTATCATTAATAACAGTGTTATAGTATAGGAGATACCTGTGCAGGTGATGACCATGTCTACCTGCCTGACCACTTCACTCAGTTTGATCACTCTGAAGCCGTCCATGCTGAAAGGAGGAGAGGATGAGACATATTTCATGATGTTGTGTTAAAATGTGCTGCTGAAAGAGCTCAACACTCAACATCTGTGCTGATAAAAGCTTCCTCTGTTCATACCAGGCCTGAAGGGCACAAATGGGATCCACTTCTGTGACATATACAATAGCGCCCAACGCTTTCAGGGCAGCACAGCAACCTTTACCGACCTGCAAGACAGAGGAAGAGTGGTTGGCAGAGGAGAGAAGAGAGAGAAGAAGGAGATCTAATTTTAGGGATTTTAATAAGGTAATTGGACTTTTTTTGTTAAAAAAAAAAGATGTTGATGACACAAATTATTATCCCAAGCAAGTATACATCCCAACAAGTCTGGAGGGGGTCTTAAAGTATTTTATACACTATTGGGTAGTTTATCTGTCACAGTCTGTTTTATTTTATTACTTGATGTTCATGTTTTATATGTAAAATTTGAGTTAACTATAGATGTCAAAGAAGTTTAGTGAAGTATGGAAATACTCAAAACCGTACAGAAGTACTTTACTTGAGTAAATGTACTTAGTTACTTTCCACCACTAGATTGTAAAGGGCATTAATATGCTGCTGTAACAGCCTCTATTCCATGAAGACTTTCTATGCAATTTTGGAAACTGGCTTCAGGGATTTGTTTCATTTCAGTCACAAGATCTTTACTGAGGTTTTGTGATATTTGCAGTTGGTGTTAGAAATAATCCCAAAGGTGTTAGATTGGGTTGAAGTCAGGGCTCTGTGCAGGCTAGTCTAGTTCTTCCACACCAAAATCATTTCTTCGCTGGCCTGGCTTTGCACAGGTAGTTATTGTCACGTTAAAACAGAAATCTGTCTCAAATTGTTGCCACAAAGTTGGAAGCACATTGTCTAAAATTTCAAATATTCAAAAGAAATATAGCTTTGGATATAGAGCATATAGTGCACATATATTACACTGTAGGAAAGGATACATTTACTGACCTCACCATATCCGCACACCGCCACCTGTTTTCCTCCAAACATAACATCAGTGGTTCGCTTCAACCTGAAAGTAGAGTTCAACACAGTCAGGTTGTAGCTCTGTACTCCTCCAGTGTTTCTACCTGTTTACCTTCACAGCATTATTCATTACCCATCCAGGATTGACTCCTTGCAGCAGTAGAGGTTGTCAAACTTCTGCTTGGTCACTGAGTCATTAACATTCATAGCAGGAACACACAGCCGGCCTGCTTTTGACAGCTGGTACAACCTGAAACACAAGGGGAAACGTGTTTGTGATGTTTGGACTTGTGAACTTGTAGAAGATCATTGAAGCTTTGTGTAAAACTGACCGATAGACTCCTGTAACGCTTTCCTCCACGATGCCTTTGATCTTCTTGAACTGGCTCGGGTACTTCTTATAGATCCAGTGGGTCAGGTCGCCGCCGTCATCCAGAATCTGACAAGAAAAAAATGGTTTGTGACTCTCCATCACCAATGAAACTTTGCTTATTAAACACACTGAACTGGATTTTTATATATATATATATATATATATATATTTGTACTGAACACTATTTGGTTTTTGGAGCTCAAACCACCAAAAAGTTACATTAAAAATAATCTTTTCACATCTATTGAACTAATCCATAGATTTAAAATTTAGATTTACTACAGATTTCAGGGAAATGACAGGAAATTCATATTCATTTGTACAGAAAGTCACATTACAGTTTGTGCTTGATATTCATGTAAACAGTGGACCATGTGAAGAACACAGTATACTCAGTAAAGTAAGAGAAACAATTCACTTTAACTAAAAATAATTTAACATAACTCCAACATAATTTTTTAAAAAAACTGACCTAAAAGTAAGAAAAACAAGCATTTTTGTACTAATAAATCAAAAATAGTAATTTTTAGGGATACAAAAATGTATTGTATTTTTTTAGTTACTTTTTGAGTTGTCTACCATTCGAATGTGGTCAAAACTGATACCACAACTAGAATATTTGCATATTTTATGCTTTGGGTGAAAGAATAAAAACATTTGTTTTTGACTAACTGTCCTTTTCTTTAGTCTCCCTGACACAGATCACAGTACCATGTTGGGCTGCCAGTTATCAGCTCTGAGACAGCGGTTGATGCACCACCAGAAGTCGTCCTCTGACTCTCCCCGCCACGCAAACACCGAGGTGCCTAAGAGGGAATGAGGGATAAAGACCAGTTGATGATCCAAAGAGAAAGTCAGGGAGTATGAAGAAAAAAGATGAGCCAGGAAGAGGAGCAGCATAGACGGTTGTACCTCCTTCAGCCAGAGCTGCAGCCACAGTGTTCTGAGTGGAGAATATGTTACAGGCTGCCCAGCGACACTGAGCCCCCAACGCAGAGAGAGTTTCAATCAGCACCTGCAAGAGACCATCAACACACTATTAGATTACAGGAAAATATTGTATCTTTGGGGAAATTTTTATATATTATGGGGAAATACAGTGTCATAACAAATAAGTGATCATGCAATGTTCAGTGTGTGTGTGTTTGTGTTTGTGTGTGTGCGTTGAACTCACTGCTGTCTGTGCAGTGATGTGTGTGCAGCCCACCACTTTGGCTCCAGCCAGAGGTTTCTCCCCTCCTGCTCTTTTCCTCAGGACCATCAGTGCTGGCATTTCTAAATATCACGTTCAATTTAAGGACGGACATCATGATTCCACATATATTTTATATTATGGCTTAATATTCTCATTTTATCTCCTCTTCATGTGTTACTTTTCTTCTCTGGAGTCTTCTTAGATGGTTGCTGTATAAATAATATTTATTGTGTGTATTTTGTGAAGGTATAAAGTTTGAGCAGTCTTCATCCTCACCTTGCTCTGCAATTTGGATTTCTCTGCGTCCAAAATCAGCCTGTTTGATGTTTTTGATGCAAAATTCAGAAAAGCCCTTGGAGGTCTTCTGAATCTTGTCTCTGGGAGAGGACTCATCCTCAGAGCTCTCACTACACACTGCAGCACAAAAATCAGGCTTTATGTATATGTGATGCAATGTCCAAAAGTAAACATGCTTTAAGTGCAACAGGGTAATACAGAGACACATGATGTGTTGAATAGTGTGAATTGGCAACAGTTTCCAGCCCTAATTGTTGTTTCTAATGCAGTGTTTAGAATCAGACTCCAGCTAGGTGACTCTTTTCTCTGAACCTTTGAAGTCTGAATAAACTCTGGCAGTGATCGACATGTTTGAGAAAGGCTCACAGAGCCGATTAGGACCAAATTAAAGAGACTTAATTCTTCAGAAGACTTTTCCTTTTAATGAAGGTTTAGCTGAAGGAGAAAGCGTGAGGCTAATCCTCAGGGCCTGTAGTTCTCGTGCTGCTGGGATCAGAACCAGCTCCCTAGATCCGTTTATATATCAAAGACATGTGACCAAGCTTAAGAGTGTGTGTGTGTGTGTGTGTGTGTGTGTTTGCATCTTCCATACCTGAACTGTAGCTGTCTGTAGATGACTGTGAGATGGACCGAGACAGAGAGCGGTGGCCAGCCTTGATGGGACGTTTGTTGAATTCTTGTTTCTGCTCAGTGAACTGTATTTGCTAAAAAGAAAAAAGGGACACAAACACCCAGAACAAACAGAGTCAAAAAGCACAAAGTGTCAGCTGTTATTCCCTTGCAGGTCACAAGCGGAGACACTAATCAACTCAATGTTTGAAAGACTTGACAAGATTGCACATGAGCACATCACTTTACATGGATTTTCTTAATTCTTCCACCTCTCTGTTCACAGCCTGCCACTGTTATATATCCTCTCATCTATCTGCTGCTGTCTCACCATCCAGTGTGGCTTTTTGAAGGCTGGGCTGCTGCCACAGGAATCCCACTTGGCCATGTCCGCTCCCTGGCTGCTCACTCTGCCTCTGCTGCCTGAGCCTGAGCTTCAAAAAAAAAAACTGACTAGAGGCTTACTGCGGGGCTTATTCCCTCCTACTACAATCTCCTGCTGCTATGGTGGGAATTTTGACTTTTGTTCTTCTTTCTTACCCATGTGTAGGGACGCATACGCACACACCAACCCAGAAACACCCCTGTGCTGGTCGCACCCTCCCACTAAAACAGACACATATCCAACTTACTTGATGAGGAATAACTGGAAAATAGAGCAAATATACATGTCTGAGTGCGCTTGACAACTATTTTTATTGCATTGGTTCAGTGTTGTATTGTATGTGTGCTTGTGTTGTTGTGTTCAGAGCTGAAAACCCAATAAAAACTAAAATATAAAAAAAAGAAAAAATAGAAACATATGTACTGAGTGTTTGGAGGTTTAGGGTTGCAGGTTGGATGGGATCATTACAGAGTTAAGCTGGTAGCTATGCTTTCAGAAAGGATCAGCATACTGCAGCTTTATCATACTCTTATACAAATATATATATATATATATATATATATATACACACACACACACACACACACACACACAGAGTACGACCCAGTCCATGAGAATGTTGTATAATGTCTTTTCTGGCTCTGGAGGGAAATGTGTCACGAGAAAATAACATCACCACAACATCATCAGAGTTATTTCAGCTTTGGCTCTTTCATTTTTAACAGAAAGCTTGTGTTACAAAATCAGGGGCGTTAGAGTTTAAAACATTATTTAATTGTCTCTGATTTAAGTTAGATTTTTTAAAATAATATGGCATCATAAAGAGGCATCCTGTTGGCCTAAAGATTTAAGATGCTGACTATATAACAAGTCTGGTTCAAAACCTTTGTTGCATCTCATCCCCATCAATTCATGTCATCTCTCAACTGTGCACTATCTGATAAAGATAAAGAAACAACTCAAAAATACTTGAAAACAGACACACAAAGTACTCACAAAGTACAGTAACAGTTGTGTCATTGTTCTCTTTGAGACATTTGTGACCTTTAGACAAGGTGATTCGCTGAGGTCGACAAAGCCAGTCAGTCAGTCCGATACAAAATGATTTCTTACCAAATATTAATAGCACATTTTAACAACACATTTCACATAAATTAATCATTTTTCATTTATTTCTGAGCCTCTTTTCCTTGCAGCAATCCAGTAAAGTGACCCTACTTAAAACAACAGGAGCCCAGTGTGCTCTGCTTTGAGCACTTTGGTTAACAAAAGTTTCAAGTTTCTTTCTTTCTGCACATAAAATCTAAATTGGTCCACTTTGCTGACCTGCATGATTGAATATTAATACAATAAACCCTTCAATCAGAGAAATAAAATAAATAACTCCTGAATTTAAGAAAATTATAAAACAGAATATTAAAACACCAGCAGTCTAATAATTTTTCAGAGCTGGTGTCTGATCAAAGAAAGACAAAGTTTTGACTCTATTTTTATTCTAAGTAATGATCACTTGAATGCCATTGCATGAATACAGCAGGTATTTCATGGCACTTACTCAAGCAGCTGCTTAATCTTTAACATAAAAGGACATTAAGCTGTGAGTTGGAGCAGTGTGAAAGTTAACTTAATGATCACAAAACCATCTCTAACAGGACTCAGAAATCCAGTTTGAATTCAAGCCAGCAGTTACTGTGAAAGTACAATGAAAGCCAATAATTTATGGCCTGAGAAAGTCTGAATTTTAAATGACCTTTTTTTGTCATTTCTTCTTTGCCCTTGGACTCAATTAAGCACAAAAGCTGAAAACTCATAGCTGTAGAGGTTTAAAAAGAAAGTGTCATTTTTAAAGTTTATTCACATATTCCCAACAGATTTATGCTCACTTGTACCAATAGTTGCACTAAATATTTGACTAACTGCCCTCCAAAATCAGACTCCAAAACCTCTCACATAAAGAGAATACCAGTACTTCTAAAACAAAAGCAGTAATACCTTGATGCAGATGGACTGCACTGCCTCCTGGTCCTTGGCTTTAGTTATGTTCACTAGACTGTACTGTTTCTTCATGCTGGCAGAGCGCTCTCACAGCCACCATGCAAAGAAACCTGCAGAGCTGCAAGCTGATGCTGTCAGACTGCAGACTGATTACAGAGTTCACAGAATGACGCTTTACGCCACACCCTCACCCAGCAGGCCCAGGTGACAGGTGGAGAGAGGACAGAGGGTAAGAAAAATGATCTTTGTGAGTTTAACAGTGGAGAACTCTGGGAAAAATATAGTGGAGGGACAAGTTAGAGATGAGGAGGAGAACATGAATTGTAAAGGGAAGATAAGCTTAGTGGAGTGTTACCTGAGGCCACAGATGTGTATGAGTACATACAGCAAAGCGCACTCTGCTCTCAGGGTATGTATTAAATAGACAGCAGAGAGATGTACATACATGACCATACAATCATGAGAGAGTTTGTTATTGAGAAAAAGAAGAGGGCAGTCGCTACAGAACAGAAGAACCAGCCAAGTGAAAAAACACAAGCCTTAGTTGCATTCAGGGACACAGAAGGCAGCTTAGGTTTCTACAAGTAAATCAGACAATAGAGCCGGACCCACAGAATGAGTCTTTGTTTTTCTGTCTGCTAAATGACTAAAGCAGCTCTGCAGGGCTACTGGAAGTCTGGGCTGAAAACAGTCTTCTGTGACACTGGAAGGAGCTTTGTAGATTGGGCATGAGAAGTCAAATTTTGAGTTTAAAAGACATTTACTAAGCATGGAGGATCTAATAAAAGACACTATCAGGTTACATTATGGGAAAAGTAGGGTTGTTTTTGAAGCTTGACCTGCACAATGAATAAAAGATATTGGCTAAAGGAATATATTTTACCATTGTTTTTTTTTTTTTTTTTTTAAATATCTCTTACAAGTCCCTTAACTTTATGTAGGTGCAATACAAATTGTTGAGTTAAGTCTGCTTTGTCTTTTAAGAGGGACAAAAAAGTGCAACATGTGTGAGGGTTTGCTGGTCGAACATTCATAGAGGCAACTAAAATCATTAACAGCCTGAGTAGATGCAAATTCACGCTTCCTGCAGTGTACTCTCACAGATGCACATTCTTATATAATGATCTAGAAAGTCCTGGCAAACTCAAAGTCAAAGTCAGAAAGTAAAGAAGCGTCCATACTCACCATGTCAGTCTTCAGTGCTTCAGTGACAAGCTCTTCTGTCCCAGCCTCCGTCACCTCTTCCCTATCTCTGTCCTGACCCTGAGGTGTCCGTCTGCTCTCTGCCGCCTTCAGCATCTGCAGCACATTTGGGCTACATTTTACCTCCTGATCTTTGCTGCTCTCCTCTGTGGCAGCAGAAACATCCTGCCCTGCCTCTCCATCCAGCTCCGTATGTGGTGGAGGATACTCGTCAGGTAGTGTCAGGTCCTCCCAGGAGGTTCCTGTCTGCTGCTTTTCCTCTGCCATGACTCCACTGGCAGCTGTTGATGAAGTGAATCAGATTCCTACTCAGGTGATTAACAGCGAGACCAGAGGACAGCCCAGTCATACCCTGCCCACATACACCAGATATTTCCTCCTGCATGTAGCATGTTTACTCTAAACAGAGACAGCTCTTAGGTTACTTTGACTAAACGTAAAGTAGATAATTAGTCCTGGATGCAGTGTGTACAGTGTAAACACTGAAGTGAACACGGATGGGTGCCACAGAGTGAAATGTAACCAGGAAATGTAGGAATGTAACTTTTTTCTACCAAAGTGACACAGATGGATGGATATATAGTCTTTTCCACTAAAAGTTTTTCTGCTTCTGCTTAAAAGAAGCATTAATACTCAAGTCCTCAGGCGTTTAAACTTGAAAAGCTGCATCTTGCTCTTGTGTTGTCTTTGACAACACTGGCTCAAATCACAATGAGTGCAAAGACATGAGTGCAACGCAAACAGAGGGTTACATTATAAACAAACAGGCATGCTGATGTGTTTACATTAAACCCCATCAGCATCAATAGTGGCCCCGTGGTGACCGACCGCTTCCCTGTATGCCTGAAAGACGCGAGACTCTGTGAGCTGTGCCAACACTCTGATGTAGAACTAAGCTTTTATCAGTGGAGGGCGTTATTTCTGCTGCAGGAAACCACACCAACCACTTCATATTGTTATTCTGAAAGTGAAGGGTCATTTTGAGTTTACGGGAAGTAAAAAAAGATACATATCAGCTTTACCAGCAAGTTGTAGCAGGTGCAGAAACAGGCACATATGATTACTTCTTACTTTCATTTAAGCAGCAGCTTTTTCTCTCTCCAAGTGACTGAAAGACACAATTCTGCAGTGGCCCTCAGGTGCAAATCACAACAACATAAGTATTATATTAATATCAGTTATTACAAAATGAAGTGTCTGTAAGCCATTTAGAGAATGACTCCATAAAGATCCAAACATTTTTAGAAAAACACAAAAATGCTCATTCTATATTAAAATACATACTCTATAGGCCCATGTACTGTCTACTGCTTCATGTTTGTACCTGAGGAACCAGGAACAGTCCAAACCAAAGTTTTCTTAACATTTTACTTTATCAATTGAAAAAAGAAAATTTTATCTGTTTGAAGTAAACATTCAACTGCATTTACTGTGCTGAAAACAAAAGTATATTCTGATTTTAATGCTGGATGTTGTGAGAATTGGTATAAAAAGTATAAACAGGAGCATCATGTAATTTAAGTTATGATCTTATGCATTTTGTGTAAATTCAGTGTTCTTAGTATCTTTGGTTCTTTGAAGAGAGCTGCTAATAAACTTGGATTTGTTGTCTTAACAAATGATTCATTATTTGTGCTGTGATTGTGTATCTATTCTTTTCTAGCATTTTTGAAAGTTTTTTTTCTTTCACAGTGTTACATGTACATCCCAAATGTTTAACAAATGCATGTTGCAACAAACTGGGAATAGTAACAATTTTCAGGTTTCTACCACTGAATGTGCAGGTTCAGGAACATCAGACATGCTCTTTCTTCCACTAGAGGGCACAACAGGTCCACAGTTTCCAGAGGTCTTTTCTAACAGCTACAACAGAGAAACCTTGCGTTTTTTCTTTCCTCAGTGTGAAGATTTCAGTTTGATTCTTTCTGGTCTGTGTCTGCGTCTTGACGGGAACCAGGAGAAGTTTATGAGTGTCAGACCAGGGGGAGGAGCAGTGGGAGAGAGAGAGTTATTGCTGCATCCAGTCCTCCCCCTCCTGCCAAATCTGTCTCTGTTCCTCATTTCTATTCAGTGAAGGAATTTCAGACTGGGGTGTTACATTAGGAGAGGTATAAAAATGACCCTGCTAGTGGCCAGTAAGGTGTCCACAAAGCTTCTTTATTTTTTTTTTCTTATGTTGTTGTGCCCGAGAAACAACTTTTAGGCTAATATAAAAGAAAAGGGTTCTGTGATTGTTTTTCCATGGGAAGTGCTTTTGCTCTGTCTTTCTTATAGTAGTTCTTATTCTCTTTCACAACCAAGCTTGTGTTTATAATAATCAGTTTTATAACAGAACATTCAAAGTTCAAGTATGCATACACATATAAAGTAAAACAAAGTACAAATACACACACTATATATAAATTAAGAAATAAATTAAGTAAAAAAAAACCCAATACAATAAAAAAGAGATCTCATAAATAATAAATCACTGTGAGTCATGTTAAGTGCTTACTGTTCAGTAATCTAATGGCCTGTTTTTGAGGCGGCTGGTTCGAGTTCTGATGCTCTGTAGGCATTTTCCACATGAGAAGATACATGTGCTGGCTGGCTGATGTCCTCCATAATACTGTAATGTCATGTATCATCATGTGTCATGTGTAAATGTTATGAATGTGTGGCAGTGATATTCCTGTGATTTTTGAAGCCGTTTTTACTGTCCTCCTCAGTAATTTGTAGTTTTATTCAGTCAAGTTGCAGAACCGTACCAGTATGCCTCCAGTAAAGATGCCCTCTATGGTAGTCAGTGTTTTAGGCAGAGGTTTGAAACGTGCATGTAACATATTTTAACTGATGAAACTCCTTGTTTTTGGTTTTGCATTGTAATTTTCACTTTAACCACTTATTTGTGTCCAGGTTTATGGAAAACTTATCTACTGAATATTAAGCAGAAATCAGGGAAACAACCCACATGTTTGTCATTGGGCAAGAACATATGCAGACATCTGAAGACAATTTGAAAGTCTTTGGACTTTGGGATGAAACCAAAAGTAATATCCAGAGAAAAACATGCTTCCTGTATGTCAAATACAACTGAATCTTTACTCACTTTGCTTTGGAGTATCTTTATTCTTGTTTAGAACTGAAGACTGAGCCAGAAAGGGGATGGGTATCATTGCTTGTGTGATTCACAACATTTCTATTTTACCTGTGCACCTACAAAGACAGATGGTTACTGATACAACACAGATTCTTTTGCAACACCTTTACCTGCAGCTACACTTGCAGGAGCTGTTTTGTCAACCATCTTGAATTCAGCAGAGTCAGATTGAGCAGGGTGAGGATTTCCTCAGGCTCCAAATATTCATTTGTCTTTCTTACACAGTGACTAAACCGCAACCTTGTTTTTCTTTGATCTATCATGCTGATCTACTCCTCTGGGTTTCCCTTCTGTCTCTGCAGTTTGCAGTTCCTCATCAGGCAGCAGCAACAGGAAATGGGCAAAAGTCCAGGTCAGTCTCATGTGACGGAGCCAATGAATCACCCTCTATGCGTTTATTCTTTGCACTAAGCAGTTTAATCCAGAGCACACATGAGTGACAAAGAAAAGACACTAAGTAATATTCTATCATTACCTCTTTTATTATTATGATTTTTTTAAGGAAAACATTTTACCATGAAGGAAGAGGGGAAGATATGGACAAATATCACATTTGGGCTCATTTCACAACACATCAGCTTAATAAGAACTGGTTTAATCTAACCAGACAGGAAGCATGCGCTGCACAAACACACTGATTTGCGTGTACACACACACACACATACACACACACACACACACACACACACACACACATACACATACAAATACACATACACATACACATACACATACACATACACATACACAAACACACATCTGGCTGATTTTCCATGTTTCACAGCACAGTGTCACTCCTAATGGTTTATGCAATGACATGGCAGTAACAGTGTTTTTTTTCTACAGCATATTATCCCAGACAGAATGATTTTAGGACAAAATTAGAACTTATACTGTATTACTGTAGTTAAATCACAACAAACAACATACTGCATAAGCTCATATAGAAGGAGCAAAGAGGTAAATGCCCAGTCAGGGTAAAAGCACACACACTCTACACTCAGTACTTCACAATAAACTGCACTCACACAAGAATCCATTACCTCGACAATTATAATACAATGTCATGTCTTTTTAAAATCGTTTAAAATTAAGTTCATGGTACACTTGCAAAAGTAAATACATTGTTTTTTCAATGGAAGTGGAAATAAGATCTACCATTGAAAAATAAATTAAGTGCACAATAAGAACACACTCTATATTCCAGTATTTGTCACATTTTACAAGCTGCATCACATTAACTTGGACTTCATGAGTCAGTGTTTGCGCCCTCATCGTGCGGTGCGTATGTTCTTGTACTGGCACAGAAGTAGGTGTTTGAAGGTGTTTTTGAAGGTGGCGTTGCACAGGGCGTAGCAGGCCGGATTGATGGTGCTATTGATGTAGCAGAGCCAGTAGCCGATGGTCCAGAGAGCGTTTGGGATGCAGATGGAGCAGAAGGTGTTGATCAGGACCATCACGTTGTACGGTGTCCATGTGGCAACAAAAGCAACCAGGATCGCCATGATGGTGCGCGTGACCTTTTTCTCCCTGGAAGATGTGCCTTTCTTTTTCCATCTTGCCACAGCAGTCTGCTTTGTCACCTGGGAATGGGCAATAAAAGAAAGAGAAGAATTTTTTTTTGTCATTGAAAATTTCTAAAAGCAATCAATTGTTTGATAACACCTTTGATATATTATCACCTTCCAAACTTGTTATGGCTAATGTGTTAGCAACAGACAAAGATTAATATTATCATTATTTTGCTTATCTTGTGCATATCTTTGTCAACCTGATGACTGTAAGTCCAATGTTTATGTTGCATTCAGAATAATTAGAAAAATTAGTTCCCACTTGGGAAAATTTACACAAACACCCCTTCAATTTGGAAACAACAATTTGGAAAGTCAGTGAAAATTTTGGTACAAGAAATGACAAAAGTTTACGACACAGAAGTTTACGACACAGAAACATGGTGGATGAAAGTAAATGTTTGGTTGATGGCAAGAAACTTTTTACTAATTCATGTATCAATTATCAATTTTTTGCTCACATCTAATTTGTAATATGGTATGTTGTAGCCGTTAGTTGCTGTCCATGTAGTGTGACCTAGAATAGTTAGAAAAGTTATTTATTAGCATTAACACTGATAACAAGTCAGGTATAGCAATGTTTTAGTGGTTTTAGAGAATGTAATGGTGCAGCAACAAGTCTGGCACACATCTTTGTAGCATCTGTGTTGTTTCCACATTACTACTTAAAAGCTTATGAACACACCAAAGTCAGAAAAACAACTTTCCAACTCAGGAAATGGATGTATGTTAGTGCAGCATTATTTTCCTTTTAGCTCTGTTTTGGTGTCCACCAACTCCTGAGAGAAATATCTGGCTCTTTAGGTGCTAGCTTCACCAGCTACTTTGTCTATTTGCTATTTGGTGCTGATGGAAGAGGTGATACTGAACCAAAATAGTAAACTTGAGAGCTGTAAAGCCAAAACAATGAACTGAAGGATGCTAAAATGCTTGCAGAGTTGAGGGGAGCTGCAGTGTCAAGTGATAATTCTGTGGGTTTATCACTATGAGTGACTACTTTCACAAGCGTTTTGTCATTTGATCATTCTTAATTGTTAGTATAATAACAAGACTAAGAGTCCATGCTTGCAGCTCTGTCAGGCTGAATTTAGGCACAGCAGAGCATGAATAAAATAAGCCCCACAGGGGACCAGGTGGTGCCTCAGTGGGACAGCCCACATCTAGCCAAAAGTGTGGGATGAGTGTGGACCCCATCTGGGCCCACCGTGGGCCTGCAACATGCCCCAGTGGGGTGAGGTGGACATGCCCCACATTTCATGCTGGTAATGGGGCCCACAGTGGGATGCTCATTTTATTCCTGCAGTGGCTCCACATGGGTCTCAAAGGGGCATGTTTGCTGGGTGCTAACTAGCACTAAAATTCATTAATTTTTCAGGTATTTGATTATAAGGTATTGGACAAGTTGAAACCACATGGTGCTAGAGGAGAATTCATTAGGATTTCATGGAAATCCAGCCAATATTTGTTGAAATATTGTTGAGATTTCAATTTGGACCAAAGTAGTGGACCAAGCGAGAGACCAACAATACTAGCAATGGCTAGTAGGGCTAAAATATTGATTAAAACACACATACAGTACAACTAGAGTAAACAAACGTACCTTAAACAGTGACCTTGTGACCAGACTTTGTCTGTCAGCAGCTGAGGTCTCTGGGGAAGGTGGCTGTGTTTGGTTTTTCTTTTTCCCGCCATTTGATCCTCTCTGTGATGAAGCAGAGCCCTCAGTGTCCTTAGATGTTGAAGCATGGATGCTGCCTTCCATTGTGTCCTCCTGGTCAGGTTTTTCTTCCTTGCAAGGACCACTTCCGTTCCTCTGCTGCAACATTTCATTCTCCTTCCCATCTGCAGCTTCCCCCGGCTCCTCTCTTGTTGTGATGCAGTTATTTTGGTTCTCACACCCATCATCCTGGCTGTGAGAGGGACCTTCTCCCAAACTGGTACCTGAAGTCTTCCTGCTGTTCTTCCTCATGCGGCTGCGGCTGGCTTTGGAGATGCGCCAGTAGAGGTGGATCATGATGGCCACTGGCAGGTAAAAAGCTGCTATGGCTGTGCCAAATGTCACCGCTGGGTTGGAGAAGAACTGGATGTAGCACTCACCTGGCCGCACTGTTCTCCCACCCACAATGAACTGCCAGAACAAGATGGCCGGAGCCCACAGGATGAAGGACAACACCCAGGCTGCAGCGATCATCAAGCCTGCCATCTTGGTGCTACGGCGTGCTGGATAGCTGAGCGGTTTGGTGACACAGAAGTAACGGTCAAAACTAATGATGAGCAGGTTCATGACTGAGGCATTGCTGACAACATAATCAACAGCCAACCACAAGTCACACACCACCGCTCCCAAGGGCCAGTAGCCAATCACAATGTAGACAGTGTAGAGGTTCATGGAGCAGACGCCGATAATGAGGTCTGCACAGGCCAGGCTGAACAGGAAGTAGTTGTTGACGGTCTGCAGGTTCCTGTTCACCTTTAGAGAAATAACATGGAACAGGCTGTCAGATGCTAATCTTTTTTTCTACGATGTGATGTGTGTTTTTTCTTTATTTATATTAGATTACCACTGCACAAGGTTGCACATGCTGTATTTCTTCTCTATCTCTCTTCTCCAACATGGGAGCTCCTATCATGGTGTCCAGAGATGGATGTTTGAATCACAGTCATTAATCATGTATGATCAAAACAAGAAAATCCAAACCTTTATAGAGAGCATGACCAGGATGTTTCCGATGACAGTGATCAAACTCAGAGATCCAGCCACCAGGATGATGAGCACTATCTCCACAGTCGTGTACGGGCTTTTAGAGAAGAGGCCGACGTTATCACTACTGCTGGTGTTGGCGGTGTGAGATAAATTCAGAGTCTCCATTCTGCCTGTTCTTGGAAATCCTTCTCAAAGATGCTTCAAGCTCGAGTCATATCTGTGCAAAGTCTGGCAAAGACAAAAAATCAGCAACTTGTTTTAATTATTTTAGACTGTTTTGAATGTGTGTGTGTGCGTGTGTGTGTGTGTTTGTGTGTGTATTCACCTGTCACCACAATCACATTGGCAAAGTCATGTGTAACTTTCAGCATGTAAACAGTTGGCAGGTGTTTGAGTGTTTTTGAGCTTACAGCTCAGCCCAGGTGTTATCAATGGACAGGTGAGCAAATAAAGACTCCCGCAGCTGTGTTTAAAATATATAGCAGTGTCTCACATATCATCTCATATCAGGAATAACACAGTTAAAACTGTTTCAGAGTTAACACAGATGTGGTAACGTTAGACTAGTACTGTAAATACTGCTACTTAAATAAACACTTTTTTTTCTACACTGGCTTGAGTTATATCTATGCTCGAGCTCATTTCTTTGCCAAGCTACTCTATTCCCCTACATCTTAACTGACCGGAAAGTCTTAACCCTGATAAAATCTGACCTGACAGGTTGAACAGGACGATGTAACAAGGTTACCTACACCTTGAGAGAGTTCATTTGAATTTCCCATTCGGCCTTGAAAGCCACAAAATGCGCTTTGAGAGAATCTAATCTGTGCATGAGAGCCAGTTCAAAAATGTCAAGTTGTTATCTTGATCCTGCAGACATAGAAGAGTAATTTCCTAACAACAGCTCTGCCCCTTGATGTGAAAAAGGTCCGGCCTGGTTCAAAAATTGGATTTTCATTTGGAGACTTACCAAAAGTGTGTGCATGCTTGTGTGTATTCGCTAGGGATTTTTTGTGTTTGCTCTTCGAAACAGATGTCCAAATAAACCTTAATAGGAGACATGGTTTTAATGTCAAGCCAGGACATGTTCTCTGAGGCTACCTGCAGAATCATTTCTGCTTTCTGAGTGAGAAACACATGGAAAAAATATTTTTTTAGCACTAGAACTGTCTGTTCTGTGAGTTATGAGAAACTGTTTCAGTGTGTTTACAGACAGATGTCCACTGGGGCCACCCACACTAAAAAACCCAGGCGCTCATGATACTGTTAGGTGCTTTGGATAAAAGCATTGTGTAAACAAATGATATGCTGCAGAGGTACAGAGGTACCTGTTTTTTTGTATTTCTAATGTTTTGTGTATTCAAAAAGGGCAAAGGCAACCAAACTGGCAGCAAAACACCATAATTAAGGCAGAGTATGATTACTGTACAAGAGGAGTAGTTATTCCATTACATTCAAAATCAGGAAACATCAGGAACAGGCCTGCAACTATACACAGCATAACACTGTGATAAACTGATGTTTTCTGATCAAGAAATCAATGTAAAGACACTTAGATGAGCCCATGAGGGTCAGTGTGTACGGGTAAAACCATGTAAGTGACTCCATTAGGCCACATGATAACATCATACTGTACCTGAGAGATGTTTCCTTCCTGCTCTTACAGGCAGATGAAACTTCATTACAGCATCTCTAACTCTATCACTTACTCATCAAAGACCCATTCTGGACCTTTTCTGTTGCAGATGAGAAAGAGCATGTGTGTCTGTGTCTGTGTCTGTGTCTGTGTGTGAGTGAGGGTTCAGTTTAGCTATAATTCTCAGGTCCAAGTCGTGACAGTCTGAGATTCTTGGGTTTTAGTTGAGAAGACATTTTGGACTCATCTGTGTAAGATATTTTTTTAGGTTTTATTCAAGATAAGGGTGTATGCAGTTGCATAAATCATATTGTGAGGACATAAATATGTTTGCATGATCACATTAAGAGGACTCACCTTTCAGTTGGGGACAAAAAGCAGTCCACCATAATAAACGTCCAAGACTTAGACTTACCTAACTTTACTTGCCATATGAAAGGCGAGGACTCCAAATTCCAAACTTTCTCTGGTATTATTGGGCAGCCCAGATTAGAGCAGCCATGCATTGCTTCTCAGACAATTCCTACAATACCCTAGGTCACAATGGAAAATGTCACTACATCTCCGTTACCCCTACAGCTCTATCTGTATTCTGATACACTGAAAAACTTGCTAAAAGATACCCATAACCCATTTGTTAGGTGTACTAAGAGCCTAGTATAAGATACAAGCACACTTAAACACAGTGTCTGATATATCAGGCTTTACACCAATATGGTAGATTTTTTCCAGGAAGACATGATTAGCAAACTTATGGACAAGCATAATGACAATGACATACTTTAACGTTCTGATGATTTGTAAAGAACTATTCAACACTTCTTCAAATACCTACAAATTAGGAGTAACATTTTAACAGCACTTAAACAGTCTCCTTGTAAACCTCCTCCCTCTAGCCCTGAAAAGGTCATACTAGATCATCTTCAAGGTCATGGCCAGGTTTCCATTTCCTATAAAATGATTGTAGATGAATCTAAAGAATCCTTGAACAACAATAGATTGGCTTGGTCTATTGACTTAGATGTAGAAATCTCTGAAGAGAGTTTGCCAAGACACACAAAGCCAGACTATAAACACCAGATTTAAACTGATACAATTTAAATGGATCATGCGTACATACATAACTCTCTCCCTGTTACGTCACTTTGATAATAATAATCCTGATTTATGTATTAAATGTGGCCTAGAAGGCACATTATTCAAATGCCTTTGGAGCCGCCCAAAAAAATCTGGGAAAATCTCTATTGGGTTGCCTGTCTGCCCTCAGGCATTGATTCTTGGACTAGGTCCACCTAAAAAAAGACCATCAGGTGCAAATAAAAAAAACAGTCACTTTATGCTCACTTCAAGCTCAACACTGTATTGCAGCTACCTGGAAGAGCACTGAGGCACCTAGAGTTGAACATTGGTTTAAAAGTCTTTCCAACTGTGTCGCCATGGAAAAAATGACTTATGTCACCAAGGGGGAAATGAGCTTTTTTAAAATATGGGGACAATTTATCAAATATCTTGAAAGTTACCTATCAAGATGTTTTCTGAATAATTGAAAATGAGAATGTTGTAAGCATAATAGTTACATAAGAATTGCAGGGCTCCCGCTTTTTTTTGTATATGTATGTGTGTGTGTGTGTGTGTGTGTGTGTGTGTGTGTGTGTGTGTGTATAGACCTTTGTGTATCTGTTGTGTTAAATAAATATATTTCTCAAAAAAGCAGCACATTACATAAACCAATTAATTTCAGGTTAAGAGTTGGTTTTAGGTTGAGGTTAAAGTTAGGTTTGCAATGTAGCTGTTACAGTGTGGTGAATGTTAGGGTTCGTCTCCAGGGAATGAATGTAATGTCAGTGCAGTGTCCTCTAAGCAGTGGTATTTAAAGTGGTAATATCACAATGTAAAAAAGACAACTCAGTTACAAGTTAAAGTCATACATTGATTATTTTTCTAATGAAAAAGTACAGAAATATTACCTTTTTTTTTTTTTTTTATCTCTGATGCATAAATGACTAAGCAGGATTTAAATGCTGTAGATGGTCATGGTAGACTTAATTTTATTTTAAGTTGAAGTAATTTAATCTATCGCAATATATCATATTTGACCTCATCCTTTGTTTTGTATATGAAATCATAATCTTAGTATGTAACTAGTAACTACAGCTGTCAGATAAATGTAACAAAGTACAAAGTACAATATTTCCTCCTGAAATGTAGTACTAAAGTACCAGTACCTCACAATTTTACTTAAGTATAGTACTTAGTATAGTAAATGTAATATATGTGTTTATAAATGTTTTCACCACTTCTCCCAAGTACCAAAATGTGTGTGTGTGTGTGTGTGTGTGTGTGTGT
Organism: Euthynnus affinis; assembly: GCA_029490765.1. Lineage (NCBI taxonomy): Eukaryota > Metazoa > Chordata > Actinopteri > Scombriformes > Scombridae > Euthynnus > Euthynnus affinis. Next base: position 21,481,445 of record CM055844.1, on the reverse strand, counting down.
GTGTGTGTGTGCTTTGGTATAATTATCTGTGAGAGCTCATATAGACATATAGGCAGTCAGGTCTACAATATCAGGACTATAAGGCTGATATTCAACTTCGCTACTTCTGATGTAAATTTACACTAAATACAAAAAAAGATATGTTTAGTAAGTCTGAGTGAAGAAGCTTTGCTTCTCTTCGCTTCTCTCTGCCTGCTCACGAGTCCGTCCCCACTTGTTCTCTCTGTTCACACTAATAAGACCTGCATTACTGGACCTCCCTAATTGTTATTCAGGGCTACTGGATATGGTCACAGAGGCAAACATTATTTCTTTGACAGGCACAGAAACATTTAGACAATTAGATCCAGCAGATGCAACAGCTGTACCGGTAATATCTGGCAGGGTGAGCTCAGCTTTAAGAAGTCCGTACTGTCTTTGATATAATGAACAATACAACAGTCAGCTACAAGAGTCAGGAGTTATGAAAAGATGAGATGAGAAGGTAAAACAAGGAGCTTGTTTGCAGAGATGAGAGCAGGTGTAGAAGCACATCTGTGACGTTAGAGTACACAGTTTCATCAAAAGGGAAATTTAATGGGTACACAGATCAAAGAGTTTTTTTATTATATGAGTTCAGAATAGATTTGAACCTGATAAATTGATTTTATTGTGTGCTTTGTATTTCAGGCCAAACATGTCTCCAAGTGAAAATCTGATGGACTGGAGATGAAAATTACACAGACAAATTGGTATTAATTAATCATATTTTATGTAAGTAGAGATAGTATTTCTTAAGCAACATGCATATTATCGGCACTGTTAAATTTGTAAAAGCAACATTTGACAGATTTGAAGTTGTTTTTTTAAGGCAGTATTTTTCAGCAAACATTCCTGATGTTATTGCAAGTGTGTCCTGAATCTGTAAAGTGGGAAATTTCACATGAACCTGAGCTTTGGCCTCGCACAGCAGTGTAACAGAGAGAAGAGAAAAGCCACTGAGCCAGAAAGGAAAAGGTGCAGAGAGGAGGAAAAAAATACAAATAACAGCATGACCAGACTAGAAAGGACTACAAAATAGGTACAGGAGAGATAACACATAGAGGAAGAAAACATGGGATGAACAATTAAATATAATCCAGCAGCTTTCCAAAAAAAGAGAGGTGACTTCAGAGGGAGTCCATCTGATGGGACAGGAGTAGTTAATGAGCAAAGATGAAGAAACATAACTTGATTTCATTTCGTACGCCAACAGTATTTCAGGGAGGAGCTGCCTGTTTGAAATCTAATTTCCCTCTTAAAGACAAACACAATGTAACCAGGGGGATTCCTCGGGAGCAGGGAGACTGGGGAATCCAGAATTAGGATCTGATGCTGCCGGCTGACTAAAACCTTTCAGCTCAGGACAGAAATGAAGATAAACATTTAAAGAATGGCCCTGAGGGAACAATAAAAAAAATATTTCCAGTCAACATTGACTAGTGGTTTCCTCTGGAAACTAAAGCTGAAAGCAGAGTGCTGAGTTACAATCAATATATCACATTATATTCCTAGAATTCTCCTTTTGACGTGTCTGTGAGTTTATAGTTACATTTCAGTCTCTCGTGGTTTAAACATAATGCTCTTTCAATATTCCGTTATATTAAGTGACTTCCTCTGGAAACTGAAGCTGCAAGCAGAGTGCTGAATTTCAGTCAATATATCAGTATATCAATATATCACATTATATTCATGGAATTCTCCTTAACAGTTACATTTCTGTCTGTCGTGGTTTTAACCTAACAGTCCAGTATTATTCCTTTACATTTTTGCAGTGTATAATTTTGTCCTCATTGTACTTTGAGCCTCTTTTTAAGTAAATTAAGCTGCATAAGAAGGCTTCACCATAAGGGAATACACATGGAAATCACAATATAAGAAATACATTGTCCAACTTAAATAGATATTAAAATCTGATGAAAGTATCTGTCAGCTGATCCATATGTTAAGGAACTGTATGTTTTCTTAAAAAAGTCCTTACCTGCTGAAGTTTGGCAGAAATCCATTGAGAAATGTTATCTTACCTTGTCTGCAGGGAATGACATGAAGGAGCTGTTCTGGTTTTGTCCATGTTAGTCGCACCTCTGTCGACACACTGGAGCAGAGAGAGAAGCAGAAAGTAACTCGATGTTGATGTCGCTCCTCCTCTGACAAGAACCAGTCTGTGTGTGTGTGTGTGTGTTAGACAGACAGAAAGAGACACTGACAGACAGAGGTGGGAGGGGTTATAGGGGCTATTAATGACTGTTATGTTGTATCCCTAAAGCTAGGGTCGTGAATTTGAATAAACAAGAGACGGAGACAGACAGACGGAGAGAGAGAGAGAGAGAGAGAGAGAGAGAGAGAGAGAGAGAGAGAGAGAGAGAGAGAGAGAGAGAGAGAGAGAGAGAGATGTTTGTTTCAGGACCATGGAGAGCACTGGCCTCTGCAGCACAAACAGACCATATTCTCCTGTGTTACAAAGCTGCAGGCCATCAAGCAGAGAGAAGTTTGAGTGGCTGTAGTATGAAATAAAATGGTAGAGCACTATTAAAAAGAGGACAAAAGGGAAAGGGTTGCACTGATATTCTGTTGCTGCAGGACGTTAACCTTTAAGACTCTGTTGTTTTGACCTTTCAACCAAACCGGTGACGCAGTCTGCCCCAGTTGGTGGATGACCTTACTTTGATGGAATTACTACAGAGAGTAATGGTCCCTCTCCACAATACAATATTGCAAATGAAACAAGGGGCTCGTCATCAAACAAGCCCCAGACGGACATGTAAACATGATTTGAGATGAGAAAATATGAGATGATTTATTGTGGTTGTCTTGGTCTGGAATAATGGCACACTGATCACATCAACATTGGTCTGCTAATTGATTTGCTGGGATATGTTGAAAACTGTAGACTTCTGCACATTATATACATTCTGTTTAATCACTGAGATTAAATATCATATATATATTATTTTACTATTTTCTTGATGTGGGGACATTTATGTCGTAGAAAGATGCATCCAAGACCGGGGACTTTATGTCTGCTGTTTCACTATTTGTCATGAACACAAATCAATATGAGGTTTTGACTCTGTATCTCCACTACATGTGTGTGTTGGTTTCCTGTCTACTAGAGGCTCCTTGAATTTGTAAGAAACTCTGGCATGTGTACATTACTATTATTTATAGAAAGTATGTGAAGACATTATTTTTAGCATTATGACTCACTCTGATGATGTAAGAAAAACAGGCTCTGTTAATGAGGAGAAATTACATATTTTTTTAAAAAAATAAAGGAATAATTTGACATTTCAGTAAACACACTTATACTTGCAGAGAGTTAGATGAGAAGATTCATATCACTCTCATATCTTTACTGTAAATATGATGCCACAGCTTGTAACTTTCAGCTTAACTTAGCACAAAAACCTGGAAACGGGGAAACAGCTAGCTAGAAATGATTACATCCAACTAACAAATAGTCTTGTTTATAAACCCCACCCCACCCACCAAAATGTGTATTTTTAAACTTCGGGTTTTGTATGAATCAAACAAACACACAAAATATAACATGTTAATTAATGAACTTTAGAGGTGTTGGAAGGTGGATTTTGTTACCTTTGGACAGAGCCTGGCTAGCTGTTTCCCTCCCATCTGCAGGTGCCTCAGATCTGCAATTGGACTCTCTTGGATGGCAGTGCTTCTTACTTACCATACAGACATGAGAGTGGTATTGATGTTATCGCATCACTCTCAGCAAGAAAACAAAGTGTATTTCCCAAAATGTCACCTTATCCCTTTAAATGTAAAGCCACTTAATGCTGCTCAGTATCTTTGCAGCCTGGTATATAAGTTGAATATTTTCAAAGTATCTATTGTGACAGCAGAAAAAAATACTCTTTGTATCTTGTATAAAAGATACTCTAAATTGTATTTTTGTGAAATAAATAGGACCACATGTGTATTGTATGGTGGCACTGGCATATATTATATATTATATATACAGTTCTTGTGAAAGCGAAATGTCGAAACACAAGTAGAGAACTCTTTGCATGAAGCATCCTCTGGGCAATGGCTTGTGTAGTTTTAAAGCTTGACGGAGAATATATAATTCATAAGGGTCGTACAGTCGTGTCTAGTCCTTACTGGCCACTGGCAATTACTTTGCATGGTAACATCATACGAAGGCTTCCTCGCATATGGCACTGAATTAGGGTCTGCTTATGTGAATGGGCTGCTTAAAGGTCTCACTTTCATCAAAGGCTTCATCTTTTGTTTTATTGTGTCAGTTGGAATATGTTTTTTTTTCTGAGGAGTTACACGCAACTCGACCTATGTTCAAAAGCCCAACACAGACTGTCATGCATACAGTACATGCATGAGCTGAAAGTGTTCAGAGTTGAAAGGAGGACAGATAGAAACCATAAAGCATGCACTGCTTTAGGGCATATGATCTATGTTACTGCACAGCACCATGAGTGATAAAAGCCATCACCCCTTCAACACACACTCACACACCCTCTCATCATTCATTTTCTTCACACACATTTGCCAACTTTCTCTCTTTCTAGCTGATGTAAGCACAAGCGTATTGCACCATAAGTTCTAAAAAATTATATACTTTTTTTGGTGCTGGCACAGTAAGAAGAAGAACGCCCTCATTTGAAAGTTGCCATCCGCGAGTCTGTGTGCACAAGGAATAATAAAAAAAAACATCTAACAATGAAGCTCTTTCGTCTTCACTATATGTAGTCATGCCCCAAAGGCTTCAGGGAAAAGAGGTCATCTAGTTGGAGCCAAAGCAGCTTTTTGAATGGAGAAGAGCTACACACAATACCAGCCTACTATGTGGCACTTCTGACAGGACATCCCCACATTTTCTGAAATTTACTGGGGCGTTCAGTTATCAACAAAGCTGTGGGATTTGGAAGATGTTTATTAGAAAGACAGAAAAAGCCACACTGCAAATTTCTCTTTGCTTGTGATCTCTGGATTTATTTTTCTCTGAGAATGACTGTAAACTACATCATGTGCTAATGAGCTAATGTTGTTGACCCCTAGACATTTACTGTAACTCTTCCTGGTGCCTAGAGCAAAACGTGACATTATAATCTTTTCTTATGATTCAAAGACTGGCCATAATTTATCATCTAAGTTGGGATTTGGGCCACCTGGACTCTGCTCAACCACTGGCCCTGATATTACATGTAGATAAATTAGCCAGGGTTGTGCCTCTGATTTATTACCATTAAATTAGAGTCACAGAGCTGATTTATTTCACAGCAATGAATAACCTGAAATCTCTGAAAAGCCCAGAAGGTCATCTAACCACAGTCACTACTGTTCTGACTTTCTTTCCAAAATCCGCAAAAATTCTTCTCACCAACAGGATGATAAAATATTCTGTTGCTGCATGATCATTTAAAAAAAACTGTTTTTATCCAAGTTGTGACTCTTTCCTATACAGAAAGAAACAAAATGCCCTTTTGTACAACATAAGGGAAATATTAACAGGTCATTTTGTATAAAATGATAAAATCACAACATCAGTACAGACAAATGTTAGTGATATTAAAGCTTTACATTTTGTTTTACATCATGCACAGAGATATGTCATTTCCAGCTGCTGTCTTTATTTGGATTATGCAATAGTGGCAGAACTTGACAGATGGTTTAAAAAAATCTTCTTTTATTGTGCCACAGAATTTTATTTTCATCCAGATAGTTAGAAGAGTGTTTGAGGGTTTAGAACAACAGGAAAGGTTATATATATATATATGTATATATATGTGTATATATATATACATATTATCATCGATTGAATGGTGATAGTGTTCAGCTCTGTAGCCTCCTGTTGTTTTTTTTCTAACTGAATGAGAAAACAGAACAAACAAAGTTATTAAAATATTATACAATTTACCAGGCAGCACTTGGCATGGCATGCATGGACGGATATCAAAGATATCCATAATAGAGATACTGATGAATTCTGTTAATGGGATTTTCTGGCAATTTAGTTCTACACTTTCATAAAGTTGAGAGACTCACAAGAGACTAATTGAAACAGAATGGTAGAGGAGGATATCCTGACTTTTTGTTCCTGGTATGAGTCAAGCTCCAGAAACACTGGATCAATTTCCAAACTTCAACTCAATAATACCTCCTAAATGCCCACTTCTGTTACATAAACCTCACACATACAGTTTGAAATGCAGACTTTGTGGTAAAAAAAAAAAAAAAAAAATTAAGCCCCAAGCTTCATGACGTCATCAGGGTATTTTTTTTTAATCTTTGGAAAGCTTCCAACAGAGTCACAGAAGAAATTATACAACTGTTTCCACAGGCTGAGGACTGGTCCTCAAGACAAATAAGCTCAACTTCATTTGAAAAATGGAGAGACTTAAATGTCTTCGTTGGGCATGCTTACTCAGTATGCCTTCTGTGAAGACCCGCCCCTACTCTGCCTCTGATTGGTTCTGACCCTGATATGTTTACCTAACCTTAACCATCTCACTCACCATGCCTAAACCTCACCAATTGACCCTCTGGTATCTTCATAGGACCGCAGGTCATACTGGGTAAAAATACCAAACAAGGGTATTTAGTCTCTCATTTGTAAAATTAGATGAGTGCAGTTTCAAAGTTTGTAATGAAATGGATAATAATGACACCCTCCATCTTACTGAAGAGACACTGACATCTCCTCAAGGACTCATAGGTCTCTGTTGAGTAGATGAATAGCCTGTAATCCAAGTTGAATTTAAATGTCTGTTAAAATGCAGTTTGAACCAACTCACTATCGTATGAAAGCTGTTGATTTAAGGCCTTCTTAAAGGTCTCTTCTTCAGCCAATGTTTAACAGCTCTCATGTTGCATTAATTGGTTGCTTTATGACTCTGCTGCCATCTGGAGGACTTATGTCTCACAGAACTGCAGACATCTGTCATGCAGAGTACTTGTCCACCACTCTGTTAATATCAAGTGAGTAAATATCTTTTTTTAAGAGCTCTGTGTGTGTCAAAGTAAGAGGAAGACAAACACTGCATGTAACTGATTGAGTGTTAAAACTGAGGACTACTTTGCCTTTTTTCAGCTCAATAACTTTTTAACAATTTGTTAAAATCACACATAAGAAAATTCCAGCTAAGTGGTTCTTTGTTAACGACTAATGATATAGTTTTATGTCATTACGATATCAAGCTTTTGGTGAACACATGGATGATGTGGAGCAGAGGTCTGATCTATTCTGTATCTTTCAAATATTAAGTAAATATAAGTTTGACAAAAATCATTAGTCAAGATCCACTTACTAGCTTTTTCTGGAGCTTTCAACTGCATCTCTCTTCACCAGCAGATGGAGTTTGCTCAGTCGTCATGGAGATAGCTCAGTTGTTATCACATGACCTAATTAATAGGTAGTTGAAGGGAAGGTGTGTGTGTAAACCTTGTGTCTATTCAAGGATGGTTGTTGTTGTCAAAAATTGTTGTACCTTCTTGATTTTTCTCTGACCCTCCACTGACTTCTGGTCGATGACTTTGACATCTTTTCGTCCACGCTGTGACTGTTACAGAGTTTGATGTTTGATGTGACAATGAAACAATGATTATAACAATGATTAACAATATGATTATAAGATTGAAAATTCTAAAAATGTTTTGCTGCAATCTGTGCATCTCATAGAGGTCTGTATAACAAACACACACACACAAAAACACAAAAACACATAAACAAGTTAATAGGACCCACTTGGAGGCCCTGATCCCTGTGACACATAATGAGCATCAGAGTGCTGATGAGCTGCTCTGTCGTTCCTCTGTTCATCTCACACTCGTGGCCTTCTGAGGCTCCATCACTTAGAACATGCGTGGGGGTGGGGGGCTGGCATGGTTGTGTCATGGCAACAAAACCATACATCCCTCTCCACTAAGAAAAAAGACACATCAGCCTTTGAAAACCTGACTGGGCTGTTTTGTGGCATGAGGATCATTGTAGTCTATTTTCCACTGTTTTACTGCACTGCTGACCTCATGGACTCTTATGTTGTGCATGAGCAGGAAAATCTTTCCATGTTCACTTAGAGTGGATTGGAAAAAATTATGATGCTCATTTGCATGATGCAGGGGCCATCTCCAATGGAAATACTATGTAAAGTGAGGAGATGAATTCTCACCACATCTCAACCCTTTCCCATCACATTTATACATATGACCATTGAGAAAATGACTTCACTCCAGGTCAAACTTTGTATAATCACTAAGGGAGAAAATGCAGCAATGCTCTGCATCATTAAAAGAAACAGATTTTTTTTTCTTTTTTTAAGTCTGAGACTGTGGGCCTCCCCTCAGACGAAGCTTGAACCACCCGGTCTTAGTTTACTTACTTAGTTTCGCTCAATTCCTTGATGCCTATGAGATCATGATTACGTTATTTGATCCCATAGACACTCAACGATTGAGCCAAGATAGCCTGATATTGCTGTTTGAAACACTTCTGACTACATAGAATACATAAAAAAGGTCTGTATGGAAGCATTTATTGTTTCTGACTCTGGAAAAGTGGGAAAATCAGTGAAGTTCCCCAAAACTGTATCTCTGAACTATCTCTAACCAAATAACACATTTAGGCTATTATACGTGACATATATGTTTTTTCACTTCTATTCACTGAACCTCCACTGAAATTGATTAGATATTGCCCATTTATTACATATGATGCATATTAAGGTTTATTTAAACTTTTCAAACAATCACATCTTTCAGAAATGTTGTATCAGTTTCTGTTGTTTTCAGGTGCTTTGGCCTCGGTGCCCTTAAGGCTGAATCATCATCCGACAGTCATTTGAATTCCTGGATGTGGTCACAGAGAAAGCTTAACCACAGGGTGTGACCCTCATTTGTGAGCATCAGTGTATCCTTGGATGGCAGGCCTCCACCATCAGAGCAACTACTCTTTGAAAAGCAGTGTTGTTTAAATCACTTTTAAGAACAAACTCTACACACATGCTTGACTTTAGTGATGCCTCTTTTGTACTGCTTTTTGTTTTGCCTCATCTTCTCAATGTTTACTGTTGTGAAGCACTTTTAAATTTATTTATTTATTTTTTACAAGTGGCATACATTTTCTCTCCATTTTAATATTTCTTCAGAAGTAGAGTACTAGGAAGGTGTAATATGCACCCACACATAGATGTTTTTATGTTTTGTTTGGTGCTGTCAGTTTGTATACCCTTGTCTACATATATTTATGTTTATTTCATTTTAACTGTAATTTTTATAGGTGAAATGACAAATAAACTTTTTGAAGAAAGAGGTGAAGGTAGTTCTCTTTCATCTGTATCCAAATACATAATTATTTTTCCTGTTTGAAGTTGTCAAATTTTCCAAAAGCTGAAACCCGTCAGCTCTAAAGGTGTCTCTGTTTAAGCAGTTTGTCTGTATGAGCGGCACATGCAAACATGTTACAGAGGCTTACGATGCAAATCAGCACTGACAGCATGGACGCAGTACCATTAGACTGATCTCTCTCTCTCTTTCTCTCTCGCTCTCTCTCTCTCTCTCTCTCACACACACACACACACACACACACTCACACACACACATGAAAAATATTGCACACACAACAAACATGTGGTACAATCTAATTGCAGGTGATTTGCCTAGATTGCCGCCTGATTGTCTGCACATCATATTGGAGAATAGGTTGGAAAATACTGTAACTGTAATTTTGAAAATCTGACTTGTTATTAATGAACTGGTCTATAAAACTATGGAAATAGGCTAATATGGAAACCCTTTTCTGGCAGGAAAATTAAATGATACTGTAAATGAAAAGTAATTCATGACAGAGCAGAACAATATGAGATACTAGTCAAAATGTGGTTATTGGTTGTTGGTTTTGACCAACTAAACCAAAATTATGAGATACTAAATCAATATAACAATCAAAATAATAAAATACTTTTGCCAAAATATTGACTTAGTCCATGATAATTTTACCATATGTATTTCTACTTTGATTATGCCTAACTTTCCATTCAATGTTTTCCTTTCTTTTCTTGATATGCTCTTCATCAGAAATCATAGCACAGCAGTGGTGGAAGAAGTACGCAGATCTTTGAATTAAGTAAAAGCACCAATACAGCAATGTAAAAAATTCTCCATTACAAGTAAAAGTCCTGCATGAAAAATCCTACTTAAGTAAAAGTACACAAGTATTAGCAGTAAAATGTGGTTAAAGTATTGCAGTAAAAGTAGTGGTTTGGTCTCTCTGACTGATATATTATTATATATGAAATCATTAGAGTATTAATACTGAATCATCAGTGTAGAGCAACATGTTACTGTTGTAGCTGCTGGAGGTAGAGCTGGTTTCAACTACTTTTTATACAGTTAGTTAGTTTAGTCCAGTTGTTCCCAGCCTAGGGGTTGGGCCCCTCCAAAGGGTCACCAGACGAAAGATGAAGAAAAAACAAAGTTCTGATACACAAATTTGTTTTCAGTTTTTCTCTTATCTTTGTTATTTGGTGAAATGTTGGATCATTTGAACATTTGCTGGAAACCATGTGAGAAGTTTAGAGGGAAAAATCACTATTTGGTGGAGCTGTGGTGGAGCTGACATCTGAAATGTGGCTCTGACTACACACTGCTTTTTGTAAAGTGTCAAAAGTCAGAAAGGTTGGAAACCACTGGTTTCAATGTGTTGTATTTTAAAAGCTTGTTATGATATTGAAATGACTGATATGATGATGATATTGATCTTCATCTGAAAAATAAATAAAGCTGTCAAATAAATGTAGTGGAGGACAAAGTACAATATTTCCCTCTGAAATGTAGTGGAGTGGAAGTATAAAACAGTATTAAATGGAAATATTCAAGTAAAGTATAAGTACCTCAAAATTGTACTTATGTACAGTACTTGAGTAAATGTACTTAGTTACTTTCCACTGCTGCAGCACACAAGTTGTAAAATAAGAAACTTAAAGATCTGCTCTATACATACATCAAACATGGAAAAATACTCTGTTTGGAACAATATGTGTGTCTAATATGGTTTTGCAAATATATTTCATCTCAAAAGTTTAACTGCTGGACACACCATATTTACTGACTCACTGTAAGATCCATTATCAGTGTTTGTGCACTGGAGATGTCAGGTTTCCACATCGTACCATCGGCAAATTGAATATTAGACCAGGATTGGCTTTGAAACCCATTTATGATGTCACAAATCATGCTCATAGGCCCATCCCTTAAAATCTGATTTTCAGTGAGCTCAGAGGAACTTTCCATTCACTCAGCAGATGAAAACAGCCTATTAGTGTCAAACTCTGCACACACTGCATCATTCTACAAAGTGAAGTTCAAACTTCCAACTGTAGGAAGAAGAAGAAAACATTTTTTTTGAGTGGAGCGGGACTTTAAAAAAATTTTTTTGAAAGAAAAGCTTGTTGCTCCGTCGCGCATGCGCATCTCACAGGTATGTGAGAAGAACAGGAAACGAATAATTTCAGACTCGTACGCAGAAGCTGTCGTTTACTCGTCTACTCCTTTTTGTCGTTTTTTTTGTGAATGCTGGCTGTGCGTGACTCATTCGAGACGTAGAAACGCCAGTAAAAGAGCCAGCTACCGCGGTTAAATACACACATTTAAGGCGCCTCGGCTGTGAAATCGGGAGCTTGAGTGTGAGGCCAGGGCGTGTTTGAATCTCAACAGTTGGAGAGACAAACGTGCCTCCTCCTCCTCCTCCTCCTCCTCCTCCTCCTCCTTTACTGGATGCTAGCTCGGTAGCCTTTTGCATGTCGTAGCGCCCGTAGTTAAAAAGTTGTGTCTCGTCTAGATTGTTTTTTTGTATTTGTATCGGAGGTCAGGCTAGAAGAAGATGGGATGTACTCTGAGCACGGACGACAAGGCGGCGCAGGAGCGGAGCAAGATGATCGACAGAAACCTGCGGGACGACGGAGAGAAAGCCGCCCGGGAGGTGAAGCTGCTGCTGCTCGGTGAGACGGGAAGATGGATGTACGGGGTGTCGGTCTGTTAGCTGGGGAGGGACCTCTTCCTGCTGTTGGTGCTGCTGCTGCAAACATTTAGCCAACATTTACAAATCACGTGTTTATGTTCGCTTATGATTCATTTAATTAGCCCCAGTGGCGTTAAATCCGTTAACGAAGTGAACTTTAATGAAACAGAAAGAAGCGGAGCAGTTTGAGACATTTCGGGGCGTTATATTTATAAATGGTGGTGCAGTTAGCTGAAAAGTTTAGCTTCTGCTGCACCTTTCTTCTATTCCTCTCCTCAGCTAATTAAAAATAATAAGCATTAATAAGTTAGTTCGTGATTAAGTTTAGTCGCTGCCGCACTAGCGTCAAGTTAGTCGCTTAAGCTAATTTAGCTCTTAGCTGCTTAACGCTAACTAGCTTCCCCCAGCGGTAGCTTGGATTAGTTAGCAGACAGCTTAACCTCAAACAATGATTGAAATGTTATCTTTAAAGCAAATCTGCTCGACAGAAAATGTGTGAACTGTTGTCGTCAGTGTGGCAGATTGTCTTCAATCTTCAAAGCTAACTTGTTGTTTGGCAGCCGTCCATCACATGAAATGAACACTAACGCACTTTCAGGCCGGTTCACTCCCAAACTGGTGGAAACTACCGTGTGTGTGTTTTCTGTGATTTTAAATAAATCCCATTCATACGTCATAGATGTAGCTCTCTATGGGAACCAGTTTTAAAACCAACCACTCAACTAGTCTGAAAGTCTGTCAACTCAACCTACTTGGCATACATGTTTCCTATTTGGAGTTATTTACAATATTTTTAAATTATTGTCTTTATTAAAGATCCCATCCAGACATGTTTTAAGGCATATAGAAACCTTCAATAATAATTTGACGTCTGTTTGATTTATATTTTTTCTTCACAAAAGAGGTTAACAACCTTTTTTAAATTACACATACTCCTCTAATTGAAAAGGCTACAATCTATGAATATTCAGATATTTTTCATGTCAAGTTTAATTACCAGATACTAGATGTCTCCTACTAAACTGAAAAAAGTCGATTTTTAAGTGTCTGTGTGCTGGAGGTTTGTGTAAGTTGCATGATGGGCTCCCAAACTTGCTGTGATGTCATAGGTACACATCTTACACGTGTATGGTGAGCATATATCCGAATTTTCTAGTGTCATATTCTGCATATACATCATTCTGCAAGTAACAATGAGCAAAACACATTTTTTATTGGAGGTGGACTCTGATAACATTGCGATATCTTGTGTATGACTAATGGTGATTTCATACTTCATCCAAAATAAGGTTAGGTGATCACCGATAGGTGTCTGACAGAGAAAAAACATTAGTATGGTTATTTGAATATCCTGGCATGACAGGTAGAAGCTTTCACTCCCATTTCAATCAGCTAGAACAGGCAAATATATTCAGAAAGTCTTATCACTGAACTGTAATGTAGTCTTTAAGATGTCTAAAACACAGTATTAAAGTCATGGGATGATATAACAATGACTAATCCTCTAGATAATATCAGTATTACATCTCTCAGCTTTATCTGGAATTGTTTAATTTCATGGAAAATATCAGCATGTTCCCTCAGTTCTTCACATTACTGGTATGATGATGACCACCGCTGACTGTCTGTCAGAAAAAGACGGCCGAAAGGTTGCATGGCAACCTGTGCAGCCTGGCTGACGGCAATAACCATTTGTGGTGACTATGTACACACAACAGAAACAGCTAGTGCATGCTAACTGGATGTCTGACTGGGCCATGCAGTCTGCAAGCTGTTCACACATTGCAGGAGTCTTCTGCATCTTTTAGTTCATCTCTGCTCAGGCAGGTGTGTGTGTGTCACATCGTGTATTTTCACACACATTGTCTACACTGTACATGTACTGCGTCAGCCGCAGCAGTCAGTTCTCATTATGTCTGTGCGTCATTTGAGATGGACTTTATTTGAATTTTCATGGTTGTTTTTTTTCCTGTCACGATTTCCTCAAGCACCTGCATGAGATGTGTGGGATTGGTTTGTGGATTTATCATCTGATGGGGCAATTACCATAAGTCTTTGAACACATGGCTGTGTTTCACTTCCACATTTTTGAAACTGGGTGTATTTTTTTCCATGCTGTGTGTGTGTGTTTCTGTACAAGGCAGAGAGATATGCAGCTTTAGCTGACATGCTTATTGCAGTTTACCTCCCACCAGGGGTGTTTGCATTAATGCAGTAATCTGCAAATGACATGCTCTTGAGACGAGTGTTTTGAGTGGGAGGTGTGCCTCAAATGTAGACTGCTTGTGTACTGCACAAATGCAAATCGTAAAGATTTTCATTTTTCCTGCAGAAGCATTTGTGTCACACAATTGCAGAAAAAGCAGCACGGTGGAGATGCAGGCATAGTGTTTATTGTTCGCTGGGGGGTTATCTAAGTCTTATAACCTAAGGTGAATATCCTATCACTTTGGGTTGCCTTGTGCAGGATAAGGTGCTATATAAATAAATTTGCCTTGCTTTGCCTATCAAACATCATCATTGACAGACTTGTACGCACTTACCTTTTCCACTTTTTTTTGTCACAATTGCCGACCATTAAGCCTTTTAATTCCAGCAGTTCACTGAGGTGTGAGTGTTGGTTAGGTAATCTGAGTGTGTTATGATGTTTGCAGTGATATTAGCTTTGTGTCTGTGGTGCGTGGCTGTTTATCATATGGGACGACGAATTGGTGAACAGTGCTCCTCACCGGGGAGCCATGAGTCCCCGCAGAGGTAAGGTAATTAAAATGTTGTGTGCTCAGCTGAAAACATGCCGGTATCTCAGAGGGAGCTGGAGAGGTGTAAAAGAGACTGTGCATCAAACACTTCTCTAGTTAATTCAAATAGATTTACATATATTTCTTGCACTTCTTATCTTTTGCCTTTTTAATGCTGTGATGACATCATACTGCTCCAAGTAGCGTTGTATATCGGTTTCACATAAATCAAATGGTCCATATTAGATGCATCTGACAGCTTTGAGTCCAGCCAGCTAGCCTGATGCAGTGCGAGTTTCTAACCCAGAGATGTTTAAGCTGTGTATAATCTCATTGACGAGAGGATCCAGTTGATAAATCCAATTGCACTGTGACCTGGCTAAACCAGCCCTGAGACGCTTCCTCGCTGCAGTCAGCGACAGTGTAGCCTGTGATGTGCTGCAGTTTAATGTGAACAAAATTCTGTGTTGGGCAGTGATTTGTCTCATGTTGGTGTGAGATTAAAGTTGCCAATATCTCATTAATGTAGCAGCTCGTCCTTGACTGATTTGTTATGATTGTGGGGCAGCACATTGAATCAAAAGATTGATTGCTGTACTTTGATATTGCCAGGATTATCAGGTTTTGTGTTTGACTCTAATCATTTGTCAGTATTTGACAATTGCAAAATCATTCAAAACATTAATGCTACATGTGTGCTGGTGCTAAATGAAACCTTTGTGTTTGACATTGCTTGAAATAACGAAGCAGACAAAGAGTATCTTTAAAAAAAAAAAAAGCATGTAATGAAGTGACCTGTTTTTTGAGAGATTATTGGTAGAGAGATCAGTATGTTGCCTGATTGAAAGAGAAACAGACTCATAAAACACAACCTTTGTCAGAATATGAAAGCAATATTTCACTTTACATATTTATTTACATATCTATTTTTGTCTATCTAGACATGTTAGTTTACACAGTACATAAATAATTAGCTAGAAGGAAGTAACCCATACCCAGTTTATACTTAGCATTAAAATGTGATCTGTAACTGGATGCATTATGTGGAAAAGGGGAAAAAAACACTTGTTAATGTAAGCAGGACTTAGTGGGAACAGAATGCCATTTCATCGGACAGACTACATCTGGAGGTGGTCTGGCTCACATTGTGATCGGATCTCAGCCAGGTGTAAATGCAGTCCATACCTGTGACCACGTTCTTGTTTCTCTGTCAGTCAGCAAGCTGAAAGGTCGACTAACTCCACCTCTTCCTGCTAGCTTAAGCCACAGTTATTAGCAGTGGCTAGCAAGTCTTCACCCACAGAGAATAATTTAGAAATGAATGATGTCTGTTTGTGGCAGCCCTTTTCCGTGAGATGCACTGTTTGCATATTGAGATCTGAACAAACACAATTGAAATGACAAATACATTTTAATACCAACTGCAAATGCAAAAGGCTCATACAGCGAGCACTATAACCCAGATAATTTATCTAGATACACATGTTGATACCAAGTGGAAACTGGGCCAAGAGAACTGGCCAGAATGATCATTTCAAGCAAAAGGCTTTTTGGCAGCATCTTGTATTCTGCAGCTGCTCGTCTGTGATTTATGCTTAAAATAATTAACATCACGTGACTGAAATGACTAATGTTTGTGTCTCAACTGTTGTGTTTCAGGTGCTGGAGAATCTGGAAAGAGTACAATTGTTAAACAGATGAAGTAAGTGTGGATGATCAACATCACATTTAACAACACATCAAGCCGAAACACTTCAATTACTGTTAGCTCAGAGAATCATCTTTTCACAAGTGTTTCAGTCTCAGTGACCCCTCTCAGACCGCATGGAGAGCACACACACTTCACTATATATAGACCAAATCACCTGACACAGCTGTGGTTATTAGTAATGAACAGGTGAGACACCCTCGACACATTTATTCACTGTGTGTGAAATCATTCATTTGTTCACTCATGTGCTATTCCCTATAAAATGGACACTCAGCCATTTACTCACTCAGCCTCAGTGAACACTGAATTGACACTTCAGACACCTTTTTTTTTATCCATCATTTTGCTTCATTTATTGTTACTTAACTGGAATTTTCTGTAATGTAGATCATAATAATCTTTTTTATGATCAAATCCACAATAAAACTACGTGGAGACAACTACTTACGTCCTCTCTTTGTGTGCCAGGATCATCCACGAAGCCGGCTACTCAGAGGAGGAGTGTAAGCAGTACAAGGCGGTTGTCTACAGCAACACCATCCAGTCCATTATTGCCATCATCAGAGCTATGGGACGCCTCAAGATTGACTTTGCTGATGCAGCCAGAGCGGTGAGTGGAGGAAAACAAAGCTGGCATTTAACTGTTCTCAGGACATAATGTGCATCCGTCGCCTGACACATTCTTTTTCACTACTGATATATGGCTCAGTGCTATAAGGGCAACAGTTACTTAGTCATATGTCACCCTTCCCTACTGGGCAGCTGTTTTCACTCCACTCCTCAGCAGCAGCAGGTCAAATAGAGCTGGCAGGGATTCAGCATCACATTCATAACATTTCATTAAAGCAGAGGCTTACGGACATGAACCGTATGCTGGTCCATCAGTTGAGACGATCACCCTGCCGCACCACTGATGATCTTGAATTTCTTCATGTACTGAAGTGCTGCTCATCAACTAAAGTTTAAGTCTTTATCAGCAAAATTTCAGCTCTCTTCCTTTTCTTTTACCACACACTGCAGTTAAATACACTGCAGAGTTTTATTTCTTTCTTCCTTCCTTCAGTTATCTTCAACAAACTCCTGTTTTATTTTAAAAATCAGTTTGTTTTCCCCCTGGCATAACAAGAGGCTTAGTCATTGCCTTCAGTGTGACTGGCCTTGCTCTGTCATCGTGACCAATTTTACACCCAAAGCCCTTTCTTTCCTGATTTTTATGCTGTTATACAGTAGATATCAATTTTCTTTAGACATTTGTAGCTTATAAAATAATTTTATGCACAGTGTCAAGGAGAATAGGACTGGAACAGGCATATTAATTAGTCTCTATTAATTCATCACCTCATTTGTTCCAAAAGAAGGACATTTGTAAGTGTCAGAAATCTCCTTGTGATTTTTTTTTTTTAATTAAAAAAATAAGTTTCCTTCATTTAGTCCAAAATCAGTCAGTTAGGTTTAATACAGAATAGATTTAGTCCTTGTTTTCACAGTCTTTACATATTCCACACAGAAACATACAAATATTCACACTGCAAAGATTATCTGGTATTAGACCAGCTCTAATATTAATGTTTGTGTCTATTTAGTTATTTGTGCTTCTTTGGATAATTGAGCCATAATTAACACTTTTTTCATCTGCAGAATATTAACAAAATATAAATGAACAAACCAGTAACTTTTCACAGCAAAACTGACATAAATATAGATGAAAAAGTTGTAATTGGAGCGGGCCTTGTCTCATCAGGATGACGCAAGGCAGCTGTTCGTGTTGGCCGGTTCAGCAGAGGAGGGCTTCATGACTGGTGAGCTGGCTGGGGTCATCCAACGGCTGTGGAAGGACGGAGGAGTTCAGGCCTGCTTCAGCCGCTCCCGAGAGTACCAACTCAACGACTCCGCAGCATAGTGAGTAGGATACACTGACACATATTGTTCTTGATAGGAAAAACAACTATTCTTAACTCTTAATCTTCTACCTTTCTCTTTTTCTGCATCTTGTTGATTTTTCTCTTCCCAAAGCTATCTAAATGACTTGGACAGGATATCCCATGGTGCCTATGTGCCCACCCAACAGGACGTGTTGAGGACCAGGGTCAAAACTACTGGTATTGTGGAAACACACTTCACTTTCAAGGACCTGCATTTCAAGTGAGTACAACCTTCGCCGTTTGTCCAGTCACTTAACCCTCTTCACATGATCATTGTTGCTCTCCTTGTTGTACATGTGCTGTTCAGTTTGTGAAATATCATTTTATCTCATAGTTTATCAAGTTGTTGCTAACATTCCTAAAAAGAAAATACTTACTTTCATGTCTTGGATCAAATCAAGATCATACAGTTGGCAGTCTACTCCTCAGTGAAGCATCTAGTAATCCTCTTGAGAATACAAAGTGGCTACAAGGAAGAACTGAATGATTATCAATGGCTGAGTTGTAATGCATATTAATGAATGAAAATGTGTCTGTGATCTCTGCAGAATGTTTGATGTCGGCGGACAGAGATCAGAGAGGAAGAAGTGGATCCACTGTTTTGAGGGAGTCACTGCCATCATCTTCTGCGTAGCTCTGAGTGACTACGACCTGGTGCTGGCTGAGGACGAAGAGATGGTAACGCACCCTGATTCTTTTTTTTTCTGTCCTTTACTCTGCTTTTTGAATTCAGTCTGTGTGGTTTCCCTGACCGTTGTGTGTCTCTGCTCTTACTCAGAACCGAATGCATGAGAGCATGAAGCTGTTTGACTCCATCTGCAACAACAAGTGGTTCACAGAGACCTCCATCATCCTCTTCCTTAACAAGAAAGACCTGTTTGAGGAAAAGATCAAAAAGAGTCCTCTTACAATCTGCTACCCAGAATATGCAGGTGAGATAGAAACAGACATACAGATTAGGTGATTTTGTAAGTGCAAACTCTGTGACAGCAGGCCTGCACGTCCCTAAAGATCTGGAAATTGTCTTCAATTAGTCTTTCCTTGAGGCCTTAAAGGTTTTAGACAAGGTGAATTTAATTTTGTATTGGGGCTTTTTAAGCCCACGTGGACCCAACCTTGAGACAAAGACAATGAAAAAGCTGAAAGAAACATAAGCAAAATAATTTTTCTACTATTTTGTGCCATCAGAATAATTTGAAAGATTCTATAAACATATAAAACATGCAGCAGTTCTACACATAAAGGTTTTACCTTTTCTTTTTTTTTAATGTTTGGTTTTTATATTTGTACATCCAGAGCATACTCTTTCACATTCATTCCTCCATTTTCAGACACATTCAGCCTGTCTGCCCCTAAAGGTGTGGCAGTCTCTACAGATGACACAAAGATGTTTCTTTATTCTTCTCTCTGCTCTGCTGCTCAACTGCGTGGGCTGCTTCATGTTTATGAAAATGTGTCCTTGTTCAGTTCACCAACCATCATTAATGCTCACATTTCACACGTGCATCCACGTCGTTAAAATTTAACCAGGTGAAGACACAAATTCTGTATGACTGAGCGAGAAATAATCCCATGCCTGATGTCTTCCTAGTTTTAACATGACATAAACTGTCGAGAACTTTTCTTTGTTTTTAAGCTAAGATATAAGGACACACATCAGTCAGCCTCAACGTGCATCAAAGCCCAATAAATGTGACAGGCTGCAGTTTCCAAGAATTAATACAGCAAATGCAAAACATCTCAGGATTTTTCCTTCAGTTATTCTCAGATAAGAAACCTCAGCATTGTCAGTGAAACAAAGCAAAGCAGATGTGAGTCAGTGAAGTTGCTCTGTGGCAAAAACAATATCAAGCCAAATTATGTAAAACGAAAAGAAAAAAAAAACTTATTTTATTTGTAAACTAGAAATGATTTTTTTCTATTCTCAAACAACTTCCTTTTATGAAATGACTGGTCAACTTAAAATTGATACTGAATCAGATATAATAGTCCCATTTCAATCATACATAGTACAGTTTTAAACTCATTAAGCAGTAAATTAGATTAGATTTTGCAATAAAAGTCTACTAAGTCTTCAACTAGATTAAACTATGTTCCAATGTCCTTGTTTGGTTTTTCTTCTAATTGTGTCCCTGTTGTCTCCTTCCGTCCCTTAAGGCTCCAACACTTATGAGGAGGCAGCAGCTTACATTCAGTGCCAGTTCGAGGACCTGAACAAGAGAAAGGACACCA
Source organism: Euthynnus affinis (assembly GCA_029490765.1). Taxonomy (NCBI): domain Eukaryota; kingdom Metazoa; phylum Chordata; class Actinopteri; order Scombriformes; family Scombridae; genus Euthynnus; species Euthynnus affinis. Next base: position 21,460,829 of record CM055844.1, on the reverse strand, counting down.
AGGAGATCTACACCCACTTCACATGTGCCACAGACACCAAAAATGTGCAGTTTGTGTTCGATGCCGTCACCGACGTCATCATCAAGAACAACCTGAAGGACTGCGGCCTTTTCTAAAGGTAACAAGAAGAAACTTGACCGTCCGTGTGAATGCTGTCAGATTGTCTTCTTTTTGTATGCGCAATGGGTAATTTGTAAAGTTTTTTTTTTTTTTTTTTCAAAGTGCTATTTTGGATTTAATGAATCTCTTCCCTAATAGCAGTGTGTTTGTTGTTTTTCCTCTTTCTGTTCAGGCAACCTGGTGGCCCGCTTACCAAGTGACTTTATTCAAGGGAGAGTCTGAACTTCACAGACACTGCTGGGTGTCACTTTTAACCTCTTATTAACTTATGTTCATCTCTAAAAGTTTTAAAGACGGAGTGTAGAAAAACATTTTGTGTAAAATATTTGTACAACTGTCTATGGCCGGGGATTTTTCACTTTTTAAAATGTGCTTGTTTTAGCTATCATTATTTTTAATTTTTATATGAAAGGGGGGGGCTCTTTTTTTTTTTTTTTTTTTTTCTTGTCCATGAATGAACACTTTTTGTCTTTCGTTTGTAAGTGCTTGTGCCTTGCATGCCTTAGTTGCAGTGTTTTCTTTATGTTGACTTAGATGTTAGGTTTATGTAGATGTACCATTGAACTCTTAAAGAACCCCCAGTCCATATTATCTTTTTTGTTTGTTTGTTTTCTCTGATCATCTTTGTCACATCATTTTTGCCTCCTTGGACAAACCAAGCAAGACCAATTCACTCTACAGACCAATTCACTCTGACATACTGTGAGAGCTGTGTGTAAAACCTTTTCAGATGTGCTGTTTGCATGTGTGCAGCGAGTGGGAGCTTTGTTTCGATTGAGGCCAAAAGCCTCTGAGTGATTCGGCATGCATGACCTCTGTGTGTGTGTGTGTGTGTGTGTGCGCCTGTGTGGATGTGAGCACAATACAAAACAAAGGGACTTTATTCCTCTATTTGTCATCCTCTTTCAAAGTTTTATTTTTCTAAATGACCAAAAAGAAGCTACTCTAATTAATCTGTGCACGTTGTTGGTGCGCCGCTACAAACTGTAACATTCCTGATTGAATCATGACTTAAAGAGAAGCTTTGAAAAGAGGATGCCAATGGCGGCCTTGTAGCAGACAGTAGGACCACATGTAGATCTGTGTTCAGTGCATAGACTGGTAGCTGGGTACAAGCGCACTGTTATTGATCATGATCTGTGATGGTTTCAAGTTACATATCCCCCCTATAAACCCCAGCCCCCTGTTTCCATTGGATGGGGACATTAGTGGACTAATCTCCATGATTTTGCTAATAAAAGAGCTGCTATGGTGAAACCATGGCATCTTATGCAACAAACACTTTTTTCTCATGTCTTTATTGTTTTTGAAATTTTCAGTAGAACATCTGACTGATGGTGTTTAACATAAAATGCTGCTGACAGTCATGTACAAAAGTGAAACAGAAGAAGGAAAAAAATAATAAACGTTATTTATATAGCACTTTTCAAGACAGTTACAAAATGCTTCACAATAAAAACAATACAAAACACAAAGGTTAAAATGAATTAAAATGACATTCAAATGAATTCAACAAAAAGCTTTCCTTTTTTTTTTTAAGTGATTTTAAACGCACAATATGTAATTTCAGCCGCTAGGGGTCTCTCAATCAAAACAATAACAAAAGACGACGTGTGATGACGATGTGAAGTAGCAAGGGATCATGGGAGTTGTTGTCTTCGTTGTTAAATAATCAGCTTCACCAGGATAGATTACTCCGAAATTCATGGTTCAGGGTGTTTTTACCAGGAGCCGAATTATCCGCAGAGGTCTCCTCCTCTCCAGAACAAACGGACCCGCGGATTACAGGTAAAAACACTGAATAAAGCAGTTTCATCTAAGAGATCGGTGTTTCTCCGACGATGTACGGCAACCCACGGACGTCAGATCCAGGCTGTTAGCTGAGCTGCTGCTAACACTTTAGCGGTTTATATCTCTTATAACTTTTCATTCAGACGTTCGTCCGGTTTCTCCCGGCAGCCGAATTATTCGCAGAAGTCTCCTCTTCTCCAAAAACATACGTACACGCAGAATAAAATCGTTCAAATATTAATTAAAGCTGTTTTACATTAAAAACCAGTGTTTATCTAACAATGTTTGGTGACCACCACACGGCTGTTAGCCGAGCTGCTGCTAACACTTGTTCGGCTTTTTCCTATGGCTTTTTCTCATATAACGTAAGTTCCAGATATTTGTCCGGTTTCTGCTGGGAGCCGAATTATCCACAGAAGTCTCCTCTTCTCCAAAATCAAAAGTACATGCAGATTAAAATAGTTAAAAAATACCACTAAAAGCTGTTTCACCTAAAAATCAATATTTCTGCAGTTGTTTGTTTTCTGGAGGGGCTGTTAGCTGTTGCTAACATTTGTTTATCTGAAACGGTCCGTTACTGTAATTAAATTATAAATTTCTCTGGGTTTGAAAATTGTTGGAAACATTTGGGATAATGTAAGTACACAACTCAACAACATATATAACATAGGTCTAGTTGTTTTTAATATGGAATAATTACATATTATACCCTTAAGGTGGAGTGAGAGTAATTACAAAAACACTGTTGACACGTGCCTACGTTATAGGCTCTGCTGTAAAACGGTCGATAAATTGTTTTTAGTGTCACAATCCCGCGAAATAACTCGTTACACTGTAGTTCTTTCGGCCCCATAGCATTTGAAAATCTAGAAGAACCACATAATTAAATTATCTAGCTAACCGGAAGTTAGGCGCTGGGCTGTCGTAAGTCTCTGGTGCGCAGGCTCTTCCCGTAGAGCATGCGCAATATGTATTCATCCGGCTAGCGCGGGAATGTCATACCCGACACAAGATTTAAAAATTCGGTATACTGCGTGAAATACGGGGATATTTTGATTGTGAACTCGGTTGGCAAGGACTTAAATGTTACAAACGTGCATTATATGGAAAAATTCCACACTGCAGGTTCAAAAGACGAAACAAAGTTTTCAACCCTGATCTCATCAGGGAGGTCATCCCAAACTCTAGGAGCCCGAATTACAAAGGCTTTATCACCTTTGTATCTCAATCTGGACCTTGGAATAACAAGAACAACACATCAGAGAATTTCAGAGAGCGTGCAGGGACATAGGGCAATAAGAGATCTGATATATAACCCGTGGCAAGGCCTCTCTGGGTAACGATAAAATCTTGAAATCAATATGAAAAGCAACAGGTAGCCAGTGTAGAGAAGACATGATCGGTAAAATGTGATCATGTTTCCTAGTCTGAGTTCAAATCCTGGCAGCAGAGTTTTGGATGAGCTGGAGGTGGGAGAAGGATTTTTTTTTTTTCACTGATGCCAGAGAGCAAGGAGTAGTCCAATTGACTGGTATTGACAGGGTGGATGACAGTTTCCAGGTGTTTGGCAAAAAGAAATGGTCTAATGCTTGAAATGTTTGAGATTATGAAATCAGGATTGAATCATTGATTGAACATGTCTGCCTAAGCTGATGTTTTGATCAAAAATGACAACAGGATTTCTCCAATGCTGAGTTAGTGAATGGGTCAATGAACCAAGACTGTTGGATATTTGGGTATTTGCACTATCTTGATATATGATCAGTATCTCTGTCTTATCAGCATTTAGCTGCAGGAAATTTTGGGTGTCATGATGGTTTTGCAGGTTGACAGTGTTCTGATAGTTGTTTGCAGGTTCACAGCTTATATAGATCTCAGTATCCTCTGTGTAAAATGGAAACCGATATTATGTCTACATATCAGGAAGCCTAGAGGGAGCATGGACATGGAAAAGAGGACTGGACTGAGCACCGAGCCTTGGGGCACCCAACAGTGAACACCTCTTGCTGCTAACCTGGATACCAACACAGAAACGCCTATGAAATGATAAGTCAATCAACTGAAAATTGAACGGTAACTATTTTGATAATTTGTAAGTCGTTAGTCATTTTATAAGCAAAAATGCCAAACATTTGCTGGTCAAATGTTAAGTATTTGCTGTTTTATTACATGTTAATATATTTGTGTTTTAGAACTTTGTTTGCACAAAAGATATTTGAAGATGTCACCTTGGGCTTGGATTTTCACAATTTTATGTCAATTATTAGACCGAGCGATTAATCAAGAAAGTCACAGCCAGAGATATACAGTAATGTAAATAATTGTTTGTTGCAGCCCTACCACTTAAATCACATTTGATAATTGTGGGTTTAATCATTTGAGTGTCTCATACCTTCATAATGATAAAAAAATAACAATATTTCATTCATGAAATGATGCTTTACCCAATATATGTTAGCAGAGCAACAATTTAAACAACAGTTAAATTTCTACTGTGATTCTACCGTGATTTAAAAAAAAGAAAAGAATTGGTGACACTTGAGCCAGTTCCACTTGCCAAAGAAGGCAGAGGGATACAGCAGAAAACTTCAGTAATAGCTAAGTGAGTGAACCTTGAGTTTATAATTTATTTTTTTTTTATCAGGGATTCATGTGTTCCCAAAATGAAAAATGACCTTCCTTGCTCAAGTTGAAACATCAAAATACATTTAAAAGGAAGACAACTATCACCACCATAAACACTTTTATTTTAAAAGATGACTGTGGTGTGATATTAACATATTCCCGGGTAAAAGCAAATCTAATAAGGTTTGTTTTTAACAGGCATAGGGCTAAAAAAAAAAAAAAGTCAGCTGTTGATGTAACAAGATGTTGCTCTCTTCAAATAGAGACATAATTTCACAGTTTGGATCCAAAACTACAGAAAGCACACAGTATTTTAGTTTTTGGTTTGGTGAGTAGCAGATAATATGTTGCAGTTATCATGGCACAGGGTGAAATGTACCGGAAGTTGGCTGAGCATTTCTATGGAAGCCCAGTTCTGGTGTTACATATTGACCTGTTATCAGGCCCCTACAGTGGACCAGGAACATCTATGCAGGTAGAAGTCAGGGGCAAGTCCATGAATCCATTTATAGATATTTAGAAGAATTTACATGTTTATCCTAAAACTAAATGGAAGGCAGCAGGAGTGATATTTAGGAGGATTTAATAGCATCTACCAGTACTGTTGAAAAGTAAATAGTTCCCTCTAGTGGACACAGGGAGTACCTGCATGTACTGACCAACACTGATGACTGCTTGATGGTCATAAAGGAGACAACTGAGGAGGATCTAATCACCAGTCTTAATATAATTAACATAGATTGTTCCTGACAAAGATGTATTGGCCCTTTATACAAAATCTCCATTGGAAACGCCCCAAGATTAGGACTAATTAATCCTGAGCTAGAGGGAGAAAGTGATTTTCTACCAAGCTGTGGTGATTTAAAACAAGAACTGTGGCCCAGAATCTTTTCCAGTATTTATGAGCCGATCAACCGTTGAAGGAAGAGAATTAGAGCTAGCGATAGGATTATCAGAACAACTGTCACATTACAGTCTTTTTTTATTTTTTATATTTTTCATAAACACTGGAATGATGGCAGCTAACATCCTACAAATGGGTCACAGCTGTGCCAAGGCTGACTCCTGTCTTATGCAGACTTAAGCCATCACTGCTCAAGCACAATGATTAGGCATTAGCTGAGAGGACACTATTTTTGGGAGGCATTGTGTGATTTAAAAGCTAACTGCAGAGTCATTTAGCTAATCCCCAAAGCCCTACCTGGGAGATCAAACAGTGTGGATATGAAGCTTCTTCAAAACGCAGGTATGTACTTGAAGAAAAGAGGAAAGAGTGAAAGAGAAGAGGATGATGATGCTAACGATGGTGATCAAAGAGCACATCACTGCAGATTGCAGCTGACCAGAGAGTCCAAGCAAAAGGAATCCACACTACATATCTCACCAAAAGAAACTGTGTGTAATAACTACCTAATTTTTGATCTGTAGCCTAATTGATCCATATATGCCACTTAAAAGATTTCACATCTGAGAAGACTGGACGATGTAGTGAGTTTTATCAGTGTGTTCATATTACAGCCTGACTGACACTGCTGATAATGATGTTTGAAAATCTGATAAAGATATTTAAGCCCATATTCTTTTTATAACATAAACATGTTGAGCAGAGAATTAAGTCACACTACCCCTGTGTGTGTTGTTATCTGAGCTTCTCTGTTCTTTGTTTTGCTAGCTAGTTCAGCTGTGTGTGCATGGTAGTGCATGTGAGTCCCTCCATGTCTTCTCATGTCCATTTTCAACATGGCGGCCAGGTCACAAATCGCTGAGACTCTAAAACAGGGTCAGTCAGATGATAATTCTTTGTAATTACTCACAATGAGTGATCCCTTTCACATTATACATCTGAGCCACTGTTAACATAAAAATGTTGATTGGTGCAGCTTTAAAAAAAATGATGCTCAAATATGTACTGAGCGAATGCAGAAGATATATTTGATCTTCTGCATTTCAGTACTGCAATGTCTTATTATTTCTTGGCAGACATACACACATACAGGTGTTTAGTACATGTATGAATGAATCTTTAACCCTAAATCTTGAGGTAAATATACTAAATCCCCAAATTTTAAAGCTAAACGAAACGTTTTGAATCAGCAAAAATCTTTAGTTATCTTTAGTTTCCACCTCCAGCCAATGCAAATGTATCTGGGATGATATAATATCAGCTGATATTAGCCCGGCTGATTTATCAGTTGTACTCTGCTGAGCATGCCTGTGAGGTTTGGTTCGGAGTCAGTCTGGACTTTCCACAGGTGTACTTTGCCATCACAAGTTTCACTATATAATTAAATCTCATTGCAAGCTTGGAGAAAAAGCCAACTTGATTTAGTTGCCAATTCCCTAAAGCCATTCAGTCTAATTAACTTAGTCTCCGTGTGTGTTGCGTTTGGGTGTGTGCGAGTGTGTGGGCGCAGATTTGAAACTGATTTTTAACTGCTGCTACAGTCCAGCACACCCAAGGGTCTCTCACTGGTGCCACTGTATTGCTTATTCAATTGTATTGGTTTAAAATGTAATTTTAAAGTTTAAAATGTCTTTGAAACATAGTTAATGTCTCAGTAGACAGTAGATGATAGTTAATATGTTTGTCTGCAGCCTGTTTTCTCCTTTAAAGCTATGACACATCAGTGGATAAAATAAAGATGTTAAAAGCGGGAAGAGTCTCTTCACCCTGTTGAGATAGTATGAGTGTTTATGTGAAGGTGACCCTGCACCCCCTCGTCTTTGCCATGCAATAAAAACAACTTAGTGTGCATTTCTTTCCCAACAATAAATGCACAAAGCAGAGAGTCAATGAGGGAGGCAGTGAGCTAAATCCATATAAGCTCTATTGAAATTCCCCGTCTGAGTGCGCAGACTGCCTCGCGTTATTGTATTTTTGCCTTCTGTTGTTGGCAGTCTGCTTTAGGATGCTCATTACTTTCTGTCTATAATGATGATATAAAGTAATATCCTTTTTCCCTTCTTCCTCCCCTCACCCAGTGTGCACACACAGGGTGCAAATATATTTACAGACAGTCTGGGGAAGCCTGGACTGATGCTTTTGGTGTGCAGAATCACACTTAATGCTTATTTCATTCATACTTGATGGAATTGCTGTAGCTGATCAAGCTCACAGTTTTCAAAGAGTGCTGTTTTCTCTGAGCCATATACACCACAATGATGCTCAGACCAAAGGGCTTTAGTACAATGCTGTTAAGGGCTCATGTAAGCACACCTCCTGCTAACACTGAAGTGTGAGCGGCCACCCAGACGCTGAAAGCATTCGCTGCACCGTATCCTGTCAAGACAAAATCTCAGAGTGCCGATGAGTCGATTGAAGTGACTCCAAATTTAGATGCTGCAGCTCAAAGCTTTGACAGCTGATGGATTTTCTTTTTGTTCTTCTTTCACTTCTATTCTCAAAGGACGATCCAAAATAATGAACTGCTCTGATCTAGATATAGATAGACGAGCATTGGGAAAAAAAATTAGTGCATGATTTATCCTGTACACACAAAAAGTAGTCCTTATGTAACAAAAAACAGCTACAAGGTGACAGATTTTTATTCTATTTGAAGGCGACATTGAATGATTTTTCCTTTTAGTACACCTGTAAACCAGAGAGGAGTTAATCCGTTAGTGTGGTGTTTTGTTGGAATGAAAACTTGCAAACTTTCAGTCCTCCATAGTACATGCTCCCTCAACTCTGAACTACATTTTTGGTAGCTACAGTCCTCTTAAAGCTGCAGTTCTGGCATCCACCAGAGGAGGCACAAATAAAGCAAAGCAGGGATTCATTTCCCCTCTGGATGTATAATCTCCTAATCCAGCCAGTTTCAGGATTAAACCAGTACTCTTTCTACAGTGTAGTGGTCTTTAATAATCATCTAGTCTGTACCATCTGCTTAGAATTAGTGTCACAAGCATCTGCTGTTAAGAGAATGTACAGTATGACCTAAATGTCAAGAAATTGAAGTAAGTAAAGTGACATTCGAAGTGAATCCACTGCTCTTCATGGATTATTTACTGGTTGCAAATGCACAGAGGTTGTATACTGTAATATTGTTTGCTAGGGATGATACTCACTATACAGAAGCACATGCATGTCCTCAAAACACACTCTCTCTCGCAGGCGCTGCTGAGAGTGGCAGTAAGAGGGACTGTCATCCTCAGTAGATTTGGAGGAGCAGCTCTTGACTTATGTGTTAAATATTGAATGAAACTTTACTTCACTGGCCTCAGAGAACCGTGCAACCATGAAATAGTAATGGCAACAAAAGGATTTGTCATTCTCTGCTGGACTTGGATTTATGTCATCATGGCAATTACGTAATGGTGACCAGCTTGAAGAGGCTGGAGTTTTTAAAAACAGAAGTGCAGATGCTGAATGTGGCTGTTTTCACATTACAACTTAAAAAAAAAAACTGTTGTAATGAAACAGAGTTCATGCTGTAGTGGTAATGTGGACGCTGCTAGTACCGCATGAATGTTCTACTGTATATGATAAGTGGTGTAGGTAGGCCAGATTAGCCCAATATGAGGCTTTGTGGCAAAAATGTGCTGTGGCCCCCATTTAACCCTGTCATCTGTCCCACTCTCTTTTACTGTAAAAGCATTCAAGTAGCTATAATAAGAATAATTTTACATCAACAATGAATCACATAACTACTTATATATGAGGCGGACGCTCGTAATGCTGAACTCAGAGAAAAATAACCCAACTCTGCACTTGCTCTTGGCTTTATGTAACACTTTAGCATCTTTCAGCTCATTCTTTTGGTTTTCTGGCCTACGGCTTTATTGTTTTTTGTTTTTTTTCAGTCTCACCTCTCTCATCAGCATTGTTTCTCACTGCAGTAAAAAAAAGCTCTAAAACCCCTACTGTGCCCCACCTGCACAGGACCAAATGACAGCCAGAGAGAGTTAGCAACTAGCATGAGAACATATTTGAGTATTTATTAGCTAAAAAAACAACAACTTTCCCTTAAGGACCAAACCAAAGCTAAAAGGAGGGTGAATGACATAAAGAAAAACTCCAAATGAATGCTAATGTTTCTCCGTAGCTGCACTGTGCTTACATAGGCAAATGTTTTCTAACAAGTATAATATGTCAATGTTGTTTACAGCTTGTTTTTGCTGCCCGAGTGGCCAGAAACTCAGTGAATACAGGTTTTAAACTAGTTTAACTGAGGGGCCACTCTACAAGATGGATACTCAAGATTAGGTAATAATTTCCATCATTTCAGTTTTTAATGTGACTTAGCAGTTCATATACTAACAATTATATTTGCAATTAATCCACAAACTGAGTGCTTTTGGCCTCCCTGAGGGTCTGGGGCCAGTTTCCATGGATACACACAAATCTAGATTGCATATTCCCTGAAAAGTAATAATATCATAAAGTTGTTTCTCTCGTTTGAATATAGTGTTCTTCTAGGTTTGATAGGTTGCTGCATAGTAAGCAAAAAAAAAGTCTTGAGTACGATTTTCCCGATTTGTCCCGAACAGGCTTGCAGGTAAATCAAAAGCTATAGGCTGAGGTGTATCTATAGAGTATAAGAAGAGTAAATGTTCCTCCTACATGTAATTGCTTGTGTGTGATCACAGTGAGCCGGAGGAAGCGCCCCTGGCAGTGTAGTGGGAGCGAAGCGCCTCCTGTTATTTCCCCTCCTCTCCATCCTTTTACGCCGAACCAGAACCATTCATCTCTCCCCTCCTTCAGGCTTCACATCCGGGTCATCCGCCAGTATCTGTCTCTTGCGTCTGTGTGTCTGACAGTGTAATAATTATTTCATCCGCCGCCGTGCTGTACTGCAGCCCTCTGCCCGACTGCGCGGCTCGCCGAGCGGACACTGCGCCTGGCGTGCACCGGTGATGATGGAGCCACGGGCGCTGTGAAGCTGCAGCCGGTCGCACAAAGGCAGGGATGACACGGTAGGAGGCTTTTGTATGGGCCAGCCCGCGGTGATTAACTCGCCCTAACGATGTCTAAGAGCCTCAAGAAGAAAAACCACTGGACCAACAAAGTCCACGAAGCGGTGATAACCCGGGGAAAGGAAGGAGAGCTGGGGTTCGAGCTGAAGGGGGGCGCGGAGAACGGCCAGTTCCCCTACTTCGGCGAGGTGAAACAGGGGAAGGGACTGATCCAGAGCGGCAAACTGGCCCAGGATGAGCTGCTGCTGGAGGTCAACGACATGCCAGTGGCCGGGCTCACCACCCGGGACGTGCTGGCTGTGATTAAACACTGCAAAGACCCTGTCCGCTTCAAATGTGTCAAACAAGGTGAGACATGATGAACATGAGAGGGGCCAGGAGCGCACAGCCGCGCGGATTTAAGAGGCGGGGAGGACTGTGTGTAGTGTTTGTGAACGTGTGTGTGTGTGTGTGTGTGTGACTGGTGTGATTAAGATGTCATTTGTGCAGTCATCTGTCAGTCTGCACTAAAGGGAGAAGCCGTGTGTTTAGGTGGACAAAGCTCAAACCTATGCTTAGGCCTGTTTTGTTGGTGAAATGTAATTACGAGCCGCAATGATGGGTTCAGTCCACCAGGATCAGTAACTATAATGATTATATCGCAACCGGGAGCAACCGCCGTTTGTTTATCACAGTGTCGCTGGTTTGATGCCACAGCCTGGAGGGGGTGTGTCCGTTTAGGCGTGATGCCACAGCCTGCGGTTTTCTCCTTATTTTGGTCGAAAAGACAGGGCTGGTTTCAGCAAACAGGCCTGCGCCGAGGATGAAATATTTTTCTGTTGCTGCTGTAGACAGACAGGCTTCACAAAAAAACACAGACTCTGCTGGCTGCCTGTCCACATTACCACTACTGTTATTACTGCGTAATTACGCACTGATTGGGGAAAAAAGAAACCTATGTAGCCTATTTACTGAAGAGCCTGCGGTCATATTGATCAGATCTGGTTCTGTAGTCAACATGGTTTTGCTTTAACTCCCGCCCCCTCTAAATTTCACACACATACACACACTCACAAACTGTTTTGCTTATGAAACCTTCCTGAATTCAGAAGTGGAACATAATTGTCCAGGTCTCTTGGAGTCATGGTTTGATGAGCCTTTGAGTGTTTTGTTATTGTCAGCTGTTGCAGTGTTTTGTATAATTACCGAGGCCTCTGAAGCTGGCTTGTTGTGATGTTTCTGAGCATAGCTGTGGGGTTTATGGCAACAGTGTTGACTGAGTGACCTGCTTCTGTCAGCCAGTGTAAAAGCCGACAGGGTCTCTGTATATGACTAGAACATTGGATTGAAGGAGCAGCGGAGGAGATAGTTATCATCACACCCTCCGAGGCTCAGTTTAAGTCCTAATAACTGGCTAAAAGGGGCTGAGTTCTCAGCCATGAAATGAGCATTACAGTGGCTTCTTTCTGGGACACGAGTAAAGCAAAAATCAAACACTCAAACCGCTTTTTATTTTTGGACATTGCAGAGTTTGCTCCGAGAGGATTTGTCTTCACACTCCTCGCCTGACTGCTCGCTCTCAATCTTGGTGTTTCCACGGGTTGCGTCAATGTGATTGATTATTGAGTTAGAGCTGCTGACAGAGTAAGAGCACGATCTTGTGATGTGTGAGGGGTTAAATGCTAATGCGCATGTATCTCAGACAGGTCTATTCTCTCCCTCCTTCCCTCCCTCTCTTATCCATTTAAACATGAGTCTGTTTAACTACCCACATCACACTGTTCTCCAGCTGAATGTGGTCTTTGCGAAGAACGTCCTTGAGCACTCTGCTGTTTGTGCACAGCTTGTTGTCTCTTTCACTGGATATTTTTTGTTCTTGTCCTCTCTCTTGCTGTCATATTTCTCTTTGATTTAGGGCTGGGCAATATTATCAATATTAGATCAATATTGTAATATGAGTCTAGATATTGTCTTAGATTTTTGATATCGTAATATTATTGTGATATGGCCTAAGCGTTGTTGTCATTTTCTGAAATTACCAGACTGTTCTAGTTGTTCTATTATTTGCTTGGTCATTAGACATTACTGATGATTATTTATCAAAAATCTCATTGTGTAAAGATTTTGTGAAAGCACCAATAGTCATCCCTACAATGTAGTCACAATATCGATATTGAGGTAGTGTTTCCCACAGACTGAGAATTTACTTGTGGTGGTGGGTGGCGCAGCGTGCAGAGGGTGGGCTCAGTAATAAACTAGTCAAACAAAAGTTTATGAATAGAAAAGTTACAGAGCTCTTTCTAGGAAAACACAAAAAATGAAAAAGACACTTATGGCTTTCTTATTGGGAACAATTTGAGAGCTTTCACTCATATCTTTTGGCCTTAATCAGTGGTTGGAGGTTGTTAAGACAGCTGATGTCCAGTCTGTTTCTGGTATTCATTCAGTCTCTTGTTCAGGGTCCACTGATGTAGTGTTCCCCATAGCTGTCACATGTGATGTCATGATGATGTCATACACCACCCCAGTCTTCCTCTTAGGAGGGTCCTGTCTTTAGTACCAGCAGAAATGTTAAGGTGTTAAATGGTTTGTTGTCAGTGCTTGTAGACTCTGGTTAGATGTTCTGGCAGTTCAGCCATGTAAGAGGGGAACTCAGTTCCTCTACTTTCCGTTTCCATCAGAGTGATCAGAGTCTAAATTAAGTGCCAGAGTGATTGTTTCACCCAGGGAGGAGTACTTTCCAAAAGTACAGGAACTCTGGGGGTGGGGTTTGCAGAGATGACAGTCACTGATTGGTCAAAAACACATTGCTTCAACTTATGTATCGCTTCATTGACAAAACAAGGAAGTGCTCTATTATCGATTTGGGACCAGTTTAGGATGAGGTGGGGACATTTCTCTTTGTTTGTTACTGTTTAAAGTAAAGTTAGGCTTTGTTGTTAGCTTCCTGACTAAAGACGAGAGAAAATGAGAGGTAGCATGACTGAGCTGAGAGCACGAGTGCGAGAGAGAGAGTCAACGTGGCGGTGGTCGAATGAAGAGAGGGAGCTGCGGTAGTGAGAACAAAGCGGTGAATGAGAGAAACAAAAAGTTATTTTCTGATTGTTTCACTGTGGTTACATTCTAAAGCAGAAATAAGAAAACATCAAACACTCAACAGATGATTTACTGTGGAAACAGACGCTATTAGTTTAATTTTCCTCCTCTGCATTTCTGCTTTTCATTCTTTCATTACATCCAACTAATGCAGCAGTAAATACAAAGACAACAGTACAAATCTATGTTGTTTTGAATTCGGATTTTATCGACCTGGGCAGGCCGCCAAAGTAGAGCCTATGTATGGAAAATGCTCTGAGGTATTTGGTCAAAAATATAGTGATATTTGATCTTATCCATATTGCCCAGCCCTACCGACTTCCATCGAGGTGGAGAGTGGAGTGTATTTATGGCAGTGTGCTTGCAAACAGCTGCTGACACACTCTCGGCCCCACAGAGGAATCATCTAGAAGCAGTCCAGTCGCTCGGCTCAGATGCCACACATGGCCAAATAAGAGATGGATGTCCTGGCTGGGTACATAATCATGTCTGGCTGCTCATGCACACACACTTACACATTTTAACAGGCTATTTTCAGTCAGGTGGAAATCTTCCCTCTGTACCTGAGGGAGTACAGCGGTGACAGCAAGGCCTGATGGACTTCCAGAGCGAGGTCACAGTCTCACTCTGGCCTGACCTCCTCTCATACACACGTTATTTAATCTCACCTGATCACAGAAAATAGATACAGCAGGGCAGGACAGTGCTTTATGAATACTGTGCATTTTTTTGTGTTACTGATGCAGACTCAACCCACTTCTGGGACAGTGTATAGGCCGAACCATTAACACAAACGCTATCAATTTCACAAGTCCTGTGTTGGCAAGTTTCTTGTGGGCCACAGCATGCAGGTGTGAGTTTTGAACTGATGCAAGAGTGTATAAAGTTACCATTTAATGGTGTTGTCCACTGTTGACTGTCTTATGTAGATCTCTATCTCTTAAACCAATTAATCAGTCAATCAGTGATTGCACTGTTCTGCAGAGAAATGGCTTAAATGTGATAGTGGAACTGCCAGGAAAGAAACATGGTTTGATTGTGTCTCTCAAGAGAGCTGTTTATTCCCCTGCTGTGTGTGTGTGTGTGACTGCTTCAAGTGGCTCAGTTCTCTGTCATGTAAATGGATGTGCTGTAAATAAACCTCAGCTAATGGCAGTATAACAACATAACACCAAATTTCACCAGAAAATCAAAACAAAACAAAAAGATTCCCACATCAAGGCAAAGGCATTTGTGGCTTAAAAAAATATTGTTGTGGTGTTTCTTTTTAAATTTGGGGCCTGCAAATGATTTCTTGTCTCTGTCCATCTGTACGTAATTATCAGATAAACATCTCTGGTTCGTGTTCATCTCCTCATCAGCAGCAGGCAGAAGTGAAGTGCAAACGGCTGCTCGGCTCAGTGATGCAGATTTATAAAAGTGCCATGAAGATCACAGCCGCCAAGAGGTGTTAGAACAGTATGGAGAGGAAGGAAGTGTGAATGAGCGTGTGTGTGTGTATGTGTGTGTGAGAGAGAGAGAGAGGGAGAGAGAGAGAGAAAGCGAGAGAGTGAGAAAGACAGGTGGAGTCTTAAGAGCAGAGTATGGTGAATGTGTGAGAATACACACTTAAAGAAACAGGGAAAATTCTATCCTGTGATATTTTCAGAGATTAGTGCTGTTTTTATAATTATGATGTCGTACTTGTCATGAAGACTAAAGCACAACAAACAAAATGTTAGCCCCGTCTTTATCATTTCTTTCTCCCTAATTTAGCAAAATAAACGTAGTTTAGCTGACTGGACATCATGCTAAAAAAAGTGTTTTTTATTTTGGGTTTTCTAAATTCACTTCCCAAATTTGCACATCAGTTAGTTTTTCTGTTTACTCTCAGTTTTTGGAAAAAATGGAAAAATAATTGAAGAAAAAGATCCCAGAATTGAAGACAAAATAATCCAGCTCTTCTGTTAGATACCTTTAATTGGCATTAAACTTGCATCATAAATAGCTATGGAGCAAATATGCTGATATAAATAATCATGTCAGCTATTTTTGGTGTTGTATTTTTTCATTCAGAGAATATAAGGGCCGTCATCCCAGGCTGAATCCATAACAAATGATGCTGTGATTTTCATAACAATGAACAGAATATCAAAATGCTTTTTTCTTTTAACCTACCTGAAGGTAGTGAGGTCTGGATAAGAAATGCAGACTTAAAGCAACGTGTCACTGCATGCTGATATTGCCTGTTTGAAATGTAATTTTCTCCCTTCCAAGTTGTGCTTTTGGTCTCAGAGAGGAGGAAGACCCCAGGACGTTACATTCAGGGTTCATGAGAACAATATGTGTAGTGCTTTGTGAGGGGAAAAGAACAACATGAATTCAAAATGTTAACATGCCCTTTAACATCTAAGTGGAGCACAGCCAGCCTCCGTCACACTGTGCAGCAGCTCTCGGCCACAGTCTATATAGGCCAGGCCAGGGAGCCGCTATTTAGTAATGAAACTGTAAACAGAAATGCAGCAGGGGACTATACCTGCTTTATCTGAAAAATAAAATAAAATAAAATTTAAAAAAATGCTTTCATAAAGGATAGCTCTGGTGATATTTTATATTTTTCTTATTGTCAACAAATCCCAAACCGGTAATGAGCTGACACACTAACACATTTTATCTGTGAAGTCAAAGCTTGACAGCTTATTCCTCTTTGCCACAGAGCTCCATTGTTGTCCACAATCCATCAAAAACACTTCAGTGAGCCACACTGTTGCACTGAGTGACACATTCCTTCATTATGATGAACATGGAAACTGTAGTTTATTTCAAGTCAATCCTACCTACATCATCCTGCTGCTGTAAATACTCACTAGAGCATCAAATTCGCAGCTAAAAAAAAAGTTCCTAGCAAATACACTTTTCCCTCCTGTTTGAGTAATGTTTAAAAATGAAACTGCAGCATATATTCATGACCTGCTTTTAAAGATTCAGGTCTTCAGGAGAGATGACTGGCCGAGTGCCACAGACAATGTAGGGGAACGAGGAAGCTGTAGGTCTTTTCATGGGACACAGAATACTGCCAGTCTTATTCTTTAAGCTGTAACTTTATGACCCTCACATTCAGTCAACGATGTGACATTTGAAACTGCCTGCATCATATTAAATAAAACCTTAGCCTTAGTTTGAAGTTTTTGAGTTTTCTGACTCGGTTGCCTGATTCCTGCCAGTCCTCTTATGCGGGCACAGTATGGAGGGACAGATGGAGCAGAGGCAGAGAAGGCGACCTTCTTCTCCTCTCTTGTCGCTTTGTTGATGAGAAGCTTGAAGAATCAGTGCATAACATCCTGTCTGCTCTGTTGGTATTAATAACTCGCCAAGAGATGAGTTCTTTCAGAGGCGGACGTTGATTTTATTGAGGCTAGAAGCTGCTGGAGCTCAGCTCAAAGGCTCAAACTCGAGCTCAGCCAGCCAGTGACCAAATATCTAACTGGTCCAGTTAAGTGAATTAGGTCAATGTAATTTTCCTCTGCATGGACACACTGCATGGAACAACCTGGGACTGTGCTGCTGCATGTGTTTGTGAAATGTAGATATGTGTGTGTGCACGTGTGTGTGTGTGTAAGATGTGATTGAAAGGAGGCTCTGGCATACCATTTTTGCATGAATATCAGTTTCTACCAAGCATGATTATGTGAAATGTATAATGATAATAACATATTCAGTTATTTTAGTGATGCTGGTGTGTGATTTTGTTGCCTTGCCTTCACATGTTGATTGAACTGGAGATCTGAATGTCGAGACACAGTTTGCCCTCAACAACTGAGCTGTCATCTGAAGAAATGAGTCAGGTTACCAAGGGGTTTTCCAGAACAGCACAGAACTTTAAGTGATGGATCACCATGGCGACGACGTGACTATATGTGAAGTTGTATTCTGCAGCAGAGGCCGTATTTGACATAAATAGGATGTTGCCGTTAAAACCAGTTCATTTGGCTGTGTGTGTGTGTGCATAATGCTGAGAGTGGTAGAGTGTGTACATGCATATTGTCATTGTGGGAAGAATAAGAAATGGTTAGATTCAGGGCACAGGATTAGCACCAGCTATCAGCCAAATGCTAGTAAAATATGCAAGTGGCTGGTAGATTTTCTTCACTCACCAGCCAAAAAACAATCTATTGAGTGACTCACTAGTCATTTGGCCAGTGGACAAAAAAGTTAATTTTGCACCCTGATTAGGTTTTTCCCTGTGTGCAACATTTTTCCAGGGAATCAGCTGTTCTGGTAAAATCATATGGCCAAAGACAGCATGACAGAAGTATATCAGAAATCATCACAGTCACTAAAATAAGACTTGCTTAGTCCATTACTGCTCTATAGCAGCCAATTTTCATTCCTTTTTCCTCTTTTGTTTGTTGGTTTGTTACTATGGTATTAATGTGCTTGGCTGCACTTTTTGCTTTTTTATATATAAATCAAATAGGTTTTTGGCTTTCTCTTTGCAACCTTTTAGCACTGTGTGCAGTATATTTATATTTTGGACCTTTTTACTCTACCTTCCGAGAATTTCTGCAATCTACCAAGTTATCTGTTGTTGCTAAGCCAAAAGAGATGAACAGCACTCCCTTGTCGTTTTACATTTAAGACCGGAAATATCTAGTAAGTAAGTAACATTATTTCTATAGTGCCTTTCAAACTCAGTGTTACAAGGTAACACCTAGTTTATGTATTTTATACAACATATAAAATACATAAACATCATAAAATGCCAACAAGATTTTAAAGGAATTGTCAAACATAAAAGATTATAACAAAATATAAAAAGAACAACACAAAACCATTGGAGTAATAAGTTATAAAATGCCAGCCTGTACAGGTTGGTCTCATCCGATCCGATACTGTTCCACAATGTTGGAACTAAAACACTTAAAGTCTGATCCCTTTTCATCTTAAGCCATAATAATATTTTACTGGACAATTATCTATATATAATCTATATCGTTGGATCCATTTTTATAAGCTCATCATTTGTTTTGTATGTAAAATCCACATTTATAAGGTAACTAGTAACTATAGTTCTCAGATTGATGTAATTGATGTAAAAGGACAGGATAGTCCATTGAACTGTAGTGCTGGAGAAGTATAAAGTAGCATGAAATACAGTATTAGTCCTTGAGTAAATGTACTTCCACCACTGGGAAATAGTCTCTACACTCCTTGTCACTGGGACTCCCGTGTGTGGTCCCAGCACTCTGGTCCCTTCTTGGCCTCAGTCAGGCTACAGGTGGAAGGCTTTGTTTCGTACACTGTAGCTGGGAGACACAACCATCTCTCACCTCCAGAGATGGAGGCAGTTGGCATCTGGCATCTGGCTCATCACAACTGCTGCATCGACATGAACTGAAAGTTATTCAGTCTATGTATGTTCCATCTGCTGGCACACTTACAAATTCACATACATGAGCGCTGCTTTCAAAATGTCATGTACTGTATGTAGCTAACTTTCTGTGTGACAGAGAGTCAGGTCTGCACTGAAACAAGAGTCCCCCCTGCCTCCTCCCAGTTTCACAAAATCATATCTTATTCAGTCAGGCATGGCAGCACAGAAGGCAGCGGATGGTTTTCTTTCATCGGCATAGTGTAGATTAGCCAGAAGCGCTAATCTGATAGCTTCACTGTAGGCTTCAGATCTGAATGAGAAGGATTAAAAAAGCTGGCGTCAGGGGGGCCGCTCCAGCTGCAGCACTGACACTGGTGGATGGCTAACAACAATGTTCTGCAATTTCTGACTTTCTAAAGAGGCTCACCGTCATTCCTGAGCTGAATATCTTAGATTGGAGCCAACGTGTTTGGATATCTTCACATACACAGTATTATGTTGAGCTAAAGCCTTCTTTACACAGTCACACCTCAGCTGTCTCAAAATCCTCTAATTTGTCTGCTTTGCTTTATCTACATGTGAAACCTTTGTTTTTATATTTCTTGAATGCGAGAAAATGGATTTTATCTGAATTCACCTCCTCATTGTACTTCAAAAAGCGCTTCAGTTGAAATGCATCAGTATTTAATATAGATTAAAAAAATAAAGGACTGTAAATATATTCACTTAAATTACACTCATGAGCTAATCTTGTTCACTGCAGTAGCAGGCAGCTTCCTGTTTAACTGAAAGAAATCTCATCCTATATGTTCAAGTGCTTCATTTGCATTCATGATAATTTTATCACTGTAGTTGATGCTTCCTACCAGTAGAGGACAGTAGCTCTCTAATCAGTTTGTCTTCAGAGGGCCTGAGGCAGCTTCCCTCCCTGCACTGATACTTACTGGCAGTTTATGGTCCAGTTTGAACTTCGGAAGTAAACTGGGTGTTTTTTTCCCCACTTCATTATGGTAAAGGTTCAAATCTTTAACGGTGTCAGTCATTTTCTCGTCTGATAGTTGCTGCTGTCCATGGTGCTAAAGTGTCACTGGTATACTAGTGACCATAGAATTTTGATAGAGTTCAGTCTGACTGGACTAATTTTGTTGAGTTGAACTGCTCTGTGAAACAACTCCACTGTCTGAGATATAGGTATAAGATTCATGTCTGGAATGACCAGCATGTGACTGTCCCCCAACAATTCCACTGTATCTGAACTATCTACAGTACATTATCTGTGTGTGTGTTTGCATTTTCTGTTTTTGTTTTAAACAGACTATTTTAGTCAGTCCACCCAAAAACAAATGTATCACTTTTGTCTTGTAGCATTATCTAGCCATAATTGTTCTGTTTTATTTGTCCAGATTTTGAGATATTTAACTCAAATTTAAAATAATTTTGAACAGCAACTCAACTTCCCAGAAACAATGTTCTTATTCTTTCACATTGTGACTGTGTCTTTGTCGAAAATGGTTTACATTCCTGTAAATTATCCAGGACAAGAACACTGTTTCTGGAAAAACACATTGCTGATAAATTTTTAATGTAATTTTTCAATGCTGTGAGCACCACAGTCTCACCAGTACTATAGCAAGGCTAAAATCTCAAAGACGAGATATCTTAAATTTGAGCTTTCTTGTCATTTGTGTTAACCGACATTTTATTCCTTTTTTTTTTTTTAAATGTCCGGTGTCTCTTTCTGAGTTTTACATGTGCTACCACACCATTTCTGTCAAAACTGCACTAGGCTTCAACAGGCTGAAAACAGGTGTGTCCCTGTTGAAAACCAGGTGATAACGACCAGCTAAGCAACAAAGAAATTGTTTTTCGCAGTTAAATAAAGCACATGTTGTATTTAGACCTTTTACAACTTCTCATTCATTTTAACGCTAAAATCAATAATCTGTTAACTGCGTCAGATGAGTCTATATTTTATTGTGATTAGCTTTAATGAATGAAGTCTTTGGGTTAGGGCAGTCTATATGATGACATAATGAAATGACAATCACTGTGCTGATGAGTCCGAGCAAAACGTCCACCGTGTAAAAAAAGGCTCTAAGTAGTTTTCCACCTGACTTGTTAGGATGTGAATTATGGCTGCCTCTCGCAGACTTTATCAGCTGGGTGTGTTTAATATTCCTGTTCATATAGTTCATCTTAACATGTTGTAATGAAGAAAAGAAAAGAGCAGTCAGGTCAATATAGTTGAGCTGAATTCAATTCATTTTGGTTTGGATTTAGGAGCATGAAGGACCCCTTAATCACTACAGACAGGCTTTATTAGACTATCAGACCATAGCAGCCAAATGAAGCATTGGAGAGGAGAATCATTACGGTGCTTAGAGGGCGGCCATCTCTCAGCCATGATTATTAATTTTTTGTATTGACCAGGAACACACCCTGCTGCCCCTGCTGGTTTTAACCCCTCAGGTTATCGAACGCTGCACCTCTAAACCAATGAGTTTCTTATCACTCTCTGTTCCTGCCTCTATGGCTCTTTTATATCTCCCTTCTCTCTCTTTTCTCCCCATTATTGTGCGCAACTTTCTGCTGCTGTGGAACTGAGGATGAAGCATTTGAGCCCACTCACACCTTTGCCCTTCCTCCAGAGTTTTATTTCATGCCTCTTCCTCCATCCTCTCTCGTCTTCTTTGCTGCTTTTGGTTGATGTGTACTTAAATTCTCATTAAGATGCATCCTGCTTGTTGTTCCTGATAGAGTGTGTGGAGCGCTGCTTGAACTGGAGAGTGCAATCAGGGGTGACAAACACCCCTATGAAGCCACATTTAAAACAGGAGCTACCGCATACACACAAACACACACCTCTTTGTGTCCATCAGTAGCCTATTTATCTCATCTGCATAGAAATATGAGGTGAGGGAAGATAAGGAATTTATTTGCCTGCTGTGGGAGGAGGAGGGTGGTACGTAGAATATTAGGCCTGGCAATTCCTATAACCTTCCTGCTTTAATCTTTAAGTCTCATTTGTAGTGTGGGCTTGTTTCTCTTTATAGTGACTCGGAAGTTGTAAATGCGTGTCTGGCCTTGATTACGGCGCTGTAGAGAAAGACATGGAGGAACATCATCATTAAGACTGGTCTGAGGATAGGGTGGGATCAATATTAAGACCTTTAGGAGAGTGACTCTGTCATTTACTATTAATAATGGGCCCTGCCGACTGCTGTAATAATGCCATTAGGAGAACTAGAAACAGATACTTCATCCACAGTTAAATGGCTATCACAGTACGCCCACATGTAGAAACTCAGCACATACAGTGTAATTCACATATGCACTCTGTCTCTCGCTCACACATGTAAACGGGTCCTCTGAGGCTCAAAGCTCAAACTACCTCATCCTAATTGGGACTGTAAAACAAGAAAAAGCAGACAAGGTGAGATTAGGATAGTCTTAACTGGACCACTGGAGAGATGGATGAAGAGAGAAAGAGAGAGAAATTGGGAAGCTTAAATCTCAGATGGGAAAAAAGGAGGGACAGAGAAGAGAAATTGAGTAAGGACCGAAAAGGATAGTCATGAAAACAGATAGGCCCGCAGCTATTTCATTAATCTGCGATTATTTTCTCCATTAACCAATTACTCATTTGGCACATAAAAGATCAGAAAAGAGTGACAAATGCGTATCACAATTTCCTAAAGCCCTGTGTGACAACTTGAAATGTCCTGTTTTGTCTCAACAACATCCAAACCCCCAAAATATTTGATTTATTATAATGGAAGAAAAAATGGAAAACTCAGGTACATTTGAGAACCTGGAACTATCAAATATTTGACTCTATTGCTTAAAGTTACTTAAACGATTAATCTATTATCTAAACGGTTGTTGATTAATTCTCTGTCAATCGGCTACTTGATCAATCAACTATCTCTAAAAGCAGAATAGTTTGAATGGATGAGAGAAATGTTCTTTAAAGCCACAAGGAGCCAGGAGCCAGAAAAGAATAAAATAAGAATAAAAAAAATCTGCAAATGAGTGCAAAGTATTAATGAAGTGTGTTGTCATGGGTACAGTGTTAGGAAATAAACTTCACATCAGTGCTTGGTTTCATGTGTCATAGTTCATGTTAGGTGAACATATAGTGGCTCTGAAAGGCCCTCTCTAGAGTCAGTGTTTAGTTTGTCCGTTCTGGGCTACTATAGAAACATGGCGGGCTCCATGGAAGAGGACATGCGCGGACATGCTCCATTTTTTTTTTCCCGACCCGCATTCTGCAAAGCAGCACTCTACTCTGCCTCTGATTGACTGACCCTGTATTCTTACACAACCATCTCATGACTCATGCCTAAACCTAACCAACCTAACCAACGGAACCAATGAAGGCAACGAGCACTAGCCAATCAGACCCCTCTGTAGATATAAAGGGCTCATTCTAAGGTAACAAAAACACAACAATTCTTATTTTCAGGTGATTAAAGACTAATGAAAACATACTTA
The DNA here is from genome assembly GCA_029490765.1 of Euthynnus affinis. Classification (NCBI taxonomy): domain Eukaryota; kingdom Metazoa; phylum Chordata; class Actinopteri; order Scombriformes; family Scombridae; genus Euthynnus; species Euthynnus affinis. The sequence continues at coordinate 21,437,455 of CM055844.1, read as the reverse complement.
TGAATATTATATTCCATTTCTACTAAACCTCTTCCACTAGATGCCACTAAATTCTACATACTGCTTCTTTAAGATGTGCAGGAGAGTGTAACTCGAATTTAGAAAGAAAGAAAGAAAGTCTAAAGTGGCAACAAGGAAGGTACGTTTAATTCATTTATGTGTCTCAGAGGGTTTTGAGTTTATTTTTATAGGCCTTTAGGTTAGTTAAGTTTCTGTTATGTTAATGTCTGCTATTAGCCAAGTCATGCTCCTTTTGTTTGTTTACTTTTCTGTTCAGCTCTTACGTTGGTTTAATGAAGTGCAACGCAAATGAGAAGCACTGGACAATCAGTCAAGGCTAGTCTTTAATCGGCAATTTTATCAAGACCATGAAGGTGTGTTTCCCATTAGTGGTCTCCTTTGTGCAAATTAAAAATTAAAGTTAAACATATTACTATCCTAGACACAAAAGAATAAGACTCGCCTGTGACATTGACAGTGAACTCAAGAGCAAAAGCTTCTTGATATTTTGGATTTGAGAGATGAGCTTGCTTTATGAGTCACCAGTTTTGACTGTTATGTTTTGTTTTCTGAATAAATCTTGCTTCTCTAAATCTTGATAGCATCAGAGCACTCTTGTTTGTTTTTTTCCTCAAATGATTCAGAGTATTTTCCACAACAGAGCTGCCATAGTAGGATGAACAAAGACAACTTGTAACATTAATTATGGTTCTTTACCAATAATTATTTTAATATGATGCAGCCGCATGAAAAAGGAATATTAAACTTTTGTTTCCCTCCACATTTTCTCCTCAGGTTATGTTTGTCCTCCTAGTTGAGCCTTGACTCCCAGTTTGTTAATATCTGCTGTATAGACAGGTGCATCATGTTGCATTACAAGTATAGACATATATAGTATGAAAGGACAACGATGAACACTGTGTGAACTGTACGATGAGGTGATCACACAACATTAAGTGCATGCAAAACAGGATAAACAGTAGAAGCAGGAGTAGAAACAGCGGATTGAGTTTCAGGTATAAAATAGTGCATCATAATAGTCACTGTGTCCAGTGGTGCAGGTTGTTGGTATCAGTCACCTGCTGACGGCGCTCCTGAGTCCATCCAGAGAGGCATAAGAGGTTGAAAGGTATTGTCTATGATGCTCAGTAGCTTGAGCAGAATTTGGATGAAGAAGCAGGCGAAGATATATTCCTCTATTTATTTCTGTTTCCACAAGTGCTGCCATGTATATGCTGACTACCGCCTTGCATTTTTATACTCCTCTGTAGCCTGTGTGACCTCTTGTAGGAGTGCGGGCAAGTTATCGATCACAAAGTTTTGTTCTCTATGACAACCACTCCTGTACATCACTACTTCACCTCATGCTCTCACCAGACGCCCCCGAACATCAGCTCAGATGATCTCAGCCTTTAACCAGCCAGAAGACCACTCAGTTTACTCAGTGTAGTACTGCCTGTGTGCGTGTGTGAGCCTGGGATCGGATCAGTTGTGTGTTTGTGGTGCATGTCAGGTGTGTCTGTGTTTAAGTGTTGGAAAATAAAGGAAAAATTTATGGGAGTGAAGGGTGCACAGGAAGGTTATTTTTGATGTGTGTTTTTGACATTGATAGATTGAGAGTCTGGCCAACTTTAACATTATGCTGCACATTGTTTATATCTTACATTTTCTCTTGGGATTTTAGGATTATGAGAGTGTGTTTGTGCGCGTGTGTTTGTGTTTGTGCATGTACAGTAAGACTCTAAGTTTGCATGCGGACATGCGTTCCCGAAGCGTGACTGCAGGGTTGTTTGCACTTAAGAGTCGAGTGGTTTAACTTTGTAAGGAGAGAAACTCAGAGAATCAATGTGGCACGACTGTGCTCCTCTCCTCCCTCAGCCTCGTGGGAGAGTGGGCATGTCAGACCTAATTATGCCTTCCCAAATCAAACAAAATGGCTCCTGTTGGTTACTACATCTATCTCCTCCCCCCTCAGGCCTAATGGTGTACATACAAACAATGCAGAATGCCTTATTAGAAGAGAGTAGTACTTAGGAATCTGTACTGTACTGTAACCATGAGCTGCTGATACAATAAATAAACAAGGGTTGCCTGGTGGCCGAGCGGTTCAAGTAACAAAATAACAGAATACATTTTGAAACTTTATTCTTGACCTTGAAAAAAAATCATAAGTCAAGGTCCTTTTATCAGCTTTTTGCAAAGCTCTCAGTAACACCTGATATAAAGTTTGACGATTTAATGAATCTAACGTCTTGTTCAGTGGATGGAGTTTGCTCAGCTTCATCTATTGAGGAAGACTGTACCATGAAATTGAAAGCTCCAGACAAAGCTAGTAAGTGGACCTAGTAAAAAATGTTTGTCAAAGATTTTGTCAGTAAGTGACTGCGAGCCAGCAGATTTTCAATCATCCTTGATAAAAGTGGAAAATTAGGACCAATGCCAAATAGAAAGCCAAATGAAGTGTCTGATGTCTAGTATTACATTAAAACATTGTACCTACCAGTGGCTGCAGGAATAACAGCAACAGGCACAGAGCAGCAAAGAAAGTGATGTCAGTGATGTGTTAAAATAGAACACCCTGGCATTGCAGTTTTGATAAAAGATTGCCTCATCTTCTTCGGAGCAAGTAGTTTGTATGCTGTTTAGTTTCGCCTCAGGCTGGATGCTGTTTCAAGGAAGACGGCTCATCAAGATAAGTGACAGATGTTGGAGTGTGATCTTGACCTGTTGATGGCATTGAGGGCAGGATTAAGTAATTCAGTTAGCTATCTCTAGGGGAAAAGTTGCATTATAAAGCCTGTAAATAAAGCAACTTTATTGATGTTACACTAGTTTCAGCCATATAAATGTCTTCACGCATATGGAAAGATGAATAACAACTTTTTCTTCTACAAGCATCAGATACAGCCTTAAATTTACATTTACATTTTGTCATTTATCCAAAGCCACTTGGAAGCGAGGCTAGACAATCAAGCATTAAATAACAACAACCTCTTACAGTTAAATCTACAATCAGTGACATCATTAACAAGTTAATGGTAAATCTAAGTTCATCACAAACAGATATTCATTACTAGAAAAAAAATACATCAACACAACAAAAACATCATGTTGAATCTGTCGTTCTTATGAAACCAAAAATGAAGCAATTTTTGTCTCAAAAATGGAAGGTTCAAATTGATGGAGCTCTCCACTGAATATGTGGTTGCACTGTAACAGGGGACGTGAGGAACAAGCTGAACTGACTTTTATATTGTGTAAAACCTAATTATATAAAAAAAAAATACATTTGAAAGAAAAGTTAAACTCAACTTTCTCCTGGTTAAATGAGGAGGAGAAAATCCAAATCCTCTGAGGGGATGAAACACTGTAGGCTTGACTGCTCAGCGAGAGGCAGACAGCCAGTGAGTAACAGTGATGGAGTTCAGGTCAGATCTACTTGTTCCTGTTAACAATGGTAATTGAAATAAACTACAGGCTCTTTGGTGGAGTGCTCTAAATACCAGAACAAGCCTGTGGGCTCTACTGTTTGCTTGTTCTGGTATTTAGACCACAAACACAGTTGTAGAAGAACACCACGTTGTTATTACAGAGGCCTGCTGGTGAACCTACATTAACATTTGAATAATGTTAAAGGATATGGCAAGTCAAACCTTATTATTAAGTCAAACTTTATTATCCCACTAAAGGAAATTTGGTTGCAGCTAGGTGTATAAAAGAACACATTCATCATAAATAACATAATCACATAATGCAACCATTTAGACAGATCACAGGGACAAACAGTACAAATGCAAGATTACTTCAAAATGAAGACAGTGGAAAAACAGCTAAATGAATACATAAAGTGCTCAGGTGGAGAGATCACATGTGCAAATCTTTAAATAATAGCTGGTGGTTTGCTATATTTTTCTTATTGTCAACAAATCTCGTGCAGAGCTAAACCGATAATGAATTGAAAAGTATTGTGTGTGTATTCAAAGCCTGATCTATTTTATTCCTCTGATCTCCATTGTTGTCTACAAACTATTAAGAACAGTGGGCCACACCGCTGCTCTGTGTGACTTGTTCCTTTGCCACAAAGATTATGGACACATTAGTCACACATTTCAGTCTCCAGAGAGTAGTTCCCTGTGAGGCAGACGTTGTTGCGCGTGACTTTGTGCTGAAGTTCTTTGAGAAACTTACAATGTAGCACAAAGTCAAGAGGTTGTGATATGTAGCGCAACAAGTTAGCGAAGCTCTGTTAACAGAGCCGCATTCCATACTCAGTGGCGTCTACAGACTGAAAACGTAAGCACTGTTATGAGTCTTTAGAGCCATTTCTAAACAAACTAATGTCTCCATAATCTTTGTGGCAAAGGAACATGTCACCCAGAGCAGCGGTGTGGCTCATTGATGTTTTTTTATTATATTAGTTCTTCACCTGTATGATCAATTTGTTGTTGAGAGTTGACAACAAGAAAAATATAGAAAAACACCCTGAAAATATAACATATCAATTGTATTTTAATTTGAAGGAAATAACAAGTCAATCTAGTTAATCCAATGTCTAGGATTTACCCTATATGGATATGTAATATGTGTTCTAGATATAGATGTCTCAACAATGTTCTATCAGTTACCAAAACCAAAGACCAAAACATTATCTCAAAGAAATCAAATGATTTTAACATGTTGGAATTTCACATTAGTGTCAAGTTTTATTTGTGTGAATACACAGAATACAGTTTAGGTTGAAATTATTTAGACCCAGTGTTGCTCAGGAGTATTGCTATGCAGTGTGCAGCATTCAGCAGCTGTGTAAACAAATCTGCTTCTTTTGTGTTGCTAAGCAACAAAGCCATCAGATTGTGTTATGTACGCTGCCAACATCCATACATCTCTCTCTGTAAAACAAATTTCTTTTTGGCCTTCCTTGGGTACAATGGAAAGCTTTACCTGGTTGAACCAACTCCCCAGATGTGGCCTGATGTTCCCTTACATACAGTCACAATCATTTATCACTCAAATGGTTACACAGTACGGACTCTCCTCTGTCAACATTTGTATCTGAGCAGCACGCTATACACTCTGAGTGCAGTTAACTTGCCCAGCAGTAACAGAACAGACATATACTAGGAGATATTGAACATATAAATTCAACAACCAAGCCCATAGAGACCCACTGCACTATTGCAGTGTGTTGATTAATAAGGAGGTGGCTGCTGTGGTGCAAGCAGCTCCACCAGTCATAGCAGTTTTTGTGTAGCAGCTGCTGCGGGGCGTTAGTGGTGGTGGTGGTGGGGGGGGGCTCTGACAGCTTAAATGGGCCACCATGTTGAAGTGTTAGAACATGATTGGTATTTTTTTGTTTGGTTTTTGTGGGATCCATTGATAGACAGGAGACTATGTGACCTGCATGGACTAATGTAACGCTTCACTGAGTAGAAGCTGTGCTGATTGCTGTCAGCCTTGATGAATTTGTGATTGATTGTGGCTGTCATCTTTTTCCCCCTCGATGTGCCACAATTTTTGGAAATCTATAAAACTGTCTTCCCCAGAATTTTTCCAGCTTTGTCACAGAGCAGCCAGCCACACTACAAGTTGACTGTGATGTTTACAGCAGCAGGTTTAACTATGAGGTTGCTAAATTTGAACCGTTTCTTCTTTAAACACGCCCATCCTCCACACTCTACTGCGCCTTGAGCTAAGAACTCATAGCATGATCGTATGTCTCTGTGTTGGTGTTTGTTTATTCCTTGTATTTAGACCAAACCCTGTCCGAGACGGCGCTCAAGGCATCTTTACTGGCGTCTGCAGCTGTGAGCTCATCAGCCCTCCGTGTGTATACGAGTGTGTGTAACCTCAGCGTGACACATGCTGCTGCTGCTGCCTTTCACAGTATTTTTCTCTAGATGGTGACGTTTACACAAGGTCAAGCAGGGAGAGCATCTGGTGGGCGAGACGCAGAGTATTTGAGGAATGTCAGGGAGCATCTGGGTGCGCTCATACACACACACACACACACACAAACGCAGAAATACAGGCACACATTTAGAAATGCTTTCATACACATAAACATTTATTTCCTATTCACTCTCAGTGTCTCTCTCTCTTAGTCTCTCTCAGTCTTCTACATACACTCAGTCTTCCACAACACTTACCATACAAATGCAGGAACACTCCAATGCAGTAACAGCAGCAGCAGATAGGGGCTGCTGCAGGACTGTGGAAGCTCTCTGGCCAATCCGCTGGCAGGTTGTTTGGAGCCCGGCTTCCCACTGGCACATCTCCTTCTCCTGTCTTTTCTCCCGATGGTCGACGTCTCTCTCCGTCTCACCGTGTCTCTCTACATCTCCCTTCCCCCCTCTCCCCCCTCAATCACCATCTTCTTCTCTGGGATTAAATTTGGCTGCAGCTGGTTGCTGTGTGCTGTGTGCTGGAGCAGCGGTTGAGAAGCAGAGGCAGGAGGAGGACGGTGAGGTTTCACCGAAGCGGCAGGAGATGTGCGGTGGTTGGTTGCGAGGCTAGAGGACGCCTGGGAGGACAGGCTGTCTGTGGATGTATACCTGTGGAGAAAGGACTGCTTTTATCAACATCTGTGCCAGCTGCTGATGAGGTGCCTGGACTGCACTGCCTTTTTCTTTTCTCTGTCTGCCTTTCTATCTCTCTCTCTCTCGCTCTCTGTCTCTCTCTCTCTGTCTCTCTCTCTCTCTGAACAAATATCTGTGTGTGTTGGTCTGCATGTATAAATATGTGTCAGTGTCTGTGCACGTCAAAGATATGGTCTATGACTGCGTGTGATTACATGACTGTTTGATGTGATGTTTACTCATTTCAATCAGAAGGCTGCGACAGTGTTAATGTTAATCAAGATTTCATCCTGTCTGCCTTTGTTTTCTGGCTCTCTCCTCTCCTCCCCTCTTCTCCTCTTCTCTCCTCTCCTCTCCTCTCCTCTCCTCTCCTCTCCTCTCTTCTCTTCTCTTCTCTTCTCTTCTCTTCTCCTCTCCTCTCATCTCCTCTCCTCTCCTCTCCTCTCCTCTCCTCTCCTCTCCTCTCCTCTCCTCTCCTCACCTCTCCTCCTTTCTCCTCTCGCTTTCCTGTTTCTGAAGCTATTCACAGTGCTTCACAGCCTCGCTAAAATGGTGTCAGTTTACATAAGATGTTATTCCAAACGGACTCATTGCTGCAGAATCACAGTCACCTGTGTCACCAACATACATGTATGAGTTTGCACAGTGAGAGCCCATGTAAAGAATTTCCTCTCCGATGATATGCCGTATGTTCTCTTTGACGAGTAGGTAGGCGCTGAATTAATCTCCACCGGTAGGCCAAACGCTGTCAAGTCAATTTGGCAGGAGGTTGCTAGAGTATGCATGAGTGAGAAGACATTTCTGTCATTTGTAAATGCATGGCATGTAACCTCATCCCTCCTGCTGTCAGATGTGATAGTCTTGCATACCAAATGTTGTGTGGAATAAGTTCTCCTCCTCTCATCCTCCTGGGCTTCTTTGGTTTAGGAATGAAGGGAGGAGAAACTATTCATGGACATTACCATACAGTGTGTGTGTGCGGCACAGATATGTTGGCCTGCTCTTCTGCTTTCACTTTAAAGGCTGATGTTTGTCATTTTTTTTAAATTTTTCTCTCTTTCTGTTCTGTAAAAAGAAGTGTTTTACAGCGAATAATCAGCAGAGACAGAGAGGCAAAGATGAGGTGGTGTGAGCTTCTGTCCTCTGTAGGCTTTTGTCACCCAACCTGCTGACACCACACATTAAGCCCCAAGGGGATCACTGGTTTACACAATTACCATGATTTGTGTGTTGGTGTGTGTCAGCATGTGTAGTAGCCTTTGCTGTGTTGCTTTGGTGTGAGAATCAGTGCAAGCTTTCAACCTGATTAAACCATTTTGCTTCATAATTAACCACAAAATCTTAACATACAGTTTTCTGCTTTTGTTTGCCCTGAGGTCATATTCATGTCTGACAGTATCATATACTTTAATGCTGTTAGGGATGTAGTGACGTGGCCGATCCACGTTAAATACTATTTCTTCATCAGTGCCATTGGGAAGTTCAGTGTGAACAGTGACATTCATTCAGTCACGGCGGGCTACCGTCACAGTTTTTAGTGCAATCCCTTGCGTCATGTCACAGTCATGTCATAAAAATGATTCCAGTAAATCCCACACAGTGTGATATGCAGATATTAAATTTGGGGAAAAGAGAGCACTGGTATGAGATCAGTAATCCATATCAGTAGATTCCCTGGGTTGAGGTATCGGAGTTGCTATCAGGAGAGAAAAAAGTTGGAATGGCAAATTCCTTTTTCTGTATCCGCTTGTTCCAACTCTTCATTGAAGCTATTCAATGTTTACACTGAGTGAAATATTCAAATATTAAAACCCAAGTTATCTTTGGAAACATTTGGATCTGCACTACAACCTAAAATGAAGAAACATGTGGGTTTGGACGCTGGGCTCCACTACATGAGTTTTTAATGACTAGCATGCCACTGCTTGTTCTTCCACTGAAGTGAAAAACATGCATTTGTTTCCACGACAGTGTCACTTGCATCATGAATGATCTAGAAACAATATTCAGTGTCTTAAAACAAAGGGACCAGTGGGATTTTTGGACATCACTCCAACAAAATGTCAAATAGAAGCTATCTCTAAACTCTCCCTTGCTGTGTTTTGTTTTTAGGAGGGGTGGTTGACAAGGATTTGCGGCACTACCTCAACCTGCGTTTCTCCAAGGGCTCAGTGGACCACGACCACCAGCAGATCATCAGAGACAACCTCTACCTCCGCACCGTTCCCTGTGAGTCGATGTCACGCCGCCTCTAGCTCTCCTTTCTCCTTCCTTCCTGCCCTCGGTCACTCCCTCACTCCTCTCTTTCACTTGACTTTGATCTCCTCCTCTCCTCTGCCTTTCTGTAATAGTGTCTTTCTCTCTGTCTTAGATATAATTTCCCCTCCCTCCTCCTCCTCCTCCTCCAGCTTTATTTCCTTTCCTTTTACTCTGTTTTAGTTTTCCCTTCTTGCCCTCGGGATGTTGCCCTCGTATTTTTTGATCACACGCTCTTTCTCCCTCTGTCTCCCGCCGCCTCTCGCTCCTTCTTTTCCCTCAATCGTCCGGCTGCCGAGCTCTCAGCCTGAGGTTTCCACGGCAACCACCCTCTTGTCTCGAGGCTTGCGTTGCAGTGATGCCCTACCCCCTTCAGCACACTCTAGAAATGCACAACACACACACACATACAGATATACAAAGACAATAATGCATCACTCTTTCAGATTGATTAGAAAGATGTTTCTTTAAGCTGTATGTGAGAATTTTGCAAAATAGCAACATCTTTACATGCTGGACACACACATCCTCACACATACACTAAATGCCTGCGGGAATATGGACGTGTGAGTCTGTGCTTACATTGAGCACTTGTGTTTTCAGCGTGTCTGCCTGTTGCCTGTTGGGAGACGATGTCATTGCCGTGATTGACATTGAGGGGATGCCGTCCCCAGCAGCTCCGCCTGCTGTCAATACATCAAGCAGCTCGTGAATCAGCTTCTCTGGAGACCGAAGCCGCTCTGATGCCTGACTCTGCAAACTACACACGTTATTCCTTTCATGCAGCATGTGGATCGGTGCGCTTTGATTTGATGTTTGTTAAAGCGGTTTGTTCTTGTCTGGCATGTTTCTGTTAATAACCTCAGTTGTGCTGTCTGGGTGTACTGCAAGCAAAGGTGGTCGAGTTGAATCAATGGGCCTTTTGGCAGAATCTGGTACAGAACCATGAGAAAGCAAAGCTAGGATTTGACGTCAGTGATGTTTTTGCATCGGCTGAGCGCTTCTACTATACAAGATGTCCTCTGCTGGTGTGTTGAGCTGCTGACACAGAAGTGATTGTTTAATATGCTCCCACAGCTGCACAGTTCCCTCTCCTCTCTCACTCTCTCTCTCTTTTTTCCTCTCTTCTCCCTCCCTTCCTCTCTCCTGTCATCTTCATCTCTTTGCTTTCCCTCTCAGCTCTCTCTCATGTTTCACCGGCCTCTCCCTCCTTCACTTGGCTCTTTGATTTCTTTTGGTCACCACCTCTCCCGATCACATTTTCTCTCCCTTTCAATTTTAACTCCAGACAGCCGACTCCTTCTCTTCCTTCTCCTATTTTCTGCCTTTCTCAGCCTGTTGGCTGTGTAATAGTGCAGTGAAAGCGGACCGACAGGGTGACTGTTGAGGTGATTGGGACTGGCTGAGGTTCAACACTGCAGGTCCTTGCACACTTGAGCCCCCATCGAATCTGAAGGATGGCACGGGTCAGTTTGGTGGGATGAAGCGTGGTTTTGTCACCACGTTTCAATTTAAGCCGCCTTCCAGCTCTTCTTGAGAATGGAAAGACATTTATTCTGTGTGATGTGTAAGCGGTAATGACATCCCCATAATTAAATGCCTATCACTTAACAAAGCTGATACAGTGTAATGAAGATTATAGAAACTCATAGACCTCCTGCGTGGCAGCTTTGAATCATACGCTGAGTATTTGAATTTAATTCAAGTACATGTGATATTACGGTGACTCCCCAACCTTCTCTTAATCTCGCTGACCTGATTTAATTTGCCTTTGGTCAGCAGGTCATTGTGCTGCATATGAAGATGCTGCATATACATCTCTGCACGACTTCCTGGCAGACTCACAAAAGCAGGCACTGCTCAACCATCACAGTGACACAGCATCAGACGGCTAAGGAACAGGGATGATGGTCCTGGGGGCTGTGCCGCTCGTGGCCGGCAGGCTGTTTGTTGTTGTGGTTTGGAGCGTTATAAAATCAGTGTTTTTCTCCCATGTCTGCAGCGCTCTGACCATGCTGTCAGTGCGAGTCTGTCAGCTTGACAAGCAGACGCCACTCTGCATCACAACATGCTGTCACACTGAAGGACGTGGGAGGAGGTGTGTGTGTGTGTGTGTGTGTGTTCACACAGCTAGAAGGCTCACATACTGACATCAACTCCTGCATCCTGTTACATCACTCAGCTGCAAGATTTTGCCCCCCCCCCCCTCCAAAAACAATGAATAGAATGTGATAATTTGCCATCTGATATTAATAACTTTTTTCAAATGATGTATTGTTGCCTCCAGGCTGCCTGCTGTGTGTTTGCTTTTGTGTTTGTCTGTGAATGTTTGCTTATTGGCATGTTTCCTTTTCACATGCATTCGCACTTCAACAAGACACACATGCCAAACACTAGCAGAGCTGGCCCTTTAAGGACACACTCGCATGCAAAAACATACACGAACACACACACACACACATCCTCACCAGGATAGAGACTCGTCTCAGACTGATATAAACATTAAGGAGAGAAATCTGATTGTGCTAAAATGAATCAATAGCTGTAAAAAGGGTCAAACAGAAGAAAACAAAAATGGCAGAAAGGACAATTTGGGAAGGATGAGAGAGGAATAAAACTCAAGAGAGGCATTACAGTTTGCAGGCTGAAAGGTTTGATAAGGTTGTCAATGTTTGATAGTTTGACTGAAATTAGAAATTCACAGGCGCAATTCACTTCATTTACAGGGATCACTTGACCACTTTAGAAAATGAGTCTGAGCTTCTGTCAGAGCACCTGCTGTTGAGGAATTTAGAGGAGAGCTCTGATGATTCTGCTCTCTGCATACGAACAGTAAGAGTGCCTCTTTCAATATGAGAGGAGCCGAGAGTGGAAGGCAGTAAAATGGGGCTAAATGAGTGAGAAGATCTGGAAAATATATGAGAAGAAGCAGAGACGTGGGGGGTTGGAGGGGCAGGGGTTACAGTAAACAGGGAGAGAGAGAATGCAGGGAAGATGATGGATGTGGACATGAGCAAAGCGAGAAGATGGAAAAACTGGAGAAGACAGGAGGAGAGGTGGTGGTAAAGTGGTAGAGATCAGCAGGGCAGATGGGAAGGGAAGAAGAGAGTGGACGGAGGATGGAAAATGAGAAGGCGAGAGTCAATGGGAGAGGATGGGAAGAGGTTGCAGGGATGAGCAGAGCGGGGGGTGGGGGGGAGATGGGGAGCAGAAGGGCGAACGTGCACAGAATGGGGGTAGAAGGAGATATGAGGGAGGCTCGTAAGTCATTCCCCAGAGAACCATCTCTTCTCTTCCACTCTACTCAGAGGCATCAGTAAAAGGCTCTAAAAATAGCTTCAACAGTGAGCACGTTTCTCTACTCAGATAGCCTATAAATACATGCAGCTTCTGTCACTTCGCATCCGCTGCTCTGGACGCATGCTGCCCCGCAGCTTCGCAGCCTCCGACAGGGAATCCTCCTCTGGAGACGACAGACGAGGAGAAGATAAAGATGTTGATGGGGAACATGGCCAAGACACTTAGGATGGTGATGGTGATAGAGATGACGGATGCCGCTGATAATGATCGCAGTAATGAAGATGGCTATCATGACGATGTGAGGAAATGTGTGGAAAATGACACCATTTAACCCTGATGCATGCAGGAGATTTTCATACACGGTGTTGTTAATGCAAAAATTGCAGGTTATTTATGTAAATGATAACTAGCGCTAGATCACATTTGCAAAATGCTTCATACGGCTCGGTGTACCAACATGCAGTTTGACTCAACACCTCATTTCATTCTCTAAAGGATCAAAAACAACCAAAACACTGTAAATATGTTTCAAAAATGTTTCATTCCCAACAAAAACACTAGCATGACATACTGTATGTACATGCATACATGTATCTTGGAAGAAGCACATTAATATTTGATCATTTTTTATAATAAGAGTGGTAGAGATGCGTTACAAAAAGAATGGTGCATCGACAGTTAATGGACAGTATATGTAAGAAAACATCACAGAAATCCAACAGTACATTTAGCATCTAAAATGTGAAGTGATAGAAACAAAAAAACTACTAAACTACTACTACTAACTACTAAATATAGATATAGAAATAGTATGTATATACATTAAGTAAAAAAGGCTGCAAGTAACCACCAGCACCACATCTTATGTCTTCGAATGACATATTTTCTTGGAAAGAATCTCTTTTCTTATTGGACATCTATTAAAATCTTCCATTTCCTGCTGAGTCAATCTTCAGTTAAATCATTTCAAAGATTTTTATTGATGGTGAAGAAAATTAAAGTCCTTTTTACACTCGGAAAGATTTTACTGCTAAAGATTTTTGGTATTATGACAAGTGAATCAGTTCTGAAATAGAATATGCAAAGATTTACAAATCAGCTGCATCAACAGGAGATGCTTGCAGTGATGAATCTACAGAAAATCATCTCCTGACTCTGCAACGTTTTTCCACTTTTATCGTTTTGATTCATTCTAAGCCTTGATTTTAGTCGCACCAAGTACAATAGACAAAATAACACAATAGACAGGCAAAGTCTCAGACAAAAAGCTAGTTAGGAACCAGCTGGTGAACTCTTTATAGTATTTAACAGCTAAAGAGCCATATTGCCCTCAGGAGGTGGTGGAGAACATGATGGAGCTAAAATGAAAGTAAATATTAGACTTGCATTAATCAGGTGGGCAGAAACGCAACTGTAAACAAATGCTAATGTTGCTCCGTATCTGAATAAGAAACTATTTGTTAACATGCTCGCCATGTCAAATTCAAAGCTGATAATTTGAGTCATGTTTACAGTTGGTTTCTGCTGTATCTGAACAGACAAAATAATTAGTAATTGCAGATTTAACAACCTTTGATCAGTGAATGTATTCATTGTTAAGGGATTGAAGAAAATCATTAATGATTTGGTTCACAGAGTTCCGTGTGAAAAGTTCTTGCTAGCAAGAAAAGCACATCTTGTGATCAACTTTTTGTGAACCATTTATTTTCCTTCTTTATAGATATAGAGAGTGATGTCTGTAGAAGAGCTAAAAAGATTTTTTTAAAAAGCAGTCATCAGCTCCAGCCTTATTTCTAGGAACACAAGTACAACAGTGATCAGTGTCTCTGCCAGCTGAGGCCTCATATTGTGGTTTTCTCTGCTTTCTTCACAGTCATTTGTACATTCACACTTTAATTACCTTTTGGTTCCGTCGACACAGCTGCCAGTGTGCTGTTGTAGAAAAGTTCATTCATTATACTATGGATGATATGTAATCAGATGGACATTCAACTGTCTGCACCTCAAAAACGAACACTCAGAACCTTCATCTGTGAAGATCTCCTCAGCAAAGGAAGCTGTCATTGCAATGAGCCACCAAACTCTCCCACTTCCCATCTGTGTTTGATTTTTAATTTGACTGGCTGAAGAAAAATAGGATTTTTTTTTCATCCCAAAAAATGTTCTGAAATTGAAGTGAGAATATAGGTTCAGTTTTTTTGGACGCTTTTGAAGTTGGAACACATTCTTCTTATTCCTGTTTGATTGCTGATTTGTGTCATCTTCATAGTTTTTGTGTAAGTGGGTCTTAACCCTAATTTGCTTATTTAAGGATGGTTGTCAGGGTGATAATAGTGAAGCTGAATGATGTGATAAAGATAAGATTAATTTTTCTTGTGTGTGTGTGTGTGTGTGTGTTTGTGTGTGTGTTTCTGTGGGAGAATGATTGTGTATCACACTGTGTTTATGCATGAATGTACATGTACGTACTATGTGTGTATTTTACAGTGTCGCATTGATTATTCTGTTTGTGTGTTGAGATTTAATAGGCTGAGCTGATAAATGAATAATGGGAGTGTTACACGCTATTCTGTGTCGAGGCTGTGTGTGCTTGCCTCTATACGAGAGAGAGAGAGAGAAATACATCATCCCCACAGGGACTCTCTCCTTAAAGGAGTGATTTGCCTGCTGGCTTGCTCTTGTTAAAGGGCTGGCTGACATGCTTTGATGTGGTTCTGTGCTCCCTGCAGTTTGATTGGCACACTGGATTAATGTTGTTCCACAGATGAAAGAAACTGCGAGGGAATGATATGAATTTTATGAAATGAAAATAGCAAATATTGAACATGATTAATGATTTGGTTATGTTTGCAAAGGGCTCTTCGTGTTAAGCTCTGGACAGGTGTCATCTCATCTCTTTTGCTCTCCTCCGTACATTATGATCCTCTCACTCAACAGCTAATCAGTAAATGAGGTACTTCTGAAGCCTTTTTTTTATTTGTGTTCCTGTCTGTAGTTTTACCCCTCACCCTCCTCGCCCTCTCCACCCCCATGTCTGTCTGTGCTACTTCTAAGATCAGAGTAATGCGCAGTGATGAGCCGGGTACTCAGTGAGCCGCTCGTCCTGTGATGGTCAGCGAGCGCTGACACCTCAGAGAGCTTAAATGTTTACTCTGGTCAGTCTTTACCTCTCTCTCCACACACACACACACAGCTGTACAGACTGCATATCAAACATTACACACCAGCACTGTGTGTGTGTGCATCACCGTGACCCCCACTGTCGTCCTGCGTCAGTCAGCACTGCAGACTAATAAAGGTGCTTTTCAGCCTATCAGGACTGATTTCCATCACCACAGGAAACACCTCAGTACAGCGGCAATTTCTCAATGTCACCCAGGCACTGGCTATGCCAGACGTAGATCCACTGACAAACACAGTTGTCTTTGCAGCCCCAAGTCAACCTGAGAGACAGACACTTTATGGAAGGAACTTCAGACTTGATGCAACTGTTTTTTAAAACTTGAAAAAACTTTATCAGGTTTTAGTTGTTTAGTTTTAGTTGACTGGATGTGACTTTCTCTTGTAAATCACATTTTTTTGTTTGTTTGTCTTTTCCTACATCTCTTCATCACTTTGTTGTAGTCATTGACAGGTCATCATGATAAAAGCAGGTTGTGATGGTTAGCTCAAATACACAGAGCTTTATTTAATTTTTATGACCAAAATTTCCAAATATGTAGGGATGCACCGATCTGACTTTTTCTCTTCCAATACTGCTGTTGATTAAATTTAGAGTACACGCTGATACTGAGCACAGATCCAATACCATTGCACTCTTTTGCCAAATTTGAAATCTGTGTTACATGGAGTTGACCGGAATATTTTTTATGTACTGTATGTTAATATGAGGCTGTTACTGTTTTCTTTATTAAAAAAAACTTCTGAACTCGAAGTGGAGACATTCAAACACAACAGTTTGTTTCAGTGAAGGCTGAGAAAAAAAGTCTGCGGGAATCTTCCAAAGTTACTGCATTTTTAATAAGAAATTCCCTCTTTTCATTTCTCTGGAAAGTGTAACTTTTAATGTGAGTTATTAATGAAAGAGATACTCTGTGCATTCACATAACGATGTCACAGGTAGTACTGATTAAATGTTTTGTTATTACTTTAGGTCTAAGGGATTAAATTACTGCCAAGCCTGTGCTCTTCCAGCTAACGGGCCGCAATACATGCAGATTGCCTTCGGTTGGTAACGACAACAAAGGACACAGTCTCACCTGAACCCACCTGAACCCATTCCACTCAGCTCCACTCATTCCCCTGTGTCGTTGCTCACTCGACTGGGTGGTTTGGACGGGCCGGTCCTCTTCTTGTGTTGACAACTGTGCACTGAGCTCATCCCTAGTGTCAGTTCATTTAAGTAAACAAATAGACACAGACAGAAACTAAAATTCTTCAGGGATGAGGGTTATCACTCTTTGTCTGTCACAAAATTTGTGTTCCTCTGCAGCACACCACTAACCTGTGTCCATAAACTGGATGACCAGATGTTGACTGCAGCCTTCATCTCTGTCTGTCTGATTGTGAGAACACTAGAAGACAGTGTGTACACAACAATCTGCCATTAGCTTTTAAGCTCAGTGTATCTTTAACTAACATCCATCCCACACACTATCTCACTGCTGACTGCAGCGAGACAGACTCTGTGGGGGCAGAGCATCCTCTAACCCCTGAGAGTGATTTACACTGGAGAAGTGATATCCAAGTCCCCCAGTCCTCCAAGCCTGCAATCCCCATCGGAGACAAACCTGGCCGCTTAAATGCCAGCTGAATTACTCTGAGGTAACCAGGTGTGAGCTCTCAGTGGCCAAGCTGTGACAGTAATTGATTGATGAAGTGTGAGGCAGCGAGAAGCACAGACCTGCAGCTCTGCGGACCAAAAGGGCTTGAGCTGAGGACCCCTGAGACTGTAACTAGTGAAAAGGCTGTGTATGCAAAATGGCAGAGTGTCATATCTAACATAAATATTGTTTTCGTACAGCTAATGTAGATGTTCCAGCTTGTTACCATGGCAAGACTGTGTTGCCAGGCACTGACGTGTTGTCGTGGTAGCAGACGCTCCTGTCAGTGTTGCCATGCTGCGTCGCTGCATCTGTAGCCAGGGCTTTGTAGTGTAAATAAGGGTACCTGCGTGTGTGTGTGTGCTCGATCATACCTCTCCTATAGACCTGCTGTCACACTTTACATCTGCCAACCAGGAAGGAAAAGGAGAATGAGGAGGAGGAGGAGGAGGAGGAGGAGGGAGGGTGGACAGTGAGAGTGAATGAGAAATGGATGGAAGAGCGATGAGGCAAATTTGAAATGAGGAGCAAGAGAAAGGATAATGGAGGGCAATTTGAAAAACAAGACTATAGATAGATAGATAGATGGATAAGCTGATGGTAGGCTGAACAGTACATAAGTAAGGAAGCAGCAGTGTGTGTGTGTGTGTGAGAGAGAGAGAGTGTGTGTGTGTGTGTGTGTGTGTGTGGAGAGAAACAAACACAGACAGTCATCACATTCCTCTCTGCTCTCTTGCTGCCATAGTGCTCTGATTGCTCTGTGCTGAAAGGGATGCTGGGTAAACAAGTTCAGGGTTTTGAGGACACTGTATTCTGTCTCTGTATTTTTTTGTGTGTGTGTGGTTGCAGGATTGTATCTTGCTTCCTGAAACCCAATGTTCCCCTTAAATTCCCCCTTGGGTAGCTTCAAAATTAGATAGAATGTTTTTATGGCTGCACAATTACACTGAATGGGAAAATTCTTAAGTTTTGTGCATCGTCTCACACACCTTTTTCATAGATTTTCGAGTGAAATACTGCACATATAGCTCTTGGGATCTGTACTAGAAATTGAAGTAAATGTTTGCGCTTGGCCGCACATCATGCATACAGTATGTAGGGATGGATCTGCAGGTTTGAAGAAGTTGGACAAACAGCAATGAAAAACATGATTCAATTCAGATAAAAGACAGTCAGACTAGAAATGTGTCTCTTTCCACTACATGCAGTAATATTAGGTTAGGTTGGACATAAACTAAGTCCTTAGAGGACAAGTGTTCTATAAAATCTGTACCTGCATGTCTGCCTCATTCAGTCCACTTGGGGATCGTTGTGAAAGAGTGATGCGCCTGTTCACCTTTTAGAGAATATTTTTAGTAACTGTTAGATTTTGTGTTTCCTCTGTAAGAAATTCACTCGATTCCCAAAGCAGCCTGATGGCTCTGATGGATGATATAGGCTGAAACCAAGAGGGGTTTGTGAGACAAACACGATCCGTATAAGAGCGCAGTGAGACACAAAGCTGGAAGCTCAGGTGGGAGCCATGAGAACATTTTATCCCCCCACCATTCGTCATCTGGGCTTGTTGCTCAGTCCTTTCAAGTAGGAGTCATTTTTTTCAACAATGAGTCTTAAACCTCTAGAGGTAATAATGATATCTATGCTTCAAGTATTAACTATTGATATAAAACACACACTAACTCTCCACCCCTCCTTCACCTCCTCATTCCCACAGATACGCACACTGAGGCTGCATCATCTGTCCACCTTCCCCCACCCTTTATTATGATAATCAGTCCATCGATAGTCTATTTTTAGCTCTGAATCTCCCCCGCTCTGCTTATCCCTCTTGGTGACTTCCTGTCTAATTATACAAACATTCCTCATGCGTATGCATACACGTGCACATTTTTAAACTCACTTGGCTGCTGTGGATGCACAACAAGGTTAACCAATCACGCCTTTTCCCCCCTCTCACTGTCTCCCTCTCTGTTGCCGTCTGTTTCAGTTTTTCTTTGCCTGCCACTCTATAATTCAGCGAAGGTCTTTGTCCTCTTATCGTCTGACACACAGCTGAGTTATTTCAGTATATCCACTATTTTAGCTTTAGCTCCAAATGGACTTTCCTTGTTATGTTTCTACGTAATCTCCTTCTCTTTCTGTCTTTCACACACACTTCCTGCACTGTGAAAATATTCTGTAGTGCTCAGTCGTTATGGTTTGAGGCAGAGAATGTCTTCACTCTCTAAAGTGGCAGCTCCAAAGCTTTTCTGTGCTATTATAGATTTAAGTCATTTAAGCCACAAATCTCTCTGGTGCTCATACTTCTACTCACAGCTTCACCTCTGAGAGGTTTGGCTACACTGGCTGATTGCAATGCAAAGACCATTTTTGGCACACAGCCGACTTTATCCTTTATTAGTGAGAGCACAACATCCAATCAATAGTCAACAGCGGCAGTGCTTTAGGCTCAGGGAAGCGTCGCTGCCTCTTCGCTGTACAGTCTGCTGCCATTTTTTAATTTGAGCACCTGTGCAGCTTGTCCTGCTTTGTTCAGCTCATTTATTAAAACTCAGCTTAGGAGTTTGTGTGGTTAAGTGAAAAAAATACAAAGACAGAATCTGCTGAACTGAACTGAGCCTGTTCACTGCTCATCCACAAAGCTCCATCAATTATGGATTGTATTTCTATTATTTTTGGCCTCTACCTGGGAGTTTTTGAAGATGAGAAAAAGGGAGTTGGTAAGGTTAAAGATAGATGAAGAAAGAGAAGTGTAGCAACAGGGGCAGAGGGAACACAGTATGGATTCTGCTGGGGACATTGTTCGTTTTAATAAAAAGGTTCACTTCACAGTTATTTAGTGGGTGTTGCTAAGGGGAAGGCAGGAGTGCGAGCAGAGAGCGAGGGAGAAAAACAGGTAATGTGCTAACCCACTCTGAGTAGAAATGTGTGAAAAAGAAGGAAAGAAGTAAAGAGGAACAGTCGGCCTATCTGCAGACCAGATAGGTGATCAATATTCCCAGCTCAGATCCAAGACACTCTTTCTCTCTCTGCTCTGTTGGTGTGTCCGGTGAAGGAAGCTGTGGGAGAAGGCCATCGGCAGGTCATCAGTATTCCAGCAGGCTCTGCCTACTCTGGTGTGGGCAGCAGAATAATTTCATTCTGATCTTACAGATCAATAGCTGTACCCAGTGGAAGGCGACTGGCCCCGTCTGGCTGCAGTACTCAGAGTACCACTACACATTCGATGGAAGGTCCTCTTCAAGATGGATTTTCTCAGTTTAGCATGCAGTATAGTTCATGGACCGAGCTCCATCACACTGGTCTGTGAAGCCTCTTCACAAAGACTTTTCTTTTAGTAGATAAAAGATTATAGCCATATCAGGGACAATCTTTGAGCTTTGTGTGGCTGTATTTAAAGGGGTGGACAAAATATCAGAAACACCTGATAAAAATAATGCAATCTGGTAAAAATAGCCCTTCAATGTACCTGTCTTTGTGAACCTTATAACCTTGTAGACTGAATCAGAGAAGTGATGATTCAATTCAGTTCAATATATCAACACATCAGCCTCAGACAGCCTCAAAAATGACCATGGAGATAAATCCATATGGAACATTATAAGATCCTATCTCTTTGCAAGGTTGTTATATTGGGTGTCATTACAACATACATCAAACATTAAAATAAGTAAAAACATATTTGAAGGGGGTGGACGTATTAACACAAATACCTCTATCATGTGATACAGCTGATACCCTACAGTAAATACTACCTTTGGCTAGTGTAAAATTATTAATTTTGTTGAAACAGTATTTTAGTAGTGTTTTTTGCTAAATGCACAGAATGAATGGACATACAGTCATGTATGTGTCATCAATGTTTATTTAAATCTACTAATTACATTATAAGTATACAAGATTTGATTATTTATAGATATCCATTTTTTGACACTTATGGGTAAAGAACAGCGAGACGACCTGTTACAGCAAAGATGGAACAAACTTTTGCCATCTGTCAAGCTCCTTTTTTGTTTGTGTGTGTTAAACCTGCCAATCATAACCCACAACAGTCACATTGTAAACATTTCCAAAGCTGCCAGATATTAGTATCACTCTAATCTACATGCATATATTACTGTAGCTCACAGATATTTTCATCTAGGGACCAGTGCTTAATCAGTTTATTAGTGAAGATCTCGTTTGTGTCTCTTCGTTTGTGTGCAGGTCAATAACACAGACCTTATCTAGGATTGAAACTTCTCATCATGCTTCATCTACAAAAACAACATCAAGTGTGTTCGAGGTGTTTCAGAACAGGTCATGAGAGATAATGAACCATCTTGATATCACATAGGAATGTTTATACATAATTACATCTCCTGGTAAGACGTTTCTGACATCAGTGTGAATTAAATCAACAATACGGTCGTGTCGTGCATCATACAGCCTTTTGTAAGTGTTAATTAGGGTTAGAGTGCATCATTTCTTTTGTTCTATTTGGTTATATATATATATATATATATATATATATATATATATATATATATATATATATATATATATAGTTATTTATGGTTATTAAATTCCTAGTGAAGTTAACTGTTTCAGTGCACTGATGTCGTTCTGGATAAGAAAATGTATTGTTAAACTGTAAAATATCCTGCCTCCATTACATATCTCTGTCACAAGTGTTTGATATTTGAGGGATCATTGCATCGGCCGTACACATACACACATGCATACCTGTGGTGTTGTGGATTCACGGTGTCCTACTGAGCTGTGATCAGCTTGGAGATGGGATTACTGTTGGCACAGTGGGCACTTTACCAACATTTAGAGTCGGAAAGACAAACACACAGTCAGGTTACACCCATATTGACACACACATACACACACATACAGAGATGAGTACACAAACCTGTACACACATAATGGCAGTGCTGGACAGCCTTCTAGAGGGGCAATAGGTTTAGGTGATGGTCTGGGCATCACTTCCTTGCTAATTACGTGTTGCTAAGCTGCCGTCTCGGCTCCCAGCGGTGAAGTAAATACAGTAGAGAATGCTCAGTAGATGCAGTGCAAGAACAGAGTGGTGACAGACGATCAATAGAGATCTAATGATTAAGATATCACACTCTGGGGAGACTTAGAGGATCCTGCACTCCTCGAGATGACTAACCCTTACTCACTGAGTGTTTGCATTTGTGTGTGTGTGTGTGTGTGTGTGTGTGTGTGTGTGTCTAAAGCACATCCACCTCTTGCTGTTTTAATCTCCCACAGCTCATACTCCAATTATGATCCTAGTGTTTCATAGGTATCATTATACCTGAGCATGAGCTGTTTTTTCTCCTCCACAACCTTGTGAGAGAACACAGATCTTATTCCACAGCCAGACCTGATGTTCTGGCAAAACAAGCCCAGATCAATCCGACTTTGCTTTAACCATGTGGGCCTGAGTTCTGGGAAAATCTCAGACAGTGGAGTCCCTCCCCATCCCAGGCCAATCACTGGTTTCAGGCATGATCAATAGAGAGCAGGAATCAACACCAGCGGACTTCAATGAGCCTGAGCTCAAAGTCCACTTGGCAGAGACACAAACACAGCACCTCATTAAACTCAGAACTCCCACCGCTGCCATCACACAGCCGAGCTGAGCCGAGCCGCCGCAGCAGCACTGATGGCGATCTCTAGAGCGCTTATGTAGGAAGGCTCTAATTGCTGTATGGTAATGCGGTGCCTCTGCATTCCTGCTGTTTCGACAGTAATCCAGTCAGAACAGTATTGTGTGCAGTGTAAGGAGGTTTGAGTTATGCTTGGTAAAAGTGGCGTATTGATCGATTCATTACTAAAACAGCACTGGATCGGCTTGTATGAACTGAATGATGGCGTTTTGCTGTTTCAGCACATTTTCCCCGCCCCTCTCTTGCTGTCTCTCACTGTCACTCACACACAATTGTGTGAATGGATTTGGCTATCACAAGTGATGACTCCTCACTGAGCCTCTTCTGTTCCATTTCCTTTTTTCCCCTCCCACTTCCTCTCATAGACTTTGTAGCCTCAAATCTGCCGTCTTTTTCTATGAAGCCCTTTTTCTCTGCCTTCCTGCCTTTTCTTCTCAAGTGGCCTATTTGGCTCTGATGACCTCTCCCTCTCTCTCTTTCTCTTCCTGCAGGTACAACCAGGCAGCCTAAGGAGGGGGAGGTGCCAGGGGTGGACTACAACTTTGTGAGTGTGGAGCGTTTTATGGAATTGGAGCAAAGTGGAGCCCTACTAGAGAGTGGAACCTATGAAGGTGAGTTTTGGGACCGCTGTGGCCACTGCACAGGAAGACATTTTGCATCTGTGCGAGACAAGTACAGGTGCTTTTGGAGCAAAAATGGGAGCGTATGTCTCAGTAGAGCAATTTTTTCTATTTTTAAATGTAATCTGCCTTCTCGTACGACAGTGTAGATGTCTTTTCTTGATGGATTAGGTGTGTCAGGTGATGCACTTACACACTGCTTAAGTAAACAAAATGAGTCTTGTGCACCGAGTCATGTATTACAGCTTCCTCTGATGGTTGTTGAACGCCTCGTTGACTACTTTAGTGTGTGTTTGTGTGTGTGTGTGTGAGAGAGAGAGAAAGAGAAAGCTGGACGAATGCCATTTCCAAGTCATGTCAAGTCTGTGCATCTGCTTTGCTACACTGTCAGGGATACATCTACAGATGGGGGATTTGCTGGTTCATTTGCCCAGTAGCAATTTTTGTCAGCGTGTGCGGCTGAACACACTCACACAAATTTGTGTGTGTGTGTGTGTGTGTGTGTTTGTGTGTGTGTGTGTGTGTGTGGAGGGGGTATGTGCACGTGTACACTTGTGTGTATTTGTATTCGCTGTGTTTAGGCGTGTTCCTGTCATAACTGTGTCTTTGCATGTTTACAGTGTATGTTTCCCTTAACACAGAGCTTACTTATGCCCACTGGGGGAAGCTGTCTCTTTCTGGGTGGCTGCACTGGAGGTGCTGCAACTCATTTTGTAATAAACATTCAAAATAAGAGAAAGTAGAGTAGAGAAGAAGGAATAAGAGGCAAGAAGTAAGAAGGAGGAGAAAGATTTAGTAGTCAGTGAAAAGGGACAAAATCAGACAAGGAATATCATGAGGAAACTCTTCAAGTGCATATGTGTGTGTGCGTGTTTTGTTTGTTTGTGCATCACATATGGCTTACGTATGTGATGATGTGAGATGAGTCAGAGCTGAAAGTGGATATTGAACTGTTCATAAAGCCGTGATGCCTTCAGGCGAAACCAGGAGCATTCAAGATCAAGGGAACATCATTTTTAAAACCAGTGCAGTGCATCAGGAGGAACCTTGCCTTATGTTCTGTGAAGCATCTCTTCAGATTGACCTTAAGCTTTCACAGGTTGGTGTTCATACTTGTGTCTTTGTTTACATGTGCCTGTGTGTGCACACGTTATATTTTAGTCACAATGTGATAATTCTATTTGGTGGGTCTCAAGTGGTGGCAGTGATTGAGCCACTCTTAATATCGATCCCCCTCCTGCTGGGATGAAAGTAAACTGATGTCTGTGGACTTGTTACTGCTGATCCTCCTTTTGTCCTTTATTGTTGCCTCCTTCCGTCTTCTTTGCTCAGTTTTTCTCCTCCCATTGCTCCTGTCCTCTCTCTGTGTTTCTTCTTTGTGAAACCCCTACTCCTCTTCCACTTTGAAGGATTAGAAAATAACACATCTCTACCTCTCACTCACACTCAATATTTAATCACAAGACATATTTCTTTGACAGTGAGGGTCTTATTTAAATTTCAAATAAAAGTCGAACTTTATTGTGGTTGAAGAGCAAATAGCACGAGGGAAGAAATGTACTAAGTCAATATACAGTACTGTATAAGCACCCAGAAAGCTTTACTGTCAAAAAGGAGAGCATATATGTTATTATATTGAGGATGTTTCTTTCCATCTCTAGTAAGATATGCAGAGGACTTTCATGTCTTTCCTTTTCAATACACTGTACTTCAATCTTCACTTTTCCTTTACAGTGGGTGTGGAATGAGAGAGCGTCAATGCTATTTATGTGGTTTGTTTTTTTATTTTCGTGCTTGCGCCTCCAAACAAATCTGCTTGCACCAACATGGGCGGAATGACGCAGCTGAGGTTGCGCTCATACAGATCAGGTGGTGTTGTGCATATTAGTAATCATTTAATCATGAAATGGCACCTGTTGCTAAGGTACACACAGGTAGTGTAGCGTCAAGTTGTATCCCATGTTTCATCAACGATCTGAAGACATTGTTCTCGATCTCGTTGTTTTTCGAGATAATCATTATAATCTCTTGTGGAAAGTGATGATGACAACATATGGGAGGTAGTATATTAAAATGTATGCAGTCATGTAAGCGCCTTTAAAAAGGTTATTTTCTATCGTGGCTGTGGCTGTATTGTACACATGTAAATTTACTCAAATATAAATAACTGAGTGCAACCTTTTTTTATCACTTTCATAAAACAAAAATATAAACAGCATCCAACAATAATGCATTCATACGTTATACTAAGACACTATAGCTGTAGCCTAAGTGCACTGCTATTATTATGTTGTAAAAAAAAAGTTTTTTTTAAAAAGCAGCAAAAGCACAGAGACAGGGTTTTATTAACTTACAACTTTATTAACATTAATTTATCATAAAAAGGGACATCACCTGCCCATGTTGACATATTGTGCTGTATTTATATTCTGGATGCTGATATGTGTCGGATATCTTTATTTTTCTACTCCAGGATTGCGCCAAGTTTTGTTTTGTTTTTTTTTCTCTCAGGAAAAGCTGAAATCTCACCCCAAACCCATTAAGGACTCTGTCTGCTGTTTAGGAGATGATGATGAGATGTGGGGGATGAGGCCATTATTCAAACACTATGTCTAAATGTGATATGTTATTATTCCTCCTACTCTCACTGCATCCACCCTGTGACAAACATATAGAGCATAGAGCCCTGCAGTATGTCTACAGTCCAAACAACGGTTGTAGTTTTGGGATAGTCAGATCAATTAAGGTAAAAGGAGAGCTGGTTTGGGCTTTGAGAGCCAGCACACTCGTGAGTCTGCTAATTTAATATTGGATCAATGCAAAAGCTGTATTCACTTCAAAAATGACCACCTGCCATAGGTGCACAAGTTGGATCTGTCCATTTCTAACAAAACAAACCAGATCAAATCTAAATGAACCTGTGGTTGACTCAGTTTTCCTCTTCCTGTTCAACAAACACTCTGAACATTGACTTCTACTAGCTGTTTAGAATTATTAAAATGATCAGTTTTCAGTCAAAAACATTTGTGTTAGCTCTGCTGAACTCTTCCTACAAGTCTTACAATTTTAAAAGGCATTTATCTGTTCAAAGCCGCAGATGCCCACAAGCGGTAGACCACTCTGTCTGCCAGATGGTGTGTTACATCACCTGAGATTCCTCTTTTCATGTGGCCTCTAACACAGTCGTCACTGCGCCTCTCTCGTCCTCAGATAACTTTTACGGCACCCCGAAACCTCCAGCGGAGCCGTCTCCTGCAGCCCCTCCTCTGAATGTGAGTGAGGCCCTGCTGCCCGGAGCCCGGCCCAGCGCCCAGGGCAAGAGGAAGAGGAACCAGTCAGTCAGCAACATGGAGCAGCGCGCCAGCCTGGAGCCGCCTGAGGAGGAGGAAGAGGAGAGCCCAGTCGTCAACGGCAACGGGGTGGCCATCACACCAGGTAATGAAGGATGGAGAAGTAGTGAGAGAGAGACATCCATTTTCTGTTTTTGATGTTGTTGTTTTTTTAACACATTTTTCATCTACTCGCGACTGAAATTAGATTCAAACACGGTCTGTTTCACAAGCGCCATGACCATGAAGACATTTTACAACAACATATTTAGGTGAGGAGAAAATCTGGCTTGAAGGCCTAGACTGTCTCATGGGTTATTTGTCGCTGTCTCACCGGTATGATTGAGTAAAACCAAGAAACAAGCCAGGTGTCATACCAATTGTTACGGTACCTTTTTATCGTCCCTCACGGATAAATAAGGAGTCTCTTTCCTCCTCTAGTCCAGTTTCATGTCTGCAGTTTATACGGTCCAACCAGAGCAGATGGCTACAATTCTGATCACAAATTGTCCCCTGACCAGTCATTACAGACATTAACAGACTTCGCTTGCATGAGTGTAAACTGCACGGGGTCTTCATAACCTTATGTAACAGAATGCACAAGGGCACTTTAATGTCTCCACTATTATCACTGTCCAGAGTCTCATTTTGGCTTCAACCCCCCGTCTCTCTGTCCCCTCATTTCTCCGTCTCTCCTGCTGTCTTTGCTCTCCTGCCACTGGCCTTTGTCCTTGTTTCTATTAATACTCCCAACTCTCCCCCTCCCTTCCCCTCCTCTATCTGCCATCTTCTTTCTCCTGACCTCTCCTTCTGTCTTAGTCTCTGTGGACCTTCCTCTTCTTTTCCTTCTCTTTCCTCTATCTCTCTTTCTTGCCTAGGTTTTTGCAACATTTACTTATTGTTTTACTGAATCTCACTTGCAACTTTTTTGCTTTGACTGTAACAGACACAAAGTCATTTAATTGTTTTTTATACATACTTAACTGGCTTTAAAACTATGATTTCTCTATAATTTAATGCTGATACTACAGGAAAAGCTTGCATCAAGAATAAGAAGTTTGTTACAAACTCTCTTAACTGTAACAGCTATATTAAAAGAGATATGCATAAATATTATAAGATTATATAGTTCCTCTCCTCTATCGCGTGCTCTTCATCCACTGACATGCCACCAGCTTTTCTCCTCACACTGAAAAAAACTGTTCCTTGTGTTTCTGACTCAGCCTCTGACCCCTAAAGACTCTGTCTTTCCCTGTTTCTCCATTTCTGACATTCCCATGTTGTTTCCTCCTCATGCTCATCGTCCTCGGACCCAATCTCTCTCTCTCTCTCTCTCTCTCTCTCTCTCTCTCTCTCTCTCTCTCTCTCTCTCTCTCTCTCTCTCTCTCTCTCCGGGGGGTTCATAGCTCTGCAGTGGCTTGGCTCTGACTCATCATGCATGGCGTGTGCAGTGTGCATCCAGATCTGCATGTGTGTGTGTGTTTGTAGCCAAAGAGAGTCAGAGTGGCATTTTGTGGAAGCTATACAAAGAAGAACAGATTGTATGTGAGAATAACCGTGTGTGTGTGTGTGTGTGTGTGTGTGTGTGTGTGTGTGTGTGTGTGTGTGTGTATGCATGCTTCACAGAGTCCAGTGAACATGAGGACAAGAGCACAGACGCCTCCGGGGAGGTTGCTGTTGAAGCGTCCATCCAGGCCCCAGCCTCCGTTGAGCCCCCTATTGAGGGAGAGGAGGCCCCAAAATCTCCTTCTAAATCCCCCACCAAAGTCCCAGATGCAGATGAGGAAGAGCTGGGTCCTCTGCCCGACAACTGGGAGATGGCCTACACCGAGAAAGGGGAGGTCTACTTCATTGAGTAAGTCTCTAGGCAACAATGATTCCAAAGCAACTGGACTTAGATTTGTCTTATGAAGACGTTTCGCCTCTTATCCTTCGTACGAACTGATGAAGCCGCTAAATATGACCTGGACAAATGAGAATATACACAGGCTTTTCATTGAGTAAGAAAAAGATGAAGGTTTTTTAAGATCTTTTACCCTTTTACCCGCAATAAAGAACATGTGCTTGTCTGTAGTGTTACAGATGGTTACAGTAAGTGTTTCATTTATGATATAATGAAAAAAACATGCTTGAAAATAATAAAAATGGCTCAAAACAAATAAAATGTAATGCGACTCACAAACTGTACCCACTTTAAAAACATGGTTTATGTTTGGTTTGGTGTGTAAACTTTATAGCACCGACCTCTGTTGAATAATTGATGTAACATAATGTTAAATGCTAATCGGAACCACACACACACACACACACATACATGCACACACGTGCAAACTTTTGCCCTCTCCTATCACCCTTGCTAATTAGCGGCTGAGGGCCAATTAGTGGATTAATGACCATTTACTTTACCTTAGAAATCCCCTTGTTTCTCTTTGCCCCTACACAAACATACACATACATACACACACACACACACACACACACACACACATACACAGATCATTAGTGTTACTTTGCACTCATCTTTTTCTCTTATCCTTTCTGTCAGTCTCTCTCTGACCTCTGTTTGCACTTTTCCCTTCCTTATTGCCTTCACCGACACGTCTCTTTCTTCTTTTCTAGTCACAACACCAAAACTACATCATGGCTGGATCCTCGGCTCGCAAAGAAAGCAAAGCCACCAGAAGAATGCAGGGAAGACGGTGAGTCTGAACAACCTCTTTACCCCGTTTGCTCTCTTGTTTTGTAAGTTTTAGTTTGTGTTCATCTGAGTCGAACTCTCAATCTTTTGGCATCTGTGGGAGTGTGTTGTCTCTGCATTTCCTGCTGTTTGTGTGTCTGTGTTGTCTGTTCCTGACTCACTGCTCCAGCATGTTTTCACTTCACAAGAAAAGAGCACAAAAATACTCTGTTGTTTGAGGTGTTTGTTAGTCTGCTGTTGGTCTCACCATTCTCCGGTTTTGGAAGGGGTACTAAAGGAGGGCTTTGAAATAGAGGAAGAACAAACTTGATTAATAAATTCAACCTTTCTTGACCTTTGTTGCTTGGAAGCAATTATTAGCTTAGATGAAACATATCAACGCAAACGGAACAAAACCTTCATTATTGTTTATTATGTTAAAGGATATTTTTATTGTCAACAAGTGAAAGGACCCAAACCAAAGATACATTAGTCCATCTCTCCAATCTTTCTTCTCTGTCCGCCAAGCCCCAAGTCCATCTGAAGACGTAAATCCTAAAAAAATTTTTTTAAAAAGTCACAAATACACAGTTTCACTTTTTTTAAAAAATGCAAATAATTTCCTACAGTAGCTGGGGTGGGTAGTTTTTAGCAAATGTTATTCAAACAGGAGTAAATAGTGCATTTGTAAGGGACTGTTTCCAGCTGTTGATTGTTAAATATTTGATGCTCTGGCTTTGTGGTATCCAACTTTTTTTGCCGTGCAACCCCTTAAAAAGAAGCAGCATCTGCTTATGCATTTTGCCACATTTTAGTTTACTGTTAAAGAAAAAGAGATTTTCCTCTCTTACATTGCTTAACTTGAATCATTTTAGATGTATGTCTATTAGTTTTTTTAAAAACTAGCTTGTTCCTAACCTATTCATCATCTCGTGACCCCTCAGATTTATCTTGTCACCCCATTACATAATCCCGACTTCCAGGGTGGGAGCCTTTGCCCAGTGAGTATTTACCACACTAGGAAGTAGTATATGGGTCAACTCAAAATAATATTCAGTGTCCACGTTCCTTGTGATGAAGGAACATGTCACCCAGTGCAGGAGTGTGGCTCACTGATGTGTTTTTAATAGTTTTTGGACAGAAAATGAGCTCTTTGGCACAGAGGAATAAGCAACATCAGGCTTTGGCTACACATACGCTGTACTTGTTAGTAGGATTAATTTATTGTTGGTTTTAGTCTTTTCATGAGATTTGTTGACAACATAATCCAATCTTGCCCCCCCCCCCTTTCTCTTTCTGGCTGCTTGAATCAGGGGAAGCAAAGGTGTGTGAAGATGAGAAATAAAATTAGAACTGACCAAAACAAATTCAGAGCAGGAGTTTAATGCAACTAAAATACAACCAAAGTTTGTGAGTCAGTTATCTGTGGTGGTTCAGTGTGATCAGATATGTATCTTGCATCCCTGCTGCTGTCACAGTCTTCGGCCAGCGAATTAGGTTGTGATGTGAGTCACCAGAGCGAGATCTGAATCGATACTTTCTCTCCCTCTCCTCTGTTCTCCATCTCTTCAATTTTCTCCCTCCACCATTCTCCCTCCTGCACTGCGCTCCCCTCATGTCTCTCTCTCTCTCTCCCCTTTCAATCTCCCTCTCTTCAATTTTCCTCCACTCTCTCTCTCTCTCTCTCTCTCTCTCTCTCTCTCTCTCGCTCTCTCTCTGTCTCTCTGTCTCTCTGTCTTTCTCTCCCACCTTCGTTCCCTCTCTTCCCCTGCCCAGTAAAGGGCCAGACTGTGACAGGAATTCTAATAACACTGCTCTCTCTCTCTCTCTCTCTCTCTCTCTCTCTCTCTCTCTCTATACACACACACACTCACAAACACACATGCTACTGTTGTCAATTCTCAAACATGGCTGACGTACTACAGCTTGGCAGAGCAAAGAACGGTTTCCACCGACGCCAGCAAGGTTCTCAAGCCAAGTCTCTGTCAGCTGCGATACTCTGTGATCATTTATTTTGTGTTTTAAATTAACGACTTTCTGTTGTTTCTGGCTCCGTCTGTGATCACTGTGCTTTTAAAACAATACAAGAGTTGTCTTAGACATCAGGCATCAGAGAGAGCTTAAGTTGTGACGTCACCTCCAGACTAGCTGCTGTTCCGCTAAAAATGTTTCAATTTTGGGGGTCTTGAAAAATTGAGGTTTATCAACTGCAATGTATGATAGCCGTAAAAAATAATTAAAATCACATTAAATTCATTAGTTTTAAATGTGTGCAGCTGCTTTCATGTGGTATTGTTTTAAATTTGTTGTAGATTTTGTGTGGATTTGATATCAGATAGAACATTTGCAGTGACTGGACTGCAAATTGATACCAGTCCATGCAGTGGCTAACGGTCCG
Organism: Euthynnus affinis; assembly: GCA_029490765.1. NCBI lineage: Eukaryota > Metazoa > Chordata > Actinopteri > Scombriformes > Scombridae > Euthynnus > Euthynnus affinis. Next base: position 21,405,814 of record CM055844.1, on the reverse strand, counting down.
CAAAGATGTTATCAGACAAGGATGCACATCTCCTGCCCACTTTCCCCTGCTGCCACCTCCTGCCAATACAAATAATAAGTGAAAGCCTCACTGCTCTTCAGGACCACACACCTCTGGTCAGCAACAAAAACAGTTTTAGAACAGACAAGAAATACTCACCATTAACAAATATTCCACAGTATGACAGATTAGTTGTGTCTGTATAATATTTGGTATTAATAATAAAAATAATACATTTAACTTGTACTGCACTTTTCATTCATAGTAAAACTCAAAGTGCTACAGTATTAATAATGTAGAACATAAAGCATAAAGAAAATAGTAATTAACAGTTAACAGTTAACAGTTATTAAGTATAATTCAGAAATTGCCTCTTTCTCTATCTCCCCTCCTGAAGCCGTCCATGTTTCATACGCTTTTAGAGGTAGAAATGGTAGAAAAGTTGAAAAATTAAGGATCACCAAAGTTAGGAGATCTGTACTGAATTTCATGACATTCTATACAATAGTTCAGTCTGGATCAAAGTGGTGGTCACACAGACCGACAGACTGACATAGCCATCCATACTCACACCACTAACATGCCTAGTAAAGGACAGTTCTGGTGATTTCTTACCAGTGCTCTCCTGTAATGTCAGCTTTCTAGCTTTATAGCTGTAATCTATAAAAACATATCTGTTCAGTCCATAATAGTCCATGATTATACAGCATGAGTATTGGACTTTTGAGAAATGGTGTTTGCTATATTCAGTTCTTTTCAATTCAGACTTTATTAAGGACACAACTCAAATTTTCAATGTAGTAGTAATTTGATTTTGCTATGGTTTTCTTATCTTGTAACAGAAGTGGGAGATTCCAGTTTCATGTGCGTTCTTTATAAAAGACTAATTTTAACTGAGAGTCACAAACAGCTAACAGCCCATTAGCATGAGCTTTACTTATCCAGTTAGCAGCTTGATTATATCTCTGGACCTTCCTGATAGCAGAAAGTGAAATAAAGTTTACTGCCCTCCATCTCCTCCGATTTCTTTCATTTGTTTTATTCATTAATCAGTAGATCTGTGAGAAGATCATTTAGGCTATGTCTCTTTTGCCAGCCTCCATCTTTGGGAAAACAATGTTTAAATGGCATTAATGTGTGAAGGATCACCACCACCAAAGGATTTGGAATCAAAGGTGGTTAGCAAATGGTAAATGGTAAATGGACTACACTCATATGGTGCCTTTCTAGTCTTCCGACCACTCAAAGTGCTTTTGCATTACAAACCTCATTCACACATTCACACGCTGATGGCAGAGGCTGCCATGCAAAGTGCCAACCTGCTCATCAGTAGAATCTAATCATCCACACACTGATAGCACAACCTTTGGGAACAATTTGGGGTTCAGTATCTTGCCCAAGGACACTTCAACATGCGGACTGGAGGAGCCAGGGATCGAATCACTGATTTTCTGATTAGTGGACAACTCTGTCTACATTCTGAGCTTCAGCTGCCCTAGAATGTTTGTGTAGGTCCTGGATGACACATCACATCCTCTTGCAGCATCTTTGAATTAATGTCTTCCAGAAAACAGGTTTGATGCCAGGAAACGCTCTTTATTTCTGTATAAACAGCCACTTGGACGACAGCAGAATTAATCCAGTGTGCTACTCTTTACATTCCTCGTCCTGTTATTGTTTGTTATTGAATGATCACTCCGAAGTCCTGCAGCTCTCAGTTGCGCGTCGCACAGCATGTTTTTGGTTGTTTACACTTTTTGCATGCTCGCAAAGTGCAAGTGACAATTTAGTAAGTAAATTTTCCATTTTCAACCACATTAATGGACATGTTCTGAGTAATGAAATATGTATAGAGACAAGGATGTCAGATTCTTGTGAGTGAATAAAACAATGAACATGGGGGGGACAGCAGGAAGAGGTGGTATTGTTTTTAACTGCCCATCTGCCTGAAGGATTTCCCACAGTCTCACAGCCTCAGGCAGGCAGCAGACAAACATTCAGACATAACTTTGTCAGTGCTGTTTTTGCATCTTCCCTTTTGTTATTCCCTTTCCGTTGCCTCCATCTCATGCATGTCTGGTCTTTTTGCTCCACTTTCCTTTAGCATTTCATATCCTCATTCACTATTCCCTTTCCCCTCGCTCAGCCTCTTGGGCTTCTTTACTCCCATGCTGCGTTTTGGGTGAATTTGAGGAGATGTTTGTTTGTGTTGATGTGTTTGAGCAAATGTGCAACTTTTTGTGTGCATTGTATTATATCTATATGCTAAGGCTGACTCCCAGAGTTCAAAAGCTTGTCACCACAGATCTGGCTCGCTTGCAGTCTTTTTGTCAGTTGAGTCCTTTGTTACATAACGCAAGCCCATATCTCCTCTCTCGCTCAGAAGAAGCAAGAACAGAGCGGGACAAGCTTCAAATCACTGCAAGTGTTGGTTTCAATTCAGCCTTTGATATGCACTCAATCCCTGTGCCAGTTTCAAAGTAATCTCAGTGCTGTTGACAAAAATGTGTCACTCATGCCTGGTTTAGAGGCAGGAATCTTAAATGAGGCTGATGTCATAATGTCAAAACCCCTGACTGTAACCAACAGAAGAAAAGGTAGAGACATCAGAGCAGAAAAAAGTGAAATATAAAAATTTATGAGAAGAGGTGAAGGGAGAGGAAGTGATGATGATGTCCTGCCAGCACTTTGTCTTGAAAAGAGCATGAAAGAGACAAATGGAGATGAAGAGAGAGGTTTGAATGTCATGAGAGTTGAAGCATCCACTGTCAGACAGTGATGGAGCTGTGTTAAAATGTTACCTCTGAGTTACATCACTGTTATTTCACTCTGTTATGTCTGGACCAGAGCTGTTTCTCTCCGTGTCTGATTCTATGTTTTTCTCAATTCATGTTTTTCTCTTTATTCTTCGTTCCTGTCTTGATTACTGTCTTTATTTCCTATCTGTGCTGTCTTGATCTGGTTTTAAGGCTGATGTGAATATGGAAGCACCAAGGTGATCCAACACTTGAGTTACACTCACATAACTATAGTACTATAATTATCAGTTGATTTGTTGATTAGTCAATCAACAGAAAATGAATCTGCAACTATTTTGATAATCAATTAATCGTTTTCAGCCATACTAGCAGCATGACTATAGGGATGGCAATGTCAGTCAGTCAGTCTGGCCACCATTTTGATTTAGAGTAAAATATTTCAATAACTATTTAATGGATTGCCATGAAATTTGGTCTAACCCTAACCCTCCTACAGGATAAATTGTAATGAGTTTTTGTGATCCTCTGACTTTTCCTCTAGCGCTATCATTTGGTCTAAATTCTTTAAATTCTACTTTGATTTATGATCAAATACCTGTAAACCTAAAGACATTTTCATCAGTTTCAGCTGAACTTGACTGTGTTTAGTGCTAATTAGCAAATGTTAGCATGCTAACATGCTAAACCAGATGGTGAACATGATAAGCGTTTTACCTGCTAATCATCATGTTAGCATGCTGATGTTAGCATTTATCTCAAAACACAGCTGTGCCTAAATATAGCCACAAAGAGCTGCTAGTATGGCTGTAGACTCTCTGTAGGCAACATGTCCAAAAACAATATTTATATTTTTTCTTCTAGGATTTTAAACTAAACATCTTCAGATTTTTAGAGTTTTGGGTTAGATAAAACAAGCAATATGAATTGTCAACTTAGGGATGGGGAAATCGTTGATGGGCATTTTACCTTTTTCCAACAATATATGGACCAAAAGGACTCATCACATTGAGAAATCTATAGATTAATCAGTGATTAAAATAATTATTAGTTGCAGCCGCACATATAATGAGAAGTCTGGGATTTTTTAAATTTAAAATATACAGGTCGTGTTTTGGGTTGAGTTTATTCTTGAGTTCATGGTTAGTGTTACTGGGTTTTTTTTGTTTGCTTTTTTCACAGTCAGATGAGTTCATTGTATCTGTTCCTGCCCGCCTGTTGGTCAGGGACTTTGTGTTAGAGGGAAGATGAGTCATCTAATGTAGAGGAATCACAATTAGACTTCATGTGAGGAGAGACACCAATACAGATGCACATAAACAAGCACCTGAACAAACAGGCAGTGCTCATACTATACACAAACACATGATGAGGCGTTTGATCTAGTGTCAAAGATGATGACAGTTGACTCATTCAGCCATCTCATACACAACACACACACACACCGTGCAAATATAGACTCATATGAATGCATAAAAACACACAAACTCTCTCTCTCTCTGTATTTCAGCAGCAGGAAATGGAGACAAGACAGAGCCCTCAGCTCAGGCGAGAAAAAAAAAAGACTTCTACTGGTGGTTTCCATGGAAACTGTCTCCCTTTCACTTTAGGGGGAGGGCAAGCGACTAGTGGATGAGTTAGGCCGACATTTAAGGTGGCTCATGGACAGGGTGGGAGGGAATTTAAGGTGGTTTGAAGTGTGAATCCATCTGACTTGTCCGCCTTGAGGGTGAGAAGGGTCGTTCGAGGTAATGGGAGCGTTATGTAGGTGGTTTGAGCAAACAGGAAAGCAGATCAAAGATAATTGCGGCATGCACCCCTTTCACCTTGGGCTGCACCGTCAGCATGCTCAGCTGCCAGCACACACACACATTCACACATGGATTATTGATATCAAGATCACAAATCTGTTCATAATTACATTACAGCGTGCAGGGATGATGCCACAGTATCTGTGTCACGCACACCAAATGATTGTAAAAATAATAGGACTGGGGATTTGTGTGTGTGTGTGTGTGTGTGTGTTGTTTTGATTATTTTCAGAAATTGGAGATATATAAAAAAGTTGGTAATGCTTTATTTTACAGGTCCATAATTTCTTAATTGTTTCCTAATCATTTCCGAGACAAAGAACCTTGTAATTATAAATAAAATAGAGTCGTTGTTCTGTGCGCTTGTAATTAATTAAATTCAAAGTAATTGCTAGCCTAACCCGGAGAGGTTTTTAGTTGGTGCACAACAGGTCAGCTGAACATTCAAATGTGTGAAATTTGTCTGCAGATAAGCATACAATTCAGTATATAAGCAGAATTAAGTTTCCAAAGATAAATTAATTATGAATAAGCATTTGTTTGGATGTAAACAAAAATTCAAGGACATTCCTTGTTTCTCAGTAATTAGTAAGAAATCACATCCTTCTTGCCAGAATACTTTATTTGTACAATTATTAAGAACTTATTGTTACTGACATGTTTTTCCATAAAACCTAGTTTTCATTTAACAAGTTCTCAAATATGAAATGTCTGAACACAAGCAGATGTACAACTCTCCTAAAATACTTCTAAAATTATCACATTTCTGATTTAAATGGTTTTGATTCAAATCAGGAACTCCTCGCCATACCTGCCACTCCAACACACCTTTACACACACCTAGCACCTCTTCTACCACAGGTTGTTTGTGTGTGTATTTGTGATTTATTAATAAGCCTAGGGTCAAACCAAATCCCTGATGACTCACTGTCAGTGTGTTTGTCATCTATTTCAATCTGTATGATACTACTACCTCGTCAGGTTTGCTTTGTTTCCCTGTGGAAGATACCCTCCTACGGACATAGTCATGAATTTCATGAATTAGACTCTTTAATACAAGACATGAGGAGGAATTAATATGAGGGAGGAAGATCAACCTTTCAAGAACGCTTGCTGATGAATGCTAATCAGACACGCTGTATTTCTAGTATATGTCGGAGTGGGAGGGCAACAGCTTGGGCAGATGGACTATTACTGTGGGTGTTTGAGTGTATTTTTGTATGTTAACTTATCCTTATAGTACGAGGTCAATCCCCCCCTTTTGTGTTCCTTACGCCTTAGTGAAGGCTGAGTGCTAAAGCCAAAACATCCTGAATATTGCATACACTGGCAAAGGGAGCTCATTATAGGGCGCCATATATTGTGTGTAAGTGTGTTTGTGCATGTGAGTGAAACGTTAGGCGAAGTGAAATAGAGGAATAGGGCAAAGAGTACAAGAATTTTAGCAGTGCCTTGACCCAGTTCCTCTACAGAGGGAGAGAGGAGATATAAATCAGCAATGGGATGGATGAAGTGAGGGAACAGAGAACCAGGGGAGGAAGAGGAGGAGACAATTAACACAACAGTGGTGGAAGCAATCCAAGGTGGAAAGGAATGGGGGGCGATAATAAAAAAATTTAAAAAAGAGACAAACATGAAGTACTATAGTGAAGGTATTTGGCCTTGAAGGATTTGTACACACCACAAAAGGAAGAGAATGAAAGAAAGAGACAGCAGGATGAGATGTGTCACACTATTTAAATGTTCTTTTCCTCCCGCTCTGCCTTTTATTGATGTCTTTGTTGTGATTCGTGTCTCCATGAAGAAGCCACCGCTGCAGATCGAAGTGTTGTCTGTCTATTAAAGGAGCACTTTGGGAGAGTAGCTGTGAGCCCTGAGATTCATGTTGTCTCCCCTCAGTGGTTCAATTTAGTGTCTACATTCCTTCTTCTGCTCTCAGCATAAACTGACTTCATTTCCCTCGTCTGTTTTCCCCTTCCTCTCAGAGCTGCCCTATGGCTGGGAGAAGATAGATGACCCCATCTACGGCAGCTACTACGTAGAGTAAGTCTCCCTGTTGACTTGGTTAGCTCGGCTGTTCTGTAGTAAAACAGGAAATGCATTTCTATGGTTTACAACGCCTCGTTATGAATTATAAATGACTACATTCTCATTTCTTTTTTATCTCTTACTGCTCATTTGACAAAACTCATACACGGAAATTCTGCTCTGCGAGGGTTATTAGGAGATGCAAAGTAAAATACATTTACAGAGAATATAGTTATGGATTGCTGCCGCTTAACTTTAAACTCTTTTACTCTCCCTTTAAAATATTTGGCTGTAGTTGTGAATTGCTTTGAGAATAACATTTGACATGTAAGATATAGAAAAGATCATAAAATATTATGTATTGCTGTATTTTAAACTAGCTTACAATATATGCAGTTAGACCTAATAGCAACAACATTAAAATAACAACATATGCAGTTAGACCTAATGGCAACAACATTAAAATACAAAGAGTATATTGAAGCTGTTGAGTTTTTACAGAGAGAAGGCAGAATCCAGGCTCCAAAGCAAACTCAGAGCTTAGTTTACTCCAACAGCTAAAAGTTGTTTTTGCTATCGTGTTAGCAAACACCTGCCTAACATTACTTACACATCCAGCAGGAACACAAGAACTTAATGCCAGTCCAACATTCATTTTTTAACATGGCATTTTATCTCTGGTTTGGTTTGACACCTTCTGAGAGAAATATTTGAACTTGCTAGCTGTCTGTAACTCTTGTCAGAAATTTGTTTCGAGTCACTGTCAGTTTGCTGACCAGATAGCATTCACATGATTTATGTGAAACAGAGTCGCTGCCCACATTTTTATATGGGGAGTAGGTGACAGCCAGAGGCACTCTAATATACAGTTACACTGGCAAACTAAAACAATTAACTGAAAGCAGCTCAAATGTATCCAGAGAGCTGCAGAGCTTGACTGCTAATTCTCAGTGGGATCAACAGGACTAACAACCTTTCACTGTACAGAAAGTCTTTTGATTCAATGTTTCTAAATGGAGTTTAAATCTAGCAGTAATTTAACACCCTGAAAGGAAACATTCCTCTCAATGAACACTTATTTTTGGTGACTAAAAATACTTCTGTTTACGTACTTCTGTTTTGATTAAGTTTTGAGTGTATAACTGCATTGTAGTATCACTACCTCTGCTTGAGGAAACACTTTGAATAATCTGTTCTCCATTATTTGTAACATTGCATTGTATTTTTAGTCACATCAATCGAAGGACCCAGTTTGAGAACCCAGTCCTGGAAGCAAAGAGACGCCTGGAGCAGCAGAGGCAGATGCAGAGCCAGGGACTCTCCGCTCTACCACTGCCTACTATATACAGAGGTACTACGCTATGTGCCGTTATCTTATGTGCTGACATAATCACACAGCTGCACAAATCTGAAAATACCAGGACTGCAGAAAGGCCTTGCACAGTGCATGGCCTTGGTCATGTGCAGGTAGATTTAAAACATTTTCAAATTCTCCCTGTAGAAGAAATTGGTATACAGCCAACATTAGTAGCTGTACATGGAGCATTTTATTGTTATCCTATTATCTATTGTTTTTCTAACCTATATGGATACGGGCAGTTTAAAGGGTGAGTATTTGATGGGGCAGATGCACAATGTCACAATGTACAGGGTTGAGTGGAAATTGCTGGCAGTGCGGGGGACTGAGAACATGCTTGCCCTGAGGCCCCTAGTGGACTAATCCAGGCAAGCGTATGAGGATGTAATAGACCAGTACATAGTGAGCTGCTTCATAATGTACTGAGTGAAAACTACATATCTCCTATGAGTCAGCTTATCAGGAATTAAGGAAATGTCAGGACACGATATGTTCTTTAAGTATCAAAAAGATCATGTGGAAGTTTTATCCCAAGAATAATAATGTTAAAACCAAAATGTATGAGTGTGAGACACAACAGTAACAGTAGTGCTGTATTCATGGACATTGCAGATGAGATTTAGCTGTGCTATGTACAGAACTCTATCAATATCACCTAAACATAATGAGAAATATCTAAAATATCATATTTCTGAATCCGTTATTCTCCAGAGAAGCCATTGTTTACGAGGGACCCAACCCAGCTGAAGGGCACCTTCCTGTCCACGGCCCTGCAGAAGAGCAACATGGGATTTGGCTTCACGATCATAGGAGGTGACGAGCCCGATGAGTTCCTGCAAGTGAAGAGCGTAATACCAGACGGACCCGCTGCACAGGATGGAAAGATGGACACAGGTAATTATGTGAACCAAGGAAGAATTTTGACATTTGGTTGAGAAATAATTTGAGATTTTATTAGCTACAATATGCTGATCAGTGTCCGAAATTGACTTGTTGACTCACCTGGTTGATGAAAAAAGTCACTGGCCAAGCATATTTTTTACTAGTCAAAATAATAACTTGCCTTTTTGTGTCATATACAGTGTAAACATGCTCAAAGTAAAATTGATTAATTAATTAATTAATTAGCCTCAGACCATCTTGAGCAGCTACAGTTTCACAGCACTGTTTAGAAGCAGGTAAAAAACACATATGGTGCCGTGTCTATACTGTATAGGGACAAACATGAGTAATTTCCTCCAAGCTATCATGCCAGATATTTTATTGCAAACATTTACCTGCCAGTGTGGCGGATTGCCTTCTGAGATTTACTCGCCAAACTTCCTTCATTTGAGGCTCAGCGGGTGTTAATTTTGGAGCCTGCTGCTGATACTGTAATTCTGTGTTTATAGAAATGCTTAAGTACAGCCTCATTATTCTGACACCTCAACATAATGGACTTTCATTTCCTGCCAGAGCAGATCAGTGTGAAGTCCTTCTGCTGGCAGAGCTTCAATTTCATTCAAGTACGTTTTTTACCTGCCTGTTGGGTACTTTTGTAATTCTACATTTCTTGTATCTAAAAGGTTGGGGAGCACAAGAGGAGAGGGGAGTGTCAATAGCTAATAAATTTGGTGGTGCAGAGTTATTTTTCCATGAAAAATTCGATTTGTTCCTCTGCCAATTCAGAACATAAGCACTGGCACTTTTTTATAGTTTTATTGCTTCAACTGGCAAAGGTCACCCATATACGCAGATCTCTAAAATCACATCCCCTGAGATACACTGTGTACATTTGCCTATTTCACTTTTTGTTTGTCTTGCACTAAATTCAGTTTCAAAAGTCCTCTGTCTTTCTGAAAAAAGACAAAAAAAAGAAGTCAGTATTTTTTTACACAGGAATTTAGTGTCTTAATAGTTAATCTCACTTCTAATGTGTGGCTTACTAGGATTTTGTAGCATTGATTTTCAATTGATTTTCAATTAAGCAGATTTTAAGACTTCTGGGCTCCTAGACTGACAAGCCAATTACAGCCTATTGTGGTTCAGAATTGTTCATTTAACCTCAGTTTCCACCAAATTTGGATTTTATAGTTTCATTAACTGACAAAGTTATCAGTAATAAACCGTTGGGTGACACTTGCCCTGCACTAATGAAGGCCAACACCTCCTTTTTTGTCCATTGCCAGCATCTTTTCGTTAGCTGAGTTTTTGAATCTTTCACAGATACAACTCAAGCACAGTTCATGAAATTCTTCTAAGCTGTATAATAATTTGTATCAATAACACGAACAAAATTGCCGCCATACTCTAAGAAGCACATCTTGGCAATGGAAAACTTAGTGGTAGAGGTTTCAGTATCCCCAGAAATATGAATTAATCTTAAAGGGGACATCATTGGCCCGTGATGGCATATTTGGGGTGCCCTATATTTTTGCCAGTAGCACTGTGTGTCCCAGACAAGGACTTCACTTTCCTCTTAGCAAGCGTTCCGTCCTCTGCCAGCGCTCAATAACATTCAGCTTTTTATGGGAATGAGAAAAGCTGATTTGATTGGCCATAACTGACACCAGCCCACACAACACCTACTTCATTAAGAGATTCATTTCTGCTTTTATAGCTGCACTGCAGGTACAGTATCACTACATTTGATGCGACACAATATACAGGTACACCAGTGCCACAAAATACCCCCATACATGTGCGTGTGCTTTGATAAATTAAAAACAGAGCCTTTAATATCCACACAAGCAGTAATGCACATTCACATGGTTTACATAGTGGCTCCCTGCAGCAACATAGACCTACCTGTGGCAAACCTTCAGTTTACTCCTAACCTCATGATGACATTAGTAAAAATAAGAGTGATCTATAGAGAAGGAACTGCTATATGAGGCTTTGTGTGTGATCCCTTCTGGACCTGCGAGCTGTCCCCATGCCTGGCATGGTCGGTGCCTGAATTGCTCATTTCGGAGCTGGGAATCTTCCTTCCTACTCTCAGCTCCTGCTCTCTGCTTTTATATCTCTCCCTCTGCCTATCAGTTTCTCTTTCATCTGGAATCCATTTCTGTCTATTTTATCACCATCTCTCTCTTTGTCTCTCTGCCTTACCCTTTATTATGCTTCCCTATCTATCCATGTCATCTGACACTTCTCCTCTGCTTTCAGCCTCAATATATTTTCTCTTTCTACCTCTCTAGTTTTTCTCTCTCTTCATCCCTCACTCCTGGTCCTCTTTTTTTTCTCTGTTCTGATTTCTCTCTCTCCAACTTGCTCCTCTCCGCTCTGTGACATTGCCAGAGCTAACCGCACACATGCATGCACGCACGCACGCACACATTTACACTCACACATGCACACAGTCACACAATAACACACCGGCACTCCCTGGCTGAGATTAGCTGGCCTATTTGAGCGGTGCGGCGTTGCTCTAAGGGATTGTGTATGATCGTGCATGTGACATGTATGTGTGTGCACATGCTCACGGGAATGTGTGCATGTATGACAGAGAGCGCCTCCAGAAGTGTGAAATAGAGGATTTGAGGCAGCTGCGTTTGTCATGGGACTGACTTTAAAGCTGAAATCCATAACTTTCCGCACGTTCAAGCTACAGCAGAGATGACAGACTATCTACTGTTGCATTTGTGAAGTCGTCTCACCTCATTATTATGGGTATGCAGGGAAAATGTCATCAACCAAGGCAGAGGTAGAGGAAGTAAGTAAAACTGAAATATCACTTTAGTCAAAATACATTAGTAGTATTAGCAAAATGTATCAAAAAAGTACTTGTAATGCAGAAAAATGGCCCCATGAGCGTTATGTTCTTACTCTATATGTTACAGATAGATTACAGCAGCTATTTCACATAAATCCCTCAAAAACAAATGTGGTGAACATTATTGGATTGTAATTATTATTGATATATGTTGTACTTACTTGAGGTGAGGCTAATCTGAACTAATTTCTTCGTACCATTTGGTCATCATATATTTTGCCTGTAAAATCTGTCTGTGAGTAGATGTATAAGTATGTATATGTCAGTAGCAATACTCAACATAACATAATACTCAAGTAAAGTACAAGAACCTAAAATGTGTACTTTTGTACATTATTTGAGTAAATGTACATATATAGTTACATTCCACCACTGGACAGAAGTAAAGTGGACATGAATATAAAATTTAGTGAAGTGATAAAATCAGACAACAGCAGCTGGACAAAGACAACTTTCGTCTCTGTGAGCACAAACACTGTCACAGATATATATTTCCAGGTGGTCAATAGAGCGACAGAGATGTGCAGCATGATGCATCGTCCATGAAACAAAACTGTTACTATCTGTGACTGTGACCATGTGTATCTGTATGAAGTTTTGATATTTTCATGTGCATGCCAGTGTGCACCAGATGGTTGTCCTAGTCACAAAGACAGACCCTCTCTCTCTCACCTCTCTGTCTCACACATACACTTGTGGATTGCCTGCAGTGGCAGTGAACTGATATTATATTCCAATGCGACACTTCAGTGGGACAGCGTGCTTTTTCTGTGTTGCTGCAGCATGTTCTGATACCACTGAGATTTGACATTCATGGCAACAGACGGTGGCAAGGTTTATTTTTCTAGCACAGTATGTTAACACCTGAACCACACAGACCAGGTCATGTGGTCTGTGTAACATGACATGAAAGTGTGAGTTTGGCTGATGCTATTGTGTCCTTTCTATCTCCTTCCTCTTTAGGTGATGTCATCGTCTACATTAATGACATCTGTGTGTTGGGCACCACACACGCCGACGTGGTCAAGCTGTTCCAGTCCGTACCAATCGGTCAGAGTGTGACCCTCGTGCTCTGTCGAGGCTACCCTCTGCCCTTTGACCCTGAGGACCCCAGCGGCGCAGCAAGCACCTCCCTGACCCCCATCGGCCTAGAGCACCGCCCCCTGGTGGTGAATGGCCGCAGCAGCTATGACCCCTACCTGGAGTATCTATCGTTGAGCTCCCAGCTGCCTCCTCAGGCTCTGGCCCAGGCCGGAGCCCCTCACCCTGGGGACACACATCTGGATGGCTCATCTCTGCCACCCACCACACCTGGCTCATCCTCAGCGCTCACGCCTCACGACGACAACGTGTCCATGGCCTCCTCGGGGACTGCAGGGGTTGCCGGGGCAACAGCACAAGGGGCAGAGCTGCTGACAGTTACCATGGTGAAAGGGACAGAGGGATTCGGGTTCACTATTGCCGACAGTCCCACCGGTCAGCGAGTTAAACAGGTGATGTATCACAATTAATCTGTACTTTCACATAGTAGACTATTAGTAGCCTGTGGAAGTATTTGATATTTTAAATGTGTTTAACTGTGTGTGTTTTCAGGAAGTAAATGTCTTCTGTCAAGAGTAAAATCTCTGTCGTCAGCTAAACTCAGTAGTCGAGTTACAAATTAAACTTGAGGCAGAGTTAAAACAGCAGGTCAGTGTAAATTTAATTCGGTCGATGCAACTAAAGATGGAGATAATACGAACAAAGTGAGCTCAGCCTGTGTAAGATTTTTTTTTTTATACAAGAACATCATAATGAATGAAGACTAGATTTTCCAAAAGAAAGTAAAAAGGTAAAAAATTACAGACTAAATATAAAATCCTGGCACTAAAGAACACATCAATTAGTTGTGATGTGACAGATGTTTCATCCCTGTTGTATTTACACAGTAATACATCTGCATTGCCAAAAAAAACAAATCATGTGTCTTACCAAGTAATTTATCCTTTGTTCAGTATTCAACACTTTTTATTCTTTAAATAACCACCTGCAGCTGTTTCCAGTACAATTTTTATTGTTTTGGGAATTGAACAATTTTACAGAAGCAAGTCAATATCGTCTTGTTAGTGTCTTGAAACAGATTTCTGGACCTGAAAACGTTAGAAAATTATTTAAGTAAGTGGATTGGTTTTGGAAACGACTGATATATTCTCATCACATTGGAAGACTTTTTAAAAATATGACTTTGGGCATCAACAATAGACGCCTTTGCAGCATGAACACGTAAATTAGGAAATTAAGTTTCCTCAATACAAAAATAAATGTGCAGGTTTTCACTCTAACCCATGTATATAGTTGAAGTTGAAGTTGGAAATGAAAGAAATTGAGAGTTACCACGAAATCACAGCCCAGCACGCCTAACTGTGTGACGGCGGATGTGTTGTGGATGTGTGGGTGTGGTGCAGGTGCTGGAGCCGGGCTCACAGGGAGCATCAGGACTGATAGAGGGAGACCTGATCCTGGAGGTGAACCAGCAGCCAGTTGCTGCAGCTGGACATGGACGTGTGGTGGAGATGCTCAAAGAGTGTCCTGTCGGAGCTGAGGCGACACTCCTCATACAGAGAGCAGCAACAGGTGAGAGACAGACCTTTTTTTTTTGTTAAATTGTCAGTCTCCGTGTTTTTGTTCCAGTTTGACATAATTGGTGCCAAATAAATCTTTCAATTCAAATACCGTATTGATGGTGCATATTTATAATTAATGAAAGTTCTAAAACATACTTTGTGATGGATAAAGCGCTGCCAAAGTGAAATATTTTCAACACTTTTATACCCGGTGATTGTCTTTGATCTATTTATGTCAGCAGAAATGGAAAAAAAATGATACAGTAAAATTAATAGCAAATAACTGGCATTTTACAACTAGCAAAATTAAAGAATGGTTCAACACAAAAGCAACTGCCCAGCTAAACAAGCCTGTGATTGAAACACACAAATATCATGTTATTGTGCATCTTCAACCCCAGCTGCAGCTTTGTAAGAGAGGAGTCAAGTAGAGTTGACAGTGAGAGCTGAGAGAGCAAAATAGATTTGATTATGATCATTTAGAGACCCATGCTATTTTTGAACACATTGAAATTCCAGTGGCACTTTATTGGGATTTTATTCAAGTCTCTAGATGAGATTTTATTTTTGGAAATATTAAATATCTTGAGTGTAAAGGCTAAAAGAATTATTTTGCCTGGTGCAAAACTGGTTAAGTTATTATATTATTTCTGGAAATATCAGCAGTATTTTCCTGGAAAAAAAAAAACAATTTCGGGATTATTTCACAGACCATCACTTCATGTGCTGGTTAAGAAAACATGAAACTTTGATGGGGAGCAAACAGTCACAGGACACATTAATCGACGTTAGAAAATAGAAAACTTAGAAATGAACAACCATATGTTGTGTAATGTTCTTCATATGTGTTGACTCATGCAGTGAATTCACAGAAATATTACAGATCAGAAAAGAGTGTAAGCAGATGTCATAGTAAGCGTTGTGTGTGTCACACCATGTGTTCTCAGTGTTTTCCAAATGCGGCTTTATCACCAACATGTCATCGATGTTTTCCACTGAAGCAGACTGGAGCCACACAGGAGAGAGGTTTAGAGGTGTTTTAAAAATGCAGCAAAATCAAGAGCTGGTAAATTCAAAGTGCAATGGAGAGATGGGATGAGAGGCAGTCGTAATCTCACTGTTAGGTGTGTTTGTGGCACCAACACTGTTAATTGGGAAGCTGTTTTAATTCCCACTGGGGCTGCTCATATTCAGAATAAATGTTGTTATTTCACTGTAATGTGACAGAAAACATCTACCAAATGACTGTGGAGAGCAGTATCTAGCTGCCACCTGTACTGACTGTACTGTACTCTGAGTAGATAATGATTTGCTTCTACAAATGGCATTTTTACTGTTATGGATGTACAAATAGTTATGATGCAATGCTGAGTTAGAGGTCGTTATAACAAAGATTAAATAAGAGCCAATAAGTTCTAAAAACAACGTACATATTTCTGTTTGTGATCTGTAATGTTACAGTCTTCGAATTCTTCATTATATCTCAATTCACTGATCGAATAGGATTTGTTTTTGTGTGATTGACCACCCACCTTCCTGTCTGAAAAATATTCTTCTGGATCTTTCTCACAATTTCCTCCTACACCCTCTTGACTTTTAAAAGCTAACATTTAATCTTCACTGATTTTTTTAGGCTGTTTGTGTATTTAGATTTTAATTCAGCCAGTGTTCTTCCACTATACCTTTCACATGTTGAATCACTGTAACACGCTCTGCATTGTAATGAGCTGCTCCACAGTGCCTTTAATTTTCTGCTTATATTCAGCATTTTACCTCCACCTTGAAGTGCAAGATGACCACATGCCCTTGGTCTGAGAGAATAAATCAAAATGGAGTTATAAAATAGCTGAAAAGAGGAAAAGGAAATAATTTCTAAGTGTGGAAGTTTGAAGAGCAGAGTTCTTGTCATTTTGCCAGAATGACATGGAGTGTGGCCATTTTCCCTCTTCTCCTATTTCCTGCATGACTGACCACCTGTGAGGAAATTAAATTGCACAGTGAACGCTTTATTTGCTTGACATGTGCTCTGCAC
Organism: Euthynnus affinis; assembly: GCA_029490765.1. NCBI lineage: Eukaryota > Metazoa > Chordata > Actinopteri > Scombriformes > Scombridae > Euthynnus > Euthynnus affinis. Next base: position 21,389,473 of record CM055844.1, on the reverse strand, counting down.
TGATTCTCTAAAAGGTGTTCTGGTCACAGGGTCAAAATTTGATTTGACTTGATAATTACCCCGGGCTGCCTATACCGCTGAGCCTGTGACCATCTCAGGAACACACACTCAACCCCACCATAATTGACCACATAGCACCGATCAACAGCCGACATGAAAGTCATTCGAGTCAAAAAAATCTTTTGGCCATTCATGTCACATTTAAAGAGTCAAAGTTCATAAGTTCATTCTGGTTGCTTTTGATGTTGCCACCCAGTAGCTCAGCAACTCACATTTTCATGCTCATTAGTTGTTAAGTCTGTCGTTTTTCTGGCGGTAAATTGCCGGGAGCAAAGAGTTGATTCGCATTGTTTCTGAGATGATAACAGAACAATAAAAAGGAATTATAGATCTGCTCTCTTTTGCATCACTCCTTTTTCATGGGTTGTATTTAATTAGGGATGAAGGCAATCAGTCTCTTATGCATCTCAGGTTTAATTAATTGAAGTGTGACAAGAATTATTATCGCAGACCTGCAACAGCAATCAAAGACATTAGCACTTAGTGATCCTGATACATCAGACTATCTGATAGAACTGCTACTGATTTTACACCAGTCCTGTTGTCTCAAGCCTACAGTACATTATTGGCCATTATTGAAGATGTATCGACAAACTTGCCTGCCAAGTGAATTGATTGTGTCGTGTATGTTGTTCAGTGAATTTTATTCAGCCCCTTGATAATGTGAAAGCTAATAAATTCTACTCAGTCTGTGATGTGCAAAAATGACTCAAGTGTTTGCAGCAAGAATAGAAAAAAGACATGTACTGTGTATGTGTGTATGTGCATGCACTTCAGCATGCAGGGATGTGTGTACGTGAGCAGCTGAGATCAAATGTTGTGGCGCTGTGCAGCCAAGCATCTTCTGACCATGCAGAGCCAGCATCTGCCACCTGGTGGTTAACCTTTGCAAAGACACATACTCATGTTTCACTGACGGATACGCCATTTAAAAAAGGGTGCTGAAATTCAATACACAAATGAGACTGCTGTACACACATTTGTGCATCATCATGTGTATATACACAGATCTGTATCTGAATTCATGCACACACACACACACACACAGCTTGCAATGGATATAGCCTTTTAAATGCTGAACTGAATGTGACAAATTGCCTCCCTTCCCCCCAAAGATGCCATCTCCTCCTTCAACCTCACCGGTTTCTATCAAACAACTCAAGACAACAGCCCCATAGGGACTATCAGCCTGACACACCAGGAACCTCTCAGCCTCTCTCTGTGTGCCTCTCCTATCTGCAGGGTGAACGAAAGGACAAGGTCCTTTGCAGTGACTCAGATGTGCAAAATGTCAGGAATGTTTAAACATGTTTGTGTTCATAGACATAGGATTTCTGTGCAGAGCATCAAAGGAAATTTGCTTGCACACATGATTTCAGATGTGTGACTGAGAGCATCAGTGCTTTGTGTAACACAGACAGGGTGTTAGACTTCCGCTGCATGTGTGACTATGTGTGTGTGTGTTGTGTCTCTGTGTCTGACTGCTCCGCTCTAGCGTGGGCACTCTGCCAGAGTTCCACTGAGCTCTGGTCGTGTTCACAGCTCCGTCCCCTGACAGCCCAGTTGGAAGCGGAGCCAACCACAGACTAGAGACATTTTGCAGCACCAATGAGGATGCAGATCATAGCTGTGAAGAAAAGGGTGTCAGGCTGCACAAGCCAATCAGGCTGATCTGAGGGCCATCCAGAACTCAGCAGGCTAGTCTGTGAGTCTGGCCTGCCAGACTGCCTGACCACTGACTCGTGAGCAAGGCCACGTGAAGCCTTTCTACCAGTCATTCATTTGTAATTCATCAGCATGCATATGAGCGTGCCACACATCCGGCACATATGCTGATGAATTGTATTAGCATTTAAATTAAGCTTAAAATGTGTCTGCGAGTATGATGCTCCTCTTTAATATGAGTGGACAATTGCCTCGTAGCTCATACTCATTTCCTTCAGTGGGTCATTAAGGAAAGTTGCCTGAGAATGAGTTATTAGAATTCCCTAAAGGCTTCCCTTAAGGCCTGTATTCCCTGAAGAACCCCCCCCCCCCCCTCCCGCTACTGCCACTGTGCTGAATCATTTCAGCACCACGGACAGCTCTTCTGAAACCCCCATTTATGTTTATGGGATTCATGGACAGGAGAGTTTTTTTCTCCTTTGCTCCATTTTCTTGTGTCCTCCTTCATGCTCACAGACACAGCTGGGACGTAGGACGTTTAAGGAAAGATGATTTAATTGAGTGAATGGTGGGGACCTGGGGTTGAAAAATGTGGGAAAATAGAAATAAAAGTGTAAGGAAAATAAAATAATGTCTTCACATGTCTAATCTATTGTATTTAATTTTTTTCAAATCTCCTCACACTCGCTCCACTTGATCTTGAAAGAAAGTTCTGCCCCGTTGCTAAGTGCACTGGTCTTCATCTCGCTTATCTAAAAGGCGGGCGGATGTAATTCCATTCCAGGATTCTCTAAAGAATATTTTACCAGCACCCACGTCTGTGAAAGGATTCATCAGCGATGCTGCAGGAGTCTACTGTGCTTGATGAGTGTGTTTCTATCCTCATGTATAAAGATACAAACCGAATGTTTATACAAGCCAACCATTGCATGCTATCTCCCCCATGTCTAAATGTATGTATTTGGGTCTCAGCAGCATAAATGTACTGTATGTCTTTGATTCAGTGGAGTCACAAGGGAGCTGCGTTGATGAGATTGTTGTTATGATGTAGAGTGCTTCCTGCATGCAGATAAAATATGACTTACAGAAGAAAGTGTGTGTGTGTGGGGGGGGGGGGGGGGGGGGCTTTCCCCTGCAGCTAATGATGTAATTATGTTGAAAACAAACGCAACAACCAGACCCGTTTAGGAAGAGTTACACAAACAAAGTCAAAACAGAGGAATATGAAATCAGCAAACTCATGTTAGAAGATCTAATACACGTGTCCAATATCTCAGATGGTTCCTTTAGAAACCTTTGCACACAGCATTCCTTATAGTTGTCTTTGTCTGCAGTCTCGTGATTGTCTGTATTTTGTTGTTTAAAAAGAATCCAACAGACTGTCCAAGTCTAGCTCTCTGTTAACTGTGTTTTTCTCTCTTCCTTCCTCAGGCCACGTCTCTCCATGGAAGGCCTCCAAACAGGTATGAATATGTTTCTGCTCACAATGACGTGTTCTTACTGGTGTGTATTTGTGTGTAAGCAAGACAGAAACAGAGATAATGTGCGTCTGTGGACCAGATTTGTTTTTTTGAAACAGAGAGAGAAGACAGCGGCTTGTAGGATCAGTGTTTGTCACAGAGGCAGTGTTGCCTCAGAGGCGTTTGACTTTTGACTTTGCGTTATTGTGAAATGAGCCGGCCTGTCCTGACCTGTTTATTGGTTTGATCAGATCTCACACCTCGCCGGCTGGGGGAAAAGCTTTTCAGTTTTATACTTAAAATGCACCTGTTACTGCTTGTGCAAATCAGCGCTCATTCATGCTATTAAAACAGAATATTCAGACTTGATGAATCTCATCTCATTGAAGTTTATATGGGAATATTGATTTTTAATTTATTGCAATATCCGCCCCTGGCCAAATAGCTATTTTTCTTTATCAAATAATTGAATTATTGAGTCAAAGATTTAACTAAAAATAACTCACATATTTGAAGGGTTGCACTTTTTTTATTCTGTGACAATCATCCATTATTACCTATCTGTTGACAATATTCTTTGTGGTTTTTACACATATGCAGCCTTGGGCTTGTTGTTCTAACTTCCCTGCCATTATTTTTTTTTTGTACAATGTGAAAACTACAAGATAGTTCATCACAGTAAACATGAGGCTTATTTGTTTTATCATCAGCGTTACAGTATTTCATTATATACATGTTTGCATGCATGTAAATGCCTTTTACTCTCTTTTCTGTCAACTTTGGTTTGCAAATGAAACTCATAGTTTTATTAGCACTACAGCTTGTGCAGTATAGCATTGTGTGCTTTTTATTACCATGTTGCTTCTTCATCACTTACTATATTAGTCCTTACATCTTGCATAAGGACTACAGGTCAGCGCTGCGTAGTATTTTTAGCTGTTTGTTGCTTTCTGCTGCCTGCGTAGCTCGGTATCATGTGGGCTGTTGGGTGCTGTTATGTGTGGATTACGTCTGTGACTTGTTTTTTATTATGTATGTTCTTTCTATGCTCTTTTTGTGCCCACACTGTGAATCAATTTCCCTTTGATATAATAAAATGGATCAGTCATTCAAATCACTAAGATGCCAACAGGAAGACATGCTATTATCGTACAGGCATTGATCCCACAGTAACATGAAGCAGGAGCAGTTAAATATGACCTAGATTTAACACATTTGTATTAAACATTTCAAGAAAGAAGCAAAAACAAATGTGACCATGTGCAGAATGCATTTCAAAATGAGTGGAGGAAATTTAATTGACAGTAACAAATGTTTTTACACTTAAATTATACCATATCTTCAATCAATCATTTGTGTTGGTGTTTTCTTTGTAGTTGCCTGACCAATGGGACCCGCATGGAAGCCCCCAAGCAACCCTGTCTGGTCCGGTCCTGCCTCCTGGCACGCCCTTCCCAAACCAGCCACAGCACCGCACTTCTGTGCCTGACTCAACCGAGGGCTTTGACCTTAACAAGCCCGACCCCTACGACCTTTACGAGAAGTCAAGGGCTATCTATGAAAGCCGACGTGAGTATAGAGCATGGGAAACGGAGCATTATGTTGCATTTGAGCTGCAATTTAAAAACAAAGCAACCTTTTTTGTGCACGTCTGTGTGTCAGGTCCAGAGTATGAAGAGGTGGAAGTGCACCTTCTGAGGGAGAAGACCGGGTTCGGCTTCCGCATCCTGGGGGGAGACGAGGCCGTGCAGGCTGTGAGTCCGGACGCCCGTGACAAGGCTCGTATGGGACGGGCTGGACCTCACACATACTTAACCTCATACACACCAACCCCATCTTACCTGCACCTAACCTCACCTCACACTTTTTATGCAGTTACAGTCCATTCATCTGACCAACATGCCCTCCATACACACACTTACACACAAGCACACCTTGACTTTCTCACATTGTCCTGACCCTCTAACTGCTCGGTACCTCCCATACTGAAGAAACGCCTTGCTAAGTTGTGCCAGTGTAAAACAGCATGTAAACTTCAATACAGAAAGTGTGGCAGGAGAATATTAGGTGAAACAATGTAGTTCACCGGCTAGATAAAGCAGTTACTGTATGATGCCACTGTTTCATCCTCTTCACCTTCATCTATGCTGCTAATATTGATTGTCTTTGAACAGATTGTTATTGGCGCTATAATAGAGAACACTCCCGCTGAGCGCGATGGGCGGCTTAGACCCGGGGATGAGCTCATTTCTGTGGATAAAAATGTGGTTGCTGGGAAACCGCACAAATACGTAATAGACTTGATGCACGCAGCCGCTCGCAACGGTCAAGTCAGCCTGACTGTGCGAAGGAGAGTGCAAATGCCTGGTGAGGAGATGTTTTATCTTTTTTTGTTCTTTTCTGTTTTGTTTTATCTTTTTTCACACTTTACCAAAACTGGAGAACATGCTGCACATTTCACTGGCATCAAATTGGGAAAAAAAGACAACTTGGATAGGACACACACACTGACAATCTGTGTGCAGGATCAGTGTGTACTGTACTTCTCACCCACGCATCTTCTCTGAGGTAGTAGATCATACATACATCTATCCTTTGTTCTTTCCAAACATTGAAGCAGGCTTTGTGATTAGCTTCTTTCTACATGCAGTACAACTGCAAGGACATATGATTACACGAGAGTCAGACCTGTCAAACGACGAACCAACAAGCAATATTTGGCTTTGATAGAGAATCCCTGTGGGAGGTAGAGAAGTGTACTGTTTCATGTAATACATGCTGCAAAATTAGAATTTTTCCACTGGTTACATTTAAAGCTTTTAAATAAATTGTTATAAGAGACTAAGCTGGTTGTTTTACAGCAGCAGAGCTGTTGCATTGACTCATCCCAACTCGTGTCTTTCTGGCTCTTCCGCCTCCTTTCCTCCAGGTGAACCATGTCCTGTGAACGGCCGCAGCCCCGGCTCAGTGTCAACACAACACAGCTCTCCACGTAGCGACGCAGCCTCAGCTTCGGGCCCACCAGTGGTTGCCGTCCCCACTGCCACCTCTCCTCCAGAGGGATCCGCCCTGCAAACCAGTGACGTAGTCATTCACCGCAAGGAGAATGAGGGCTTTGGCTTTGTCATCATCAGCTCCTTGAACAGACCGGAGAACGCCACCGTCATCAGTGAGTTTATTCTGTCTGGAACTCCTGAACGCAAATGGTGATCTGTAAATCCTGATGATTAAGGATCCTAAAAAGGGTGATGACTGATAATAAGAGTGATAGTTTATGGGTTGTGGTTACTATTTCAATTTCAGGTGTTCAGTGGTATCTGTAAGCCTTTGCATTATGTATATAAATAAAAAACAGGCATGTGCACAGATAGACCCCAGGTGATGCTCAAGCCCTTTTTGCCTCTAGATAAGTTCCCTTTTTGAAAGACATTTTTTCTATATCTATTTCTTTTTCTAATTTATATTTCAGTTTTTAATTTGGCCTATGGCATCAATTCCCAATTAAAAGCGCGATGTAATGCCCGACATTTGCATTAGAATTCTAATTCCACAAGACCACACAAACCCCTGCCCTTCGTCTACGACTTTCCCTGTCGGCTACCACAGTTAACGCATGCAAACCGAGCACCCTGCAGAGCAGCATGATCCACATCTCCCTGACCTGCCTTCATTGGTGACAGTCAGGTAACGATAGTGTTTGCCCTAAGCCCCGGCGTTGTTTGTCACTGTTGTGAAATGAAACCACTATTAAAACATCTCAATACAGCAGCCAGCCTTACTTAGGCAATAACCCTCCATTAAGCTTAACAACAAACGAACTAGTCTGGTGTAAAATACCGTCGTCAGTGAAAAAGAGTGAACTCTGGTAGTTAGTTCCTTTGTCAGGCAACTGAAATAAATAAATATGCATTATGTGGTTAATAGTCTATGCAATCATATTTGGAGATCGCTCCTCTCCTCTCCTTTCCTCCCTCTGCCTCACTCCCTATCTCGTTTCCTCCTCTCCTCTCCTCTCCTCTCCTCTTCTCTCCTCCTGTGTCAGCAGCTCTTTTGTTAGCAGCAATATTCAGGCTCCAAGGGCTTTTGGGGGAGACGGGCTTTAAGGTGTCACTAGAGCAATTAGCTGCAGGCTCTATTAAAGCCCCCCTTCCCCCCTCATTCACACACCTCTCCCCTCCTCCACCTTCACTCCCTGCACCTGAATCACATTGTGCCAGCCATCTTTAAGGTGGTATGACTCCCTGTTCCTCTTCCTCCTTTTTCCATCCTGTCTCTGTCTGCAGTTTCCTCTCTGGTCCAGCTGAAGCAGAACAACGAGACTGATAGTTTTAATTTTTATTCTCTGTGGGGTTTCCACTCTGAGAAAGAGTCTGAAATATTGGTGAACAGGACTCAAAGGTCAAGCTGATTAACTTTTACTTAAAAGGGTAGATTTAGATCTAGTTCGGGTTGATTTTATTCTAAAGAAACTGCAGGATTTTTTTCTGATGAGACGCAATTTGACAGTTAGATTTTTATTTTATTTTTTTTGCTATTTTAGTACATTAAATGGTTTTGAATCATGTTAAATGACACCATGTCAGTTGTCTTTCCACTGCATGTCCACTGAAAAAAACATGGTCTGCTTTACTACTGTAATAACCAGTGGGCTTCATGTCCCTTAGCAATTAATTTACTTGAGTGTTGTTTTTAATCCACCCAATACTTTCAGAACTTTCATTAGATGGGGTCAAACTGAAGTTGACTTTTGAGTTTGGGTTCTCTTAATTTTGTTTTGGGGATTTTGTCTTAAATTGGTCGTAATCTCATGCCAGAGTAGTATTAAAAAAACTCTTTAAAAGTCTTAAATTTGGCTTTATTAAACATATGCTTAGACTTTGCTAAAGGGTACTGATATCTTTCAACAGATTGTGGGATTCTTGAATCAACTTGGACTAATTGCGTGCTGAATAACCTGCACAAATACCTAGTGTAGTCACATTCATATCCAAAAGACATTATATTATATCAATAAATATTGATTTCTAAGAACTGTATGCTGGCATCCCCTCTCAGTTTCTACCTGCATCTGGGAGTATACATATCCCAAATGTGAGTTTAGTGTACAGTCGTCATTATAATATCAAACATTCTAGTATATCCAGAAATGTGTAATACTGAAGTGGAAACTTTCAGTTTTCTTTATTTATTCGTACCATTTGTTTAGTTTAGATGTTGTTGTCATAAAATAGTGATGATTTAGAAGATTTAGAAAATTACATTTCTTAGCAGGTTTGAACAGTGTAAGCTTCAGTGCAGTGGCATTGCTCGGATTGGACAACTACAAAGCTTAATATTTGGAATCATTTTAAAAGGAGTGGCTGCAATATCATAAAGTTTTGACTGGCGAAACTCATATTGCAATACAATTTGAAATGTTATTCCCTCTCATTTAAAATTGAGTATGATCTGTGCTGTTTTGGCATCTTTCTTCAAAATTGGAGTTGACAACCAGCTTGTTATTGTCTGTTTCCAGCTGTGCCCCATAAAATAGGACGTATAATCGAGGGCAGCCCTGCAGACCGATGTGGGAAGCTGAAGGTGGGCGACCGGATCCTGGCTGTGAACGGGCAGTCCATCATCAGCATGCCGCACGCAGACATTGTCAAGCTCATTAAAGATGCTGGGCTAACAGTCACACTTCACATCATACCAGAGGAGGGTAAGTGTTTTTGTATGGCAGCTTGTTTAATTTTCCCTTTGCATTGCAGTCTTGTGCATTTGTGAACGTGTCGATCCATTTTAAATCCCTCTTCTCAGAGTTTGACACGTTCCACGTGCTCTTCTGTCCATCACAGGCTCCCATTCTGGACCCAGCTCAGAGAAGCAGAGCCCCATGACCCAGAAACACAGCCCCCAGCCCAGTCCTGTAGCCCAGTCAAGCCAAGGAGGCATCCAGCCCAGCCAAACAGCTCCTCACCCGAGCCAAATGGCCACTCAGACAGCACCTGCCCAGCCCAGCCAGACACCAGCTCAGACAAGCCAAACAGTGACTGGCCCTCCTGCACCAGCAGCCTCCCAGCCTGCACCAGCTGGATCCCAGCAGAGCCCTGTCACCCAGCCCTCGGGCCCCCCAATACAGCTCTACCTCCACGACGGCAGGTAAGACACCTCTAACAGGGATGTTCTTGTTAAGACTCTGCAGGAGTAAGATTCCTTAAGCGTAGTGTGTCTTGATGACTGCAAGGAGAGTGACGAGTGGAAGAAGGGGGAGCGGTTTTTAAAGGCGGCAAACTGTATATAGATGAGAGAGTGCCAACATCTCCTTGCATGCCAGTAAGCTCTGGAGAAAACCTATGACTGCAGACAACTTTTGTCCCATTCAGACTTTCACTCTCAGGCTGGTTTCTACTTTCTTACATAACGCCACTTAGCTCTCAGAGCGTCACTGAATAATTTACCTTAAGGTATCTCTTCTATAATGCAGGAACCCAGCGATCAGGCCCTGTTCTGTGTCACAACTATGAAAGTGTGAGTGCATGCATGCATGGATAGATGTGTGTGCATGTGTGTCTCAGATCAAGACACTGAGAGTAGCACTCCCAGAGCTGTGGATTTATGTCTATTTTACAAGCAGGAAGTTGATAAAAGTTTAAAAACAGAGAGTGATATTTCCGTCCTTTTAGTGGTGACTCATCTCAGCTGCACACACACAGTAATCCTTATATTCTCATTCTTCACATGGCAGCCTAATTTTAAATGTAACTTTACCCATAAAATCTATGCTGGGTGCAGCAGGACACCTCCTTCCTTTATGCTTATTCGAAATAATGCTCTCTCAGATTTTGTTGCTTCTTTTCTCCTCACAGGTCAGAGGTAAAAGCCAGACAGGATGTCAAACCTGACTTCCGCCATCCTCCATTCACTGATTACAGGCAACCACCGGTAGACTACCGCCACCCACCAGTGACCGATTATCGACAGCCGCCGACGCTGGACTACCGACACCCACCTGGTCTGCTGGACTTCAGACAGCACCCTGCAGCTGCGCAGTTCCCTCTGGGGATCCCTGCAGACTTCAGACCACAAGTACAATCAAATCAATAACTATGTGTTTGGGTAGACTGTAGTGATCATTAAGTGTACATTTCTATAGAGTTATACCACTAGCGAGAGTGTTTGTGATCTTTGTTTTCAGCATTTGCGGTGGGTTGGTTGCAACTTCTCTTCCTTTTTTTTTCTCAGGACTTTGATTACTTCACGGTGGAGCTGGAGAAAAGTGCAAAGGGTTTTGGTTTCAGTATCCGCGGGGGCAGAGAGTACAAGATGGACCTATTCGTGTTGCGCCTTGCTGAGGATGGTCCTGCTATACGTAATGGAAGGATGAGGGTGAGATGACATGGATGAAATGATGAAAACTATGACAAAGCACTCTACAGTTTCTGTTTTGTCAAAATAAACATAAAGAAGAATATTAGATAAAGTTACAGACAAGTATTGACTATGAATATGTAACACATAATGCCAGTTTTTGTTTATCTTTATGTCAACTTGCTTGTGTGATATATATCATTGAATTTTAAAAATACTGTAAAATTTGAAAAAACAGGCAACAAAGTCAGTCTGATGTTCTTCTTGTGCTGTGCTTAACATCTTTCAGTCATTCCTTTGTTAATTGAAGTCTTTATTTTTACAGTCTACTTCTTCTTCATGGGGCAGTAATAGCTTAGAGGTTAAGAAAGAGGGGAAGCGAGTAAGTAAAGGATGTGAACTCACGAGCCATGTAACCTTCTGCTCAACCGTCAGCATTTACAGTTGAGATGCACTTGAACATGGCACTTAGTGGCGACTGAATCCCCCAGTTGCTCCAGTAGAGCTGCTGCGCGGGCACAAACAGAAGGCAACGGGTTGTGTAGAAAAGTCAACTTTCCGTGGATAAACAGAGGTTGACAGAAATCAACCCTGTGCTCTGTGTGTCTCCTCCAGGTGGGGGATCAGATCATAGAGATTAACGGGGACAGCACTCGGGACATGACTCACGCCCGTGCAATTGAACTCATCAAGGCCGGAGGCAGGCGGGTCAGGCTGCTGCTAAAGAGAGGCACAGGACAGGTGCCAGAATATGGTAGGTTTCATTGGTGCAAACTAAATGTCTCATTGTCATTCTTTCTACTGTTGTCTGATCTCTTCCTCGCTATACTGTTTGAGATTATTGGCTTTTCCTTGATAGATTCTGTGTGTTTTACTCAAAAGCACATTAACAAGCATAATAACCCTAGCTTTATTATTAATATCTCTCTCTCTCATTTTACTCCTCGCTCCATGGTCCTCTATTCTGTCATCTACAATTAATTTTCTCTCTCTATGAAAGAAGCATTTCGAACAAACAGAAGAACATCTTTATCCTACATGTGTTGTAACCCCACTGCTAAGTCTAATGATTGGTATAGGCTTTTACTTGCCTTCCCTCAGGAATGGTACCTTCCAACCTCTCCATGTGCATGAAAGGTGACACACTAAGCTCCCCCTATTTCTTCCTAATGGGCCACTCTAAAGACACGGTTTGTGAAAAACTGCATGTCTCTCTTTCCATACTGATTAATCTGTACTCTGTAGCTGTGCTCTAAGCATGCGTTTGTGTATGCATGATCATGACTTTATGCGTGAGAAAACAGCAGCCTTGTGTGTGTGTGTGTCTATCTGAGTGTGTGTGTGTATGTGTCTGTCTATCTGTGTATGTGTGTCTATCTGTGTGTGTGTGTGTGTGTGTGTGTGTGTGTGTGTGTGTGTGTGTGTGTGTGTGTGTGTGTGTGTGTGTGTGTGTGTGTGTGTGTGGATGCTTTTGTGTCTTGTAGTAAGAGAGCAATATGGTTTGAAGTGACCCTCTGGATGAAATTGTATCATCCTGTAGAGGGGCTGTGAAGTAGATGGTATAAAATCAGGCTGCTCAGGATCAGTCTGTCACACAACTACGATTAATTGTTTTCAAGCATTGAATGAATCCTGTTGGGCAAAATGAAAATGTAACTGTTTTGTCAAATCTACATTAGTCTAGATATAATTTTAGGTGTACCATATCAGATGTGTGCCATTGACACACATTTGCATGCAGTTTTGCCTGAATACTATGTTGTGGTTTCACTGTATTGTTGTGTTTCTTTCTCTGCTTGTATCCTCTCCGCTTCCTCTCTCTATATATATAGTATATGCATGTGCATGTTTGTTTGTGCCACTCTGCTTTCATCTTAGTCCACCTGAGCATGTTTTCCTCCTCTCAAACAGACTGTGGCGGCCCCTGGGATTCCCTTTCTACAATCCACTCTGCCCTGCAGGAAGTGACCCTCGAACCCTACCCGAATTCATTGCTCTCATCCCATCCAGCCTCAGCCCCAGATTCCCCTCATCAGCTCCCTCTAGAGGCCACAGTGTGCATGGCAGACAAAGCTCCACAGCTGACAGACCACAGCTCCATTAGAGGGGCTACAGGTGGCAGGTCCACCCAGCAGAAGTGTATCATCAGGGGGCAGGTAAACCCCCAGGGGTCTGGAGGGGTGGACTGCGGACCAGGCGATAGACAGCCTAGGGCTTTGCCTCCCAAAGCTGTCCTGGGGAGGCCTGCTGAAAGAAGAGAGCGGCAGAGGGAGACTTGCTCCCCTTGCTGTGAGAGAAAGGGCCTGCACACACAGGCAATGAGCACTGTCTGGCCCTGGGACCCATATGTGAGTGTGAATTTGAATGGAGCCTCTCTAGGCAGTGGAGATGGACATGTCAGCCTCCAGGAGAGGCTGGTGTCCAGAGGTCTGTTCCCCAGAGAAGACGAGAGGGCGGGTGGCCACAGTGGGCTCTGCTGCCCCTCTAAAACCATGGAAGATCCTCCTGCAAGGAGCGCAGCTGCCTCCCCTGGGCCCTGGAACATCCCTGGGTCTGATAAACTGCCTGGCACCCTGAGGTCCTGGACCTCCACAGTAAGCAGGTAGAAAGGATCTCGCTGGTCTGGACCGGATCACACTGTCTGGCTCCTCGTTCAATTCACCATTTGATGGATGTCTGAGAAAAACTCCCTCGCTCTCTCTTTTGGTCCTGTTTTCCTTTTCATCTACTTCTGAAATCATATTTTATGTTTCATTTGTTCTTACAAGATGATTATTACACCCACCACCTTAAAAAACAGAGGAACTTTCACAGCTATTGTAACATACAGTATAAAACCTGATGGAGACTACTCAATACGTAGGCATTTTGTACCCTCAGATGTGACAGTTGTGATCACAGATGGAGCAACAATGTGTGATTCTGAGTGGAGCTTTGCTTTCAACGTGTACCTTTAACTGCTCGACCGTATCTGGCTTCAGATTCGTCAGTGCAACGTAACCTCAGATGGAACAAAGTTCCTTGCAGGAGAGAGACATATGTGCATCGAAAAAGATTTACTTTTGCTCCATTTTCTCTGTGCAGCAGGAAGAACGACATTACAAATCTGTCAGATGGAGGCAGTGACACTGAAACTTCTCTTGAAACACGAGCTCCTGGAGGACATGGCACTGACCCAAATGACAGCTTGGTTAACCACACATATGTTAGATCTCACATGCCTACCAATATATCATATACTGTAAATGTAAAGATGTGAACAATATGTACATTTGGTAAATTCAAAAACATACCTGTTGGTGTTTTTTGGGGCAGTGTTGTAGTTAGATACATTGTAAAGAAAAGAGAAAAAAAAACACCAGGACAGTATTTTAGGATCACTATTTCCATGGCCTCGTCTATGACTACATATCAAAGACTGTGCAAGTCACCAAACCTAGACCACTGAGGGAGGCAGCGGTCGTGTGCATGGATATAAACCACCATGTCATTATACAGGGACTCACATGTCTTTTAGAGGTAGAATATAGGGAGGAAATCCTCTATGGAGCTAACCAGTTGGTACTCATGTGAGACCAAAAAAAGATCTTTTTTCATCAAATTGAACTTTTGACTGACTGAAAACAGTTGGCTTAGTAAGAACCCATAATACTGTTTTGAGTTATGTACACAACTTGATCACAAGTCAACCATGCAGTCATTGTGCAGAATTATAAGCTGTGTTGTATTCATTTAATGCTAAACAGAAAACTTTATGTCCAGTCTATATTTCCCATTTCTATGCCTTTTACTGTGCTAAGTGTACCACATCACTGTGGGAGAGGGGCATCGGTGTGGGGAAGAGGAGGCCGATGGTTGTGAGGTGGGGCGGAGTGCCTTACTCAAACTAATGCCGAGCTGTTGCCGTCGTGATTTGTTATGGGAACCTGAATGCAAAAGTGACCATGCACACATATCAGCAAACTGTTGAGTTGTGGAGCCTCTTTCTCTTCGGACTTAACACACAAGCAGTATATACAGTTATGTGGATGCACTCTCAGCTGTATAGCTTATCAATGTCAATGATTGCCCTTGTCCCCTAGTGTTTAAAAAGGGGGATCAAATGTAGCCTGTAGCATTACATCTTCTTCTTAGAGAGTAGAGCTGTTAACGTTTATCAAGACAGGGTCATTATCAAAGTGGGCCGTGCTTACTGTCGTTTCAGATATATTAGCTTTTGTCCACACTGTAAAGAAAACATTTGGTAACACCTCAGAGTAATTTGCAGGTATTTAATGGTTGATGTTACAGAGAGGGTGGTGCTTTTTGGTAATAATTTTTTTTAAAAACTGAAAGATGTATTAAGTTAATTTAGTTGGTGCCACCTATGTGCCCACTCATTCTATTTGGGTTTATATGTAGTTATTAATTTGAAAAAGATCTTAATATGTTAATAATTAAACTCTTAACAGTTCTTTTAGTGACATAAAATACTAAGTTTTCAGTGTGTAGATTTTTGAGATTTGTACATATTAGCATATTAGCAACTATAATGAGCACATTTCCTGTATACTACCAAATTACACAGTTAAACATCAAATACTATTAGGAAATTATTAAAAATGGCACCACAAGTGTTGATGGTATTCTTAAGAAACAACCTAATATGATTATGTATTGTTTGACACACAAAACTACAAAAAGTTTTCTGCCTGCTAAATAACTGACAAGATTCAAATTTGAGTTTTCACAAATTAAAAGCTATGTATGAAGTCAAATGTAATGAGTGGAAACTTTATAAGCTAAACCAACGATACACCTTTTTTCTGTTTTGCTTATAATTTGTACCAAATTGCACCACTGAACTGTTAAATACTTGCAAATTACTCAGGAAGTTTCCAGGAAATTAGTATAAAAGCAGCTGTAAAATATGTCAGTCATCCAGGTCACGGTTATCCAAGGAGAGCTGAATCAAGGGCAACTGGTCTTGGTTCTCTATCTAAAGTGTTACCAAATATTTTGCTTTGCTTGCAGGCAGCACCAGCGCTCCACAAATCTGAACCCAAGATTTTAGATTTTAGATTAAAAAATAAATTTAATCACAAAGTTAGTTAGCAGCACAGAGTGGAGCCATGTTGCTAATAAACTGAGACACCGGAGATGAAGTCACTATCCTCTATTTCTCTCAACAAGATGTTTGCTCTCATTAAAAATGTATCACCAGAGCTTTTGAGTGCTTGAGGACCAGATGAGTTTAAAAAACAATCACAGTGCTTTGTGACAATTTGACTGAATGCAGCATGATGGCACATCCAAGCTGTACATGTAAACCGGCCTTCTAGTTAACTGCTTTTAGCAAGGCGGACTGCAGACTGAGACACTAAGACCTTGTGCACAAAGCATCATCCGATACCAATCTTTACCCGCATTAGTTTCTAAGTATAACAAGTGTTCTTGATTTAATTGAGCTGACTTGAAAAGTTGAACAGAACTGTGGCTCATGTGATAAACTGGTTAACATGTTAGCGAGGAGCATGAGAACATGCCATTAGGCTGTAGAAATGTGTTTACTGTGCGTGCAAATGTCAGAAAAAGGTGAACGAATACGTCATCCAGCCCTCTGTCTCCATCCAGGCCGCCCCCCTGCCTGCTGTGAGTGATTTTGTATACAGAAAACAAACAAACTGCTTTATTGGAACCTGTGACGGATGGCACGTTCATAAATCCCCATTGAGATCAAGTATAACTGTGTAGTGTTAATTGTGTATTATTCACCTTGTACAGCTGTATTCCTACAAATATGGTTTACTGTATCATTGATACTGTAGTTTCAAAGACGTGAACAACTATTTTTATGAAATGCGACAGTACTGATATATTACATTTTGCTAAAAAACAAAAAACTTGTTTACTGAAAGATATTCTGAAATACTGTCAAATAAACTCTTGACATGGTGTAAAATATTCTTTTCTAAGGATTGCTTTACTTGCGCCTGAGACAATGATAAATATTAACAAGGAATGTACATCAAGTCAAAAGAGGATTTTTATTTAACAAACCCGCCTCATATTTGCAACAAGCATTTACACATAGGCACGTTCGTGGAACAACTTGGAAAGTCCTTCTGGTCTTTTTTTATTTTTACATCGTTCCCATTTACAGGCTCTGCACCCCCACACAGCTGTTTCCTTTGTGGCTGATTAAACTTTGCTATGATGTGGGTTTAAATGTAATTAATTTGTCAATTTAAGTGAAAACACCTGTGTGGGTGGACCATGGCTGTGTAGGCGCCTTAACACCAGGTATCCTTGTATTTAACAAGGTCAGATCTACAATAATAGACCTTTACACAGAAGGCATTTTGACATGTCACGGTAGGAAAAGCACATGTGTAAATAATGAAATTAACAAACAGCTGAATTCTATTTAGCTGTTTCTGCTTCTGGTATTCATGCATGCAGGGTCACCGTCACGGCTTACTGGGACTGAGCCATCTTATCAGTAACACCTGTGCTTCTCCTATAATGAGTCAAAATGTCTGCTGTTCAGTCTTCCTGGTGCTGCAGCTTTCCAGTGATTGAGACATAAGATTAGTGGAGGTATTGATTACAGTCCTTCCCAGGTGGATGACCGGTTGTCTGAATCACCCACAAATACATATACCCACCAATAAAAATTTAAAAAATGATAAAAATATTTACACATCTCTTAAGAGATCAGGGACACTTCATGATGAAACAACTTGTAAACATATTCCCATTGCTTGTTGCTGTCTAGTGGGTTAGGCCAAGATGGTGAGCTGTGGGTCGGCTGCAGCTGAGTTGTCAGGACCTCTCTTTACTGAGCATAGTTTTCTGTTGGAAGGGGGGTCTCACTGTTTTCCTGCATATTCAGAGAAGCTTCCTCCTGAGATAAAAGAAGAGGGGAGGAAAAAAGGGTGAAACTGCTTGTCGCCTTTCAAATATAATTCAGTTCAAAATAAATGTCATCCAGGTTTACAGACAGGTATTCACTCACCTTAAGAGGTCTGTACATTCCCATTTGAAAACGACAGCAAACCACATCAACCAAGAAGCCAACCATACCGTGGAGCATGCCTGCAAGTCAGAGAGAAAGATCCACCTTAAGATACTGATGCTCATGAGGTCATGTCTGTTTTTGACAAGCTGTAAGTCCAGCTTTTGGGTATAAATGATGTCTTACAGGAACAAACCAACAGTAATGCATGCTTTTGCCCTTTAAATGTGTATATTTTCCAAAGAATACAACATGTTTTAAGATTAATTTTCTACCTTCCAGGCAGTCATTGCTTTTTAGTTCATGCAGGACTATTTTAAAAACACTTCCTTGTTCATGCGCTCAGGCGTATGTGGAAAGCTCTAACATCTAAAAATAGAGAACTGGCAACAGAAAGCCCTTAAATTAATCAGCTATAATGTCAGAAAATGTCACAAATTTTCACGGTGATGGATTGCCTATCACACATCAACACATTTTAAGTCTGCAAGATGATTTTCAAGTGTGGTTAAATAAATAAATGAACAGAACCCAGAAAAAACTTCTTTTACATGAAGAAGTCCTTTAAAGATGCATTTGGGGCTGGCCAAGACACATTACCAGATATTATTTGGATACTAATGTAGGTTATGTAAGTTTGTATATGTGAATTCTGGACCTGTGGTGGAGAAGATGCCTCCAATGATGCCGCAGAGTCTGACGAGAAACTGCCAGAAAGGCATGTGCTGCTCAGTGACTTTCACCATTAGTGAGCTGATATCGTATTTCATAAAGATCCCTGAGACTCCATGGCTGCCGGCAGCATGGTTTATCGCTCGTTCCTGCAGGACAAACATGCAAACATTTTCACTTTCATAGTAATATATAGCGTACTACACAAATATACAAATCAAAATTAAAACCTACCCGCTCAGTGACGGAGTACTGATGTGTTTCTGCAGAGACCTTGTAGGTGTTCAGTTTGGTGGGCACGATGGTGATAAAGTATTGAAACATGTGGTTAGCTGGAGAGAATAAAAACAATGTCACAGAGTTAAGCAGCATAAAAAAACAGAATAATTAATATACAATTAATTTTCTGAAAGAGTGGTTTTATGTTAAAAACAAGACAAAAGTGGATTATTTGACAACACAGACTTACAATCGGGTGAGACTTTCTCTGTGCCATCTAGTGGGCTGATAATTCCAGGGATCGCTTCTCCAAAGGACAGGTGGTCAATCCGGTGAGAAAAATTATAACCTGAAACATAAAATAAAGTCACTATTAATACCCATCACATGAATACAATCACTTTGTTGCCAAAGTATAAGAGCATAAATAAAGTAGATATGTGTACAGCAAGGTTTGATCAAAAAGACAACAAACTCACTGTCATGGCTAACTAGGGCTGCTAGATGGGCATGGCCTCTGGGATGTGGGATGGACCTGTGAAGGGATGAAAAGTTCCTGGTTTAGAATGATGGATGCAAAACAACTACAACAAACTTAAAAGTGTAAACAGTATGTTCTGAGAAGATGCTAACTTTCTAATAATTATCAACACACTATTATGAGTTAAAGCCATATGGATACGTACTTGCCCACAGTAATGTGGAAATTTCCTGCCACCTTGTTAACATACAGGTGCCCATGAATCCTGCAGGCACTAAGAGGAGTGGCGCTGTCCTGGCTACAGGAAAAAGAGCAACACAATGTGGAGGGAATATAATGTGAAAATGATGTTCATCAACATTTACGGAAAGTTTCCGTGTGACTTTCTGGTTTATCATCATATATTCAACCACTCCAACAGAGCAGAGGTCATCTTGAAGCTCCCGTACCTTTGAGGCTCCTCAGGAGGAGCTCCTTTCAATGCAGCTTTGAAGAGCACGTCCTGGAGAGCGTGCTCCACTCTCAGACGCTCCTGGATGTGCAGGAGAGTCCTGTGACAGGAGGGTCAAGACAGATTAGGGAAAGACTCATTTGCTATAAAACAAAACTAATACAATGGATAAAAGTGTGTTTTAAATTATACCTATGATTCATGTCACAAAAAGGAAAAACACATAAAAACATGTCAACTCTGGCCTGCATGTTAGCACTGTTAAAAGATGCCTCATGCCAAGCTGATGCCTCATGTTAGCTTCAAATAAACTTTCAAATACACTTTTGCACAAATGGAGTACTGTGGATTGTGTCTCCCATCATTTACATTGTAAGTATATTATGAAGGGATCTCTTAATGGTCAGTAAGAACAGGAGGAATGATTATAGTAAGGAAAAACATGTGTCAACGTTAACATAGGCCCTTACTATTGTTTTAGGATAGAAAAACTGTGAACATATCCTTTAGCTCCACAAAAGGCTTCAATTAGCAATTACCTTGTGGTGTCTTTAGAGTTTCTTACAGTCTCACCAATGGAGTGCTGATGAGTAAATACTGTATCAAGACCATTGACTGTACCGTTTGCCACTAAAAAAATAACTCCCTACTGAATGTAATTGTTGAAAATCTCACCACAGTCCTTTAAGGGGTAACATAAACAGATATTACATTACATTACTACTAGTGTAACTTGAACTTACATGTGCCACAATCTTTGCTGTGGAGAGAGCTCAAAGTTGACCTAAAATGGGGGAGAGGGGGGGTTAATTGTGAGATGAACACACATTTACCATTATAACACAGTGGATTAAATTTATTTATTTTAGCATTTTTGAGTTTGACACCTCTACTTTGCTACAGTGAATAAATTGCTGTTGCACATTGAAGACATTCATACTCACTGGTTCATATTTTAACCCATCAGAAGCAACCATGGTCTCTGCCAAATCCAGGACATCTGCACCGATATCTGCATTTATCCACACATACAAGTTAAAGACAAACCTTTCCCATCAGGTGTGTTTTTTAAAGCTGAAATACAATTTTAGTACTTACATTGACATCTCATGGCCACTGTAATGTCAACATTTATCCTCAGTTTACTGTAAATGAAGAACAAATGCAATTAAGAGGTGTGCTAAGCCAAGACACGTTTTAAAGCACAAAAACAAGCATCTTTAGTTCTTAAGTTACCTGCTGAAGTCTTTGTCCACCTCATACTCATATTTCATCCATGTGTCTCTGTACACAAAGAATTCCAGGAAGGCAAGGCTAGCCATGAGAGTGAATGCTATCAGAGACACTGGAGAGAGTGTCAAAATGAGACATAATGCAACATATATAAGTAAACCTAATGCTACTCCATCAGGCAGGAGTTTGTATGTAATTTATACAGTTGAAATCTAGCAACATTTGGCTGTGTTGTATATCTGTAACAGTTACCTGTCCCGCCGCTGGCTGTGGACTCTACATAGCTTTCGGGAACCTTTGGGAAAGCGTCCAACTCTTTGACCAGAGTCAGAGCCTTCTTCTTGGTCAGTCTCTTCATCTCAGCAGCTGCAGTGATGTAGTTTTAGCTTCAGGTGACTCCCTCATAGAGCGAAATGTTTTCGGTTAGTCAACGTTGCTTATTTTTGTGCGACGACTGTTGGCCAGTTAAATGTTCAAGTCCTCAACGCCTGCTTTTCTGTGCTGACGTCAACCATGACAACAACCAAGCTAACCGTCAACCGTTAACGACAGCTAGCCGGCTAAAACATGACTATTAAGAAGAAAATGTTATTGTCCTGTCAACTCAGCCCACGGTTGAGGGGCCTTTTTCAACGTAACGTAAAGTATCCGGTAATTGTGTTATTGGTCAGGCTAGCTTCTTTGTCTTTTGACCTCTTGTCTGGAAGAAAACTACACACATTTGGACTTAGCGCCCTCTGACGGCTGCTAACGTCGCTACAAGTTACAAACATGTAATTTTTATGTTTTAAGAAATGTTTGAAACGGAATAACATTCAAAACTATGTCATGGTATACGTGCTATCATGTATGAACAGTTTGATGCTAGATAATTTACCACTAGCGAGTAAAAACGTTTGATCCAGCCAAGATTGGATTAGCAGCTGGGCAAAGCAAGCAGCAGCTGCCAAAACTCCCAGGTATTAAAAGAGGATTGTCCCGTGGGTACAGACGCCTTAACGTCAAGTGTTTTAGATTCAGAGCCCGTATTGCGTAGTTTCAGTTAAAAAAAAATCACTTCATACAGTGGCCCTGACTAAAGCCCCCAAGCCTCTTCCCATCAGAGCTGTTTGGTCATCCATTCATGTATGCTGTACTATAATCTGATTAAACACAAATTAATTTAGGAATGTGCACCATGTAAGCATAGTATCACCTGAAATATTATGTTTTGCAGCTTTTTTTTATTTATTTTTTAGACTTTGCCCACACAGGGCATCGAGATCAGATAATAAAGAAGGACATTAGATTACTCCAAGGCCCTTATCATGTCTCTTGACATCTAGCAAATCACAATACCAACAGCCCTGAAACAGATGCCCCCCACCCCCATTGGTATCCTGCCTTTAATCTATCTAGGACAAAGTGTGACAAAGATATCATTGTTCATTTACTGCCAATTGACATTTAATCAAGATGCAGTCACAATTCTCACATTAATTTGGACTTACAGGGAAAATTCACTTTTTTGATTGAGATGTCCCATACAAACAGGTTTTATTTGAAAGTAAACTGTCAGCTGTCACTAAGAAATAATAGCTAATAAGCATATTTTATCCCCACTCACTGTGCGCTAGGAGTTGCTCTAATATTCACTTTTCATGGAGCAGCTTCAGTATTATTCTCTAGATCACTCTTTGCTTTTTAATTTAAGTAGATACATATTCAAATTCACATATAAAATATTACAGGAATAACTTGTGTGAAGTGTATATTATAGGCTGGATTTTCCCTTTTAAACAAAAACTGCATCTTAAAAGGGGAGCTGGGTGGCAGAGTGGTTCTGCCCTCCACTCACACAACCTAATTTCCAGGTCTTATGTCAGTAAGTGTCTGCTTTGCTACTGTGTCCTTGAACAGTCTGCTGAATTTCTGACGGCTCCACGAACACTGATCACTGACACTGACTTACTGATCACTGACACTGCAGCTCATCTCCAACCTCCCTGTGATAAGCGGGCGAGCAGAGAGCAATATATCCTTCAAGGATCAGTAAAGCATTGTATGAAGGATCCATAGAGTAACAATGAGCCATTATCATTATCAAAGTTACTACTTGCAAAACCTAGTTACTTTTAATGAGGTTGTCTTTCAAGTAACATAAATCATGACAGAAATTATGAGAGACAATTTTCTTCAGTCAGGTATGCATCTCTTTAAGTTGCCAAAAATTAAATATGCGTATTATCACGTAATAAGTGAGAGCTTTGCTCTAGTTTAAAACAACTTCAAGTATGGTCTGCATTATTTTAGTGCTGTGCAGGAAAAGGACAAGTAACAACAAACATCCAGTGTCCTCAAAGACAGTTCATAGCCACCCTCAGAATCAATATTGTCTGCAAATATTGCGGAGGCCAACACAGAATCAAAAATGCAACACTGCCTGAAGCTGACATTAGTTAATGATGAAGCTCCGGTTTTAAGACTGAAATCCATCCATGAAATGTCTCTATTCTGCAGGTACAGAGTCAGGACCCTCATCCTGTAGGACGGCTGCCAATGGGACGTCAGAGGTGGGCGTATCAGGCGGCTCTTGAGAGAGATCTTCTGAACATCTGCTCACAGTGGGTGAGACCACATCTGGACTAGTGTCACAGGACTCTGTGCTCTGCTCTGAAGTGGCCGTCATAATTGTTGCAGCAACACTGGGGAGAACTGGGTCAAATTCATCATCTTCATCCTCCAGGATGGGTGACTCATGGATATCTGCCAAAAAAAGAGGTTTAAGCATTATAAGCGATATTTATGCAAATTGAGCTAATAGTGGTTATAAAATGATGAATGAAAAGAAAATGTTAACTCACTGCTGAAAGCTTCAGGGTACTGCTTAGCAATCTTCCCCTTTAGTGTCCTGAAGGCAGGGGAGAGCAGTAATCAGAGGTTGTGCATGTGTTCACATGTGTGCTTGCATTAAGGAGTTCAGCCTTACCTGATCCTTCTGAAAATGCTGTCCAGATCTTTCTTCATCTCCACAAGGGTGCGGGTGTGGAGCAAGAAGCGCTCATTCATTTGCTGCAGTCGCACGTTTGACAGCCCGTTAAAGTTGATCAGCATTTCGTTGGTTTTCTCAAAGCGGTCAAGCCTGTTTTCAGAATATTTCAGCAAAACATGAATAGTGTTCAGTCTACAGGGAACAAACCAGTGTGTCAGCTTCACTCTTAATGCAAGTTAAATGAGCTGAACTAACAGAAGACCTATTTCATATTTAGTAGTATGACGAAGCAGAGAAGCCACATCAAGCTGGAAAAAAAGAAGAAAAAACAGAGCAATCACACTTTGACACTCACATGTGTCTCTGAGCCTGGATGATGGCGTTGACATCCTCAGAGTTGACCATGCTCAGCATCCTGTTGCAGAACACGCCAGATGCTGTGGACTCCACCATGATGAAGATCTAGAGGGAAAAGCTGCAAATTCGAACTTTTATTGAGAAACTAGCTCTTGCGAGTAGCAATATATTCACAAAGATATAATGCTGAAAGATTGAAACCCACAGAGAAAGCTAAATCACGAGCCTAATACACAGTCAGTTATTCAGTCAGAATCAGTAACATTAATTAATGTCTTCTGCTAGTTCTCTACTGTGATATTTGAACTGCAGCTCGCTGTACCGAGCTGTAACTTTATTATCAGTCCAGTCAGGACCAGGACGAACCATTAATCATCGATTTAGCTTGCAAGCTAAAACAAACAGCGAAGCTACAAAATTAATATTACCTACCTCAGGGTCCCCTGCGGTTGTCTCTATAGACCTCCTGCTGTTTTAATATCAGATTAAAAATTACATCTACAGCCTAAAGAGGCATCTGACAGCTGGCTGTAAAACAAAAACAAAGCACTCCCGTTTTCTTACTTCCGGTCACAAGACCTTCGTTTCCGGTGCTCGTGTCTCTTTTTTTCTTCTTCTTTATTTAAAACAGCGCAAAGTACAAAGGTACACCATAAAAATCTGAATTAGTGAAAATTGTTTGTCACAATTACATAATAATAAAACAGAGCAAAAGAGCGGCGGACACTTCAAAATCATAAGTACTCATAAATAAAGATCAAAATAACAAATACTTTACAAAAACAAAAAAATGAAACGAAACACAAAACTCAAAATGATGCATGTGTTGGTTGCCTTTCTAGTCACATATATAGTCATTTAGGAAGCTGAAAATAGCATTAACCTCTACCAAAAACTGTATGAAATTTGATTTATGAATGTGTAACTTCCTGAAGAAGTACAGACATTTAACAGCATCATCAAAAAACTACTTCTATCATCCTAGTGAAAACATTAAAATAAGTAGAGAAAATATTTATTCAGAAGTAGAGACATAATAACTTTCGAATTTTTTTCATCTTTTCATATTACTGACACCTATACACACATGTGCGTGTGTAAAAATTTTAAGAGCCTTCAAGACAAATGGAAAATAAAACAGTTTTGCACCTGTGAAAGAAACTCTAGTAAAGAAAGAGACTCTGTACATCCATAAAACTCACAAAATTACTTTTATTAAGGGACAAGTAAAAAAAGTACATGATGTATAAAAAATACAAAACCGCTTTGTCTAACTTGTAAGCGAAGTAAATGCATAGCAACAGTACATGCAAGTCTAGAGTTAGGTATCCTACTATTCTGTAACATTTTAAGCTACAGGCTAAAAGAGGAAAAAGTACAGTTTGGTTGCAATCTATCAGTCATTTCAGTTCTACATGATACAGATCCAAAGTGATGGTAGAAAATAAGTTAGGTTGCACACAACTCAAATGATGAGTAAATAAATACTTAACAACACTTCACAAATATTGACAACCAGTAATTCAATGCAATGTTAAACAAAGCTTGCATGAGAATTACATTTGAATTCTGATGTACAAAAACCATACTACGTATAAGCTTAAGATGAAAAGAGTAGTATTACACTTCTAAGCGAGGGGATGCAGTGATACAAATAAATATGAAATAAATAAATAATGAAACCCATATAGGAGCCATATGGCTCACCCAACCCCTTATGTACATAACACACCCACTGCTCCCAACTACAACATCACATGTATGAAATTTCATATTAGTGTTCTTTTTAGAATACCATAAACATACATACAAATGACCTCGGACAAGCACAAGTGTCCATAGAAAACCTGCATTGATTTGACATTGGGTGAATTTCAATGTGCTTTGGCTTTCACTTGATAAATAAAGTAATATTAGGCTATATATCACAACACATTTGTGGTATATAAGAGGCAATGGCATAGAATTTCAACTTGTATAAAGTTTTTTTTTTTACCATATACTGACCCAGGAATGACGGAAATCACTGATATTGATATTGCTGAATGACTATAGACCGATTGTGTGTTTTGCTGTCATATTGTGTGGTATTATTATGCAAAGACACTTTTTTCCATTTTCTTTTTTTTTTTACATATAAAAATAAGTTAAAACTTCAGAGAAATGGATCCAAAAAAATAAAAGTAAGATTTACAGTTTATATAAGGCCATGCAATTTAGTATACTCATGCATCAGATCGTTAGGTCTTTTGGATGAGTGGGCTTGCCATTCATGCAAAAATGCACTATGTGTTGCTGAGGCCACGATAAATATAGCAACTGTCCCTTTTTGTTCCTTAATACCAATCCAGAATTAACACTAGCACTGTCTGTAACACATAATTAAGGCTGGTGTATTTGCTGTTGAAGCTGTGAATAGGCGTTATTCAAAAGGGGACCCACATATTTGCACACGGAGACACTAATCCAGTCTACAAACACAAACTCTCTGATAGGAGTGGATGTCAATGTGAACAGACACAAACACAAGGGCTACTGTACAGATCTGTGCTCTGTTAATATAAAGTGTCATTCATTCCAAAACAACATAACCACCATTTCAAAAAAAGAGATAACTACTCTCAACAGAAGGAAGCAAAACTAATCCTGCAATATTAGTCGTCTCGACATATATGCTTACAAAATATCCAGATATTTCAGAGAATGGGTTCAACTGTATTTTTTGAAATGTTGAGTAATGAGTTTCAAGTAGCACCTTTTTCTGTAACAAGTGGATCTATTGCGTTTTGGAATAAAATCAGTTACATGTACCAGCAAACTAGAGCTCCAGCATTTTACCTAAAGTAGATCAAAAACACTACATATGATGGTCCATCGTGAGGATGGTGAGAATATTAAATATAAAAAAAGAGACAAAGTGGAAACACAACAGTCCATAAGTTACTGTTTCAACATAATAAACATACCTCCAACAATATAACGGAGAAGACCAAAGGATTCGCAGCTGCTTTATGATTGAAGGCCATCTGAGGCAACTTCTTTCTGTAAGTGCTCAAGAAAAAAAAAAAAAAACAGCACCCCGAGATTTCTTCACAGATGTGTGCAAGGCGGGGAGAGGGGGGCGATGAGGTTTGACTTTACCACCCTTCTTCTGCTACCACCCCGCTCCTGGTTGAAGGTGTTGTCACGGTAACGCATATCTGAGCAGGCTCTGCGTTTTGCACACAAGCTGGTGTCTCCTTCACTTCCTCTTCAGTCAGAGAATTCATCCTGCTGACTTCCACGCCCACCTGGCCCTCCTCTACCTCCACCTCTTCCTCCTCATCTTCCTCCTCCTCATCTTCTTCCTCCTCATGCTGCTGCTGCTGCTGCTGCTGCTGTTGTTGCCGTTGTTTGTTACGACAGCACGGTTTGAACAAATGAGGGTCAATGAGCACCTCCCCAAATCGCCCCTTGTAGATTATTCCACAGCACACCTTTTGCCTGCAGAAAACATGAAACAATGTATTTATTCAAGCATCTTATAGAGTAACAACATTAATGAAAGGCCTACATATGTGTTTTACAGGCTTCATGTACATTACAATGCAATGATAGTGTTTCTGTGACAATTACTGGATGTCATAGTGAATATTGTCTAATGCACACTTGGTATACAGGTCATGCAGAAGTGTTGTAGTTATAGTGCACTACCACACACTCCTGCACACCGTCAGCTGTCATGTTTGTTGAAAACTTTCTGCCCACCAGCCAAATGTCGAATGAATGTTAAAATTTTACAAGCCACTCAATAGATTACCATTGATTTTTTGGCTCATGAGTGAAGCAAATCTACCAGCCACATGCACATTTTACCTTTTAGATTTGGCTGATAGCTGGTGCTAATTTTGTGCCTAATTCACCAAGCATTAAAAGTGCCTTAAATTTAATTCTTTAACTCTTACAAATACAAAAGAGGACATGATATTTGCTACGATGGATTGCCTAGCTCAAGTTTCAAACTCAAGTTTCACATCCCTACAAGTTTTTTACATAAATAAATGAAAACTATTGATTATCTGGAAAGAAGGAAACTGCATGAAAAACTCTAGATAAACAAAAATAAACAATATTTTGTGAAAAGCTAAACCTGGGCTTTTAAAGAGGGTGAGCTGTCCTTAAAATTTTCAGTAGTATCAGATCAAAAGCATAAAGATGAAAGATTCCTAGATTAACTATAATTTTAATTCTTACTGCAAAGCGGTTTATATTTATTAGTGGTAAAAATGATGAGGTCTAGGGGCAAATTATGTAATTTAATGTTGCCACCGTCTTTATTCAACTTCTATGACAGACATGATATTTGTTTCAAGCTTTTGCACCAAAAGTTTACTAAATTTAATGCACAACATAATACTAAAATTGACTTCTTGCCTTTACATGTTGAGCATCTGGATATTTACCAATATACATTTTAAAATGTCTCTTTGATTTTTGATGTTGATTGTGTGTAATATCGGGTCAAAAACAATATTAATATTGGCACTTATTTAGGGTTGTTGTAGATCTGAGACAGAGTCTATGCTTCACTGTCTGACTGACCTCTTCCAGTAAGTGAGGTCCAAGAAGGAGAAAACAGGGGAGCGGCTGGATCCGGGGCTGAGCTCTGAGTCTGAGCCATCATCTGACAGGTTACTGTAGCTGGGAGACTGAGCGGGAGACGCACTGGAGGTGGTACTGTGGGCATCTGAATCTGGTGAGCAGAGCAAAACATGAAAAGCGGAGATTAGGTGCTGGTCTTGCATAGGGAATATGTTTTACAAAAATACTTCTTTTGAGCAAGTCTGAGAGACTTTAAAGTTACAAATTAAATGCCAAAACGCAGAGCTCACTGTTTCTTTTCAGCTCTTTCTGCAGCCTGCTGATCTGGCTCGGCCGTGCTTTCTTGGAGATGGACTTTATCTTCTTCGGCCTAGAAGTTATCTTTAGGCTGGGACCACCTCTGGCATCCACCACCTGTATGGGGGAGAGGACATATTACCACTTTAAATAATTTTTCGCATTTTTTAAATGAGATAGCTCAGGAACAATATCATTACTGTGGTCCACACTCACATGATTCCAGTTTTTCTTGGTTCCCACAGGTAGTTTCTTCCACCGCTTCACCAGGAGCACACAAGCATTGCAGATTTCTCCAGATCGCGTTTCACTCAATCTGCAAGACAAGTACAGTTAGTTTGTGAGGAAATTACAGAGGGAAAAAAATGTTTGATATCCATAAAGGTATCTACACATTACAGCTGCATCGCTTATCAAACATCACGTGTCCAAACTGTGTCTCTTACCCGAAACAGCTCCTGAAGTCTTTCTCATACCGCTTGCTGTCTGTGAAACGAGAACTTGACGACTTTGCGCGGCAGATGCAGCAGCCGTCCAAACTCCTATACATTTTCGGCTTATGAAAGCCAAACATCTGCGTGCAAAACATAAGTCACATGTGAATATCTCAGGCTGTAATCAGTGTGCACCGTGTGTTAACTGCAGTACCTCCCTGCAGCCCGAGATTTCGGGTTCATATATAAGAGGTGGTATTTTATTCAACCGTTTCAGATGAACCAAATGTGAATTAAACAGGAAATCGAGTGCTTTGCCACGATCAGAGAAGTAAAAAAAAAAAAAAACATTAGTGATTTTTTGGAGCATCTCTCCGCTCTGGCCCACATGGAGGAAGTAGGTCAACAGTCAGACAGCGTGTCAGACAGATCATGTCAGCATGCTGCGCTCACAGGATGCACGCTTCATTTTGGCAACTCAAAATATAAGCACGCACTTACTCCCAGCCTCCAGGCTGCAGAGCATGTTAGGTTATCTTGTTGTGGTTAAACTATAAAATATAAACTGGTTTTGCAAGAGAAATGCAGAAAAAAATGTGTATGTGTCGGGGATGATTCACTCGAAATGCAATAAGCCGACTGTGCAGAGGAATTATGATTTATGTTGCTAGGGAGAAATTTAATCTCCACAGCACATGTAGACCTGAACTGCGGCAAAACTGCGAGCCGCGCCCCCCAGACTGTTTTTTTTTTCCGTTTGCCATCATTCCTCAGGGTCTTCTGACAGTGCGGTGCCACAGAGAGCAGGCAGAGAGAAGGAAAACCCATAGACCACTCACTCTGATGGTTATATCAGATACCATTAAAGGTTGGGAAATATGACGGCGACAAAACTGTCTCCTTAAGTCTGAAGATATCAGCTAAAATATGAAAAACTCAAGCTGTTGATGTTGATGTTCAGCACAACGGACTGGATGAGAAGAAAAACTGGAACTAATTTTCAGCAGTAAGAAATCCGACTTTGTATTTGCATAAAAATGTGAAACTATGTGGAACGTTACCATTTCCTAAAGTGGCTTCATACCTCTGTATTATATCACTATGATACAAGTCTGTAAAACAGAGCAATAATAAACCAGTACAGCCCATCACACTATAACAAAAAACAGATATTAATGAACAACGTTTAAAAAGTCTCAATGTAGCCTCTATTCTTTACTGTCGCAGAAAGTTTAACAATTTGCATATAAAGCCACTGACCTACAACTATAACGTGGAGGTCGAATTTTATATGCAACTTTATTTAAACAGTGAAGAGCTTCACTGATATAAAATATCTAAGAGAACAGCAGCTCAAGGAACACAAACCAGGTTAGAAGACAGCAATGACTAAAATGCATAAAGTATAAAGAGAATAATCAATGATCCATGGGACAGATGTGAGCAGAGGAAGAATGACATGGACAAAATAGCTGCAGTGTGATTTTCTCAAATTGTTATTATCATTATTATTATTATTATATTAAAAAACAGTGTCTACAAATTGTGATGTTATGAAGAACTCCTTATACATACACGCTCACAAGTCTGACTACATATTCGCCTCGGAGTGCCTCATCTGTAAGCAGCAGACGATCTCTGCAGCAGAATACAGTACGTGACGCAACTCAACATGGCAACACACTTCAAAGGCGGAGGCAGTGTGGGGAAGGGGGTGTGATGCGATTTTCCGCAAAAGCTGCTTTATTAAACGGAAACTGTAAAAATCACCCTAAAAGCAACGAGGACCTGTCCATATAACATTTCACATTTTAAAAATAAAAGAAGACACCGAGAAACGCACTTGTTTTTATCGAGAGAAAAGTGCAAGTCGCCAATTTCACCGCCCACTCCGGCGAGGAAGCATGGCATGCCACACGACCTGCTTCATGCGCACCCATTTTATGATGACCGTCCTCTGCTCGACGATGCCCGACTTTTCTCCCCTACATTAACTTTATGTGGTCAAATAAACTACGGGAAAGATATTTCACAAGCAAAAATACCTCTCGTTCATTTTTTTGTGAAAGCTGCTCTCAGATAATCGTGTAATTTGATCTTTACTCTTTGTTATTCCAGAGCCGCGTCACTGCAACAGTCCACCTACAACTGCATGTGCACGAAGTTCAAAGCGACGGCTTGGTGAAAGTCGTAGGTTTTCTACTGTTTTCTCGCACTAAACAAGCTCGTTCACCCAGTTTGAGTTTCACAGGGTGTTCATAAATAGTTGGTGTCTTGCGGTAGCTGTTTTGTTGACAGCAGCGCCCGCGTGCTGAGACGCATCTCTCGTCCGGGTGGGCGTGAGAGGCTCAACTTGGCTTATTTAGCAGGCGCAGATGTGCAGTAACTAGACTGCAGCTGCTATACAGCCACAACGTGGACGATACCATGCTTTTTAGAAGTGTATGTTTCCCACCTTAGCGACCACAATAACCGACTTAAGTCAAATTTCGGGAGCGATAAAAGGAGTGCAGCCAGACGCACGGAACCAGCCAACAACAACAACAGCCATTACATGCCCGCCGTGCTTGCAGATGAAGCCCGTACTGACACTATTTAATGCATCTTCAGATTTATCTTGCATTCCCCCAGCTTTGCACGGTCACTTTAACTGTTTATAAGGTAACCTACACATCAAGCGGACCACCCAGTTGGTCTTGCCGCAGGCCTAAAACAAAAAAGAGCAATTGTTCTAAGACAACTCGGAGCTTGTTTTAAATTACACGTCTGAAGACACAACGTAGACTCCAAACCCCCCTCAAAGCTGTAAAGACCCTACAAAACAAATAAAAACCGGATGCATGCGTTACCTTGTTGCAAGTTGCGTGAAGTTGATACAAAGTAATATTCCGTATGCGGCGTCGTTACGATGTGACTATTATCAAAATCAGCCCGCATCAGTAACCCGCTCTTCTCTTGTTGATGTCTGCGCTTGTGGACGGGACTGGATAGTTGTGGAACAAAGTGCGCATGCTCCGTATCCACACCTCCATTTCGGAGTAGAGCAGAAGGCTTTTTTCTTTTTCTTCAATCAAGGCATTTACATAAACGACGTGTGACGTCCCCGTGCGTCTGCGCTCTGCTGGCCTTATAAGGACGGGAACATTGCGCGGGAATAGGGGGCTCGGCCCCGGTTGCCATGGCACATTGGAGAATGTAAGCAAAGGGGCGGAGCTTGTCGTTTTACTACACAGCGCCAGATGGCCCGTCTGGAGGCCGACGGTTTTTAGGGGGCTCGGCTTCTAACAGGGAGATGCGCTTTGTTGATCTCAATTGCGTGACAACGGACCAGATTAGTTGTAAATAAAAGGTAGGAGAAACATTGATCTCCACCCAGCGGTCATCTTAGATCAAACAGCCACAGTTTTTTTCCTTTACAGATCAGTAGCAAACCAGTCATCCTACAGTCACTGCTCTCTATGTTGTTGTCACTAGCAAAATCTGGGAAATCTTAATGTAAGCCCGGTGGATTACCCGATTGTTACATGGCTATTATGGGGCCTTAAATTGTAGATTGGTGGTCAAAGTAAACAAATCTAGCTCTCTAATGTAATCTACAACAACAGTTCAAATGCTCTGATTACTCTCTTCTTCTTAGTAACATACACACAAGCACAATAATGTAATCAAGACATCTTAAAGTCCGTCTCTCTGAGTCACACAAGATCACTGGCTTCACAAAGGTTGATTTTACTTCAGGTTTACTGAATTTGATCACATTACACTATACATGTGCTCATATTGGGTCATCCTGCGCAGGAGGCTGTTTTCACATGTTGTACTGGCTGTGATGCCAAAACCACCACCAACAGTGCCAGCACCCTCAGACTCAGACTGATCTTTCCTGAGGTTTCTTCCATTTTTCCCCGTTAAAGGGTTTTGTTGTTTTGTTTTTCCTTTAAGGGAGTTTTTTCTTATTGGAATCGAGTGTCTAAGAACAGAGGATGTTGCTTTGCTGTACAGATTGTACAGCACCCTGAGGCAAATTTGTGGTTTGTGATATTGGGCTATAAAAATAAAATGGACTTGACTTGATCTAAGGAACTTCTGTTAGAGAGCACTGCAAAACACAGTTTATAGTAGCTCAAGTTTGCATTCTGAAAAAAAAAACAGTCAAATTCTTTGTAAAAAAAAAAAAAAAAAAAAATCAGCTGCAATTAGTCTTAGTTTTGAAACTGACACACTTTGTTAATGTGCAAATATATCTGATCATTTCAGACATCACATATTTTAGACAAAAAACAATACAAAGACATGTCAGTTATGTCAATATTAACTTTAATCTTTGACAACACATTTCATAAATAACATAATTCATTATTGCTTTCTCTAATCTGTATTTAAATGATAATAGAGGCTTGGTCATTGTGGGTTACATAGTGCTTGCAGGACAGTGCAGGAGACAGCATTTTCATAATTCAACTGTTAAATCAAATGCGACAACATAATACCTAGCGGTTTTAAGAACCTGTGCGCTATTCATTGTCTCGATTTTACAAGGACAATTGAACAGTTTAGAAACAAACAGCATGACTATTATCTACATAATCAGTAAAGTGTGCCCATATTGGAATCTATTGTTTTATACAGACACAAACAGGATGCCTTTATACAGAAAATATGCCACAAATTCATTACACCATAATAACAAATGGACACGATTCTATCAAAGATCTAATGAAGCAAAAATATTTACAAGAGAGGAGGGGGAAACAAAGCTTTCTGACAAAGTGACAAAGACTATTTGAACTGACACAACTGGGACACTAATTTGGTTTCAGTGTTTCACCCACTGAGGATTTCATGAGCACAACTCTGTTCAGTATGTGACCCCAAACTGAATTAAACAATGAGAAACAGGCCAGGCATTACACAGTATAACATGAGCATAATAAGATAACAGATTCATTATAATATAGACCGGGAACATTATTTTATAGTATAATTACTAAGATATCCAATCAATAAAGTCAAGAAAATGTTCATATAGTAAGGCCTGGGTCCTGATATTTCAGATCACAACACACTGAGACAAACAGATTTGGCCATGCATGTGCTTAGTTTAAAATTCAAGTGCAAGCAATACAGCAGTAGGAGGAGAGTTATAGTTGTCTTAGGGTCAGATAGAGTAAATGGTGTGAGCTGTGAAGATATGTACTGTAGATGTGAGATTATGAAGGACTCTATTTCTCCTTGAGGAAAACAGAATTTCACAGTGTAAACAAGCATAGGAAAATCAGACTATTTCCTGAAGCAAATACAGTGTGTAAGACATTTACATCAGTGAACAAGGCAATATGTTTGCAGCTCGAGTTGCCGATGACTCCATCTAGTCCTCGGTCCATTTCATCATAAAGTCAGTCAAGTGTCTGATGCATTTCTTTTTCCGGCACATGGAAAGACGAATATTTTAACCCATCAGAATTCCTGCAGGATTTACAATGCAGGAGGGGCCGATATTCCACAGTGCTTATCCGTCAGGGTCAGAGGTCAACCCCTTTAACCAGCGATGTTTCCAGTGTGATGGTGAACTCGGTGAGTGTGTGCAGGATGCGGGAGAGGGAGTGTACAGCAGCACGGTCCCGCAGCAGAGCGCCTTCCTCGTACGTCCGAGCTGTCAGTGAACAATCTGCCAGCAGGGGGAGCCACTGAGATAGAAGCCGGTCCCTGTCGAGAACACGGGTTAATGATGGTCCGATACTGTACATGCGTTATGAAGTTTAGCATAAAATTTCAAGCCTGAAATGCAGCTAGCTGATTTAAAAACAGCACTATCACCTAGCGCTTTCATTTTAAACAGCTCAGCTTGTAATTTGATTTAGTTCTTAAAAAAATTGTGACAGCCACAACTGATCTGGGCTTTTTTGAAGATTTTGCTGCGATCAGTGCACAGCTACTACAGGATGAAGGCTGACATGTCCCTTCCCAAATTGTACGTTATGTAAGAAGGTCAGTGTGAGAAAACCTCCAAGTGGTGTCATGCTGCAGGCTACTTCCTCCGAACCTCAGGAAGGAAACAGTTTGACCTTTGCCCAAAATAATGTAACAACCAGGATGCTTTAAAATTATTTTCAGACTCGGTTTGAGGTTTAAATATAAGTCATTAACCTTTTAGAATGGGTTCATTGTTTCTTATCTCAGATCAATTACATCACAGTATTATCAGTCCTATTACAAACTTATTGATGGATTATATTTTTTTGTTGTATTTTGTATTAACTGCTCATTTTTTTATTTTAATTACCTTTTCCTGACCTATAACTATTACACCCCCTGCCATTTAAGGAAATGGTGAAGTCTCTGATTTTTTTCTCCAAGATTTCTTCAGTTTTTCCCTAATTTGCTAAGGTGTAAGGTGTCATTTAAAAGAAAAAAAAAATCAGGCCACTCACCTGACTCCCAAGCAGACAAACAACTGGAATTTGCCCTCTTTCCCGATGTTGCGGGGTGAGGCATTGATTGCGTTGACATAATGGCACAGTGAGTCGCAAGGTGGACCCTTTGTCAGTGTTGATCCATGCAGGTCCCCCATCTGATCATCTGTCTCCATGGAAACTACTGCCTTCTCTATGGGAAAGAGTTGGTGATAGTTTTAGTTGATACATTTTTAGAATACAGAATGTACAGAATACAGAATATGGTTGCAAACACAGGTTTTTAACTAATCACATCAGTCATGCTTTGTTGTGTACAATTTGATATGATTTTATATGTCAAATTCATTTTCACTGCCACTAGATGGAGACAGAAAACACAGTCGGAAAGGAAACATCACTTTTAATGTTCACTGAATGTTTTTAAACAAGCTCACACACACAGAACTTACCCACAAAGTCCCAAACAAACACATTCCTCTGGAAAAGACGGTTGGATTTGAACCCATGGAGGAGGAACTTCTCCAAAGAAAGCACCAGACCTCCTTCACCACATAGCAAGACTGTCAAGTTTCCCCTCTGGGAGGATAGAAACAGGAACAGAGTTAATGTGGACACTTTGAACAAAAGGCTCATCTTTCAACATCAGTAAAACCCCTCATATGAGAGACAGACGGCACTGTAATTTTCCAAAAATCCTCCACAGAACAATTTGTTTATTTTTTGGATATAAAATGGCTCCTCTTCCATTTACTGTACTAAGAGAAGATAAACCATGCTGAGCCGAGGCTTCTTGTGCAGTGGTATTGTCCTGAGCACTATCTGGCCTGCTATGAAAATATAATAACAAACTGAACTGGAGACCCATTACTGATAAAGAAAAGTTATCCATCAAGTGTCTGCAATGCTTTTAACTTGCTGTTGAGATGAAAGAGGCTAAAGTGATACACAAAAGACACAAATGAGGCCCAGGCTGAATGAGCTGGGGTAATGAACCATGTTGGAGATAAAAATAACACATGCAGAGTGTTGACAGTCTAACACACAGCTGCAGAAATGCTCTTCTTTACATTAACCATTTTCTCACAGTTTTAGTCTAACGGTGATGATGACTTTCCCTTCCAACTTTGAGACATCAGATAAAGTTTCAGTTTTTATTTCTGTTGATCTTTTATTAAAAATAACTTTGAGCCAATAGGTTAAATGAGTCAAGGGGACACACTCACTATTACAGTCACATACCTCTTGTTCAGGTTTGTGGAAGTGTTTTACAAGGTTATTTGCTGCCTCCCTCATGTCTTCGTGTACTTCAACAGACAACACTCCTGATGACAGATAAAAGAAAGACACGGGGAGAATAGTTATAAATAGAAATGTGAGGGAAGAGGAACAGAGATAGAAAGGTGATACTGGAGCTGAATCTATTATTATAGTAAAGCTCAATAACAAGTAGGGCAGCTATTGTGCTGAAGAATGTGTTCTTTGTCAGTACGTACTACTCCGGTTGCCAAGCGATCCCAGCACTGTCCGCATGCTCTGAGAAGGAGAGGCCAGCTCTGGAGGCGTCCCCGTCCACCTTCGAGTATCCTCCTCTCCACCAGGTGACACCAGCTGTCCAATGAGAACTCGCTCCAAGCTACCATCACCCACACCTTTCCCCAGCCATCGGCCACATGGGAACCTGAAAGGAAAGAAAGAGACAGTGTTTCTTTCAGTGTTTCTTTATATGCAACATGAGAAAAAAACGTGATTTATTATACAAGGACATGTCGTAGGTGAGGGCCATCTGTTCTGATCAGTGTTGTGTGGTGAGTGTGCATTTTTCTAAATAACTTCAATAACCTTACTGTTGGTTTGACATGTTTTTAATACAATTTATTTCTTATCTACCAGGTAGTCACTTTTATTTTGCTGTATTATTGTTTTGCTAAAGCAGCTGTAAACATTTATTTTGAAAAATATTTCTCAGGAAGCTCAGACATCCAGTGTTTGACAGACAGGAACATTGTCAGTGTATCTTTATCACAGCTGCTTTCCACAAACACATTCGTGCACAGTCAGGGTTTTCTGATGAGACCAAGAGGTCAGAGGATGAGTCTTACTTGTAGGTGTGTCCAGTGATCTCATTGTAGACCATTACACAGTCAATAAGACACTTGGCCAGTAAGCCAGAGTTCTCCTGTCCCAGCTGCAGAGTGCTCAGTCTGCCGAGGTTCTTGCACTGACAAAAAGAAAAAAAGAACAGTTATTGATGTTGCTTTTTTTCAAAATCTATGTGATGAATGGCAGCCCGTCAGCTGGTCCACCACTTTGGTCCAGATCGAATATCTCAACAAGTACAAAGGGTATTGCCATGACATGAACGGCCACCAGAGGATGAATCTTACTGATTCTACTCTTTTCATCTAGAGTTACCATGT
Organism: Euthynnus affinis; assembly: GCA_029490765.1. Lineage (NCBI taxonomy): Eukaryota > Metazoa > Chordata > Actinopteri > Scombriformes > Scombridae > Euthynnus > Euthynnus affinis. The sequence continues at coordinate 21,351,412 of CM055844.1, read as the reverse complement.
GACTGACGTTTTTGACTCTTGTGAAATATCTACCACTGGATGTATTGCCATGGAATTTGGTACAGATAGTTATGATGCCCACACAATGATTTTGGTGATCTTCTGATTTCTGACACCATGAAGTAGACATTTATAGTTTTGGAGAGAAATGTCTCAACACGCATTCATTTCCACCTCAGGATTAATGGTACTTTGACCATGGAAACCTGGAAAACTAGTGGAACTGCCATCAGCATCAGCTGAGTGTTTTAGTGTTGGTTATTAAATGTTAGCATGCTAACACACTTATCTAAAGTGGTAAACAAGATAAATATTACACCTGCTTAGCATGAGCATGTTAGCATTGTCATTGTGTGCATGTTAGGATGCTGACAAGCTCATTTAGCTCAGAGCACCACTATAAAGTCCATGAATGTATAAGATAAATATAATATATAAATCCATGGTACAGTCTCAGAGCTGCTAACATGTAGAAACTTACTTAGTGTGGAGGTGTGTATACAAACCTGGAAAAAAACTTCTTGTGTATTCTTCGGGATCTGTCTAACTCCTGAATCACCCATTTCTCCTGACACGCACACCCAAGGATCAACTGTTGCCATGGCAATGCTAAGCTTCTTCATGGGTATTATCACGACACGGTATGGAATACCTGGGGAGACACAAGAAATCCAGGGCAAATGTTTGCACAAATGATTAATTTCCTCCACACTTGACAATTGACAACGTTTCTCCACAGTAACGAGTAATCCTTTTGAATTTGGCCATATTGTACTTCAATATGGCCAAATATGGTTGTGCCAAATACAACTAGAAGCAGTTTGCCAGTGTCTTTGGAGGCTATAAAACTGCCACAGTGAATGGTGTAATTTTTTTCTGCTAAAGTTTACTTACTGATGGAGGTGAAGACGCGTGTGAAGCAGAGGTAGTCCACAGTGTTTAGAGAGAGCAGGTGGAATAAAAACTGCTCCCTTTCTTCCTCACAGAGCAGGAATGCATGAGGTTTATACAGCTGCCTGTCAGGGGACATGAAGAGAGCGAAAAAAAGTCAAAGTTTAAGACTTAATGCAAATGAAATAAAATGTTATACTTATGTTGGCTTAGCAGTAGATTAATCATTAGTGAATTGTGACCTGAGCAGCTCCTGGTTTTTAAGCAGCTCTTTAAGGTGTTGAGAGAGCATTTTCTTCTCCAGGGCCAGATGGATCCAGGCTCGGGCCTGTCCCACCTCAGACAGACCCTCACTCATGGTCTGGATAAACCTGTAACAAAAAAACAACAGAAAGGCTGGCATGAGCAGTGAGGAAAAAGCTCTAATATTCAGTTCAGTTTTTGTATTTAATAGCTCTTATTTGAAACAGAATATCTAAGTCTTATTGGTTTATATCTTACTTCTATCACACAGATACACTTCTCTTCTCACCACCACAGCACACATTTTCTCTTGTTACCTCATATCCTGTATTAATGATCCTCTCAGGACGGGAGCGCCATCATCAAACGTTCTCTGGTCTGAATTGTTAAACCCTAAACACGTAGAAAATTCAGCATCAATGATCATTCAACTATTAACTCAGTGATTTACACAAGAAAAACAAAGCGGTAGGGTTGTGCACTGACCTGGAGACTCAGCTGGTGCCTCCATCTTCCCCTGGGCTGCCTGGTAGTGAAGCAGATGAGACCAAAGAGCGGACTTCCCCTGGTCAGAACAAACACACTTGTCAACATTCAACCTGTTCATATAGTTGTCTCTGTGTGTTCATGTGCATGATGTGTATTTGTTTATATTTCCAGATGGGTTTTTTAGGTCATCTGAGCTGGTAATTTGTTAACGTCCGTGTCTGACCTGTTTCAGCTGCAGACCGTAGCCCCAGGTTCTCTCCAGTAGGTCACACAGACCGTGGATGAGCGTGTTTTCCTGCAGGCCTGTGATGTTGGCTTCTCCCTGACCCAGTTCTGCACTCTCCTTCCCCATCCTCTCCATCAACATCCGTTTGGTCTACAAAGCAAGGGAACATATTATGGCGTTAAACTTGAACAGTGACTTAAGAAAACAGTCACAGCAACAGTGCCTCTGTTATCACACAGAGAGAGCTCTCACCTTCAGACGACACTCGCTCAGCAGCCCGTCAACAAACTCTCGATGAGTCTGAGTGACGGCTTGTGGCGACGGGTCCAGCAGCTTAGACTGACGGAGATTCTTCCTTGTAAATGTGTGCTTCTGTTGAATAAACCAAAAGGTGTTAAATCAGGCATTAGCCTTATTAAGTCTTTGTGTGTGCATCTGTGTGTGCGTGTGTGTCTTATCACATGCAAGTACCTGTCTCTGTTCATTGTCCACTCCTGAATGTTCAGAGACTGTTGATCTCTTGGGGTCGGTCCTGCGTGATGCTGTGACACGACTGGACCATCTGTTCAGGTGAGATGACAAAATTTAAATTTTGTTTCTGCAGTTAAAGTACATGTGTGTGTTGGTAAAAAAAAAAAAAAAAGAAAAAAAAGACCATGGCAACTTGTGATATTCTAGTGCTGTAGTTTGAACTTGTCTTGACTAATGTACCCCCTTCCCCAAAACACTTTCATGAGCTCAAATATCCCTTAACACCACCTGTTTTGTTTAAAAGGGGTTCGTTTCTATTGATTTTAAAGGTTAAGCTAAGATTTGTCCCCCCTGGGCCCCCCCTGGGCCTGGGGTGCAAGTACCTCTGGTTGGGAATCACAGTTCAAATGTATTTTCACTGAACAACAACAGAAACAAAGGCTCACTTGTTCGTGTTTTGTCCCTGTGCAAGAACATCAGCCTGCAGCTTAGGAAAGTAGCCCGGCTGGTGACGACCCTGGCCGATCCTCATGTCCAGCAGGTGAGGGTGTATGGCTGTGTGGTCGGCCTTCAGCAGTCTGCGCTCAATGGACTGGGCTGTAGAGAAACACAGCAGTGGTAAAGATCCTGCTGCAGGGATTTCTACTGTAGATAAATAGGAGTCAAGAAAGCGATGATAAAGACATTTCCAGGGAGGACTTGTGGGTAACGTTTAATGTCACTTCTTACATGAACATTAGACTAGAACATACAATATACACCAAAATGGAGTGAAATATGTTACTGACAGTACGTCCTCAAAGAGATGAAGCATCTTTGAGTCTAAATGTGAAATACGGTGACACAGACAGTTGAGAAGCAAACACTGCATTCTCTGCAGAGGTTGGCAGAACTTCAAAGCAGACATTTAAAGCAGTTTTCATAGGACACAAAGCACTCTCCCCCCTTACATAACACTCATCCCCCATCGCATCCTTTTCTAGGGAGGTTCCACTCCATCTTTACCCCCTTTTTAAACACAATGTCTGATTATTAGATGAATATTTCCATCAGCTACTATTTGCACAGATAAATGATCTGGTATATGAGTTAAGCAACATTGTCCAAACCTTTTATGGAAGAGAGAGAACAATAGTGGTGGTTTAAGAAAGACCAAGCAACATAATCAACATATAAACCCAAACAGACGAGCAGATGGGAACAGATTGGCAGATTTCCTCTGGCATTCACTTCAATCACATCATTCAGCTCAATCCACCATTGGAGGTTTCAATTTATTTTCCTGCTATACAAACACTATCTAAACGCTGAGAGGAAACTACTGAAAAAAATCCTGCAGAGCTTCTTAAAGAGACTATTTTAAGTTCCTTCAGTCGTATATTTGTCATTGTAAACTTGCACTTCACTGTCAGATAATTTATTTCTATAGAAATCAAGACAGGTTGGACTATTGAGCCATAAATGTTTAAATGTTTTTTGCATCTCTTCCAGCTTATAAGACTCAAGTATTTACAATATGCATGGTGTATTATTTTACTTTATTTCACACTCTTTTGTTTGTGAGTGCTCTCACACTACCTGACTCAAAGAGCATGGTGCACTTCCTGTAGCGACAGCCATGGGCATCCTCCTCGTCGGTGTCATACAGTCGTTCTCTCTCCAGGCGGTTATCAAACAGCTGCTGCAGTGGCTCCCTATCAGCCCAGCGAGCTATCACCTTCCCATCCACAAAGGATGAAAACATGGAGGTCTCCAGGAACCGAGATAAAAAGTGCAAGTGGGTCGCAGGCTGAGCTGAGAGGAAGGAACCCTGAAACATTCAAAACCAATTGTTTCTGTCACAATTTAAAAGCATTTCACCAACATAGAGAAGAGATTGTAACATATCTATTTAAAGATAAACAGCATAAATACAGTAGTTTATTAGATCCAGAAGATGTTGTGAACATCTTCTCAAGTACCTTGTCAAAGCTGAACGTCCCCTCTCTGTTGCTCAACCAGGAGTCCAAATCAAGAGCGCTATGGATGACAAATTCCTCATACCTGCCAAACATGGCAGCAAAACGACCAGCAAACACCTCCCTCAGCTGAATGTTCAGCTTTGCAGCCTTCATCTCTTCCTCCTCCTCCTCCAACACGTGTCCCAGCATCTTCTCCCCGTCTGACGTTTTGCCTCCTCCGCACCTTCTCGCCAGAGCCTGCAGCCTCTCCAGCACCGCCAGCTCCTCGCCTCCAAGGTTCCCGTTTCTTCTGTCCTCCATCAGATCCTCCAAGACCAGGCTGCTCAGACGAGGGGAGGTGGTGGTGGGGGTGGTGGTGGTGGTAGTGGGGGTGGGCTTAGTGGTCACACCTCCCTGTGGAGGGAGCCCAAAACGCAGCAGTATCTCACTCAGTTCCTGGATTAGCTCGGTCTGGTCTGGAAAAACGGGCAAGTCCTCGGGGGCTTCGACACAGTGGTTGTCAATGTCCACGAAACAAAGGTTGGACTGCACAGGAGTAACAGACAAAGAGGACAGTGAATAACATGCAAACACCTGACTTCTGCGATGAAACAACGTTCTCAACCGGCTCCTCCATCAGATAATCATTATAGGTTTAACCTGTCACAATGTACATACTCCAATTCATCTCACGCAGACAAAGTGAGTGAGTTAAGATCAGAGATGAAGATTTACATTTCCTTGATGGATTCTTGGCATTTCACTGTTATAAACCCTCAGAGGATATTAGCATATGGAGGATTATCTAAACCGTTATCACTGCAACAGGAGAAACTGTGGAAACTGGCAAAAACCAGGCTTTCGCACCAGTAAACAAATAACAAAAGCTGTGCCCATGAAGCTGCTGAGCAATGAATGATCGCACTTTGTGAAAAAGATAGGCAATGATTTAAAAAAAAAAAAAAAAAAAAAAAGCCTTTGTAAGCAGCAGTCGAGCACAGCCCAGTCAGCAGCTACACAACCTTCAACAGTGACCTCAGACAGTCAGTTTAAAGCCTCAGGGGAAGTTGGGAGATGTACTGCAAATAGTCGCAGACGGAGGAGCTTCATCCTCCTAGCCTTCCTTGTTAATATCTGTTCATCATCAATTTGATTGAAAGAGGACATTAATACAAAGAGAGGAAGTAGTAGATGCAATGATTAAAAAAATGTTTCTTTCAGATTCTGAGCTAAAACACAATTTATTTCCCCATTATTAACTCATGCTCCCATTTCTACAGTAGGTTTCCCCCATACATCAATATTATGGAAGACCATTTAAATGTTTAAATGTATTGCTGTTCAGATACATTCCAAACAAGCATACATGTATGACTGAAGTATTTCCCTCTTTCTTGCAAATTACCCCCCATAAATCAACTCTCGCAACTCAAGAAATAAGTGGTGATCCCTAATTCACATTAATTATTCAGCCAGTCCCATTATTCTGGATCTCTGCTGCTCTGCGGTTTTGCTTTCATCCCCCCGAGCTTTCTTTCTACTGCCTCCTTTCTGGGGCAGAGAGACTTCAAAGAGGCTTCAGCGAGATATTCATGCAGCAGAAAGTGATCTCGGATTGCAGGATTGGATTTGTGAAAGCGGGGGCAGCTCTGAGGAAATGTATCGTCTCAGTTCGACAGGCCAGAGGCTGAGGGCAAATTCCCATGCACGCAGAAAGGAGGAGATCAGCAAAATGGCTGGAAGAGCATTTCAAGTTTAACAAAAACATTTCAGATCTTTTTGTATGAATCTCCTGCACAATCATGAAATTCTGACCGGCATGTTCACGTAGGAAAACTGCAGATGCCTTTTACACATTGTTGCATTTTGTACCTCATGTGGTAGGTGGAGGGAGGATCGCTGAGCTCCTTCTCTACGCTGGATGCCCAACATGAACGGCACAGGAGCATCCAGCAGGTGATGTAACGGTGCAGAGATGATGGGCAGGTAGATGTGTTGCCACTGGAATGGGAATAACAAGGTGGTGACGCCCTCTGCCACGGTCATCAAACGCTGGTAGTCTGAGGAGAAAAACAAGAGAGATAGTGAGATGAGTGAAGGACATCAGCTTAAATTAATCACCTGCAGTGCACCCAGGAAAACCTCATTTTCAAGGAATCAGGTTTTAATCAAGCTGTTTACGTGAGTTACTTATAGAGATACTTAATCTATATTTCTGTTTACAGGCTACAGATCATTGCCCAAATTATTGACTAAGGATGCCTTTTTCTCATTAAGTTAGATTTCCCTGTAGTATTTAACCCATCTGTCATGTTGTAACTGTAGGTTGTAACTTAGCGTGTAAAGGCTGTTTTCATTGTGTGTCACGTCTTGTATAAATAGCTTGTCTATTTCTATTAATTCCACAGTCCTCCACAGTCATCTTGTTACGTAACCATTTTGAAAAGCCAGTTAGCTTATGAGATATCAACGAATACCACGTTGCCACACTGTGCTGCTAAATTCTGCAAAACATAGATTTGATCAGTGTAGATGCTCTTCAATATGCTCTTAAAACTAATGTCTCATTAACAGTAATAATATCTCCCTTCAACTCTGCTTACTCTGACAACAATGAACTGATTTGCATCGAGATAATCAACAAATGTTTGTGGTTATTTCATGTTTGGAGTGTCTTTTCAAATCATGCGTATTGATGAAAATGAAATGAAGTGAAGGTGAGGAGTGCTTACCGTGAGAGCAGAGCAGAACCTGTGTCTCCAGAAGTGCACAGGTAAGTAGTTGAACCATATTGTCCACACCAAGCAGACTGAATGCCTCTCCAAGAGGGTACTCCCCAAGTGGAAGCTCACCCGGCCCAGGCCGCTGGCACAAGATGGGTCCCTGTACCCCGTGAAATCTCAGTGACCTGCCAGGTGGAGGTAGGGGCACTTCGTACAGGATGTTGTGGATGTAGCTCTCCAGAGGGAGGGGTGGGGCTGTGTGCGACGTCACAGCCTGGTGCAGCTGAGACAGGAACTGTCGAGCAGCTTGAAGGAAGGGGAGCGGTGTGAGGAGGCAGAGAGCTTTAGACACGTACAGGGTGTCCCGTGCTGGGTCAAAGGAGGCCGCGCAGCCCAGGCAGGTGGAAACCCCGGCCAGAGACTCAGCGTCTGACTCATCCAAGCTGCTCACAAGTGAGTCCATGCTGGAGGTGGAGGGTGAGGAGGCAGATGAAGACGAGGAAGAGGGCGAGGAGGAGGATGACGAGGAGTGATGCTCTACATGGTGCATCTGGTAGAGTGTCTGCATGGCGGTGATGATCTGAGCGCTGGTCACCTCCTCATAGAAAGTGTGGACAAAGCCATAAGAACGCGTGCCATCATCAAAAGTAATAGTGAATGAGTGGAACTGAGAATCAAGTCTGTCTGCTTGAGTGCGGAAGGACAGACCCCTCGGCATACAGAGCTGAAGACAAAGTGGTAAAGAAAGAGAGGGAAGGAGAGGAGAAAATGTATGAGAAGGTTTACCATCAAGTGGCAGAAGTAGAAACAAATCATAATTATATCAATAACTGATGCTGTACATAAGAACAATGGATTTTCTAAACTATGCTCATGTTTTCTGGAGTTGGACTGAACTAAAGCCAATCTGGCACCATAACCATAACCATAAAAGACATATTGAACACTCCTGTAGAGAACATTAAGGAGACTGTACAAAGATACCTGACAAAAACTAAAACTTGAAGCCAGAAAAAAAATCCTGGTCCTGATTGGCTGATTGGTTTATCCTTGTGGGAGTAAAAGGCTTTTTTTTCTATACAGAAACTGTAGAAAAAGTGAGTACCCCATTTGTTCTATGGTTTGTTGTATTTGTGCTACTGTCACATGTATTTGTTTCCAGATCTAAAAACCCAATAAATTATTACACACACTTGAAAACATTTAATGAGATCATACATGTACCATACTGATACCATAAATACATAACATAAAACATTCTCTGTCTCTGTAGCAAGCAAAGCAAGGCCCTGTATAGAAATGAATTCATTTCCATCTGACAACAGTCTTTTGAGGCTCATGCTTTCATCATCCTGACCTGCTTTTCTAACAGAGAACAATGAACACCTTCTGTGCGAGTATATCCTGTTAGAGGCAAAAATACATGGCTCCTAGCATTCTTTTGTTCAAGATGATTTTGTTATTACGCATCTCTCCTATGGTCATTTTTAACATCATTTATTTTAACTAGTTGAAAGAGCTACAAAACATTTGACCTTCACAGACATGCCACATCATATCCTCCTTTATGGATTCAACTGTGAGAACAGGTGACCATTTGTGTGAAATCCTGAATCTCACCATGTTGACAGCATCTTTATTGAAGGGGTTCCTCTCTGTGTTTTCAGGGTAGTGTACCAGGACCCTTGACTTGAAGGAACGCCGAATGGGGCTCTGTTCAAAGCTCTCACCTGAAAGAGACCCAGAGAGAGAGGATAAAAAAATAAAATAAAACGCTGTTAGCTCTGAGTGATCTTTGACCCTCATCACTGCTGAATCAGAATTCATAATGAGACAGAGAGGACAGAACAGAACACGTCACAAAATGACAACAACTTTGATTAATGAAGCACGGACTGTACAACCTTGTCTGACACACTCTGTAAAAAAAAAACTAAAAAACTTCTTCCGTTATCGACAGCAAAGTCCACTCTACAGTAAAGACCCTTCCAAGGATTATGTAACTCAACTCATTACCATAGAGATAGACTGGGAGAGCGGTAGAGCAGCCCTCAACCCTGACACGCTGCGGTAGGACACATTTTACGCTTCTTAGAGGTGCACAAGATAGAAATGTGCTCAGGAGAAAGGATGAAAGATTTCTCTATAACAACTACATGTACATGAATGACTGAATTTGCAGTGCAGGCAGGAAATGTATTCTTAAATTCACACTGCACATTTGATGCATTGCCCTGTCTGGCTCAAGTTTCTCCCCCTCTCAGTCTCTGCACCTTGCGTCAGCTTCTAGCTCCAGTTACATACAAAGTGCTTTCTGTGTGAGCATGAGTGTGTGGAGAAGAGATAGCAGGCAGTAGAAAGAGACTGACAGTAGTGAATGAGAGACTTTCATTATTCATCCACTTTCTAAGGGGGATGCCCTTGAACAGTACTCTTCACTGTATTCCAATGGACTCCTAGAGTTCGGCTGTAACTCACATCGGTGCGCTACAAGAACAAAAACAACTGCAAATGGTACACTAACAGTCTTCTCTCAGCTGCCAGCCGTGACGCACTCATTCAGCATTTGTGAACGTCTACACCTCACCTGCCAATGAGATGACGCACAGGACCCCTACAGAGGAAACTGCGCTGTAGGCCGAGTGAGAAAGGAGCACCTCTTCACTGAGTCAGACTGGTAGGTGGGAGACAGAAGCTAATAGATCACTGTGACGAGAGGGGGGGAGTCGATGTTCTTTGTTAAGGATACAAATTGACACTGAGAGGCAGAATGGAGCCTAGGAGAGAGACAACTAGTTGCCATGGTAGCCGTTTCCACCGTGGCCTCAAAGATAACCATCAAGACAAAGCTCGTCAGCGGTTACGTCACCCCAAATTTTAGCAGCTGACCCAATTAAAACCCACACTCCTCTTGAGCTAACACCTAAAGGGTTTATACAAACCAGAGTCTCTCTGCATCTACATTAATAGAACTGAGAAAGAGGGAGGTTTGTTTTAGTGTTTGAATGAAAGCTTAAATGCCTGTTTCAGTTAGGCTGTAATTAGCGAATTTCCTCCTCTTACCACACACACACACACACACACACACACACACACACACACACACACACACACACACACACACACACACACACACACACACACACACACACACACACACACGAGAAACTGTAAATGAGCCAATGAGAGGCAGAACTCTACATAAGAAAGAAAAACAGCAAATTCTCAGCAGTGAAATACTGACATTTTTGTTTAAATCAATTAAACAATTACTCAATTATCAAAATAGCTGCAAATTAATTCCCACTGTTTCAGCTCTACTCATCAAGTCCTCATTACTGTCACTGTAGAATCAATATCATGAATATTTTTGGATGACAAAAAACAAAAAGTGCTTCATATTCACACCACGGTTCAGACATTCATCACGAAGATTTATGGTCCCAAATGGTCGTCCATCCGTAAAACAGGAGCACTTCATCAGGGATGATTGAACAACAATAGAGGTAGACATCTGCCCGTCATACTCAGCAGCTGAATTACCCACACCGTCCCATTCATCACATGAGTAGATGAGGACAGATATAAAAGTGGAAAGGGATTAAATATATAATAGATTCCTTTTTTTGGCTCAAACAATTTAAATCACAGTGTCTTTCCAATACGGGTTTGTCCTTTCACTGAAGGTGAACCGTATGACAAAAAAAAATAATTTTGCTTTTCATCTCAGTCTGAGACACAGACACAGTGCTGGGCTCTTATGCTTAAAATAAATAAGGATAAAAGATGTTGAGAACCTAAAAATAAAGTGACTCAGCCTTGATATTCTGCTTACACTTGTAAAATAAGACAATAAGACATCTTTCTAGTCATTTCAACAGCACATATCAGCTCTCAAATGTTTGGTCAGGGAGTTCTCATCCTCTACTGATGTCATCCCCCTGTGACTGTCATCTGGCCTGAACAGGCGCTGAAGCCTCGGCCATTCAGCATTCCAACAGGCAACGTCATGTGAAATTTGATTAGGGCTGCAGAAAACACACACAGTGGCATCTATTGAGAAGCCAACAAGAGCAGATTGTCTCTCGGTAAGCCTTCACTAATTACACATACACACACAAAAAGAGATACTGTGCAACCTCACACATCTCAACTCTTACACGGCTAGAGCACGTGAGAGAATAAACATCTCTTGCTTGACTGCAGCTTATGGAATATGCATGCAAAGACAAACATATTCACACACACAGACAGAAATCCCTTGAAAGGAGCAGAGCCCCCCTGCTGCAGTGGGCATGAGATGACCTGCTGTTACATAAGCAGATTGGTGGAGCTCAGATATACAAGCCAGTGGCGCTGTCACTCGCCGCAGGGAGCCAGCTATCAAAGCCCCCACTGGTCAGTTAGAACGCTTAATAATCTGCAGCTTGAAACATAGCGGGACTATCTGGTGTTCTCTTCCAGCTAATGATACAGAGCGTGTCCTAAATATACATTTTTCTTGTCCCTATTAGAGCGATTATTCAAATGAGTTGTTGTCTGAAAGAGAGAAAGAAAAAAAAACAAGTTGCAGCCATATTTTCCCCTGAGGAACTGCGCAACATAAGCTACATTTCTGCTACCAAGAATACAGGGTGTGACTATTGTTTGTGCTCCACATCTTAAGGCTGGAAGTGGCTTTTAAATGTGCTGCTTATTAGCACACCAGCTCACAAAGACACAGGCAAGGACGCAGGAACCAACACACAGCAGAACACGTGCAGACGTCACAGAAGGACCCCTGGGTGAATCTGTCAACAACTCAGCGTGGAAGAAAAACAACGCCACCTGATATCTCTATTCCTAACAGTGCTACCCACCACAAATAAAACCATCATGAGCCTTAGACACAGGCAGCATCACTGCAGCTGTCATCACCGTGGCAACCCCCACATCCACCAACACTAACAGCATCCCTTTAACTTCCCTTTTGGCTTTTAGTGAGAAAAAGGACAGGAGTGTTTTGGATAGAAAGGTGAAGGGACCATCTGTGTCTGAGATCATGAAGACAAATCAGCCATAGTAGAGAGATTATCACTGCTTTTTCCACTCAGTACAGTGTAATCTGGCATCTCTAGCTCTTTCTCTCTCTCTCACACACACACACACACACATCACACAGCCCTGGGTAACCATGAACAGTTGCCTGGCACATCCATCTGGGTTCCAGCTTTATCAGGCAGGATGTCACGCTGTCATCCTCTTTCTGTTCAAACCTCATTCTGCTGTGTTCCTTATCCAGATGTAGCAGTGAATGACTTGCAGAAAACAAAGCTGTATTCTCAATAATCTTACTATAGGGTGTTGAAAATCCAATCAAAACACACCGGTCAGAACTGTAATGCTTTTTAAAAACAGATGGATGATAAAAAAGGACAAGACCGTGTGATAATGCGGAATAAATCTTACTTTAAATTCAATGAAACTGCTTCAAATTTAGAGGAAAATGTGCAATTTCTTGGATTGTTTTTTTTGTGTGTCACTATTTCATAACAAGAAAATATACATAACACTGTAAATGTTCAGAGATTTAAACTGAACAAAATCCTGCCAAAAATATTCAGATCAATCGATTGAGATGCTTTTTTATGCTTCTATAATTGCAGATATTATATTGTCAACGACGCTTTGAAAAAAAAAAGCTAATTTGGCGTCCAATCAAAACATATTTAAATGTCACCTCAACACACACACACACAACCCCACACACACACATATACACACACACAAATGGGCCTATACGCGTTTTCCCTTCAGTATAATCAAACATTATGATCAGGTGTGTATTTTTGCAGTAAGGTTTGTTGACACATCTTTCATGTTTATTGACCATCTACTGCACCTGCTCCATCGTCCGGCTCCAGGCCCGTCTCTGCGTCCACTCCACACACAACAAAATAGTGGGCGAAACGGCAAGAAGCCGATCCTGCTGCCGCTGCGGTGCCGTTCATCCTCGACGCGTTTTATTGGGTGAAGAGAGAGCTCCGTTTGTTTCTACTTAACGTGGTGGATGTTCATAGCTGATGCGGCTCAATCCTAAATGTCGTCCGTCCTTTGCTGATCCGTGTTGCTGGGTGTTGTTCGCCTACACTCTCTGATCCGACTGATGGGTGCACAGGACGGTACAACGCTGCTCATCCCGGCTGTTCACAGGGGGAGGAGGCTGTATGTGTAGGCCCGGGAGGGAGGGGAGCACAGAGGAGAGGAGAGGAGAGAGGGAGGGAGACAAAGACCTCAACGCATCATCACACCAATGGTTAAACAGCTTCATTTTAAAGGGTGTTGTCGATATTCATCATTAGTGTTTTTCCAATCTTGGTCCTGCATGTATTAGATGTTTCTCTCGTCATCAAGCTCTGCAGAAGCCTCATCACACAATCAGGTGTGTTGGAGCAGGGAAACATCTAAAATATGCAGGACCAGCATCACAGCAGTCATGATCTGTGAATCTCACTTTTTATTTGCTTGCCAAAGTCACCTCATACACCCCTTTAGCCTAATGTTCTGTTATTTTGACACACACCATCAAACACTTTATGTTATGTGGTGAATTTATTTTTTCTAGTGGCTTTGTTTTTTATAAAGCAAAGAGTCTTGAAAGATTGTACCAAACATGCCTCGTTTATAAGCAGAAATAGATTCCTTACTCACCTCTGTTAAAAACAGAAATCCACAAGACTGATAGACTCATTCTGCTTCCTTTTCCTCACAAATGACAAACTTCATATCATGACACATCTGATTTTTGTCCCATATGTATTTGGCTGTCCTTTTTTTGTTTCCCCTTTTTCTTTATATTTTATGAATTTATTGCATGTCTTATTTTTGTTTGCATGCTTATCATTTTGTTTCTGTGACTCTTGATTCATACAACGTTGAACCTTTTGTTTGCCTTTATATTTATAAAACTGTTCCTATGTTGTCATTTAAAAATAAAAATAAAAGTCATGATTTGTCAAAGGAAACAAGTGATTTTTCAGTGACCATGAGTGCATATAATTAATTATTGTACAATTATACATGATAATTAATATACATTCATTTAATATGATTGAAATTTAGGCTACAGTGCAAGGGATCTTTATTTGTAGACATTGCACACACAAAGGTAATTCAAAGGCATTAAAACATTGAAAAGGAAGTACAGCATAAACCATTAAAATGCCTATTAAAATTTAAATGAGAGAAATTAATACTAGATAGAAATAATGTAAAGGGGCACTCCAACGTCTTTACAGATGAAGATCAGTTTACTCATCATCGCAGTCTCCTGTGGTTCTGGAGAAGCTTTCTAAAGTCTGAGAAAAGACCACTGAAGATGTCTTTGGGGTTACCCCACAGACCCAAAATTATTTACATACAGGCTATTTGTGGAGTTTGAAACACTAGGGTTTGTCAGGGAACAGTGAAATACACATTTAAGTTGCATTATGGGAAATGTAGGATCAAGTGCTTGTGGTGCTTGACCCACACAAGGGACTCAAAGTCTGTTTATCTCAGCTTCTGCTGTTTTGATTCTGTCCATTCTTATTTTAACCTGTCATGTGAGTCACATGACTTTATGGATGCGTTACTTCCATAAATCACTGGAGTAACCCTTTAGGTTCAGTCAGCGATGGTGGAGAACAAACAAGTTTTTAAGCCAGATAAGTCAAGACTGTTCCAGCTCTGTTGATAGTGACTAAATGTTGCCTTTCAATATGTAGTTTCTGGGAACAGTTAGAAGACCACTACTAGATGATCTGGGGGATGAGAAGGTTCATATGATTAAAAAAAAAGTCAGAAGTACTAGGCCACTAAGAAAGCATACGTACATCTGACAGACAGTGCAGAGACCAGAGAATTGATGTAATTTGTTCAGTTTTCCACATCTTTGTTAGGACTCTCACAGTGTAGATAAGATCCTCCAAGCATCTTGCTATGTGTTGAAAATGGCAATATGCAGTGTTTCTATTTGAATACATTTGAGTAAGCATGTGAAATAATAATAATAATAATAATAGTAATAATAATAATAATATAGGTCATATAGGGTATTTATTGAACCACTTAAACAGACATAACAAACATATTTCCCATTTTATATGCAAAATGCTGACTAACTTCATTTAATAAATATGATAATCTAGGTCACGAGCAAATCAGCCTCCTGCTGTATCTGTTATAGTAAACCATATTGCCTGAGACATTTTTAGGATTTGAGTTAAGCAAAATCAGTGTCCAAACATCAAAATTGTGCAGCATTTCTACAGTATACACCTGGACTGGCTCATGCCATAAAATCCTTGCATTAAAAATCATAATATTCAGTTTTTTCATGCAAATTGCAGGTATGTACCTACACCCCGACCCCCCTTTCTGTAAATACTATTTAAAAAGTCAGCAGATGGGTCCACAGCTCCAGCCCTCCAGCTAACATATGGATCTGTCACTTACAGTCTGTCCAGTTACAGTAAGCACATACTTAACATAGCGAGGCTTGTATTTAACATTCAGTAACTTTTGTCACTCAACAACCATTTTAGGAATAAAATCCTTCATCTATCATGGAAAAAATCATTATTGTTTTTACTACAATGCTGCTTTGTCCAAGTTCAAAGCAGCATTTATTTTTAAGCTCCATTTCCGCATGATTTCAGGTGGTTTAAACAATCATAATAGTCCAGATCTGCAGGTGTTTCTGGTCCAGCTGAGAGACACAATTGCACCCTGAGCGGGGTTTCCCCGCAGGCTGCTATGGTTGATGTACCTTCAGAGTCAAAGTTTACCTTGTCAGCATCTTTACCAGGTCCCCAAACCACCTCAACTGTCTCCTCTTGATGTGGGGGAGGCAGTGTTTCAACTCCAAGATCTTCCTGAAACACTTGAACGCCTTGCTACATAATCACAGAATGTGTGGCCAACTTTCTGTAGGTTAACCTCACTGTTGCTCTTCAAAAGTCATTAAGTCACTGATTTTCACATGAAATGAAATTAAAGAGTTTTCTTTCATTAAGAAAAATACCATGATGTTTGAATCCAACATGTCAATACATTAGTGAGGACTGGGGCTGCATCCATTCATTGGTGTTTCCAAGGCATGCTAAGGTGTGCAGCGAGACACTTCACCAGCTCTCCGGCTAAGTGCGTCTCTAAACACTTCACAATCGAGGGGGAAGTAAAGTGGGTCATGCCGTGCAGGCCATCCTGACACATTCTCTAGAAAACTTTTGGCAGTAGGTTTGGGTTCAAAAATTGCACCTGGAATACATCTTCAGAGAAAGTGAATAAAGTTCTCAGAAGAAAGGGCACCGTGGAACTTTGGAGGAAAGAAGTCTTTAGCAATGAGAAGAAAACTCTTGGTGGTAGGAGGAAAACAGGGAGTAGTTTCTTCCTGCTCCCGTCCTTCCACTCATTACTCATCAATTAACACTAAGAAACTGGAAAACAGGGCAGAGTGACTGGTGAGGTGCAACAGATCATTTAGCTGTGTGGTAATAATACTGATTTAAATGTGTGTGGGAGGGTAAGCTGTGTGTCCACAGGAGCCTACACAGCTTGCTCTTCTAAGGTTAATGTCAACAGATTTATAATTTAACTGGAGGGGATTTAGGTCGATGGCTTTGGCAAAATATGTGGAAGCGAAAGCTGTGTATGAATACAGTGTGCAGAGAGGGAGGACTACGTCAAGATGCGGGCCACCTGAGCCTGAATCTCCCTGTCGGGGTGTGAAAGCAGCTGGACCAGTTTGCTGTGGAGCTGGGAGGACTCATCTAACATGACCCGGAAGAGGCAATCCTGCTTCCGCCTCAGTTCATCGGCCACCTGAGCAGAGGGCCTCCAGGCCTTTAAGTTCCCTGCAAACGTCAGCAATCGTAGAAGTACTGCAGGGACTGTCCGTGCATCAAATAGCAGCACAACAGAAGCTGGTGCCTGCGGCAAGAAGCACACAAGAATGAAAAATGAGGAATCACATTGACTACATGCTGTGATGGTGATTGAAATGAGTCATTAAAAATAATGACAAGTATTTGAGTTACATTAGACTGCAGATGTGCATAATACTGAATCTTTGCATTCTCTCTGAACTACTGTATCTTTATTTACGTCTTTCAGTTGCAATGTAGTTAAGCATAAAGTCTAAGAAGTAAAGTAGCAACATTTACACAAGACTTACAGTTAAGTCTCTGCCTCATAATCTTCCGGCATTTAGTACAGTCATCAAAATCAACAAAGTTTACTATCAAAAGTTGAGTTAAAGGAATATTAAATGATCAAATATTTCATTCCTTTACTCTTACCTGAGCTTGAACAATGTCATCCATCATATCTGGATTGGATGACAAATTCACAAGGACTTTCAAAGCCTGAACCTGAAATGCAAATATTACAAGTTTTTCATTAATTGATACTGCACTGACATGTCTTTGAGTATCTTGAAAAGTGCCCTATAAAAATAAAAAAAGTGTTTTCAACTACAGCTACAATCTTTCAACATCTCATTATAGTATCAAAACATTACAAATCTCTCTCTCTCTCTCTCTCTCTCTCTCTCTCTCTCTCTCTCTCTCTCTCTCTCTCTCTCTCTCTCTCTCTCTCTCTCTCTCTCTATATATATATATATATATATATATATATATATATATATATATATATATATATATATTTATACAATATATATATTTGACCCAAAAAGTTGCTAACCTGTAAAGTTTCATTGCTCACAACAAGTAGAGAGAGTAACAGTGTAATTGATTCCTTCAGCAAGTGTTGATGTTTGTCTGTAACTGAAAGGTTTGTCAGCAGCCTGAGTGCACCAAGCTGAAGGTCAGAATTCACTGGTGACATCTCAATCAGCTCCAGCACTTGTGGCACATAAACCTACAGGACAAGATTAAAGTTTTAGTCTTTTCCAAAAAAAGGAAAAAATAAACAGTGGGGAAGACATAAACAAAAAGGCAGAAAAGATGGATGCTACTCATACTCAGATAGAGGCTACATCCCAGTGTGTACGTGGCTATGTACCTTCAGCTGTTCCTGGTTTGGGATGTTCATGCACAGATTATTTAAAGCATTCAGAGTCTGCACTCTAACATCTGCTGCAGGATCGGAGAGGAAGCCAGCTATGATATGAATCCCTTCAAATTCCCGTATAAGATTCTGTAGGGTTAATGGTAAAGAAAGAAAAAAATATATATTACAAGGCAGAGAAGAAACATAATGAAAGAAGTTGTACACAGAATTTAGAGAGACAAAACAACATTAATAAAATATTAAGCTTTCAGATGACCAATACTAACCCAACATAGAGAAGTTTATACTTTTACTTTACCTGATTCACAGTGAAGGCAGCAGCGTTTCCTAAAGTAAGTAGAATCCGACATTTGTCTGATGGGTTATTGCTGGTTTGCAGACATGACAGCAGCATTTTCAGGTGCTGTGGCTCCAGGTTGCCAGGAGACTGGTGGATGATGTCACCTGTGGAGCAAAATATCATTTAATGATCTCCACCCAGCTGTAGTTATTGTTAGTAGACAATATGATTATATGAGTTATTGGGGCTGTAACTAAAAATTATTTTCACTATAGATTAATCTGTCGGTTACTTTTTCAATTAATAGTTAAGTTGTTTGGTCTATAAAATGTCAGAAAATGGTGAAACATGCCAATCACTGTTTCCCAAAGCACAAGATGATGTCCTCAAAGGTCTTGTTTTGTCTTGATCAACAGTCCACAACCCAAAGATATTCAGTTTACTATCATAGACGACTAAAAACAGAGAATATTCATTTAAGATGATGGAATCAGAGAAATTGCACATTTTCTCAAAAAAATGACTCCAAACAATTAATTGATTATCAAAGTAGTTGGCAATTACTTTGGTAGTGTACAACTAATCAATTAATCGACTAATCTTTGCAGCTATAAATTCACTTAGAGGATCAACACGGCAGAAGTGTTTAAACGTAAGTCGTTTTAAACATGCACTCCTCTAAACCAGTCTGATAGGTTTAGATATAGTTAATGTCAATATTAGCTCTATACATTGGTATTGTAATCCACCAATAAACGCAACGAAGAAAACCAAGAAGTCAGTATTAGCTTGGTTACCTGATGCAACATCCACACCGTGTGTGTCCACAGGTCGGGAACAGACAACATCCAGTCCGGACACTTTAGCCAGCAAGCTACCCGGCTTCAGGGTAACCTGACTGGGCTGACTGCTCCTGACACCAGGACCTTCACTGGTGGCACTTTTCTTGTTTCTCCTGAAGCCTCCCCCGCTGATAAGTTTGTATATCCCGTAGGAAGCTCCAGCTCCGGCGACTATACCAAGTAACGCCTTCATGTTGCCGAGCCTGGGAGTAATGCTGCCATCGCCCATGCTGCTGCTGCTATTAGCTAAAGTCTGCTAGCAGCTAACGTTAATCTACAGATGACCGCTATCAGACAAACCTGATCATTTACCAGCTAACTAAGCCGGCTCATCAGTTAGCTACCACAAACGACAACCCATTGAAACCACTACAAAGTCCTCCAAAATAATGTTGACAGCTTCATTGTTTTGCAAACTGGTAAGTTGTCTGACGAGCCACAGTTGTCAACAATGTTCAGCTGCGTTGTTACTCCGGGCCGCTCAGAGTGGCCAACCAAAGGTTTCACGGAGTGAAGAGCAGAGACTGTCACGAGATCAAAAGCACCATTTTTGTTCTACATATTAAGAATATACTACGATTTCAAAATACTTAAAATGAGCCATTTTGTTTTTATGGGAAGTCATGTGCAGTTAAGAAATGTAAGAGGTGCTTTAGTTGTCCAACATTAATTGTCAGTTTGTAAAGTTTTTACGCCTCGTTACCTAGCAACGCTGAATTACCAAATAGAGATGGAGAATACAGAGTTAAATCTGAGAAGTGCTCATGCCAGCTAGATAACCTTTCAACACTGCACATGTATCCGAGACACATGATGGCTTTTTCAGAGCCTGCTCTGAAAGATTATGAACTGCCACAATTATATAAGGTAGGTTATTTTGTGTGGAAATATTTTTTTTTAGGTACATGTAAACGTTACAGACAACGCGAGCTTAGTCATACCTTCAGTAGTTGCTACACACGTTCAATTCACTTTATTTATTTGACCGTGACCATGTTTAATTCTCTCTGACAACAGGCCTTATTAACGGCTTCATGCCTGTCATGTCCCAACGACCCGATACAGTTTCTGAAAAACACTCTCATGACCCTGCAGGGACATGATAATCTGCAGGATGTTGACTGGTAGGTAGACCTCTCTTTGGTGATACTGCTTGAGGCGAACACTTGGTGGCTCACTTTCTCAAGTTTTCTTTTATTACTCCTGAGTGTATAAACCATGGAATGGCTATCAAATGTGGAGGAGTGAAGATTTAAAGTCCATGTCAAAGAAAAAAAAAAAAAAAAAAAAGGAGAGAGGAAAAACTTGTACAAAAGAAACTAAACTGACATGTATTTGTAAATAGCATTTGTATCACATTGTGTTTTCATGTGCAATGTGTTTATTCGGCCCCTTTAAGTATGCAGTATTAGGAATACATCAAATACTTAATGTGGATGGATTCAACTTTATGTAACTCTCAAACGCAACACATCTGGTGGTCCTAATAAGCACCAGGGTCCTCAACACCACTTGTAATTACAGGCATTGCTCATTTAAAACATCAGTTTTAATGGAGAATTATGATTTTCTTTTTCAATCTAGATTTTTGTTTGAATCATGATACTACACATGTGCATTTAAAACAATTAAAACTTTCTACACGAGTGAAATCACCAAACAGCCAAACCATGTATTGCTTCTTCCACTAGTGCTAATAACTTATACTCCATTACTATCTTAAATAGTTTAGTATAATTAATCAATTACATCCACCTCTGCTTGTGAGATACAATATGTAATTAACCAATTTACAAACCTAGTCAGTGATACATACATGCCATTAGCATTAGGGCTGCAACAGGCAATTATTTTCATTATTGATTAATCTGTGGATTATTTTCCCAGTTAATTGATCATTTATTTAGTCTATTAAATCTCAGAAAATGGAGAAACATGTTGATCACTGTTTCACACAATCCAAGATGGCGTCCTTAAATGTCTCGTTTTGTCTAACTAACAGTTCAAAATCCAAAGATGTTCAGTTTACTGTCATAAAAGACAAAAAAAAAAAAGAAAAGAAAGAAAATATTTATATTTGAGATGCTGGAATCTGAGAATTTTGTTTTTCTCTTAAAAAGTGACACCAAACAATCAATCATCAAAATAGTTGGAAATTAATTTCATAGTTGACAAAATTGATTAATCAATCAAATTATTGTTGCAGCTCTGGTTAGGATGATCTGTTATTGATGTCAATCTTTTTCTTTTTTGAGGCACAAGTTTGTTGATGATGCAGAACTTCAAACAGCAACAACCTCTCTGACAACAACTGTGGACACTGCCCACATGGACCCAGGTGATACTATGGTACAGTATAGTTTAGATGTGTTCATGTCATAAAAGTCCGGTTGAATGCTACATTTCACAGATAAATCATTCAAACCAAAAATAAAATGATTTTAGTGCCTTTTAAAAATATTTATTTTCCATATTCCTTTCTAGTTGTCCTTTTGTCTGTTCGAGAAGGCCTACTCCTGTTACAGGACGACTTTAACAAGCTCTTGCTTCAGGTAGGCCTACAATATTACAGTGAAGACCAACACAAGAGTAAAGATAGTTTGATGAATGATGGGCCTTTTTTAGAGCAGATAGTTTAACATGTCATTGTAGAAAAAACACAGGTCTTAATAATAACATTAACGATGGCAGTGACATGACTGTGAGGCAGTGACATGGCTGTGAGGCAGCGTGCACAATACCACACAATAGGACCTGAAACTAAAGCATCTAAATGGAATCCAGCCATTGTTAATTTTACTTCTACTACGCCGTGCTTTTCCTGCTGTGAAATGTCAGACTAACCTTTGTTTAAAAGGGCTAATTTCTTGATGGGAAAAGGAAGAACAGGTCATGAGATGTGAGTTACATTAGCATTCAGGAAGTTATTGTTTTTCTAGGTTTATTTTACAAAAAAATTAAAGTGAAATTTTAGCTAAATAAGACTGGAGACCATTTTCATAAATTGTCATCCTTTGTAAGAGTTCTCAGAAAAGTAAGAAATCACAACAAAGGAGTCAAAACCACATTTTTCTGCTCCAATGCTAGAGTTTATGCTTTGCTTTGTGACTGAACATAAATATTATCAACCTAAAAACAACAGATTGTGAAAAAGGTTTTCCCATCTGGCACACAAAAAAAAACAACTGTCTAAAATATTTAAAGGATAGGTTCATAATGCATCTGTCCTAAAACAACAGTCTGGTGCCCAAACGAACATTTACATAATTTTTTGCTGTAACCATTCCTTCTGTCTGTACTGACCCATTAGAAGATCCCTTCATAATATTCTCACAATGTGAGAAGTGATGGGGGCCAAAATCCGCAAGCCTCCTCCTGTGCAAAAATGTATTTAAAAGTTTATCTGAAGCCAATATGAAAGTTCAGCCATCCAAATAAGTCAAATCAAGTCAATATCTTTCAATGTCAGTCTTTTTATTGCCAAGTTCCCTCTTTTATTATGATCCTTCCACTGCAGTCGAACATGAAAACGCTCCTTTGAGACACAAAGAGGATTTTTTAAATAAGATAAACCGTGGAAGATATATAGTTTATTTAACTATCTTTGACAGTTGAAGCCTCATTATCTTCAGATAAACTTTTAAATACATTTTTCTCAAAATGGGGACTGTGGATTTGGTCTCCCATCATTTACATTTAAAGTGTATTTTGGGAAGGGGGGGTAATGGTCAGTAAATTTTCCATCTCCAGTTTTCAGTTGTTTGAGCATTAAGTATTCATATCAAGAATACTTTCATATATACAAAAAGGACTTGCTGTCAGTCAGTCTTTTGACCTACAATTAAAAAATAACATTTGGAGAATTGATAGTGATGATTTTCCACATTCTAGTTACATTTCACATTGTCCCAGCAGGCTCCAATTATATTTGCATATTTGGATTTAACATCATTCTGCCTCTTAAGTGCTTATTTACTTAAAGTTCAATGACTTTATAAAGTTTCTCTCTGAAACTTACTGCCACTTTCATCTTTGAGTCTTAAGTTACAATGACAATGAAGGACAGTGAGATGTTAGAAATAATTTTAGTTTAATAATTTTTAGTTGAATATTTAACAGAATTTGATAGACTGAATTCCCAACTATAAACACGCCATTTATGTTCACAAGCAAAACATTTGAAAGTTATTCCATAACATTTAATGTCCCACTTGAAAAAGTTGACACTCCTTTACTTTTCTTCCAGTTCTTTTACATTATGGGATGTAATGTTTTTGGGCAGGTTTCCATTGGTCCTTACCAGCCTCGCCTTCAGTCAGCAGATGTGGCGTGTAACGGGTCTCCGATAGGGATACTTTACCCCTTACATAACTGTTTCTGGATTTCACAATGTAAGCGTTTACAGATGGCGGTGACATGTCAGTGTTGATGTGAAGGGGAGGCCTTTTTCTGTAGTTGTCAACCCTCCATAGGACATCACTTAAAGTAGAACCAAAACCTTTGGAAGCGGAGAGCAGTTTAAGAGATCTGTTGGCAACATTACTGGGCTTTTTATTCACATTGGCTGGGCGCTTCCGTTTATTGGTATGTTGTATGAAGTTGTGTAGAAGGCCAGCTCTGGTTGCACTCATGTAGCCTTCATTTAGAGAAATGCCTTGCCTTAGGGGTGTAGATAATAAATCGGAGGGCTTCTTGGCGCTATATATACCAGATGGAAACATATCAGAGATCATATTCTGGGTTTCAAAGTTCCTGGACATGACTTCGTCACCAACTAATGAGGTTGGAGCCAAGTTAGTCAGGGAATTGAAATTCTCATCTAAGCCACTAGAAACAGGAATTGGTGTATTTTCGGTCATATGTTTTGGTTCCTGAATGGCAGAGACTAGAGTCTGCTCAGAACGGTCCAATTTCTCCTCATCTTTTGCTTTAGAATAAAGAACGGAAGGATGAGGAACACCAATACTCTGGTCTCCAAGATAGCCATTATGTCTGCTTGAGCCATGAGGAGAGTTGGACGGTTTCTCAGTAAACACAAGATGAGATTTGACTGGCTGCTTTCTGCCAAACACTCGATTCTGAAGGTCATGTGGGCTGCTTGCTTGGACACCCACATGACCACTACTACTCTGTGGTGAAAGGATATTAGAACTTGAGGAAACGGAGCCACTAGACACAGGCAGATGGACAGAGGGAGAGACGTTTATATTCTTAGATTCCTTGCCAACTGCGTGTTGATATCTCTCAACTGATGGGGCTAGTCTTTCTCCATGTGTGGGCTGCTCATCTGGGATGTAGTCCGATAACGGGCGTTGAACTCTTGGAGCACGGACATAGAAACTTTTGCCATAAGAAGATGGGGGCTTTTGTGGAATCACTTCACCCAGACTCTCACCTTGGAAATATCCACCAAATTCAACACTATGAGATGGTTTTTGATACCCTGTTAAAGAGTCTTTGCTGTGAGATCTATGTTTGGGCTGCTGGAATTTCTGCTCAGAAGTTATAGGAATTATATTGGATGTCTTAGTCGAATAAAAGCGGAGATCTTGAGCTGAACTGATTGGAGGGTTTTGTGGGGATGCAGTCACATGAGAACTGAAAGCAAAATCCTCACCATATAATGAGCTGGAAGAAAATGGAATTTGTTCAGGGAGCTTGTTGTAACTTGACTTAACATATTCATGCACATGAGGAGGATGTGTCAAAAATTCAGGGGTTTCCCCAGAAAAACCAGCATTGGAAAACTGCCCATAATTACTTGACACATGTTCTGTGGCTGCTAGCTGAGGGCTGGGGTAGAGAGCCAAACCTAGTCCAGAGTCTTGGCTCTCATAAGCACTGGGGGAAATGAGACCGGCAGTGGAGATGACAGGGTCAGGCACAGAGAGGCTTTCACTTGACATTTCATAGTTGGCGCCCTGTTCGCTTTGTTCAAGCACTGAATTCATAGGTTCACTCCAGACTTCATTTTCACTGCTGTCATCATGGGCAGATCCTTCTTCTGCAGAATTAGGAGACTCTCCTTTAATATTTTGTGCACCAGAAGCCATTTCATTTTTCATAGTTTGCCGTGCGGTTTGAAAGTGTCTACGCAAGTCACTTCCTGGTGTTAAGAAGGAGCTCTTCATAGATTCTATAAATTTTTTGAAGTCTTTCATTGATGGGAAACTGATACCCTCCACTGCTTTCTTTTGTGTATGCTGCTTCACTAAAAGGCCAAAGGGATGTTGATAACCAGAAGTTACTTGCTCATGTTTCTGCACAAAGGGAGTGTGAGCAGCCCCTGGCTGTTCCGAGTCAGGTTTGCTTTGTACCAGCTTGTCTTCTCCAGGGTTAACAGAGATAACATCTTTATTGTATTCATGGTGGGCTGGTTCTCTCTGAATGGAGACAGAGCTCTGGTGCCACATATCTTGTGACTCATCTCTTGGACTAACAGAGTCATGATTTGCTCCAGAATTAAGCTGGGTTGAGGTTTGTAGACCAAATATACCGGCATAGCGACTGACTTCATCACCATTGAGTGAGTAACCATGTGCAATGCTGTAACCTGTCGTGGAATGAACAGATGTTACAGTCAATTCATAGAGTTAAACATGGGAGTGAATAAGACAATATTTATTACCTTTTTGAGGAGGAAAACAAATGCAGCTCCATAACAACAGAGTGCAAAGCCAAGAAACCCTGAAAAACAACAAAGTTAGAAAGAAAAAAGTATGTATGTCAAATTTAGCCAAAAAAAAACAAACATTTTATGTACCCAAAAGGAAGAGCCATGGTTGTGAGTTTAACCACAGCGTCCACCTGCAGCAGTAGCAACAGCAGCAGATTGTTGATTAAAAGTAGCAGCCCAGATATTTATCACTCATGCTCTTTCCTTTTCTCTACCAAGAAAAGTGAACAAGGAATGATATGTAACCTTTCTGATTCTGCTTACACTGATTGCAATTGCAGCCAGCTGGTGCTGTGTCGACATCAACCTAATTAGACAAGCACAGGTGGAGCATTTTTCTCACAGAGCTACATGTTGACGCCTTAAATATCTATGAAACCAATCCAGAAATCCATCCAGAATATGGCAGATTTAAAACATCCATTGCTTTCCTGTTCTTTTCTAGAGTTTAATAAATATGATATGTTGAGTACCTTCAACTAACCTCTCATACTATAAGTAGGAGTTTACCTTGTGGAGTTGATGAACAAACATTTATAAAGTATTGATGATGATGATACCAAGAGAGACAGACTCAGCTGAGGAGAAATTTGACCCGTGTAAAAGAAAGTCCTGAATGTTTTCTCTACATCATTGTCAACATGTTGGCGAGTGCATGAGGTTATATTCTATTTCACAGATTCCCTTTCACCTGTCTGTTACCAGCGCAATCTAAGGCAGCTTTGTCCTTTTGTACTGTCATTCACTTTATCTGAACATAGAAACCTGCTTCCGTTGTGATAATCATTAAGAGAAACTAATTTGAGATATGATAACGTTTACAAATCATTTGTGAATATTATTTCAATGTTGCTGCCTCCTGTCCTGCTGAGTTAATGCAGCTTCCTGACAGCCTACCTGTGTACTGAATTAATGATGAGCTGTGTTTGCTGCAGGAGGTGGAAGAGGTTCACCGCACAGAGCAAGAGGAACACCAGAGAGCTGGCGCTGAAGATGGATATGACAAAGAAGCATTTTGAGAGAAAATGCCAGCAAACTGCACTCACCAAATGGTTGAATTGGGTAAAATTGCACAAGAAGGCACAGGCTGGTAGGTGAAAGAGTGATCATGAGAAATATTTGCTTAGCTGATGTTATTTTTGAAAGCTGTGACTCATGTATATAGTCAGAGAAAACATGCACTGTGTTTAAGAAACGTTGCCCAACTGAAAGTTTTTTCCTGACAATCATTTCTTCCCCACTTTATACACCCACTCCTGTGACTCACTTTATCCCCTGCATGTTTCACAGAGACTCAACTCTAACAAGTTTTTTCTTGAGATTCTACTCAATAACTTTAATTAGGATTATAGTATTGTTGCCATAATTTAGCCCACACATTTTCCTCTGCTGAAAGAGATGCAGAAACACACACTTGTTTTTTGTTTTTCTTCTCAAAAGTGTTGGAAACTTTAACAAGTTTTAAATTTCTTTTCAACTTAGCTGCCATCAAGAAACTTGAGAGACTTGTTAACGCTGCACGACTTAAGCGCATCGTAGCTGCATGGCGAAATGTTGCACAGGACTCGAAGAGGACAAAAGAGTACTTCAAGGTATAGATACATTTGGATTTTAGTGAAAACTGTAATGAGCTTTTGCAAGTTTCTACATTAGATTGTACACTTGTGTGTGTTCTCAGAGGTTGGAGATGGGTTTCATTGAAATGGGCAGCAAAGAACAACAGATTGGGGAAAAATGTGATGGACTCTCAGTGCTTCCTAACAGCCTCTCACTGAAGGTACTTCCTTTTACAGCAAACAACATTTAGGTCACTCTGCCAGTTTCTCCATATTTTACCTTGCAGTTCATGAGCCTGGTTAGTTCACACAGCGTGAGATGATGGCCCTGGATTTAAAGCAGCTTCATTTCTCCATTCTGTAAACAGACAGTGATGAGATTATATCTGTTGTGCTTTAAGTGGACTTCACCAGAAACATACTCCCAGTCTCTTTGAAGCCAGTTGATTAAAGTCAGTTTTGGCTCATTATGGTCAAGTTCGCCTATTAGCTTCCCATCGCCACAGTAAGGACTGTGTTTGTGGGAAAGCTCTCTCACAATGTCTGTCGCTGTGTTTGGGTTTATTGTTGATGTACTTTCATACCAGTGGCTCTATAATTTATTAATATGTTAAAACCCCACAGAACCTGTTATCTTATTCACTCTGCTCAATCTAACCAGTTCTTAAGCCATGTTTGTTTTGGCTTCACATTTGCTGGCAAACTGAGGGGCTTTCTGGCTTTGTTTGCTCTGGTGTTTCTGTCCAACACCTCTCCCGATAAATAGCACTTCAGCATGACTATGTTTGGGTAAGGAGAGGCGCCACTTGTTCACTTACATCACTCTGCCTTGCACAGCGGAAGCGGCAGAAGCAGGCAAAGGACCTTTCCTGTTCTGATATGGGTGTATAACTGTCCATTTGACATTGGCCAAACATTTCCAAAGAAACAGCTGAATATTTTAAATTAACCTAAAGAGCCAAATATCAATCAATTGATCATTTTTCTCTGATTTTACATGCACTTCATTGTTTGGTTAAGAAAATATACAAACCTTACTTACAGCATATGTATACCTTACAGCAAGGACATAATAAAATAACATAGAAGTTAATTGTGGAAAAAAATAATACCTCGAACTATTCAACATATAAGGAAATTTAGATGTTTTGTTTTGTCTTCAGATTTTTCAGTATCTAGAACTACGAGACTGGCTTAACTGCGCAGAGGTGTGTTGTAAATGGAAAGCCATCATCCAGTCAGGCACACTCTGGAGTCAGGTCTGTTACAAGATTGCTTTTTTATTTAATTCGTACTATTGATAAATAGTTGTACTGAAAACAGGGGTTTAAATATTCCCTGATGTTTTGACCTTGTTAGATCAACTTCTCTGTGGAAAAAGACTGGATAACAGACCTCACAATGAAGCAGATTCTTCAGAACTACCGCCCATTTGTGATCCATCTCAACTTGCGTGGCTGCACATCGCTAAAATGGTCCAGCTTGAAATGCATCAGTGAGTATTCCAGATTCTTTTCCCAGATGTGATTTCCACTATTACTACACCTTGTTTCTGTAGTGAATGTTTTATGTGTAACATCTAGGTTACAGATCCGTACAGATCAAGTTCTTTAATCCTAATAATTAGTCAAAACAGTCAAAAAGTTGATCATTCCTATCTTTTTATTAAACAAAACAGACAAAACATAAAAGTAACATTGACAAAGGTATTTTCTCCATCTGATACAGACTGTTTTACAACACTGAAAGGAAATGAAAGAAAACAATTGAAAGAAGTTAGATTTTAGGTCATGTTTTCACTTGAATCAGGACAGTCTGATAATCTGGTATTTCTGCGGCACTCTCAAGTGGCTCGGCTCCAGCTCCTCCTCCAGCTCTCCCTGCACTTCCAGAGGGGTGTTCCAAAGCTGAGGGTCCGTTTCCTCTTGATCTGTTCTGCTGTGCTGTCTGTCCTTAGGACACTCTCTGTTGTAGGAATCCACATAATCCTGCACTCTCTCACCGTTATGTTCAAGAGGGGAGTGACACAGCAGTCCGGAGTGCCTCACCCCAGGGTGCAGGCGCAGCCAGTACACCATGTAGTGGATGCTGAAAAGTGCAATTAATTTTAAATATGTTTTTGAATTTGTCTCAAACAAAATTTGATTGCACACTCATGAGCAGAAGAACCCACCTGTAGTTACATGCCCAGGGGTTTCCTCCCAGCTTCAGCTGTGACAGGAAGTAAAGATCTTCAAGAACCCCGTACTGGACGAAATGTAGGCTGTTGTCAGACAGATCCAGCTCACGGAGGTACAGGAGCCCAGATAGGGAAGCTGTAAAGAGAGAGACAGTGATACATGGTGCAAAGTGTATATTTATCCATTAGTTTCTTCCTTCTCTCGGTATAGTTCTATGTACATGACCTGCTGCTGTTTATTATTAACAAAGAAAAATAAAAGCCAGTGGTCCAATAAAACTGAGAGTGGAATGTGCAGGCTGAGGTTGTGCAGCTTGTATCTGCATCACTTGAGCACATTGATCACTATATGTCTGTGGCCCTCTCAGCTTTCCCGCATATAAATAGAGCTAATACTATATACACAACGATGGCAGAATGCCCACTGTCTCTAAAAAGGAAAAATGTGAAACAGAAGTTCGCAGCAGTTGTATAAGGCATTCTCAACGTCTTGGCTCCATATGTTATCTATCATCCAAAGAAAAACATAACTTTGTCTGTCATCCTGGATATTACTGGAAATATTAAGCACATATTAATAACTCATGTTCACTGATTATGATTAATAGGTAAGCAGTAATAATATCATACATTATAGGTTATACCTGTCTCAATCTGCTCCATGTTGTTATTACTGAGATTAAGCGTTCTCAGGCTCCTCGCTCCTTGGAAATCTCTGGCTCTGAGGTGACGGACTGAATTATGGGACAGATCTATGTGAACAACATCCTCTGGAATTCCTGTAGGCACCTCAGTGAGACCTAAAGATAGAGAGAAGGGGGCCATTAAGGGCTTACACAATCACATTTGATTATTTTACCTCTGCCAAAATATATATCTTTGCTTCACTCATGTTCAGTATTTACTTTTCCTAATTAGCTAGAAGTATGACTATTTCATCTATGCCATTCACATTTGTTTACCTGACTGTTCTGGTGAATGTGATAGGACATCATCTTGACATTGCAGTTTTAATTGGCTTAGAGACAGATTTAAACTCTGTTTCATTCAATTTGATACTAAAATCCAGACCTTTTCCAGAAGAAGGTCTATTCCTGAAGATTAAATTAAGAATTAAAAATCATTAAAGTGAAATTAAGATTCAGAGGTTAAGAAGCAACAAGATTGAATAGAGAAAACGTCTGCCAAACCAGATGTGTCTGGCTCAGAAAATCCTTTGAGAAATGGAACTTTAGTCAATCCAGTCATGCAACAGTAATATTTAATCATCAGCACACGCGTTTTCTGACACGGTGATTGAGTGGTATTTTCCCTAACCTCTCTGTTGCATAAGAAACATGTGCTGAATTTCTCAAAACATAGTGAGGTAAGATGGGAGGGGACCCTTTAATCAATCTGATTCATGAAAACCTGATTAATGATTGTGAACTTGCCTCGGCTACTGCAGTCCATGCGTATTTGGGGGAAAAGGTAGGTGTGGCAGGACATGGTGGCATCTGGTTTGGTGCGAAATGGGACGGGCTCTATGGGAACTGTTTGGTCACCATGTGGGTCGCCGATTGGGTCCATCTCCTTACAGAGTAACTCAGGGTTAACCTGCTTCAGCTTCATACCTTTTAGCTGGATGGGCTCTGTACACCTGCCAAAAGAAATACAATTACATTGATGTCATATCAGATGTGATTACATGTCACTTTTTTATTAAATTATTGGCCACTGGACTGGCAAGCCCTAGTGGATTTAAAGGGTTTTAATATAAAGAAAGTGGAATCTGTTCCTCCCTTTGTTCAACTAATGTTTTGCTAGTAAACAGCTTAAAGTCTGTCCATCACTCTGAGACACATTAATGACTTGTACACCTGTTACAAACTGTCAAAGGCTTTTTGAGGGAAAAAAAACAGACCTGGCATGTTTTCCAAGATTACGGTTGCTTGGGACCTGGAGGGTGCGTATGAGACTATCCATTGGACAGAGACAATTCCAGGGATTATCATATAGACGTAGATAGCGTAGGTTTGGCATGGGGATGAGGATCTCCTCACTAAGTGTACCCAGGTTGTTGTGCTGTAGCAGCAGCGTTGTAAGGTGTGTCAGACCCTGGAAGGCCCCCTCCTCCACCAAGGAGATCTGGTTCTGCTGCAGGTCCAAACTGGTTAAACTCTCATAACCAAAGAAAGCCCCATCATGGAGGACTTTTATCCGGTTGCGGGCTAAAAGGAGGTGTTTGGGTTGTTTGGACCAGGTCTGTGAGGCAGGAATGGAGTTGAGGCGTCTGTCTTGACAGTCCACAAAGAACTCTCCAGATTCTGTCGACTCTGAACAGTCAGGTGCTACAAGTCTGGATGGACGTGATCTGCTGTGACGGCCAACACCTCTTACCCTGACAGATTAAAAAACAAAAACAACTCATGGCTTGTCAAGGCCTACACATAGTCATTAGAGTCTGTAAATAATGGTTTGAACAAACTAGACCCAAGAATAAATCCATACCTGTCACGTGTGAGTTTGTGTCTTACTCCTCTGAGGCCTCTGCCCTTGCCCGGTCTTTTCATCTCAGTGGATGGGAGCAACAGGAGGAGCAAGGAGGCAAAGAGGAAAGAGGAGGTTACACGCATCCTGAGCCCTGCAGGGATTGTCTTTTTAGAAAGAGGAGCTGGAGCCAAAGCAGGGGTTTAGGATAACAGTCTCACGAAAAACAGGCTTGGAGAAACAGAAGCAATAGGTCAAAGGGCAACAGTGTTATTGTTGATGGAACACAGCTGCAGCCTATCCTGTGGAAGAAGTGAGAGGTAGCATATTATGTAAGAGATAGGAGCAGTCCAAGAATGTATATACAGCTTTGAAACAGAGCAGGAAACATTTGATCTTATTTCTTACCTAATGTTTTATGTTGTTTTATTATTACAATTTATAAGGTTTTGACAATATACCACATATTCACAAATACACACATTACCTCTCAGGAATTATGGCAAAGAATTTCAAAAAATGGACATTAGCATTTGACCACTCATTTCTCTGCATCTTTGCTAATTTTCTCTGCATTTTCTTATCTCAGGTGAATGCAGAAATCTCCAGGAACTCAATGTGTCAGAGTGTTTTAACATTACTGTAAGTAAAACGTTGTTAAGACTATTGATAATGTGTGGACAATAACAAAATTCCAAATCTATTGTCCTTTTATCTAAGATCACGCTATATTTATCTGGAAAACCAGTGATGGTGTCATTGTAAGGCTCTAGCAGCAGGTGACAGATAGTCACAGCACAGTGGTTCAGTCATAATTCAAGAAAGCTTTGTAGCTTGTGATTTAATATATGACCCTGTGTAGTTTATACCAGTAACAGCAGTCTTGCTGACATAACTTGAAGTAACATTTTCATCTGTGCTCTAACAGGATACAATGATTCAGAGGATTATTGAAGGATGTCCCTGCCTGCTCTTCTTGAATCTGTCTTGCACGCTTATAACAAACAAAACTATCAGAGAACTGTCCAGGTAAATCTCCACTTGTGGCAAAACCCACCATGTCACGAGATTTGTGCTCTAAATTGTGTTCCAGCTAACTTGCATATCCAAATGATTGTCCTCTTGCTATTTAGTTCCCAGAATTATCTCATGTCTGTTTCTTCAGTGTGCTTGGTTGTATATCATCTGAAACCAGTCTGGTCAGTGCCAATGTCATGATTTAGGGATTTGACACTGATAACTGCGAGATGTATGATTGTATTGTTGATAGACTTACACACTGTAAATATTTCAGTTTAAACTGTCAGTAGCTCTGTCTCTTGGCAGTAGTATTAGGAAAAATGATTTTGTCAATATTTCCAATTTTGCCATGCAATAATTTGAAGATATCCACTTCCAAATGTGATATCACTATTGTATTCCTTGCAGATTATCTACACATGTTTTTCTTTTGTTAAAAATAACAAAAAAAAGCTTTAAACACAAACAATCAGTCTTCAGTTTCTTGTATAAATTAATCTAACTATTGGTTTTGAACAGAAACTGTCTCAACCTTCAGTACCTGAGTCTGGCCTACTGCTACAGATTCACAGATAAAGGCTTTCTGTACCTGAACACAGGAAAGGGTTGCCACAATCTCATCCACCTCAACCTGTCCGGCTGCACTCAGGTCAGTTGTCAGTCTCCTCTGGGTATTTATACTGTATTCTTTCCTCTCAGCTTTAACTGTGGCCAGCTCACAGCTTTTTTGCCTAGTGGAAATCCAAAAGTTTAGGGTTCAGTTCACCCTCGGTAAATCCAGCTTCTCCTCTCTGTTTGCATGTGTCTCTACTTGTTTCTGGCTGTACACTATTTGCACTCTGTTCAGTCAGAGCTCAGAGCAAATGAGCAAAGATCTGAAGGAGAGGGAGAGTAAAAGGCAGCTGTGGCCAAGTGGTGGGCTGGGTTTACACAATCAACTCTGGCCCACCCGCTCACCATGTGCTCACACTATAACATAATGCACATGCACCGCAACCTGAGACGCACCTCCCTCTGGGAATGTGCCTTGGTTTGATTCCAGATGTATGGTTTCACTTTATGGGGTCCAGAAAAATGTGAAGAGTGACTGTATCCAGTGGAAGGATTCAGATTCCAGCGTGGACAAATATTTTCCTCTCTCTCTTCCCAGATTACAGTAAACGGGTTCAGATACATTTCTGAAGGATGCCCTTCACTCAAAGAGATTGTGATCAATGATATGCCCACGCTTTCAGATAGCTGTGTCTTGGTAAGTTTGTTAATTTTTAAAACATTTCAGGTTTCACAGATCTGAAATGTTCAACAAATTTGTTGACAAAGAAGGAAAAAAAGGCCTGAATTAGAAAAGAAGCTTTGTCAACTTATGTATTATTTTTGGCTACACGCTCTTAACTGCAACAGAGAAAAGCTGTGTGCACTATTTTAATCTAACAGGCCCTGATTACCAGATGTCAATGTCTGTCTGCCATTTCTCTGTTGGATGCACCACATCTATCCGACATTGCCTTCAAAGCCATCGCTGAAGGAGCCAAACTTAAGACTTTCTGTACTGAGGGTAAGATCATTTTGAGTCCTGCAACCTTCATTTCCATATAAAAAGATGTAACACCCGCCCAGTTATTCTGTCTGTTCTACACCTCATGTGCTTTAGGCAACAACCAACTAACAGATCTCAGCTTGAAGGCCCTGTGCAGCAGCTCGCACAGCCTCCACAGACTCCACACTGCAGATTGCCCCAGAATAACTGATGCAGGCCTTAAGTCTGTGGCCGCTCTCAGGAACCTGCAACACCTGGACATCTCACGTTGCAACAAGTGTGTGTATTTGTGACTGCAGAAGTGTTGCATCATCAATCTTAGACACTGCACCTTTTCATTTTTTCTGCATTGTGTATTTCAGAGTGAGTGATAAAGGGATTTATTACCTTATCGAAGGTTCCTCGTTCACCAAATTGCGAGAGCTGAATGTTAGTTACTGCAGTCACATCACTGATACATCTGTCATGAGGATTGCAAAAAGGTATACAGTACAACACACACACACATACATCTTGCTGTGTTCTGTTAAACAGTGTCAGTGTCACAGCAGCTCCTGTGTGTTGTGTGCATGTGTGTGTCATCAGGATGTGTAAGCTGTATCATCTCAACTTGAGTTATTGTGAGAGATTGACTGACACGGGTCTGGAGTGGCTGAGCGGCAGCTCTGTCCGCTCTCTCGACATCAGTGGTTGCAACATTCAGGATCAGGTACTGTTTGCATGTTACACGTTCCTATTGAGGAAAAGATTACTGGCCTTTGTTGTCTACAGCCTGTAACTTGGTGTTTTGTATTTTTAGGGATTGGCAGCCCTCGAGAGAATTCGATGGAAGAAATTAGTTCTTGCTGAATGCGTTTATATCACAGACATTGGCATTGAGGTAAAAAAAAAAATGGTCAGATGTGGCATTTTCATGGAACAGATCACAACTTCAGTCCAAGCTTACTTCCTTTTCCAACATTTCCCATAATCAGCAGTTAACACTGACTTGTTGCCCGAACTGTTTCCCAGAACAACAATTCCAATGAAATGTTCAATAATTTGCACAGCTGTTTTATCTCTGCTATTCCCTTTGGAGGGCTGTGAAAGAAGAAAAACATCTCTATATATTAGTTACTTGATGTGGTTCTGTTTACTTCCTCTTCTCTTTATTTATTTTTGTATTTATTCACAGTTTATTCCAAATTTCTTTCAATCTCTTGTTCTCAATGAGGGAAGAAGCTGTGCAAGAATGCAAGGGATCTGGAGCATGTTGATGTGTCTCACTGTGTAGCTCTGTCTGACCCCACCATCAGAGCCCTTTCTTTTTACTGCAGAGGTCTAGTCACACTGCGGATGTCAGGTTGTCCAAAGGTACTCACACAGACACGCACACTGATACACACAAACAGTCTGGCTAAAGTTGATTGTGTTTCCCCTTGTGATTTCATGCCACATTTTCTGTTTCCTTTTGTCTCAGATGACGGATATGGCAGTGCAGTATCTGACAAGTGGATCTCGGTACCTGCGAGAGCTTGACGTGAGCGGCTGTGTTCTCCTCACAGATCGCACTCTCCGACACTTGGAGAGGATCTGTCCTCCACTCTGCTCCATCAGCATGGCCTGCTGCAGGGGCATCACTAAGTAAGAAACAAACTTAGAAGAAAAGTACTGCAGAGTCCTGCAGTGGAAATTTTAATGATGTGGGTGTGTGTCTCCTCAGGTTGGCTGCTTTAAAGCTGCAGCCACATGTGCAGTACTGGGAGCACAGCAATGATGACCCTCCCTACTGGTTTGGATACAACAGGGGCCAAATAGCGCATCCAATCACAAGACCCATCAAGGCTGGCGAGACTTGGAGAGGGGAGGAGCAACACTCAATAATGACAAGAGCAGCAAGTACAGAAAAGACAAACACATTTAAATAACTCAGGACAACGAATGCACACAATGTGTTTGACAATCACAGCAGAAATGATTTTCAGGATATTGTATACTTTATAATATATTAAGAACATCATTAAGCATCTTTAGCACAATACATTTGAAATAATCCAAAATGAATCACATCTTCACATTCAGTCTTTGTTTAAATATCCAAGGCTTGGCTTGAATCTCAAATCACTGGTTTACAATTAAATCTCAGCTGTCTGTCTTCTGTGTATATAAGCTTTACCATTTCCTCCCTGATTTTCAATCATACAGTGTTTGTTGACCTGTGAAAGTCTTTAAATACTGAAAAACCTTCTTGCTTTTTGCCTAAAAATTTGCAAGTTTCTCTCTGAACTTTCTCTCTGATAGATACCAAAAATGTTAAAATATGTAATATCCGTTCTGAATTTTTAGTTAAGTTATTCCTCAGGGGTCTGTTTGGGTCATTTACTGTTCATATGAATGTTATGATATTGTTCCAGGTAATTTTGTAATTTTTTTAAGATGTTTAATTATTTACTTTTTTTTTTAAATAGTACCTGACTTTTGTATGTACAACAGTTGTTTGTTTCCACATATTCCAAAGTGTGCAACTCTGATTAAACACTCTTTAAATGCAACTTCTGCATTGTAAATTACTTTTAAACTCTAAAACAGTTCAGTGAATGTTGTTTAAATCAGCAAAGTGCTCAAATTCCACACAAACTTCCTTCACACACAGTATATTCAATAGTACTCCAATAGTGAGTATGAATACCTTGAAACAGAAATAAGAGTTGTTTCGTTATCCCTTCCTTCAAGAAATCTGTTTTGGATTATGGAGAAACAATCTGTCTACAGTTCAGCACAAATTATTTATCACCAATGACAGCAATAACACGCTACTGTGTGGATGGAGAAATGAGCTGGCTATCTTCAAACACTTAAGCACTAAGACATAACCATCATCAGTGTCTATTTATTTAAGAAACTTTTTACTTCTGTATATTCTGGTGTCACTCAACCAGTTCATCAGTCTAATTTTAAACTTGTTATAACTGATTGTAACTAGTTTTAAGTTTCTACCTTTTGTTGTTAACACTAGTTTGTCTATACAGTGTCTTTTTGCTTTAGAAATAAGATTATTTTTGCTCATTACATTAAAAATCTGTATTCTTTTACATGAAAATCTTACATGATTTATCCTTTAACTGACCACTTTTTTTTAAACAGCATTATGCCTCATTTTATTTCTACTGACATTCTTACAGTGTGCAGATGTGTTTAATGCAGGACCTAAACAGTTAATACTCTCTAAGAAAACCCAGAGAGACACACGCTCGCTTTCTGCTTCATGCTCTGATGAAATGAAGCTCATTAGTGGAAACAAGTGAGGGATCCTGTACAGTTTCCCAGCTCATTTGGGGCAATGATATGAAGCACCTTTTGAATATGCAAAGAGGATTATGGGAGATGTTGGAAATTATTCATATTATGTGACAAGATAAGCATTTCTTCATTAGTAACATTCATTAATTACAGCCTGGTCATTAAAAGTGAACAGGCATGACTTATAGAACGATTTTTTGTCATTTTGTAACTGTATGAATTTGACAAGCAGGTATAAGAGGTAAGGTGTTTGAACAGTTTCCATACTATTGTCACAGTTGATAGTGATAACAATAGTTTTTATAGTATTTACATACTGACATAACATACAATCACTGAATAGTAAACATACAAAAATATGAAGAAGCTGTTCCTAACTAGCATTCATAACTATTTGACAGTTCAGCACAAACCAACACCGGCCTGCAGTTACACAGTATGTTTCCTAGACTCAGTGTATGTACAGAATATTAACAGAATAATTGTTAAATACCATAGATGATACAGAATTTCCTCATTAAAAGTACAGAATAACCTGAGCACAGAATTTTAAATACTTAAGTAAAGATTCATCCGGTGTCTCTGTTAAAGTAAAGCCTCAGTGCAGTGATGCGGCATAAATCTCGCTATTCAGCTTCTCAACTTCAGGGACTCAAACCAGCTTTGTGTCTTCAGGTGGACAGAGCCTCTGTCTGCCTGAACTTTAACCCACTGGTCTGCTGGAGATTCTCCATTCATGTAGCCTGAAACAAACAGAGAACAGGGGAAATGAGAGAAATACAGGAAATGGGCAGAATATGTTCTGTGGTTGATTTACTTGTTGGAGGGTTTTGTTTATTGACTTGTACCATAAAGTGTGATGTAATAAAAACTAATGGCTTACCAGTAACTGTGGTTTGGCTTTCAGTTTTGTTGTTTTCTACTCCATGCAGAACAACATCTGGGCTGACATCCACTGACACTCCGCAGAGCTCCACTCCTGCTTTTAAGGAGGAGGGGATGCGCACACACACGGCTCCTATGCCAGGCAGAGGAATGAAGCACAGACTAAGAAAGGGAGGATGACTCAAAAGACAGAAACAGGTGAATATTGTTCTTATACTATGCGTTTACCTTCCTGGCTGTGGAGTTCAGCACTGCCACCGTCTCCCACGTACACATCTATGCCTCCGCTGTGAGAGGAAACCTTCAGGAAACTATTTGAACCATCTGCAAAAGCACAGCAAGTCTTGGATGTTTTACTCTGACAGCTGCTGACAGATACCATACGTAGTTCATTGTGCAAAAACACAATCAACTTACTTACCTATAACTGTATCTCCAGATACGTTCTTCACAGTGGCGTTACCTTTTAACGAATAAAAACACATCAGTGCCAACTAACGTATCTATATCTGTCGGTTTACCTTCAGCCACCAACATGCAGATTACTAAATATTTAAAAGTCTAGTTGACAGGGGACATTTTCATCATGGACTACATCATCACTGAAGCTAACAAGATAATTGTTTCCATGTATTCTATGATGTAGGCTCATCTGTATCAGGAATAAATTAAGATTTTATGAGGATGACGCACATTTTTCTCTTCATTTCTCATTAAAGTGTCCTTAGTCCTCCAATCTGCCTCCATGAATGAGTGGTTTGTTTGTTTTTTTACAACTTACTCGTTTTATGGCTGCTGCCAAAACAAATAAGTACATCATTTGTGATAAACTGCAACCAAATTGCACCTATATCAATTCTGTTTGGGTCGGAGCAGCAATTCCTAACGTACCCTATTTGTGTCCCGTTTTAAAGACCAAGCTACGGTAATGCGGTTTTTGAATATTTTGGGACCCACAGGCAAGGTTGACCTTAACTGACTGCAGAGTTTTAATACTACCACCTGGGCTAGAGCTGGACAGAAGCCAAATAACTGTAAACAGAACATACATTTTGTTTCTCTCTACACTTGAGATTAGATCCCGTACTAACCAAACCAACTGTATATATGTAGATAAACAGATGTTGCTGTTTACTCACCGTGTACAAGCCCCAGTTCTACTTTGCCAGAACACGAAGAGACGCAGCTGGACTCCGAATAGATGGCTTTGACCCTCAGAGGACCATGTTCTGTTGAAACATTCATCTTGGTGCCCTGCAGCTTCTTGACATCCACTGCCTGCAAGCACAAACAAACTGATCACTGCACAGGGCTACAGACAGGTGACGTATGTATGCAAATAACCATTTTCAGTCATGACATAAGATTCAATGCTGAAAACACATGTAAATACATCTTGTTTTCAGGCTACTGCTGCCCCCTAATGTCTGCTGAGTGTAAGAAACAATAACGCCATCCATCCTTACACTGTCTCCACATGTGCTGATGTCCACGTTGCCATGGATAGTGCCCATGCCTGTAACATGTCCTCCACGAGACTGAACCTCAACCTGATGACCCTAAGATACAACAAACAAAAAGAGAAAATGTCAGCCTGAAACACGCCCCTCTAACTCATGAATCCTCTTTGGATGATGAGCATCCTCAATCCTACAACAACAGTATAGAGGGTAATTTAATGTCAACTTGAATTAGTTGGTTTAGGTTTAGTGTTTTAGTGTTTGTGGCTTCTTTTCTTATGACATATGCTCATGTTTTGCGTTGTAAACCAACTCAAGTTGTTGTTTGCTGCTGAGAAACACCGATGTGTTTTTTTTTAAAGCACAGAAAGTACTATGCAAAACTTTTAGACACTAAAAGTAGAGTGAGTGAGTGAGTGAGTAAAATGATTCTATGAATAGTTCTTATTCACTAATTAACTTGATAAAAAGTTCAGTAAACAGAGGAAACCTAGATAAAATCAACTTTTCCCAGTTCTTCTGTGGATTTAGGTGTCTCAGTTGCTTCTGTCTCTTCATGTAATCCCAGACTGACTTCATGATGATGGTATTGCATAATTGATAAGAAAATAAACATCGTAAGTGCCTAAAACCTTTGCACAGTCCTGTATATCATGCTGGTCATTCAAGACTCAAATAGTGTACAGAGGATCAGTATAAATGTAGCTGGTTGAGCTTTTCTAATTTAAGAAAATAATATCTGATTTTGAGGCTAATTTGAAAGTTGTATGAAGTGAGGAAGAAAAATAATTCAACTTACACTTTCAGTCAGATATTTACAATACAAACATTATGAAATCAACAGTATTGCTTATTATAGGTAATAGTCAATAAGTTACAGTAAGAATGACAACATATAAGTGCATTTCCACTTCTTTTTAATGTATTTTATGCAATAAACATTAGTTAATGTTATCACTTACCTTGACAGAGTGCAGCAAACAGTTGCCGTTCTCCGTCTGCACCTTACAGATATCACACTCCATCTTCTTCACTTGCACGTTTGCTTTTCCTTGAGTGGTAATGAAGAGATCTGACAGACAAAAACACATGTACTGAAGTGATGCAAGGGCACTGAAGGTCAATGCAGTTATTATCATTACAGCTGCTGCTGCTGCTGCTGCTGCTGATCGGTCGTCACTGATCAACACTGTGTAGCTGTTGAGTTGAAGTCAACCTTCATTTAAAAATATGTTTCTCTTCTTGTTCCTACATTTTGTTGTTTTGAGTTTCACTGTGCGGAATGATGTATATGCAGAGTTTGACACTAGACAGTTGTTTTTACATTCATCTGCTGAAAGTGAAAAGTTTCTCTGAGCTCATTAAAAATCAGATTTTAAGGGCTGAACCTACAAGCATGATTTGTGACAATACAAATAGTTGGGAACCGATCCTGGTCCAATATTCAATTTACACAAGTATGATGTGAAAACGTGAAGCCTCCAGTGCACAAACACTGGTAATGAACTTCACAGTGAAGTTGGAGACATCTTGTGTCCAACAGTTAAACTTTTGAAATCAAATATATTTGCATATTTATTACTTATGGAATATTTGATGCGAGACAAGGATGAGATGCCATTTTAGGGATTTTAAAGTTTAAAGTCCTTTTTTTCCTGTAAGAACAATATCAGACCCACATTATTGTTCCAAGCATCTTTGAGTATCATTATTTCATAGGAGATACTCACTACTTTTGATTGGTGCAGTCAGATCAATCGACAGGTTGCTGTTCACCTGCTCAGCAGAGATGAGCAGCTCCTTACTCTGGACATCGTAGAGGACGTTCAAGTGATCCAGACTGACCTCCTGCTCGGCACCTGCTCCGTGTATCGCGACGAAGGCACGGTCGGCCTCGGGGAAGGCGTGCGGGTCCAGCGGGCGGACGGTGATGCTGCAGCCCAGCTGTGCCCGCACCGTGCTGAAGGGGCTCACGTCCAGAGACCACTGCTTCAGCGGCTGTTTTTTCCCCTCTTCGTGTGTTGGGGTCACCGCAGATTTCAAGCAGGAAGAGACGGAGAGGTACCGCGGGGCTACGAGAGTCCCGGGACTAACCGCCAGGCACCAGGAGCGGAGGAGTCCCACACATGCCCGCTGACCCGCCGAGCTCCAAAACATCTCTTTCACCTCCCGGTAAACGAGCTCATTCACACCGCAAACTGACTCTGTTAAAGCTGCTGACACGCACAAACTAGCGAGGTTGCCATTCAGTCAACATGCGCCTTCATAACACTGTGAAGCCGTCTGTTGAACTGATAGAACAACACTTCCGGTCAGTTTTCAGACTGAAAGTGTCATTTAACCGTCACATAAACTGAAAACATGTAGTCCTGTTCTTCAACGTTGTTACTAACTAGTCTAATTATAAAGAGGATATTATAAATAAGGCGTGAAATATATAAAAAGGTTAAATAAATAAAATGTCGTCTAGAATAAACATTTACAATTCACAACAAATCAATAAAATTAGAATTATTTTAGTCAGATGACCCACTTTATGAATCAATACCTCTTACATAAGACTTTTTATTTTTTCTCATTTATGTTTATTTGATATGCACTCCACATATTACATATATTTTTCTTGAAAAAATAGGATAAGAAAGTTCTATGCTCCTCAGAGTAGGCGTCTGGTTATGTTTTCAAATTTAAGCTTCACCACTAGTATCAGTTGTTGCCCTTAGATGAGATATCTAAGACAGAAACTCATGCATTACACGCTGCAAAATTGTGAGCTGTATGGTGTCACCGGTTATTTCTTTCACAAATATAACAGAATGTTTGCATTGTCCCTTGCTATCGCAAAAATAAAATAACTCCCTTTGAGCTCAACCTGAACCTCCATGCAACAACAAACCTCTCGACAGGACCTGGATGATCTCTTTAATACTTGTTACTCTTTTGGATGGAAATAAAGGCCTACAGACACTACCAAAGACAGTACAAACACCCCATCCTTTCACACGGGATTTTATGCTTTTATGTTGAGGGCAAAGTCACGTGCTTCCGACCTTACTCTGCGTCACTTTGAGGAACTTGACACATCGATGTACGGTCTTGTGTAAACATAGCACCGCCCCTCTTGTGGTCTTGTCCAATCAGCAGGTGAGGTGAGCAATTCTCAAGTGACGTCATTCTCTCTGCAAAGGGTATAGGGAGTTTGAGTCTTGAGACGTTTGTTCAAATCTGCTGCATGGGGCTGATCACTGAGAGGCCGTGTTCCTTTTTTTTTTTTTTTTTTTTTGTAATAATATTGATGTAACTGAATACGCAGTACAATAAATACAACACAATTATTGAATTAATTGGTTATTTTGTACTTTAGTTTGCAATAATTTCAGCAGAAAAAAGGAAAGTAATGCAGCTTTTATGTAGCACATTTTTATTTATCTTCACAAAACAATTTTAATTATCAAACACTCCAATCCAACATCAACTTCCAGTACTGTAATTTAAAAGAAATCATCTCTGTGATCTTCACTGATAGAAAAATAACTCCTCACAAGAGGATTTCCCTCTCTGGTCAACAAACAAATTCCACTCTCAGCATAAGTGTTATAATGACATATTAATATTAAAAGACTATGAAAAGACCATCTGTAATTAAGGAATAACCTTTTATAAGTACTATGTACATCCTCATTATTGTCACATCATCCTGTAAACAATTTAGTATCTCAGAATCACATCCCACCACAAGGCGGCAGCATTGTGTTAACAGTGTACAGAAAGTAACTGCTCCTCCACATGTGACTTTTTGACCTTTCCCCCCTTTTGTTTTTATGTATTTATTTATTTGTTTGTTTGTTTTTGTCATCTAAACACACATTCCCCAGTGTATTATATGTAGATCTCACTGGGGTGGCTGGGTGTTGCCATCAGTCCTGTTTTGTTTTGTTTATTAAATGTCATGTTTACTAGTAATGTAATGTTTTGTTGCTAGTCATCAATGCATAACTTGAACTTTAATAAACCTATGATCACAAAAAATAGTGTGTAAGTATAATAGCTTTTATTAAATACTGAATATTAAATACTGCATGGAGCATTTTAGGATCTTATGGTTGTGGTTAGCAGTTACATATTTTTTTTGTTTAGTTTGTTTTCAAACACGCCCTGTCAGAGACTCACAACCACTCAGGGTGTAAAGCCCTTTGGTCTGATCATCATCCTGACATTTTTAAAAGACTGTCTGTCATTGGTGGGGTAATACTCTGTCGATATGTTGTGCCACGTCCCCCAGTAAATCCCATCCCGGATTCCTTTGTAACTTCCCACATAGAATCTCCCGTTGAGGTTTGCAGCCATGCATGCATCAAACCACCAGCCGGAGCTGTAGTAGGCCCCGCAGTTCCCAGATGGATAGAGGTCATGGTCCCTGTCCGGGGTGGTGAACCACTTGTTGTTGTGATCATAACCTTTGCCGTAGCGAAGCGAATCACCTGCAGTGCCAGAGTAACCTCCTACTGTCAGCTTGTAGCGCAATCGCTCACTTGCTACCCTGAAATGGTCATACCGTGCGTACCCCTTCACCCCGTCAAAGTCCTCCAGCTCCACGAACAGCATCATGTCCCTGTCCCGGGTCAGCAGGTGGATTATGTCGTTGCCCAGCCAAAACTCCCCTCCGTTCAGCTCTCCAAAGCCTTTTCGGTACTCAGCCCAGGTGCGGTTGAAGCTCACGCTGCCGTCCTGACGGCGCTGCAGGACGGTCCATCCTCCACCA
Source organism: Euthynnus affinis (assembly GCA_029490765.1). NCBI lineage: Eukaryota > Metazoa > Chordata > Actinopteri > Scombriformes > Scombridae > Euthynnus > Euthynnus affinis. The sequence goes on along the minus strand of CM055844.1, from coordinate 21,306,432 downwards.
TCTCGCTCCATATCACAGAAGACCCGGAATCTTCTGCCGTGGAGGTCTGGAGTCACCAGGTAGACCCCACTTTTAGTCTCCCCCAACAGCAGCAGGTCAGAGCAGTCTCTTCTGGCCATGGTAACTGTAGATGAGGAAAATGTGATCAGGAAGAAATGATAAGGAATTATGATCTTTTTTTTTTTCTTTTTTTTTCAAAAGCAAACTGGGACTTATTAGAGAGTGATCTAAAGTCCTGCCTGCAGGTGATCATCCCACAGCTGGAATGTAGCCCTGAAATATTTTGAGTGAGGTCACGAGTGCAACAGGGGTCAGTTCAAAACTAGGCCTACCTTTTCCATCATAAAAAAGTGTCTTTAAAGTCTTTTAAGGTCGACCTCCAAAGATGCTGAATTTGAGAGATCAGTGCAAGTGAAGTAACTTTAAAATAATTATGTTTTACCAGTAATTTTTTTCTGGTAAATAACAGGTAACACTCTACTTTAAGTCCACCTATTTACCTATTTAGCATTTATAGCAGAATGGTTTATAACACACCACTATGTAGTTATAAGCACCTATGAAGATACATTTTATATTATTACAACCTCATCATTCATCATCTGTTTATACAGCATGAATAAACTCTTACATTTGCGTACAGCTTCATTATAGTGCATCATAAACCATTTATTAACTGTTTATACTGCTTATAACCGCTATATAGGGGGACTTAAAGCAAAGACATTATATGCAGTAATTTTAGACCTTCACCTGCACACTGCAACAAAGGGAGACTGTTAGTTCTTGAATTTATGCAATTTCTGAACATTAAAGTGTTAAACTGAAGAATCTATAAGACTGATGCCAAATTAATTCCTCAATGTGAGTCACGCTCCGCTGCATGATGTTTCAAAGCTGTTACTCTTGGCATACTGGTGGTTTTTCATCCATAACTCACACTAACGCACACACATTTTGCACACATATGCAAATTACACCCTTGACAAATAATAACTGCAATGTATTGTGACAAATGTTCTCAGACCACAATTACATTATCATGTTTTATATGTTTAGTACTTACTGTGTGGTCCTCTTACTTGAAATGCTTTCAGCTTAGGTCATACCAATTTGCTTTATGAGTAACACAATTACATGCACTCAAATAATAATGTGCAACCATTTGTTTAAATTTTCTCTCAGTGTAATGCTTGTGATCTAATGTCATCAAAAGACAATAGAGTTTTATGTGACTGGTTGTAAAAAATGTTGCATGCACGTCGGTGAAAGTTGCATGTGGCTTTTCTCTTCCTTTTTGTATATTCCTTTTGTTTAGTGAATATTACAACATTTCTTTGAGTTGACTGATTCAATCATAGCACATGGGGATGCAAATCAGTATTATTTACTGCTACTGCAAGCTCTATCAATAATAGCCACAATCCCAGCATGAAGTTAGTGTGTAGTCAAAGTGTAAACTAATGGTGGAGCATGCATACTTTGTTCAGACACTGTGACAATGTAAAACAATGTCTTGCCTTCAGATGGTATGAATGTTTGGGGTTTGCTGCCTCCCCGGTTGTACTCCAGATGCTCTTCTGGATGCATGTCTGATGGTCTTCCATTCGGATTCAGGTTGTTACTGGGGAAAGCAGCCACCTGATTGATTTTGACACGCAGCTCACGTGCGCTGGATGTGGAGGACTCAACAAGCGGTGCCTCTGGGCCAGAGGTGGCAAGGGTTGTTGACCTGAAGTCAGAGCTTACACTGGAGATGGGTTGAGCACTGGGGGAAGGGACTGGGATTTTCAACTTGCTGGGTGCTTTTTCCTCTACATTGTGAAGTATCTTGGCTGGATTTGGTTTTGTGGATCCTGGACTGGCCCTAGGCATAACACTTGGGAGGATCCCGTGGATGACTTTGTTTGGTCTTGTTGTCGTTGGGATCGGTGATGGTTGACTGGCTGTTTGTGGCCTCAGATCAGACATGATCCTGCTGTTTGGGCTTATTGTGAAGCCTTCAGGGAGAGTGTGAAGACGAGAGAAGGAACCAGCTTCCAGGCTGTGAGAGGTCTTTGGATCCAGACTGATTTTCATCGTGCTGGGACTGAACTCTGTCTCCCCTGGGGAGTGACTCACTTCGGCCATATGTTTTATAGGCCGAGAAGTAGGTAGCTTGTCAATGTGAGAGTTTTGGATGCTGTCTGTGGTAGTCCTGCTGATTTGAGGAAGATCAACGTGTGTTTTGGTCTTTGGACTTGGCTTTGGTTGCACTACTTGTTTTGGTCTTTTAGCAGGTGTTGCTCCTGGCTGGAGTGTAGGTGTGGTTGGTGGTCTGTGTCTGGGAGGAGGCCATCGTTTGGATGTTTTGTTGGATTCTATGCCTGGGATTTGATCAGATACAGATTTAGGGTTGAGGTTAGGTGTTTGGGCAGACTGAGGGACTTTTAGCCCATTATTGGTTTGTGGCGTTTGGTTTGGTTTAGGCTTCACATTCGGTTTAGTCCTCTGGCCTGTCACAAGCTTTGGGGGTTTTTGTGGAAGGTTGGGCGGTTGGCCAAGTTTATGCTTTTGGTTAATTTTAGAGATTTTCTTGCTGGATTCAGTCTTATTGGTTTTAAAAGGATGAAAAGGTTTTTTCTCAGGTTTGGAGTTTTGATTATATATTGGAATTTCATCAGATTCAGGCTCTTTGTCAGAGCTGGTTGTGTTGACATTTGCAGGTCTTTGATCAGATGGAGGTCTCTGAACAGGAGGATTTAGTTTTTGATGGCCATTTTGCTTTTGGATCTGTAACTGGCTTTGATCAGTCATTTGATTGTTTTCCTGATTTTGATCAGTTGTCCTGTCTTGACTGTGTATTGATTCTGGATTGTTTTCCAGATTTTGATCAGTTGTCCTGTCTTGATCACGTTTTGGTTTTTGGTCATTTTCCAGATTTTGATCAGTTGTCCTGTCTTGACTGTGTATTGATTCTGGATTGTTTTCCAGATTTTGATCAGTTGTCCTGTCTTGATCACGTTTGGGTTTTTGGTCATTTTCCAGATTTTGATCAGTTGTCCTGTCTTGACTGTGTATTGATTCTGGATTGTTTTCCAGATTTTGATCAGTTGTCCTGTCTTGATCACGTTTGGGGTTTTGGTCATTTTCCAGATTTTGATCAGTTGTCCTGTCTTGACTGTGTATTGATTCTGGATTGTTTTCCAGATTTTGATCAGTTGTCCTGTCTTGACTGTGTATTGATTCTGGATTGTTTTCAAAATGCTGATCAGTTGTCCTTTCTTGATCATGTTTGGGGTTTTGGTCATTTTCCAGATTTTGATCAGTTGTCCTGTCTTGACTGTGTATTGATTCTGGATTGTTTTCCAGATTTTGATCAGTTGTCCTGTCTTGATCACGTTTGGGGTTTTGGTCATTTTCCAGATTTTGATCAGTTGTCCTGTCTTGACTGTGTATTGATTCTGGATTGTTTTCCAGAGTTTGATCAGTTGTCCTGTCTTGATCACGTTTGGGTTTTTGGTCATTTTCCAGATTTTGATCAGTTGTCCTGTCTTGATCACGTTTGGGTTTTTGGTCATTTTCCAGATCAGTTGTGCTATCTTGAACACGTTTGGGTATTTGATTTTTTTCCAGATTTTGATCATTTGTCCTATCTTGACCATGTTTAGATGGTGGATCAGTGGGTAAATCAGGTCTTTGGTCTAGTTTTGAAATCTGGACTCGTTTAGAGTTTTTGCCAGGTTTAGATGTCTGGTCAGCTGTGGGTTTTTGTGGAGAAGGTTTATGCTTTTGGTCATGTTTTGTTTTTCTGTCAGACAAAGGGGCTTGGTCTTGTTTATGGTCAGATTTTGGATTTTTTTGCTTTTGGTCTGCTACAGGCTTAACTCTTTTATGCTTTTCACTGGGCTTTGGTTCTCGGTCTAGTAGAGGTTTCACACCAGTCTTAATATTTGAGCTGATATTCTTTTTGGATGACCAATGGCTGCGATCTGCAGCTCCAGAGAATATAGTTGTGTCTAAATTTTGATGAGGATTAATGGTGGTTGATGTTGCTGTAGTTGAGCTTACTCCATTCTGAGAGCTAGCACCACCACCGGGTATCTTTGTGGCTGTTGCTGCTGGCCTGCTGGTCCTAAAGGCAGACCGTGCGTCATGGTGTTCAGCAATACCAGCTGTCCTAAGGTCTGTGTTTGAGGATGGTAGTCTATAAGCAGTTATTGTCGTCTCTTCATTGAAATCTGCGATAAAACGTGAAGTGGAACTCGTCAAAGGAGGAGATGGAAGAGATGATGCTATGGTTATAGCTTCATCCGAGTCCATGGAGTCGGGCCTTTGAGTTAAGCTAATGATAGATCGAGGAGTTGGAGTGATTGAAACAAAGTCTGTGTTCTTGATTGCTTTGCTTGATGCTAATTCTCCATCACTGTCTCTCTGAACACTTTGGACTGTTTTTTCTTCTTCTGTTTTGATCTCCTTTCGCTTCTCCCTGTCCTCCTCTACCTCCCCCTCTTTTATAGTCTTCTCTTTTTCTGTGTGGCCAATGCTTTCAGTCTGCTTTGGTTTCTCATTATTTCGCTCCTCTTTTATTCCCTTTTCCATTTCCTTTTTCCTCTCCTCCCTGTGCTGCTCTTGCTCCCTATTTGTATGCCCATCGTGGTCTCCTGACATCTTTATTCGATCACGGCCCCTGTCTTCTTCAGTTTGGGTCTTTTTGTGTGTTTCCTTTGTTTCATCTTGCCAAATGTGATGGTTACTTTCTTCTGTTTTCTGCTTACTTTTTACATTAGTTGTAATCTTCCTTCCTTCTTTTCCTTTGTCCAAGTCATCCTCTTGATCTCCCCTTGAATTCCCTTTTCCACCTTTTTCTTGATCTCTGTCTGGCTCTTTGTTATTTCTGTTAACAACCTTTTCTCTTACCTCTGCTCTCTCATTTCCACTAGCAGCTGGTATCTTCCTCATTTTGTCCTCTCCTTTTGCCCCCTCTGCCTGAGTTTTTCCATCTTTTTCTGCCATTTCTTTTAGAATTTTTTCTTTCTCATTTTCTTTTGTGGGTCCTTTATCGCTCTCTCTTTCTGCTTCCCATTTCTTTCTCTTGTCTTCCAAAGTTGTTCTTTTTTCTAAGTCAGAGTCACTGTCTCCCTTCATAGTCTTTTCCACTTTAACCCTGTCCATCCCACACTCCCTTTTTAAATCTCTGTCATTCTCTTGTAGTCTCTCAGGATTTCTCTCATTCATCCAGCTCCTCTCATCCTTATGTTCATGCTTACCCTCAATCAGCATTTCATACTCTCTCTCTCCTTCTCTCCCACACTCTCTCTCACTTTGGCTTACTTTACAATCTGCACACATCTCCCTCAGTTGGTCCACATTGTCCTTCAGCTTCTGCAGATCCTTTATGATCTTCTCCAGCTCTCTTAGTTGCTTTGGCAAATGGACAGTCAGCGGCGGCAGATTGAATAGGTAGGGGCATGTGCTCTCATCCTGCCCATGTCTGCACGGCACAGCCGGTCTCAGAGTTGCAGTGCAGGGCCCAAATCCTTTATCCCCCAGAAGGACTCCCTCACCAGCGTCTGCTGTGGTCCAAGAGAGGTTCAAGAAGGCCAGCAGGGTCCCACATATGCACAGTGCTGTTAACCTCATCGCGTCCTGAGAGTAAATAGTAATGGGAGAGGAGGGGGCGATTGTAAAATGTAAAATAGACCCACCTCAGTTTGTGAAGTGCAGTGACAGTGAGAGGAGGAGGTAAGGTGGGAGGGAGAAAAGAAGGGAGGGGGAAGTGATGGGGCTCTTCAGTGGAAAGTGAGTCTGCGAGAGAAGTGTAGCGAGAAGCTTGAGAGGGAGACAGGTGAAAAAAAAACTGGGAGAGGGAGAAAAGGATTGTGTGGATGTAGTCACAGTAGATGGTCTGTATGAGATAGTGGATGAGGATCAGAAAGCGTGAGGAAATAGTAAAATATTTCTACTTCATAACATAAGCAGAATTAGCCGTAACCAAAGTAGAGATTCAGAAAGTGTGTGTCTTATTGTAATCCTGTTGTTACATTCCGTTTTGTCCTCACTGTAATCACATCACCTAATGAGGACCATTTGCAATGCATTCTCCCTCCATGCTGTAATAATAAGTGTATCAGGGCCCTGAATATGCATGTGTGTCACAGTTGCTTTGGCAGGCGCATCCCTAGCTTCCTCTCGGTGGGTGCACAAACATGTGAGTGACAGATGCAACAGGTCAAAATATGTATTTGAAGCAAAATACTGGCTCCTGGGCTGGAGCCAGGGGTTTGTTGTAGATTTGTAAGGACATATTTCATTTTACTGTAAGCTGTGTGGTTTAGTTCAGCTCCTGAGTAATGAAAGTCAGGAATGTCGGATTTATCCAAGAGGGCTGCTTGATTCAAACGCTATGCCAGGGCAAAGACATTTCTCATGTACTATTGACTTTATTCGGACAGTACTAATCTGCAACAAGTGTCGAGAATTGGTGAGGCAATCGCTGGGTGGAGAAGCTAAGCTCGCTGCACACAGACTGTAGGTTCATCTAAGCTAATTCATCATGTCTACATATAAGTAAGAAAAAAAGAAAGAGAGAAAACACAGTCACATGAACTAAATGAGGCATCTGCTTGGCAGGGAGTTTAGATAATGAGGCTGTAGTTTCTCAAACCCGGCGTGTAAATGTCAGTCCCACCACAGGATATGAGTGATAGCATGCAATGTTTTTTTTTTTTTTCGATGTTTCAGAAATTTGTCTATCTCAATTCTTGTTTGACCACTTAAACTGTCTTATTTTTAGACAGTAGTGAAACTTGACCCTTGCAGTGCAGTTTGTTCTGGCCGGTTTGTTCTGACTCAACTAAGCTGGAGAGATTTCTCAGCTGTCCTTTAATAATGACAAAGGAAACCATTTGTTTAGCAGGAGAACTGTGGGAAGCATCAGGTTAGAAGTGAAAAATGCATCAAGGGGTAAGAAAAAGGCTCATTATAAAACAAAATTTACCTGCAAGTTCATAGTCACATCTAGAGACATGGCATCTTGCAAAGTCATATAAAGGTGGTAGTTATCTATCCAAATCTGCTCCACTAAATATGATTTGACATTTCAATCCAGACCCATCCTCCTTCTATGCTGATGCAGCTTATGAGCTCATTTGACATTTGACAGCTGTTGGCAGGATAAAAGCCAGGAATAAGTATTCTTTAACCTTTCACAGTCACTTCAGTACTTCAACACTTACTCTGGGAAATAGTGTGAGAGAAATGTTTACACTCTCAAGAGACTTCTGTCTGAACACTAGGCCGTATTGATTGATTATCATAGAGCCACATTTTACCAGCACACTTGCTGCTTTGCTACAGAAGACTAACCTGATGCACTGGCTGCATGAGGAACGATAATCATTACCGCTTTAATGCAGTTGATTAAGGTTAATAAGGTCAATTCATTTGATAGCAGCTAATCTAAATGACTTCATTCTGCTCTCTACAGCTGCAGAGCACAGCCAGGAACTTATTATTCCCAGTAATACCCACACTCTTGGCTTTACCCATTTATGGACAACAGCTTTTTTTTTCTCCTCAGGGTGCCCTCTTGGGAAACAGTGTTTTGAATTCCCCCAGTGAGCTGGCTTGGCCCACTCTCTATCCTGGATTGTGTAAACACTGCTGGTTTTTTCCGTACAGACTAGAACAAACATCTGACCATCAGTCCAGCTTTGCTGCCTGCGCTTCCTGGCAGACCACTTCATCTCCATCCACTTTGGGCAGAGGAGACACTGTCGTCGGTCATGTCTGTTATGTGCATAAGTGTCCCATTTCCAACTGAACTGGAGTGAACCCAACGTCTGTCGTAGTCTGCACTGAAGTCTGGCTGCCTGAAGGTATAAACCTACCTGGACAATAATATTCTTCTGACTCACTGTTTGCATGCTGAGAACAAATAAATATATTCATTTAGCGAAACAGTCATATGATACATTATCTGCCTCAATCCTGTGGCTCAGTGTGTATCACTTTAATATTAAAGTATCACTCCTCATCTCCCCTTTCTCTGTCACACACACACACACACACACACACACACACACACACACACACACACACACATACACACACACTCATATTCACATTAATATCCACATGATTTGCCTGTTGCCAATTCCTTAATTCTTCAGTAACTGATACATTCCTTTGCCATGTGTGAGAATGTTTTTCATCGCTCAAAGACTGATAGTGATTCTTAAAAATGAAACAACTAAATGTTCCTCACATCTGGGCTGGATTTCCTACAGCTAGCCAACACCAGATAGCGTCAGGACAAATTGTTTCTGTTCCAAAACCCTGGACTTCATTAAGACATTGTTTGAGATTTATATTTAAGAATTCTTGTCCTGATGAAGGATAAGGAGAGCGGGCGTAACGTGGGAACAGGTTATCTGCTGCTGTCACCTTCTGTCCAATGGGACAAACGTGTCTTGCAGTGAACTGTCTGTACAGAAATTTGCCACAAAGGCACTCAAGTGCAGCTGTTTGGTTTTTACATTATTCTCTGTATTCTGTGTATTTCCCAGCTGTGGTTAATAGAAACCATGTATAATACACAGTGGATGAACGAGACGTGAATGCACAGAAAGGTGTGACTGAATGCATCTCGATACTCGATATGTTTGTTGATCTTTTCTCTCATCTGTACTAGTTCTTCAATAATATTTAGAAGTCTTCCAGAGGCTGGTGAAAGTAATTAGATTGGAATCAGAGCTTGTTTTTCTTATCCAGAAGTAAAAGTTGCAATACGACTCTGTGGAAATACTTCATTACAAATATGTCCTGCATTGAAAATGTTAATTAAAGTCCTCCTTTACTCAAAAAACGTGTTTTACGTGTTTTACGTGTTTTACCCTCAGTTGGATGTTTGAGCTTTGCTGTGCAGAATGATGTTTGTGCAGAGTTTGTTTTCACATTCTTCTGCTGAAAGAGGAAAGTTTCTCTGAGCTCACCTTAAATCTGGGTTTGAGGGGCGGGCTTACGAGTAGGATTCGTCACATTACAACTAGCTTGAAGACAATTGTGGTCCAGTATACAACTTATACAAGAGTGTGTGTGTGTGTTGATTTTTTACATATTGTGTCCTCAGTTAAACTTTTGAAAACATATTCATTGATTGTGGATTCCTCAATGAGGGAGAAGGTGTCGATGGAGGATTTTAATGAGGTATTTGAACTTTTTTGTGTAGAAACCATATCAGACATATAGTAGCTTTAGAGTAGGCTGGGCTACTGTAATGCTGTCCTATCTGGTCTACCTAAAAAAAAGTTATAAATCAGCTCCAGCTGATTCAGAACTCAGCGGCCTGAGTGCTGACAAGGAGCAGAAGGAGGGAACACATTACACCATCATTTTTAAGTCCTTACACTGGTTGCCTCTCAGTTTCCGTACTGATTTTAAAATTCTTTTACTTGTTTTTAAAGCACTATTGAAGGAAAAACTGGTACAAGGGCGGTGGCTCTGTTATGCTGTGGGGGGCATTTTGCTGGCATGGTTTGTGTCCACTTGTCCCCTTAAACTGCAATCATCACCTTTATCCTATGATGAAACATTTCTAACCTGATGGGAGTGGTCAAGACAAAGACGACAATGCCCCCATCCATAGGGCAGGAGGGGTCACTGAATGGTTTGATAAGTATGAAAATGATGTGAATCATGTGCTATGACCCTTACAGTCACAAGATCTCAACCCAATTGAACAACTATGGGAAATTATGGACTGACGGGTTAGACAGCGCTCTTCACCACCATCATCAAAACACCAAATGAGTGAAAATCTTTTTGAAGAATGGTGTTCAGAGACTCAATGCCAAGGATTGACGCTGCTCTGATGGAACAGCTTCAATGGTCCTTGGACTCTTTATGCAAGTTTTTCCTTTAATTTGTCACTGTCTGTATGTCTCACATGCTTACAATGTATGAACCAGTACGGCCCCTCAGGTCAGCACGAGTCTATTAGCTGTTCCAAAGTGCAGGACTGAAATTGTTGGTGAAGCAGCTTTTAGCTGTTATGCTCTGAGTCGCTGGAACAATCTGATGAGGATCTGAGAGCAGCTGGAAGTGTTGATGTAAACTTAAAACCTACTGAACCTCTTCCGCATGACTTTTAATTAAGAAAGAAGGATTATAGACATTATTTACATTGTTTTATTCACTTATTTTATTGTATTTATGTTGTCAAATTTTATTCTATTTTATTTTAGCTGATATTTAATTATAAACAGTATTTTTAATCCCTCTTATTTGTCTGTTGTCTGTTTTGTCTTTTTAATCTGTTTTATATCGTTTTTAGTCTAGCTTTTATTTAACTCTATTTTATTATTTAACTCTATTTTATTATTATTATAGCTTTTAAACATATTTCATTGTCATCATTTTATTTTGTTTTGTCTTTTTAATCTATTTTATAATTTTCAATCTAGTTTTATTTCACTATATTTCACTATTACTGTTATTATAGCTTTTAAATCTATTTTGTTACATTTCATTTTTATTTTCTCATGTGCATTGGTCTCAAATTGTTTTTGTTTTTTGGTTGTTTTTATGGTCTATACAGTTTACACTTGTTCTGTCTTATTATCGGCTTGTCAGTCATCTGTGAAGCACTTTGAACTGCACTAACCTGTATAAAAGGTGCTATACAAAAAAGGCTGATTGATTCATTAAAGTATTTTTATAAATTGTGTCTTGGGGGGATCTTTAAGTAAAAGTTAATATTGTCAGCAAAATGTACTTAGTGCGGTATAAAAAAAAGTATCAATAGTAAAAGTGTGAGTGTTACAATATTAAATATATTATTGGATTATTTCTACTGATACATTAATGTGTAACTTGCATTTTTCTATTGTAGAAAGTTGAGTAACGTATAATATTTCCTACAATTATCCTGTTTTGCGTGTAAAATCTTCATCTGCAAAGAAACTAGAGCTGTCAAATAAATGAAGTGTAGTAAAAATACAATATTTCTCTCTGAATTTAGTTCATTAAATTAATATCAAACTCAAATATGAAAATAAAGAGTACCTCAGTTTTACAGTACTTGAGTAAGTCTATCACCGCTGCTGAAGCTATAAAGAATTATCCTCTTTGTGCTGCCTTGTGATGTGAACCAAAAATAACCTTTATTATCCTGTAAACTGTATCTTCCTCTCTATGGCAACTGTTTAAGTGTTGGTGCTCAGTTTAACATTTAACCAATGCACAACATCAGTCAAAAGAAATAAACAAATCTCTTTTTAGCGTAAGCTAATGTCATCACTAATGAACGCTGTGTACACTACTTTTCCAATCTCTCTGGCAGTTACAATAAGAGTAGCATGTAAATGGGTGTCGACTGAGAGAAAGGACCATTTGATAGAATGGTTAGAAGAGATGCAATTTTCCACATCTGCGCAGGATTTGTTTCTGTTTTCTGTCATAACAATAAGACAACTTTCATCAAATATTAATATGTTATGAAACGATAGCATTTAGGCATTGTGTTCAAATTTTAATCACATAATGTTGACATTATATGAATAATAGTATTGATATCCTGGATGTAATAAAAATGGTGACTAAGGCCTGTTGTGCAATAGAAGTAAATAAACTTTCATCCAACACCCCCCAACATCTGTGCAGGAACACTCATAGCACAGCTGTGTGGATCAGTGGATGTGATGATTTGCTGCGTTTCCTTCACATCACTGCCACCTTGTGACATTTTTAAGAAATGTCTCGAAATATTCAGTCACTCTATGCATTTAGGACTTTGGTGTATATTTCATATAACTTGTTGTCAGTTATGGAAATTGGACAGTATTTCCTCACAAACATTGTGCATTGTTTCAAATCTTATGAATAACTAAACTAGTTTAAAAGCATTTTTATTACTTTCATTAATTATGTATTATAACACTATATGCACAAGTTTTGTCTATATAATGTTTCAGTATATACAAAAACCTTTGTAATGTAACTATATTCAGTTGAACAAATTATGCATGTATCTGCAAATTAGGTTATAAAAGTGTTTTAGAACATGATATTCTTATTAAATTGTGCACTTCTTATTAAATAATGATATTTTACACTTGTTTTGTGTGTCAACGTCTCAAAATCTGAGTCATGAAAACCATGAAATTACTGTTTTCACCTGCATACTTTTCTTTATTGTTATTGGCAGCATGCAGCGGCGCAGCACCTGGACGTCTTCTCTGATCCATATCTTCATGTTTGTCTGTGAAGTTTTGTTGTTGTTGATGATGTACTGGATGTTTTACAGATTGTCTTTTTTTCCTATTTTGTGCTACATAAATAAAATGTTTTGTATCCACAAACAAAATAAGAAAAACAAAAAACTTCATTTGCTTCCTCCGTACCACCAAACACTCATTGAGTGGCAACTTAACCCCCACTTACCTTTTTGTCTGAAGGACTGGGAAGACTGGGCTGGGCTGGAAGTGCCACTGTTGCACTTGATTCGAATTCATATCTGAAGTTCTTGTACTGGAGGTGCTGTTGTTGCATTTTTTAAATATATTGTTTGGTCACAATAATTAAAAATTATAATAATTATGTAATATAGTATAATATGTAATATATATATTATATTTTAACATTATAATTATTACTAACAATTGTACAACATTTCCACTTTTTTCCTCCATATTTGGGAACTGAAACAGACAGACAAGCACAGTGGAGCAAAACGTACAATACATTACAGTATCAGCTGTAATCTTAGCAGAGAGCAAAGAAAAAGAAGTAAAGAATCTGTTTATTAGTCAAGTATGCAAACGTACAAAGAAAGTCTCACAAAAGCAACATAGACGCATAAAAATAGCACAAGAGTAAGATCATAATAATAATGAAATAAACAAAGTAGCCTAGTACTAAAATTAAATGACAAATTTAAAATTTTTAAATCTATTTACACAATGATATAATAATAGTTTTGAAAATTGATATAAAGCTTGAAATTGAATATTGAGTGTACAAAGGAAATATGGACTGTGCTAAAGACAAAGAAATGAAGTAATGAAATATATGAAGATGACGAGCAACAATTAAATGTGCAATAAAAAATTAAATGATATAACAATGGAGGGTTGAATGCTGTATCACAGGCCTCTTGTGTTGTGCATGGTTATATTTCAGTAAATTTTCCTGCACAGTTTTAGTACAGTACTGCAAACAGTTTTATCTACAAGTCTACAATCACAAACACACCAGATGCACTAAAGGTTGTAAAATAAATATCTTAAAGCTTACAGTGTTTATAGGTTTTAAACGCTTTTTTGTTCGTATATTCAGATATTGAAGAAATGTGTTGTTTGATATAGACAGTCAGCTCTGAGAAGTTTGGCTTTTTGCTTAAGTATTTGGACTGAATATAAAATTTGGTCAGAATAGTAATAAAAATAACTGCAAACAGAGATTCCTTTCATATTCAGTGAATCCAAACAGCACATTTTTTCCAAAGTAATAAAACGTGAGGAGAGATATGATCAGCAATAAACTGTGACAATTTACTCCACAGTTGTTTTTCATGCGGGTACAACTTACATCAATGTCTTTCTGACTTTCTGCAAATAATGATTAGTTGGATAAAACCAGTCACGCATTTTAAAGGATCTCTTTGACTTTGTCAGTCAAAAACAACAACAAAAAAACCTTATGGTGCAATAACCAAACTCTTTTCCAACAAATATCTCCAACAAATGTGGACCAGTATGATAAGGCAGAGGGTGTATTCTTATGATGTCTTGTTGACGGATTGCCTAATTTTTATTCTTAGTCAGAAATGAAAAACAAGTTTCCGCAACAGTTGTTTCAGTCGCATCTAACAGTGGAGGCTGATTGAGTTCCTTTAAAACCTTTAAAAAGTGAAATAATACAGCATCAAAGACGACTGAGAAATCCTTTAGAGAAACAGTGTTGAATAAATTCAGCATAATTATAGAGTTGGCCATGCTGGTTGGATAACTCACTTAACAATAACATATTATTACTAAACCTCTGCTGAAAAAAATAGATTCATTTTTATACAGAATATCTTTATTGTTCCAGATTAAAAAAAAAACCCTGTGAAGAGTGAAGTCATGTATGTAAATTAAACACTATGCCAGTAGCATTTGTTTATGAAATGAAGAAAGTTTGAAGGGATTATAATTATAATTATATATTATAAGTTGCTGTTACAGAAACTACCTGCTGCTTCCTCACTTGAAACAGTTAATGGTTATAGTTTTCATAATTGTCCACAAAGTTTATTGTACAGCAACAACCTGATATTGATTGCAGTGCATGGCCGACAACATAGTGGAGTTGGCAAGTACAGTGCAGACAATGTGGTGTTTACAGCTGTGTTACTTATAACATATTAGTAGCAGTCGTTTATTAACCACCATCTCGTCCCACATCTTTGTTTAAAGAACATCTAGTCAAATGGCTAAATCCAATAAGTAACAGAGTTATTGTCATGGGAGATTTCAATGATGACATTTTGAAATTGTCAACAATCTGCAGGTTTATAACAGACAATTTTCAGCTTGTCACACAACCCACAACAGAGAAAGGCACGTCAATTAACCATTTGTCTGTGAAGACAACACATTAGGATGTGGAATCAATGAATATGCCAAAATATGTCAGACTACTTATAATATAATATAATATAATATAATATAATATAATATAATATAATATAATATAATATAATATAATATAATATAATGTAATATAATATATATATATATGGTCGATAGAGGGCATTAAAATGAATGATAAAATGCATCTGTAGCTCAGCAGCAGCTGGACAAGAAACGCTGCACACTGGGCCCAGGTGAACTTCAGAAGATAGCTACAGAAGTGAGATAGAAGCTAAATGTGTGGTGTTGGTCTTTTACATTTTTAATCATAGTAGTGCTGTATTGTGCAGAAAAGTGGGCAACCCACCTTAAAGTAGGCCCTATATAATATAATAGTCTAGTTTTATAGTGGCACGTTTAATTTGCATTGTCCCTATCAAATAAATACATATATTGATAAAAATAATAATACTTAAAAAATGGTTAAAATAGTAGTTAAAATAGTAACATAATTCAATGTTTTCATTATTAACATCATAATATATATATATATAGCTGTTTGGGGCCCTTTTAAGTCTGGGGCCCCAGGCAGTTCCCTACCTGGTTTAATGGTATAATCCGCCCCTGCTTCTTGTCCTGCAGGGCTGCAAACAGTCCTGTCTGCAGCTCTCCCTCCTCCGTGCCTCCGTGCGTAAGTACGTAGCCCTCCAAGCCCCGCCCCCGGCCTGGCTCTCACGCACCAGTTACGTCTGACCGTAAAAAATAGAAACTTCCAAGATGGCCGAGTCCGTGGACTCCATGCATTTCGCAGCAAACAGCAAAACAAATTCCCCTAAACCCTTAATAGCTAAGCGGCCACCGGAGAGCCGGCCGCAGTCTTCCAGCGACATTTACCCGCCGCCCCCTAAGAAAGTGCGTGTAGAGGAGAAGGGGCTGAAGCACCGGGCAGTGAACGGAGAGGTGTGCGCAGCGGACAAACACAACGGGAAGCAGAGTTGTGGGAGCCCAGCGAAATGGAGTTTCGGCCCGGCCAAGGCGAGCCTATCCACCGCGGCTCCCGCTCGGAAAATCTTCAAGATCAGCAACTTTCTCGCGTCGCCTCACAAAGTGAAAAGGCCGAAAGAGAAGCGGCACAAGGAGAAGGAGAAATGCGGCGAAGCGCAGCGGAGTTCAGCCGCTGCTGTGGAGAAAGTGAGCGCAGCTAGCTGCCATACAAAGACCGAGAACGGAGACGTGAAAATGCTACAGAGAGGTAGGACAACACCGCCAGCCTGCTCAGCTCGGCTCACTTTTTTTTTTTTTTTTTTTTTTACACTTTAGCGTCAGATTAAAAACTGTGCGTAAAGCAACACTGCATTAAACAGCTTTATTACATTATTACATAATTTGCCCTGCCACAGGCCCCAGTATTTATTAGGCCCAGATGGTGATATTCACACGTGGAAAATGTTTGTTCGTCAGTTCTCTCAGCGTGGATGTAGCAGCATTTCACCTCACCCGTGTGTCTCTCTCTCCTCTGTGTTTTTTCTTCTTCTTCTTCTTCTTTCACTCCACTCCAGATCATCGTGTTAAAGAGAAAGACCGAGAGAAGAAGAAAGACAAGAATAAAGAGGAGTGGAAAAGTCACAAATTGCCACCTGTGCATGACATTGCAAGAGAAAACGGAGATGTGGTTTCTCAACAGAAAGGTAATGTAACAGTGACCAACTGGGATGAAAATGTGTTGTTTTTTTTAGTTTATTTTAAGCTAACTGTAAATTACAATAAATCTTTTAAATGAGTTAGTCAAGTCACTTCTCAATACTAACTGTAAAAAAACAAGTTAAATTAGAATCATTTAAATATCTGATTTAAAACAATATGTCACATTTTTATTTTGATGCTGTATCATTATTTGTTAATATGGTAAAAACTGCCATCGTTAAACACACAATAATATATATGGCTACAGTAAAATACAACCCAGTGAAACAAATGTATAAACTATGTAAAGTTTATGAAATTATGATTTAAATCTTCATCTCAGCTACATACAGGCCTTGAATGATGCACACAACTGTACTTCATCTCTAAAAAACAAAATTCTCTTATCCTCTATCACAGAGTCTAAGGAGAAGCCCAAAGCCGGGTCAGAGGAAGACCTCCTGCTGAAGAAACTCAAGAAGAAGAAGAAAAAGAAGCACAAAGATGGCGAGCGAGTGAAGGAGAGGCACAGCCGACCCAAAATGCATCATCGCTCGTGTCAGACGGTGTGTTCAGGAGTGTCTCTGGGTCTCCCCGAGTTCCTCAGTCGCATCAACGGGAACAACAACAGCATCAGCAGCAGCAACAGCAGCGGTCTGCTCCACGCTGCAGCACCACCACAGCAACACCAGGATCCTCCCGTCACTACCGCTACCTCCGCCTCCACCCCCTCCATGGTCAGGGACCGGCTTGGCTACAGTTCCCCACTCCACTGCACCCCAGTGCCGGGCATGCCTGGTCTGGAGTTCGGCCATCTGATCCACATCGAGCAACAGGCCAACGGAGGGGCGTCTGTGGCGCACGCCTACATCGAGCAGCTCTCCGCTCTGTCTCCGGCTGAGATGCAGCGTTTCGCCCAGGAGTTTGTGACCTTGTCCTTCAGCGAGGACGAAGCCCAGGCCGCGTGTTTTGTGATGGGGATCATCCACGGAGCAGCGTCCTACCTCCCAGACTTCCTGGACTACTTCTCCTACAAGTTCCCCAACGCGCCAGTGAAGATGGAGGTGCTCGGGAAGAAGGACATAGAGACGACGACCATGGCCAACTTCTGCTCTCAGGTGAGTGTTTTTATTCAGTTTTTCACGTCTTTAACGTACACGAGTATAAGAAGCGTCCACACCTAAGAGGATTTGTTCACGTTTGTAGTCTGAAAGTTTGAGCAGCACCACAAAACGGCCTCGTTGTCCACAAGCTCAAACAAAACACCAGACTCTTTGTGTTTTGAGGTTCAGCATCCAACTCTGTTGTTCTGAGACATCCTCACTTCTGTGTTCAAAGTGTTTCCAGGTTGTCTTGTGGTGTGTGTGCTTGTGTGTGTGTGGTGTCTGCTGTTGTCACTTTGTATTGATAGTTAATAGTCCCTTTAAAAAAAAAAAAAACTTCTCAGTTAAGATGCTTGATAGTGATTCTGGCACGGTCAGCTGGCGGTGTGTCGCCTGATACTCTTGAGGAAGGTTTAATTGACTTGTGTCAAAAAAAAAAAAAGTAATTGTTTTCTTTTTAAAGGCGGCTGGATGCAGATCTGTTTTGTAGTAGCTGTGGTTTGTGTTTACAGTATGTTTTTCTGGTCAAAGCTACATTTAAAAAATAGTTCCACTTCTTTCTAATCTAAACTTTAGCAGTGTAAGCTTGGAGATTTTATTTCTTTACTTCTTCCCCAGATCATGAAAATTGTTTGAAGAAGATTGTTTTTTTGTTTTTTTTAATTAGGGATTTTTTCACATTTGTTTTGAGAGCACTTTGCTTTCATACCGAAAAGGTTTGAAATGTTTTTTTCTGACTTCTAAATTTCAAAGAGTTTGACGCTCTTTAATCTCACAAATCATTTGATTTCAATTTGACAAGATGCGAACAGGATTTTGTCATTTCTAGATCTGAAAATAAATTATGAAGAGAAAAGCTTTATTATCTTTTATTAAAAAGACACATTTGTTTGTTTTCTACAAGTTTTCATAAACCTCTAGTTTTCCCTGCAGATGTTCCGCATATATCAAAGTCAATGATGATTTACAAAAGTCTGAAGAACTAAGAATGTTTTTATTAAATTTCATCAATAATTACTAGCCTACATCAAATGATTTATCAATGATGCATATATCTATTTTATATATTATATCTGCCATGAACTGCTGCACTTGTACTATAGCATGCCACATCCTGAAAGATAAGATCAAGAAATCCTGACTCACCTGAGACAACAGTTAAATTATATTTCTTAAATCCCAAAAAGTATGCAGCATGTTACCAACAGTCATAAATTATGTCTACCACACAATCACAGCGTGCGCTCTCGCATAATTTGAACACAGATCGAGAGAATGCATTTAGGTCAGGCAAACCTAAAATTATTCCGGCCAGGGACCCCTTGCTGGGAAGGAAAAATGTTTCCAAGGTCTCCCTCTTGATCATACTGATACTCCGCGTGCTTTGTAATCAGATATTCCTTCAGCTTGTCTGGCATCGCGGCTTCAACCGTACCAACATAAGGCAGATGGTGCTTTTCTTCCTGTTGCTGTTCTCAATAAAAACCAAACTCGATATAACTGTCAGCATATTTTCTTAATTTAGCTGGTTTGGGCTTAATGTCAGTTGATGATATGAGCCATGGATTTTTCCAAACAGAGTTCAGATGGTGAAGCGGCCGTGTTCAGTGCCCCCTGAGTGAATGATTGATTCTCGACTGCATTCGCTGTTAAACTGACATGATGTGTCAGAATCAGAGTTTTTACTGGCATTAACTTACATGTGGGAGTAATGGATACAGTATTAACATGGATTTTATTGCATAGCTTGACTCAGAAGCCTGAGATATTCACTTTTTAATAAACTCCTAGTTTTATGACAGTGTTTTGTTCCTCCAGGCTGTGTGTCACAGACTGCAGGGGTCCTCGGTTCTCACTTTGACAACCACAGTTTTAGAGCATCACAGACGGTGTCTTTGTGATTTTTTTTTTTTCCTTTTTCAAATGTTGCTGAAAATGTTCAGGGGCGAGAGGGTAGGTGGTGGCTGGCGGGATTGCCGTGTGTCAAACCATCTTTTTCTGTAGTTAGGCTCATTTTTCCGCAGGAAAACAAATTGTCTTTCACACAAAATAATGTCAGAGGTCATCAAGTTGATTCTGTGTAAGACACCGACTCATGAAATGATGAGACATGAATTGGTTTCAATTAGAGCTGCAACTACATATTATTTTCATTATCGATTAACCAGCCACTTAAATGGAAAAAATGGCGTTCACAGAGGCCACTGTAATGTTTTCAATTTGCTTGTTTTGTCTGACTACAATCCTACAATGTTAAGATATTCAATTTACTGTCCTGTTTGACAAGGAGAGAGATGGGAAATTGTCACAGTAGAGAAGCTCAGACCATCAAATGCTTTGAGTCTTTGCTTAAAAAATGACAATTATTTAACTGAAACGATTATCAAAATAGTTTATATTTGGCATAATTTTAGCATTCAGCAAAAATAAAAAATAAAAACATTCTTCCAGACTATTCTGGTTATCTGACCAATGATAACATTTAGACTTATGGGAGAAGTTATTTGGAAATTCAACTATTAAGTCTACACTTCAGTAAGACTCTACATGTTGTTATAAATATTTTTTGAATTTAATATGTTGGTGGTAGATAAATAAAACTTTGAGGGTCATACATCTGATGTGATTATCTATCATTGTGTAACTCCTGTTCTCACTGTTGTGAGGACAGGAGTCTTTAAAGCTGCAATAATTAGCTCATTAGTTGATCCACAGAAAATTAATTGACAACTATTTTGAAAATCATATAATTTGTCTTTTTTCTTTAAAAATAAAAAAGGACATTTCCCTTGTTTCAGCTTCTCAAATGTGAAGATTGAAGCTTTTCTGTGTCTTGAACAAGAAGACGTCGCTCTGGGTTCTAAGAAATTATAACATCGTCATTTTTAACAATTTTCTGACATTTTATAGAGAAAAACAATTCATTTAGAACATAAATCAATAATGAAAATAATCTTTCAGTGTTTCCCGTATATGCTTTCAACAGCGGCTGCTGAAATTTCACTTTGTACTTAATAATCACGACAAACGCAAACCACGCACACACTCTCCGCTTCCAGCAGCTGACTGGAGCAAGTGGAGAGAAAAATGAACCTGGTATCATGTACGGTCACACAGTAGCCTCTGCTCTATGTGCCGATGTTTGATCGAGGGCGGGGCTAAGCTCCTACAGACACACACACACACACACACACACAGAAGAGTTGCCGCGGTGGCGATAGTGAACCAGGTGAAGTGAAAGAGAAAGTTTTACTCGAGTTGATGACGGCTACTTTTGTTACTTTAAGTGCAATAAAACTTTTGCGAGTCAAAAATACTCTGTCAAACCACCTGTTCATAAACAAGCAATATTCTTCACCGCTTTTTCAGCGCTCGTTAAACTTCAATTGTTATGAAGAAGCTAAAGTAAAAGCTGTGTGTCTGTAAATGTTTGGCTTAGTTCGCTACGTATATTAAAACTAGTCAAATTCCTGTAAACTTTGCTCCTGGCTGAGGCAAACCAGCATCAACAGGATGAAGGTCTGTGTTCTTCACTCTTTCTTAACTTCACTCAGTATTTTGATGTGAGAAATATTATATAATATTATAATACTACTCACTGACATTTTAGATTTGTTTCCAGTGAGGCATTATTGAGTTTATATAGTGACTCTGCTGTTGTAAACATTACTGCTGCTGCTGTCGAAATAATATGTAGTTGTATTTAAAATACAAATCAATTCTAATCCTGTTTTGGATTAGAATAACTTCAGGACACTTTGTTTCCTTCTTGCTAATGTCTGAGTGAACAGTGAAAAACTACAACCTGTGTCTGTTATTTATTAAAAAAAAAAAAAAAAAATGGTACAAAATTATGTGAAAATGCATATGTTTTAGTCAAATAACATGAGATTTTCTTGGGGGAGAAGAACCAAACCCCTCGACTGTTCTGAGGCATTACATTTTATGACATTTATTACAATGACACTTATCTGGACCTCCGGAGCCCTTCTGGTGTCAAATAAATTATAAATTATCACACACATGGATAAACGTATCTGCAACAGCTCTAAAGTAGTTTTAAGTTATTCCACTGTGTGTGCAAATATGTGTCCTGACGTTGTGGACTCTGCACGCGCACAACAGCACGGCTCCTGAAAAAAATCTGAGGGGAAACACGGTCTTTAGTTGCAGACCTATCCTTGCAGTGTGATGCACCCCTTGATACAGTTCATACAGTTCTTTCCATACTTGTACTTGTAATTCATGAACACTGTACTTTCACTTGTGTTTTATATCATAGTGACGTGCACCCTGCGCTTTGATTAATGGGTTACGTGCCTTTATTCTACATGTCGGAAATTTTTCTGTGTGTGTGAATACAGTAGACTGAAGTGTAATTGACCCAGAGGGGAAATTTGGATTAGAGACAGCAGTCAGTAATAATAATGATAATAATAAATACTTTAAAAGTACTGGAACTAATAAGAAATACAATAAAGGCAAACAAGTAAAAACACAGCTGATGTCACTGTAAATATTCTCACTTGTCACCAAAACCATCAAAAATAAAGAAGCCAGAAACTAGGAGACACCCTGACACATGCACAGCTAGAAACAAACCATGTTACATTTCGTTTAAAGTCAATGAATCATGTGAAAAAAAGACCTCAGTCCAATAAGATGCCCTGAGCTTATAATGTCTGTATGCAGTGATTAATATATTTACATGTTGTTTTATATTTTATTCCTATCAACTGGGCTTCTTTAGCACAAAAATTTCCATCAAGACAAATAAAGTTATTAAAGAATGTAAGCATGAATGTATACAGGTGGAGAAAAATACACACAGAAGTTGTTCCTGCAGTATAATAGCGTTAATAGGATAAAACTACAGCTTCAAAAGAGAAACAAAGTTGGTTTCTGAAACATAATTAACATTTATGAGCTGCTCTGAAGCATCAGCCCTGCTTGCTGAAGCCCTCCGTGCTCTGTTGACACCTTGATTCATTGGTTCAGCTCTGCCTTGCAGTCAACTGTCTGTTACACAAGCAAGCGACCCATGTGAACCCCATGCCTGATTTTGTTGTTGTCTTTATGACCTTTATGATTAGAGGGCCTCTTTCTGATCGCATAATTCACAAGTTTCAGTTGGTTTTTCACTAGTTTTTATGTAAGATGGTCTTTCCTTCCTCAGATTACCAACGGCTTGTTTTTTCTTTGTCGTTTGTTGACATTTTGCCTCCCATAATTACTGCTGAGTGTCTTGAAGCGCCAATAAAACTAAATCTTTGTATTTAAGGTCTTGTTAACTGGCTAACATCTGCTGCTAAGACTTTTAATGAGAGCTTTATTAAAGACAGGTGCACTGGAAAGGTTACACTGTTTATCTCAAGAATGATGACAGTCCTGAACGAATATATGTTGTCTGTTTAAAGGTGCAAATGGTTTCAACTTTTCAATTGGCAGTAAACTACGTGTCAGGTTCAGGTTTAGATCTGCCAGAGGAAGATTTGTTGATACCTGCTTACTGATCTGTCTCCTCTGTGTTCCCCCACTGCAGGTGAAGCGGACATATTCCCAGGGAACATACCGTGCCGGGGCCATGCGGCAGGTCAGTCTGGTCGGGGCTGTGGACGAAGAGGTCGGAGACTACTTCCCTGAGTTCATCAGCATGTTAGAGGAATCTCCCTTTCTGGAGGTTAGTGTGTGTGTTATATCTGTGTGTGCGCATACGCCTACAGCCACTAAGTTTTCTGCAGTGTGTCATTGTGTAACTCATTATTTCTCACCCTGTGTTTACGCAGCGGACTCTGCCCTGGGGAACATTCTCCAGTCTGCGGCTGCAGAGCCCCACTGAGAGCGACGACGGCCCCATCATGTGGGTCAGACCTGGAGAACAGATGATCCCTATGGCTGACATGCCAAAATCACCGTTCAAGAGGAAAAGGTGTGTTGACATGTTGAGTGTGTAAATATTTATCAGTGCACATGTGTGATAAGCCCCTTTTATGCAGCCTGTTCAAGGCGGGAATGTTGTGCCGTTATTCCGCCCCGCCATTCTGTATAAATACTATAAATAATATAATAATAAATAATTTGTATGGATACAAACATGGAACTGGGGAGGCATTGTTGTTCTGCTGTTAAGCTGGCAGCGAAGGTAGTCACATTTCCAGATCGGTGTCTGTGTAAATCGGACAGCCGGCATGGCAGGACTACACACACCACATGCTTACGCCATTGTGTTACACGTCATGCCAGCTTTGCTTTTTGGTTTGGTGTAAAAAAAAAAACAAAAAAAAACAAAGCCGGCATGATGACAGGTCTTTTTTACAGTAGTATTACAGGATCTGTGTACAAAAGGGGCTGCAGTCTTACCAGCATTTTTTTTTTTTTAAAGCAGGAAATTTAGTTTGAAGTTGAGCTGACATAGCAAATCCACATCTTATATCCTGACTGTTGTAAATCTTTCAGGTCCACCAATGAGATAAAGAACCTGCAGTATCTACCCAGAGCCAGTGAGCCCAGGGAGATGTTGTTTGAGGACCGGACGAGAGCCCACGCTGACCACATCGGTCAGGGGTTTGAGAGACAAACTACTGCTGCTGTAGGTGTGCTGAAGGCAGTGCGCTGCGGAGAGGAGTAAGTACACAGTGGTGGGGTTCCCACGTGTCTTAGAAAACCTTGAAAACTGTTGACCAATTTTCCAGTCATAGAAAACACATGGAAAATTAGAGAAAAAGTAACATGTCCTGGAAAATTATTTCATCATTCTCCTATTTTCCTTTAGCCGAGAATGAACAGTGAGGCTATCTATCCGAGCTTCCCAAAATGTAAAACATTGCCATCTGAAAGGGTTAAGTCATGTTCAGGATCATATTAACGTTCAGATGGTAAGTTATGGATGAGAGTATTTTGAATGGGCTGCTCTCGGTTATGTAACCCCCACCCCCTCCCCAGTCACATCACATGGTAGCACAGCGCAGGTTGGATGACATTACAACTTATGTGGCTGAAACTCTGAATAACGTAAGTTACATTATCTTGCAAATGTAACTATTAGTCACTGCTGGCTGGTAACTTTTTATTAGGTTTATAGACTAAAGTTACTTTCTTCCCGACTTGTTTTAAATCGTTAAATAATGTGAAGTTGGTTGTTTGGTTCAATTGCTAAAGTTGACATGCTTGCTAGCTTGTTTTCCCTGCAAAGGTTTAAAGTTTGTGATTCAACTCTGGCTGGGAGCAATGGTTTCAAATGTGTGGTGGGTATTGTTGCGGGAGTTGGATTATAATGAACAGGAAGCCAGGGTCAAAACAGTGAATGGGAGCCAAACTGTATCTGATTCAAACACCTGCTAAATACTGTTTAGCCGGTTTTGGCAGCATTGCATCTCTTCGAACGCAGTGCTGCATTGTTGTGGTAAAATGGACCATAACACGACATGAAGTGTTTAACTTTTGTAGCGGTAGCTCACAGTCAGTGTGATATGTGTGTGTCTGTGTGTCTGTGTCTGTGTGTCTGTGTGTGTGTGTGTGTGGCACATGAGCTCCCTTGACTCGGTGACCATGGTAACAGAAGCTGAAGGCGCAATAGCAATATTTGAGAAACTCTACAGGTTCCCCTCAATGCGGGATGGTACACTGCCTCCGATTGTGACAAAGTTCTTGCTCAGTATAAAGCAAAGTTACAAGATTTTGTTTACAGCTGCAGGCTTGATGAATTTCTTATAAGATTTGTCAGTGGCAGATCAGAGTATGCAGCACTGTGGGATCTAATGGAATGTCTCCATACACTCTCATGGACAAGCCGCAGTAGAAAGAGGTACTCTGGCATCAAGGATATGCTCGTAGAAAACCTGAAAGTTGAAGGAGAGGACTCTAGTAGCATTGCACCTGGTCCAGGATGCTATTGCTGGACATGCAATAGATTGAGTTCTGCCAAAAGACCTCATTCAACATTGCAAAGGAGCAAGGATGAGGTATGTGCAACACCTGGAAGATGAAAAGAAGAAAGAAGACCAAACTGCTAATGAGAAGAAAAGAAAGGAACTCCAGCATGAAATGGCAAATGTCAAAGCAAAAGAGCAAAGAATAACGCAAAGCATTGAGACGATGCACAAAGAGGCAGATGAAATGGCGTCAGGGCAGAGAAAAAAAAAACAGAACCTCACATTACTGTCAAAATCAAAAGCCTATCGCAAAAGTGTTGGAGAGAAAAGGGAAGAGCTGGCAGCTCTAGAAAAACTCTGGAGAACCTGCAGCAGAGTGTCAAGACACTGAAACTCAATGAGGACATTTTTATTTGAATGTGGCATTTGCTCTGTTTTATATTCACCACTTTGCATGATAAATATCCATGATACAGCAGCTATATTTTTGACTCCTTTATCTTCCTGATTTTTATTTATTTCATTATTTATTTATTTCATTATTTATTTATTTGAGTAGGGCAGGTGACACTTTTGCTGGCTCTTTATTTTTTTACTTGGTCTAATTTTTATTTTTGAGAGAAAAGAGAAAGCTGAGATGAGAGTTGTCCAAACCATCATTGTAACTACTTTAACACCAATTAAGTGAAGTGCTATACATCTGCAGGTGTTTTTACATTGTTCTGTAAGCAATTTGTCATAATTTCAAAGCATGTAAGAGATGATTTCATAGATAAGTTAAAGCCATAGACTGCATGTCTTTTAAATCGGACCTCCACAGAGAGGAACATATTAGTGTATAGCATGATCCCGGTGTATCATACCAGGAAGATCATCAATGAAAATGTCCTGGAAAAGTCCTGGAAAATGATCGCTAGGGAAGAGCGGGAACCTAATCACATTCACCACACTTTTGCACAGAATACAACTTAACCGGTGTGTTCCCAGTATTACAGAAGCAAATCATCTTTGATCTGCCACTGGAGACGGTTAAAACTGTTTGATACACAGTGGATGGCACATTTATGCTGATCATTATCTTAAAAAACAAGACAAACACAGGCAGTAGAAAAACAGATGCTGCTGAATAATGACTCTCAGGGAAATTCTCCGTCTCAGGAAGTCTGGTGTCACTGACAATATGTAAAGCTAAAACTGTGCTGGAATCAGAAACGTAGTTAAAGTTGATTTTCTGTTCTTGTTTTAATTAAAACCACTGAGCAGGACTTTCTCTGTTGTCCTACAGCAGCGACACTCCGGCCCGGATCACCAAAGATGTTGTGTGTTTCCACGCTGGAGATTTCCCAGATGTGGTTATGAGGCTGCAGCTGGACCTTCACGAGCCTCCGCTTTCTCAGGTGGGTCCTGAGTTTTTAACTGTATTTCTAATTGGGAAGGTGAGGGAGGGTGAATTTTGGACTTAAATCAGCCAGGTGGCCAGAAATACAACTACAAATGAATGATAATGTTGTTGTGTATCTGCTGGATGTGTAAAGAGGCGACTGTTTGCTAACATGTCCACAATAACAACTTTATAAGATATGTCAGTGTTGTGTTTTCAACTTGTTTTCTGTCCTCAAGTAGGCAAAAAAGTTTCACTTTTAAGTGTGAAAGCCTTTCTTTGACCTCTAACACGCCGCATTGGCTCTTGGTGTTAATTAAAGAGATTCTCCAGCACATTACTGGTCATGATCATCATGATCAGCATCAGTTTTTCTTCTCTCTCTACCAAACAAGAGTTACTGTACAATTCTTAATGTTTGAACATTTTCTCTGTGTAATTGAGCCACAACTTAATCTCTCTTGTTCCCGTCATTGCCTCCATAGTGCGTACAATGGATTGACGATGCCAAGCTGAATCAGCTAAGGAGGGAGGGGATCCGATACGCCCGTATCCAGCTCTACCACGATGACATCTACTTCATTCCCAGAGGAGTTGTCCACCAGTTCAAAACTGTGTCTGCTGTCTGCAGTTTGGCCTGGCACATCCGGCTCAAACAGTATCACCAACACGAAGAGAAGGAGGAGGAAGAAGAAGAAGAAGAGGAGGAGGAAGAGGAGGAGGAGGAGGTGAAGGAAGAGGAGAAGTGTGCACCTAGAGAAGTCTCACTTCATATCAAAGAAGAGGAGGAAAATGAGGAGGCAGAGGCGAAGGAGTGTGACACTGCTGCACAGACAGTGACGAAGCTGGAGGATGAGGACGGTGAGGGAAGGGAGGGGCCGCCCTCACAAACTCCGACACAGATTTTCAAGGAGGAAGAGCACGAGAACAGAGCCGAGATGAAGGACTCGTCAACGATACAGTCTCTACTTTCTGTCAAGAAGGAGAGAGATGAAGGTGTACTCGCTCACACACTAACGGAGCCCAAGGCTGAGGAAGATGAAAAGGAGGAAGGTAAGGGAGGGGGAGATGGAGGTGCAGGCGCATGCCAGACACTGCAGAAGGGCCATGAAGAGGGTGGAGTGGACGGTGCATCTTTAAAGTCACTACAGCAAATTAAGAAGGAGAATGATGTGGAGGAAGAGAGGCAGCAAAAGACAACTCAGCCAGGTCAAAGTCTAAAAGAGAAAAGTAAAGATAGTATAACCAGCACTTGCAACGTACCGCAAATCAAAAAGGAAAAGGATAAAGGAAAGAGAGAGAGAGATGAAAAGGACAGAGCTAAAGAGAAGGAGAAGAAGGACAAGGACAGGAGTAAAGAGAAGGAAAGGGATAAAAAGGACAGGGGGAAAGACAGAGATCGAGAGAAGGACAGGATGAGAGAACAGGAGAAAGTTAAGGCAGAGGGTGGCAGAGAGGGCAGCACGTCCACGCAGCCATTGCAGCAGATCAGGAAAAAAGAGGACGAGGAGCGGACAAGAGAGGGCAGTAAAGCCTCTCAAACTTCCCTGCCCGCTCAGAGAGACGAGAAGTGGGCCAAGGAGTGGGATTCAAAGACGCAGCCTCACGTCAAGAGAGAGAAGGAGCACGAGAAGGACAGGGGAGGAGGTGCGCAGGCAGCTTCTAACATGCGGCCAGACAGAGAGGAGTCTCGAGACGCCTGCACACATAAACACAAGTCTTCACACGGGAAGAAAGAGAAGAGCGGGCACAGGGAGGGCAAGGAGAGCGGCGCCTCGACTACGCAGGGGGCACAGGCGAAGTCGGGGAGAGAGGACGGCAAGACGGGCGCTCCCAAACCTGCGAACATTCAGGTAAAGAAAGAAGGAAAGAAGGATAAAGACATCAACAGCAAAGAGGAGAGGAAGAAGTCTGGCTCTGGTCCCCCACCAGCAGAACACAAACCACCAAGGACGCTCATCACCTTTGACCTCTTTAAGCCGATGGAGGCTCACCAGACTCTGGCTCTTTCCTTCACAGACAGTAGACCTAAGACCCACCATCACAGTGACTCTCGAGGCTCTTCCTCTAAGCTCGGATCAGAGAGCCGGACAGTTGTGTCCTCTAAAGGACCAAAAGTAAAGGACTCGATGCAGGGAAAACCTGGCACGCCCCTACAGGACACTCGGCCGCAGCAGCACTCGTTAAAACAGCCTCTCAAAACACACACACCCCAAACACAGAAAGACTTCTTAATATGAATGTCTTAGATGTCTGGTCTTCTTTTTTGTTTTGTTTTTTTTCTTCTTCTTTTTTTTTACTGTACAACTTACGCCGTGGCTTTGTTAAAATATTTGAAGATGCACCCTTCCTTCACACGTAAACTGGTTTTTCTAATTGGTAATAAGACAGGTGGACGCATTCCATTACTTTGCATCAACATCAACGCTGCCACATTTTACTCCAGTGACGTAGTGAAAACAGGACGCACCCTCCAAGTATTTTAACAGCGCCCAAGAATGTAAGCTAAGTAGCTCACTTCACGTTTGTTAGCGAATGTATGTAGGCTCTATATAAAATGTTATGTGACCCGTGTGTCAGTGCCTGTGCACTACTTAGCTTCGCTCTTAAAGCACCTATTTTAGGTACTGGACTAACCAATCTGAAAACAACCATGCTTACTCCCTGCTATAGGAAGAAAAAAAAGAAAAAAAAAAAAAACTACGTTCACTGTTTGGAACATGTCGGCAAGTCACTGAGCTCCTACTGAAATCCTCTTTAGGCCACGTCGTTTTAGTCGATGGGGTTTATCGTTTTAACACTCCAAAATCGGAAGCAAGTCGTTGTTTTCAGACTGGACTTTGTTTGACTCATACAGGGCTGTAAATGATACTGTATGTACCAAAACTGTACAGTATAGATGTTATTAGCACCAATGTGAGAAAATGTATACAGAAATTGCATATATTTTTTGTAAGACAAGTTTTATTTTCCATAGAACTTATTTATATCATTTACTGTCTGTTTTTATTTGAAACCAATGTATGTGAAAATTTTGTTGTAAATACATTTTATTTCCTAAGATAAGACTTGGTAGTGTGATTTATACTCTGATCAGAACCTCTCAATAAATGGTTCAAAATATTGACTTAGTTGATGTCTCTTCTGCATTTCATATTCGTCCTTTTTTATTTTAGCAGCTCGGCTCTACAGATGGGTCGGATTGCTATTTAACTCTGTGTAGACTGACGATCCTCAGAGCTTGAAGCATCATGATGAGCCCTGATTTTGTATCTTGTGCCGCCAATAGTTCAAAACATCCACTTCTCCGTTACTTCATTTCATGCCAGGATAGTCTGAGCTTTGCTTTTAGTGTGATGCTAACATGCTAAATATTTTTGAATTTCCCTTCAGGGATTAATAAATATATTTAGTCTACTATCATAGAAGATTGAATTTAGACTAAATTTAAAAAATTGAAGAGCTGGAATCAGAAAATGTTTACATATTCTCTTAAAAAGATGACTATTAATTGATTATCAAAGATATCTGGTGATTAATTTTCTGTTGATCGATTAATCTTTCCTCTTGTAATGTGTCTAAATGTAATGCTGTAAAAAAAGCCCTATTAAGTTCCAAGCACAGCTAAGCTACAGCTAAAAAAAGAGGTTGAATGCTCTTATTGTAAGTCGCTTTGGACAAAAATGTCGGTAAAGTGCCAAACTAACTGGATGGAAGCTGAACATGAGCCTGCAGGACAAAGTACAACTCAGACTGATAAAAGGTGAACTTCAGCTGCCTGACAAGGTGAGTCAGGATAAACCCTGTTGATTTAGAGAATGCTGCTTTTCATCCGTCATGTTTATATATAGTGTATTCACAGGTAACAACCTCATCAAAGGATGTAAAATACATATTTTACAGGAAAATACATCTTTGCACAGTGCAAAGATCATTTTAATCCATATATTAAGAGGAAATACAGAATTTACATCCAAATTGTGTAACTGGCACAAGGATAGCTGGACAAATAGTTGTAAAATGTCATATATGGTCCATCTCTATGGATGTTATACAGTTCCTAACAGGTCAACAGTGATATCACAAACAGACAGTTAATGGCTCAATGGCAGACAATGCATGCTAGTGCAGAAAAGTAAAGAGATGACTTGTATATCAACATTTAGTGTAGCCAGGAACTGGAGCACATTTTGGATCACAAACAGCTGATCACTGCTTCAGTTTAATAGCAGTTTGAGTCTAGTTGTGATCTGATTCTGCTTTTGTCCGTTTTTTTTTCTTCTCCTGTTGCCTAAAGACGAGCCAGAAGGCAGAGTCATGAATGCCAACACAATGTAAAAGCCGGGTTTATTCTGAAGATGCCGAACCCTGTGTGACTGCTCTAACGAAAAGCCTCCTTTAAACCCAAATCCAGTGGTATCACAGAATAACACACAGTTAGCTTTTTCTGTAGCGGCGGGAGAAAAAGATGCATTGATCCAACTTTTTGCTCTCGTGATACAGATTCCCAGTCCGATACTGGTGCTCCCTGTTTCCAAAATATGAAACCCATACACCACATTGTGTAGAACTTATGAGGACCCCAACCTGTTGTGATAATAATATATTTAACTTATAGTTGTTACAGTGAATTTTATAATGACACCGACAAACAAACTGTATTTAGTGTGGATCGTCAGGTCTGGATGATACTCAGTCCATTTTGTAAGGTCAGTATTGGCCCTGATACCAATCCAGTGAATCAGATTGGGCATCCGTAGTGAGAGATACTTGAGTATCACAAAGTTTACGTCCTCCTTTAGTACATTTCAACCCTGCAGTCCTCTGGTTCAGTCCCTCCTGTAGTGGAAAACACTGTGTCCCAGCTCCATCAGCGCCCCACCCAGCAGCACCCATAGGGGGACACACACCACACTGACCCACATGTCGGTGAGCCTCTCCAGGCGGGAGCACAGAGTCAGACAGAAGGCCAGCTTCAGCAACAGAGCCGTCAAGTACCACAACCTCCGCTTCAGGCTCTGCTCGCCATCCCTGGGGTCAAAGTCCGGCTTGCAACGACCTGCCATCTTCACCACCAGCATGAGGATGAGTATGGTGTCAAACGTCCAGACGGGGAGGAAGATGAGGAACCAGTTCCAGTGGATTTTGGAGTCTAGCTTGAGGACCAGCATGATGAGGAAGATCAGGGCGAAGATCCAGGAAAGGAGCACTCGCTGGGCCAGGGACATCTTCATCTACAGAGGACTGGCACCAAGCCAGTGTCATCCACACCCCAGAGAGACTGAGGAGGAGCCTGAAGAGCACAGCCAAGGTGACAGACCTGGAAATACACCAAAACGTAAAAACAGTCATTCCCTGATGGACAAGATGCTCCCCCTCGCCCCCCAAAAGAGGTTCATTCTAGTCAAACAAAACATGCTAGACTGAACATGTCACGACGAGACAAATGTCCTCCAAAGAGATGCCTATCAAAAGATTTTACTGTCACTGTCAGTGCAGTCCTGAAGCTACTGTAAGTTAGCATAACAGGCTGCATTGCGGCTAAGTTATAAAACCCACATATAAACATTGTTCAAACAGTCTTACCAGGCAGTCCACTAGTTTTCTTAAAGTTTGAACGACCTGCTGTCCAGCACGCAGACTAATGTCGGCACTTTTAAACGACCTGTTCAGTTTTTAAAGTACAAGCAGGTCGTTCATGTCGAGAAGATCAGTTCAGTGTGTTTAGCTTCTAGCTGCTTTAGCTCGCTGCTAGCTTCCGTTAGCAACAGACCTGCAGGACTTCCGCTGAACCTCAAAACAAAAGCGTGATGTTTATCTGCTCTCTCTGTATCTGACGTTTGCGTAGTTATTAAGTTACAGCTTTCGGGACACACAGATCACTTCCTCAGCAACTTTATAGGGAAGTTGGATTTTTACAAACAATTATTAACACAGTCTACTTACGGTTGTCATGGAGATGGTTTAACAACCATTATTAAAGGAATGGTTCACAGATTTTGATGTCTGAAAACAACAGTCAGGAGCCCAAATGAACATTGACACATGTTTTTCTTGTTTTAGTCATTCATCCTGTTCATACTGACCATTAGTAGATCCCTTCACTTCACAATGTGTGAAGCTAATATGAAGTCTCAATTTGTTCAAATTAGTCAAATCAAATAGATATCTTTCAATGTACAGTCTTTTTAGTGCCAAAGTCCCTCTTTTTGTTACTATAATTCCACTGCAGCTCATCAGGAAAACTGTCCAAGGAAACACAAAGAGGGAATTTCATGCTAAAAAAGAAAGCACATTTGAAAACGATCTTTTGATAGTCAGTATGAACATGAGGAATGATTACAGTGAGGAAAACCTCTGTGATCATATTAACACCCTACTGTTGTTTGAAGACACACTTGAAAAATTGTGGATCTATATCATCTAAAAGAGTCAAAACAATTTTATTTGTATAGCCCAATATAACAAATCACAAATTTGGCTCAGGGGACTTTAACTCCCTTAAAAAAAAAAAGAACTTTAACAGGGAAAAAAGGAAGAAACCTCAAGAACAACAGAGGAGGGATCCTTCTCCCAGGACACAGATATGCAATAGATGTTGTGTATGCAGAATATAAAAGAAAAGCCAAATTACAGAAATACAGGATAACAAAATTATAGATGGATTTATATCATATATGATGAACCAGGTGCCACCAAAACAGAACAGGACCATAGCCATGCAACTTCCATCACCATGGAGACCTGGGAGGAGGACAAACTACAGATACACATAGGGTAGGCTCACATCACACCTTTCGCATACACAGAGGAGATGAGACAAGAAACCACACACAAGAGAGATAGAAAGATAAGGACATCACACACACAGGGGAGCGACAGACATGAGGTGAGACTGAACTCCTGCAGGATCCAAAAACCTCTGGAAATGGCATCAACAGCCAGGGAAGCACAGTGGTTCAAGGATGGGTGCTGGTCCAGCAAAGACACACACACAGTCTACACCATAACAAGTGGGAAGCCATAATATATGGCTGAAAGCTCTGGAAAAAAGTGCACCTTAAGATAAGATTTAAGATAGATTTTGTCAAATAAACTTTAAAAAGGGGGGAGTCACATTCTACAAACAATTACTTACACATGGTGATAGTTTTGGGGTGATTCCTGCTATTAAAGGCTTTGAAATAGCATAGGTAAATATTCATTACAGAAAATATAATGAAACCATCAACTGAAAAATAAAATATGGAAAACCCAAATTATTAAAATCTTTTCTATAGCCCTGATTATACATGAGTTTGACCAAACAAAGATAAGACAGAAGGCGATAACTCATGGTTTACATATTATTCAAATTTATTTATTTTTTTACTGGGCTAGTATAACAAATTAATACAAAGTACAACTCTGTAGACATCATAGATTGTCAAAAAAAGTAAAGTACAAAACGCTTGAGGTAAAACATCATTGAAAAAGATTGAGTTAAAAAGCCCTTATTAAAAAATCTCAATTCATTTTAAGGTAAAAGCTCACTTGACACTATCTAGCTGTCCTAAAAACCAACAATGCACTTTTATTTACAAGGTAGCAGTGGTGCAAAATACAGTGTGTGAGACAACATTCAATCAAGATTTTCATGTCTTTGTCGAATGTAAACAATAAACATCATCATATTCCTCAAACTCCGGCTGTACAAAGCTAATACAGAAAAGCAAATGCTGTCACACTGATGTTTGGTGTAAGAAGGGACTTTTGCATTAGACCTCTACGAGCACTGACGATAAAAAAAAACAGTTCAACAATTCCACTTTTTCATAAGATGTGGATCAAAAGTCAGAGCAGAAGACCTCATTTCTGTGTTAATGCCGACCGGCAGACAACAGAACGTAAACAGAAACTATCAAAAATGTTGTCAGGTTTCAGAATACACACAAACGACACAAATCCATGAAAAATGTAAAACATGATGATTATGTAAAGCCACTTCTGGCGGCTGTAGTCGCCACCTCCTCAGTGGAGGTAAAAAAAACTGTGGTGTGAAAACCTTGTAATTCAAATTTTTTGTGTATCCACTTGCTGTTGAAGGATTACATGCTCCTCAGCGGGTAAAAGAATAAGGCTGGCGATATTCAATATATTTGTTATTGTCAACAAAACCCATCAAAAGACCACAACCGAAGATGCGTTGATCTCTCTCAGTACTTTACATGGCACTCAGCCACAAGAGCACTTGTTCCTACTCAAAATGGGTCACAAATATAAACTTTAATTAAGAAAAAACAGGTTTAATAGTCTCCTAAAACAGCTGGGCACTGTAGTTTTTAAGCAAACATGACTCAATCAGAAATAATTAGTGTATTTATTAGGGATTATCTTCAGATGTGGATTAATACGCTATTTGTTCTCTGGAGAGTATTTACAGTACCAGGAGCGTGTATGAGGGACTCAAAATATCATGCACATGATACCCAGTTCAATGGTGTGGCTCACTGAGAGGTTTTTAATAGTTTTTAGTTCAGACTAAAGCTATAAGCTCTATCAGGCTTTGGCTATACAGGCAAAACTTGTAAGTGTGATCAGTTCATTGTTGGCTTTGGTCGTTTTATGAGATTTGTTGACTATAAGAAAAAGAGAAAATTATCTGAGGTTACAAAATCCTTTCAAAGCTCATTTGATAAAGTTACAACTACACTGTCCTCAAGTTGAAAACACAGTAAAACATCTCCAGCTCTTTAATAACAATGAAATTAGGCGAGAGTATGTTTATTAGCTCTTAGAAAATTACATCTTCAGAGTTACGAGGTTTGCATCCACCAGTGAAAGCAGCAGGAATGACCTCCGCGTACAACAGTAAGAAAAGAAGACGGTACCCATTTAATGAAATGTAGTTTTAAGATTTCTTTTTTAACTTTGTCCCAGATTATTACCGTACACACACAGGAGGGAGGAGGGTAGGGCGCTCCTAAAGGCAACCGCAGCTACACAGTGCTCTGCCTGCTCTCGCGGCTGTACCCGATAGCCTCTGAGGAGTGAGGTGGGAAATCAATAAATATCCCATCTGAGTCTGAGTCTGCAGACTCTAGCACTTGTCCAATTATGGTTTCGGGGCTGGATGATTCACTGGGCGGCGTGGAGGACGCGGCCTTACTGAGATCAGTCATTGTTGTTGTGGCCTCAGTGCCGTGGAGGGGTCCCGAGGAGTGAAGGGGAAGGATGGAGGGAGACGAAAGGGGCAAGTCCAGGGCGCCGGCTCCTGCTTGTACCATACCTGTGTACCAGAGGGTTATTACTGATTAATATATTCAGATTTTTTTTTCATAATAACCAACAAAACAGAAAACTAAATGTGTGTCATACCTTTGAACTGAGAGGCCACACACAGCCTGTTGGAGGAGGACAGTTCAGATCCCGAGGCCAGGTCAGCATAGGCCAGTCCTTGTTCCTCTAGGCATGATATAATCTCACAGGCCGAGTGGCGCCTAATTCCTCCACTGCCAACCGAGCTGGCATCTGGGTCATACTCAGCCACTGGAGTCAGCAGCAAAGGGATATTGTAGCTTTTCGATCGTACCACTGGGTTTTTAGACAGTTGATCCGCAGACTTGGAGCAGCCCCAATGTAAACGCTTCTCTGAAAGACGAGAAGAAAAGTAGGAAAAATGTTGAATAAGTTGTGTTTCTTGTTGGACACACACACACACACGCCATTGTTACTCTTTTCTGGGTTCAAGTACACAATGTCTCACCAAGAACACAGCAATGGGCCTCTGCGCCATCTCCAGAGTAAAGTCCGTGGGTGCCCAAGTAGGGCGAGACTACCTTCTGAACAAGAGACTCGAGCCTCAGGTAGTCCTCATTCACACCTCGCGACTCATGGACCCCCTATAAACAGAAGAGACAGACACCAGTCACACTACAGATTTTTTCAATTTGGTCTGTACTGAAGCTTGCCATCAGAAAAGTAATCAATGACGACTTTGATCATTATTTAAGAGTCATTTATAAGTGAAAATATCATTTTAACAGGCTCAGAATCAGAAATATTATTCATCCAGCACACATGAACAAGGAATTTATGGTAACTTGGGATGGAAATGAGTGTTTATTTTTGATATATTATAGACTAAAGTAATGATCATTTAATTTACATTTGATGAATTGATGAATCTGTTCACTGTGTATTTTACTCAATTAAAGGTTAACACAATCCAAATGTCTGACAAATAAGTTTTTTTATGTCATTCAATTTATATAGAGGTCAAATATGTAACTATTCCACATTAAAGTGTCTCAAAACGATTAGATCTATGTTATATATTTTGTTCAGTTGTGTAATGTTTCCAACAGCTTTCAAACACAGTGAAATCTGCAATATTTCACTATTTCACAAATTAGAGGCTGTTAAATTTACTGTTTAAATTTAAAAACATGATTTAGTGCTGATTTCCCATATTTGGAACAGAGACAATAACTTAACACAAGTGAACAAGCAATCATGTCTGCATTCGAGCCTGCAAGCATACCTGTAGAATAAGCAGCATCTGTGTTACAGAAGGGGGCACACGGGCCCGAGGCCGAGAGAGGGCGTCCTCTAGCTTTACGCTCAGGACTATGGTGTTCCTGAAGTGAAGCAGAGCTAGCTGTCGGACGGAAGGCTCCTTACCCTGCACACAGGAAGGACACAGAAAACAGCAGAAGTGAGCAACAATCACCATCGTCCAGTCGAGATCGGACAGTTGAGGTTGGTGATCCTCTGGGCGGTCAACAGAAAAACCAGCAGACTTTTAAGATGTACCTGAACCGGGTGGAAGATGGCCTGCAACATGGAGAGAACATCACAGAAGAAGAAGTCCCAGGTCTCAGCCAGAGAGTCGAGTAACTTCTGACCTGCATCCACCACACGGGGCCAAAAAAGACACTTTAAGCTTAATGTACTGACACTGACCACCACAAAATATATTCAGACCACGTTCAGTCATACCTTCGTAAAACCTTATTTTGTCCCGAAGGATGACCATGCCTTTTGTCAGCAACTGGTTCTGTGAAATCAAGAAAGAAGACACCATTAAATATGAACACCTGAGATGAGATGTGAAAAGTCTCATATATTTCAATGATGTTTTTGCAGCTATTTACTAATCTCAATCCTGTTCCATTCAGTATTAAAAGTCTATTACCTGAAGGTATTCTGTGAAGAAGGACCCCAGCTCAGTCTTCAACAGATGCCTGAGAAAACAAATACATCATCTGCCTCACTATATGACTCAAACACAATGCCAACAGTCCTAAAATGAACATTATTCAACCAATATTAGAATCTAAACGAATCAGTGCCTTTTCTTATTCCTGTGTGAATAAGGTGTGTACAACCTGCAATTACTGACTTAATTACGCTCATTTTCAGGTTACTGCACATCCAATCGACACCTCGTTTCCCTGTATTACACTCAGATTTTGACGTGGAGTTGAGGAAATGTGTGTTTCGACGTCTTTGTGTGTTTTTTCTGCACATGGAAACGTGTTTACTGAGCTTTAATGGAGGGTAATGTGATAGAAGGGATGAGTCTGGTTTAGAAAGATAATGAGATATCTGGCACGACCACATGACTCCCCAGACCCATATACAGTACACTACACACGCAAACAAACTCATTCACTATAATACATTCAGTTGGCAAACACAGGACAGACTAATTATACTAATTACAGCACAAAATGACATCAACAGTCTAAAATCAGGATGTTTTCTTTACACAATGAGTGTGTGTGGCTGTATAAACTTACCGGACACCTTCATTGAGGACGTAGAGTTCGTTATCTGCCAAACCCTTCTTCTGGAAGACTGCGATGACGGCATTGTGGATGCTGCAACACCAAAAAACACACACACTCTTGTTTACATTACTGTCCCAAATGCACTTAACATTTTTTTTTTGCACCTCAATTTTATTTACCTGTTCCAGGTGGCGTTGGCTCCTGCCCTCTTCTGTTTCTCCCCTCTGTCCTCTGGTGAACTTTTCTCGCTCTTCCCCAGCTCGCTGAGGCTGGGGGAGCTCATCAACTTCAGCCGGTGCAGAGTCCTCATGAGAGAGAGAGAGAGAGTGTTTGAAGGGGTGGAGAGGAACAAGAGCATGCACTAAGTACCGGACCGGAGAGAAAGAAGGTCAGGCTGCAAGCTGACACACACAGAGACTGACACAGGGAGGAAACACGAGGAGATAGCTGCAGGGCCGGGGAGAACATAAGCGGCGTGAGCCTGATAGAGAGAGAGGGAGAGACAGCGCTGAGGGAAAACGGACAATGACAATACAAAGAGCGGCCGGTGACAGAGGAGGAGAGAAGTAGGACAGAATGATACATGGCGAGAGAGGGGCAGCACGTTAAGAACAGGATGGGTGGAGCCAAGCCGAGAGGTGGGCCACGCTGCCTGAGGTCTCAGAAGAGGAGGAAACAATAGCACATGCACTGATGGGGCATAGTCTTCTTCCCTCTCTGCCTCTCTTCTCTCAGCACAATACAACCATTGATGCAAACAAATATTTATGCAGAACACAGATGCCAGAGGAACTGCAGGGTAAGCAGACTGGAGCAGTGGGGGACTTTGTTGCGCTTGTCACTGTACAGCGTGGAGGTGGAGGAGGAAGTCGTGCAGCTGACAACAAAAACAGGGATAGGAAGCAGTGATACAATACAGGACAATAAAGGAGGTTTTCCTGCTCTCCCATTTTCAACACAGCTGGTGATGAGTGGTGCAGGATGACAAAAGTAAGAAGTAACACAATGTAGGAGACAAGAGCATGACCAATACAGGATATTTGAGGCAAATAATATCAGACATAAAGATATTGAACTTCCCGTGCTCAGAGGTCCTTTATATCTTCCAGTAAAGCTCTTAAACAAATTATTGTGCTATGAGTGTCATGTCACTTGCATTTTGTTGGACTTGATTTTTGATTGCTGGTGACGTTGTGGTGAACATTATGTTGCCGAATACTATGGAGCACTAAGCTGTTTGATGATTAACTGTAATGTTCTTGTTGTTGCTTGTCTGTCTGACAGTTTCCACAGACACACAAGGAATTTATTAAAGGATTATAAACTAAGCTAACTATTATTAACTATCAGTGGTAAAGAATTGAAAGGAATGGTTCGTTTTTTTTTGGAAATATACTAGTTTGCTCTTGCCCAGAGTCGCTGCAGGCGAACCGCACTACCCACATTCAAATGAACGGGACAACTAGCGTTTTCGCCACACCGCTGGATTTGGTGTGAGTGCAGCCTTAGTTGAGAAGATACATTTGAAGTTGGAGGCAGCTGCTGGTTAGCTTAGCTTAGCATAAAGACTGAAGGCTAAAAAACAGCCCGGCTCTGTACAAAGCTTTAAAAAAAGCCTACCAACACCTTTAAAGTTCACTTATAATCTTGTTTTATTTGTTTTATTTTTACACAAATGACAAACTGTGGTTTCCTTTGAATTGAGGAAGTTACAACACCTGGCCATGAAATAATCCTGCTTCTGTTGTTTTCACTTTTTAGTTTTTGTATCTGGACAGAGTCAGGCTAGCTGTTTCTCTCTGTTTCTAGTCTTTATGCTAAGCTAAGCTAACCTGCTGGTTGTAGCTTTAGCATTTAACATACAGACATGACAACAGTATCAACCTTCTCATTTCACTCAGAAAGAAAGAAAGCAAATGAGTATATTTCCCAAAATTTCAAACTATTGCTTTCAAAAAAAAAAAAATCTGATAACAATATATTGGCCAACAGTCTCTATTTTTTTTTTTTACAGAAACATATAACAAACAATTTTGATAAGTATACCTTAAATTAGTCTTTTTTTCTTAAAGGACTATGATCACAACATGTGGACTGGATATTTTACAGCGCAATAATACATTTGTCAGGTGGACAAACCATAAAATCCAGACACTGTACTAATATTTTTCATTACTTATTGGCTAACATACAGACCAATTCTGATTTAATGTCTATAATAAGCTGATATGGTTGATTGTTTGGTCTTGCTCTATATAAAACATTGTCCCCTTTAAGAGACATTCTTACAGATTCTCGTAAGTACTAACTCCTGGATGTGATCACAGTTTTAATTGCACACTTGCATTCATTAAAATAATGAAAGGTCCTGAATTAAAATGAGTGTCAAAAAAAGAAAACGCTGTTTGTATATTTTCAGGGGGATACTGGTGAAAACTAGAACTCTGAAGAAGACGAAATGATGAGTTCAAACCCACGCAGTCCAGAAACTCTCTGCTGACAGCACGGCAGTAAACAACAGACCCCCTTCATCACCCACGTACACACAAACACACATGAAAACATGAAAAGCAAGCGTCTCAAATCAACACACACATATGAATTGATGAGATGTACTTGGTAATGAAAGGAATCAATCAAATATTCCACCAGGAGATCATTATCTTTAGGTCAACATATGTTGCAAGCAACACTCAGCCAGTAAATGAAATCTTTGGGGGGGGGGGGGGGGGGTGAGATAGTGGGATTTTTGTGAGTGCTCATGAATATTTCATGCATTTTCCAGGATGCTTGTACGTTCTGAAATGTTAATCCCAGAAACTGATCCTTACCTCCTGATTGGATGTTCACTGCTGCTGTCCATGTCCGGGCTCGGGGGAGGGGCAGAGAAGGTGCTGAAGTTGAGTGAAAGGGGTCGGGGGGAGGGCCGGGAGGCGTGCCTCCGCCTGAGTCCATCAAGCATCTGAACACAAGAAGGGAAATGATGGAAAAATGGTTATTATGATTTGGAGTAAAAGGAAAGATATAAAGCCTACAGGCACGATCAAAACACTCTTGGAGACATCAGACCCTTAACAATCTGCTCATATCTTTCTTTCAGACAAAAGATGACATTAAAGCACTGAAACAGACACACATGTCAAATTAAAGTAAACAAAGATAGATTTGTTACTTCCTTAAAGGAGTTATATTCTAAAATCACACAGCTGGTTGCTTTTGGTTTCCTTATTCTGTCACCGACTGTGTGTGGTAAGGTCGGAGTGTTGGGTTGAGTAATGATTGCAAAATACACTCCCACAGTGTTGAAATAACAGACATTACGTTGGAGAAAAAAGGGAGGAAACCAGTACGTGTGTGTGAGCATGTACAGTATATCTGTACACACTGTATATGATTCTCCTGTAGTATGACATTACAGTATTATAGTCTATTTGGGTGTCACCCCCACAGAAACACACTGTACATAGTAAAACACCATCCTCTGGTCAGAGGGGAGAACAACAGTCTGGGCTGTCACTCTTCAGACAAAGACACAGCACCAGCCTCCTTTCACTGCCACCCTGCATGCAAGTGATAAAATGGGTGACTCGTGTATTTTCAGAGGGATTGGTCTGCAGTATCATTAGAGTAAGTCGCACACACACATAAACACACATAAACACACACACACACACACACACACACACACACACACACTGAGGCAGACTACACTGTCTACCCGACATGCCATGCCACGCCAGTCTGGGCATTTCTGCTTCTGTTCGCCCTCCCCCTTGTCTTTTAGGGGCGCCTACAGTCAGATCGATGATACTTTTTGTGATTACCATTTGTCACTGTTGTTTTTCTGGCCTATTGATATCCCACTGCACTGCCCCTGTCATGTTTATTCGACATAAAAAAAGCCAATCAATCGGCCAGACACGCAATCAACAGTCCACGTTTATCCTACAGGGAGGAATGTTTAGCCAGTCGTGCGTACGTGGAGGTTTTTCTGTTTTTTCTACCTGTGTGGACGACAAAATAAGGAAAAGTACCACTGTAAACAAGGCGGCTATCTCATGGACACGCACAGACTGGCACAGATGCATCATAAAGTCCACCTATGGATGAAAACTGTACCATAATGGCCACAAAGTTGCCGTATGTCATGCGCTTGTGCCTGCCTGTAGCCTGTACTCACCGTGCCTTCTCCTGTCGTGTTGTTCCTGATGAGATGAATCGGTCATGTAGTCCAGATTGGGCAGTCTTTACCGTCCGGGGCTCATCAGCGGCGGGTTCCTCTACTGTTCCCCGCCAGTCTGCGCACCCACACGGGCATCTGGGTGCAGGCGGATGAGGGGTCCGACCTGCGGTGCGGCGGAGGGGGACTCATTCATGAAGCATGCAGCGCCGCTCGCTCGCTCTCTGGCTCGCCCCCGCTTTGTTTTGACGAGATGCAAAAGCGAACCTGCACGCGTGCACGCGACCGCGAGCGGCACGTGCACGCGCACAGAGGTTTTTTTAAGCTCTATATGCAAATAAGAAGGCAACATTGTGATTCACGAGTTTTACCCTGCATTTCTGGAAAATGTTGCCATTTTATTCATCAAGCATTAAAACGCAGAGTCATGTAGGACACAGATTTACTGTAGGCCCTTGAACCCAACACAAAGACCCCCCTTACCCCCTACCCCCCAAAAAACAAAACGAGGCATTTACTGTAAATGCAGGTATGCAGAGTAGATGTTGGTGCTGGAGAGTCACACTGACCCCAATCTATGCCGTTTAACACAGTGGGTGTCTTACCATCTGTCAGTGCAGACGACGGGATTTTGCAGATAATCCCCTATTTCCATGAGTGGTGTGGTGTAAATAATTCAGTCATGAGCAATTTAACTATTATAAAAAGAATCACTACATAATTTTTCTTAATGAATTTAGGCACACAGTAAATTTCAGTTGCTTCCTCTGAATATAAGAATGTAATTTTTGACTGGTGTGCAAATAAGCAAACATCAAATAATGACATTCATATGCGTGTTGTGACAGTTAATCTGTGCGTGCAGTAAAACGCTCTTATTGGATCAAAGAGGCGCACATCAGCATACTGCACAGCCCGGATAAACAATAAAGGGAGTTTCTTTCACCTCAGATTCAGTCTGTGATGTATTTTTTTCCTGCTCAGATAATCATTTGCACCATTTAATTCAGAGTGAAAACGTGAAAAGACAAGAAAGGTCTACAGAAGAATCCAACGATGAAAATAAAAAATAGACAAAGTGAAAAAAAACATTAACTGGATCTTTATCTTTCTATATTTATATCCCAAAATTAAATTAACAACAACACAGTGCATTAACAGTGAATAGTGAAGAGGGAAATAAAGCTTGTGTCATCTTCATAATTTTAATGTTCCATTC
Organism: Euthynnus affinis; assembly: GCA_029490765.1. Lineage (NCBI taxonomy): Eukaryota > Metazoa > Chordata > Actinopteri > Scombriformes > Scombridae > Euthynnus > Euthynnus affinis. The sequence goes on along the minus strand of CM055844.1, from coordinate 21,262,627 downwards.
AAGTGCACCTTGTAAATTCACATTTTTAGCCCATTAATAAGGAAAATAACCCTCATTGTGGATTACGGCTATTTTAGAAAGAATAAGCCTACAAATCTGTGCGGGAACAAAAGCTGTTTCTATGTCATTAAATGTAAATACATTCAATGCATTTGCTTTAGCGACAGAACGAAGAAGAGAAATTGAATATGTAGCCTATTTTATTTAATCCGTCTAATTTTATAAAATTAAATAGCCTGTCAACAGATTTTAAAACACATTTGTTGTCCCGAGTTGACTGTCTATCATTAAGAGGATGACGTTTCTATGGTAACAACCACATCTGTGATTGGTGTGAATTTTGTGCTTTATCTCTCCTAAACAGTGGTGAAAGAAGTATCCATACAATTTACTGAAGTAAAAAGTACCAACACAACAAAGTAAAAATACTACATAATAAGTCAAAGATCTGCATTAAAAATTCTGTTTACAGGACCAGCGTGCAGGATTTAATAGCATATGTACTTGGCCCCTTACTACGGTGGCCGTGAAAACCGCGAAAGGCCAGTGTTTGGTTTGTCCGTTCTGGGCTACTGTAGAAACATGGTGGCCTCTATAGAAGAGGACCATGAAGAGGACCCGCTCCTTCTGTAGATATAAAGGGCTCATTTTAAGGTAACAAAAACACAATGGTCCCTATTTTCAAGTGATTATACACTAATTAAAACATATATGTGGATATTATATTCAATTTCTGCCATGCCCGTTCCACTAGATGTCAATAAATCCAACACACTGCACCTTAAGGTAAAAGTACACCAGTATTAGCAGTAAAATAGTGGCTTGGTCCCTCTGACGGATATATTGTTATATATGACATCATTAGATTATTAATACTGAAGCATCAGTGTTACTGTTGTAGCTGCTGGAGGTGGAGCTAGTTTCAACTACTTCATATACAGTTAGTTAGCTAGTTTGGTCCACTAGTTCCCAACCTAGGGGTCAGGCCCCTCCAAAGGGTCACCAGATAAATCTGAAGGGTTGTGAGATGATTAATGGGAAAAAAAGAAAAAACAAAAGTTCTAATACATAAATCTGTTTTCAGTTTCAGTTTTTCTGTAATTTTTGATTTTTGGTGAAATATTGGATCACTTAACATTGAAATGAAACCATGTGAGAAGTTTAGAGGGAAAAATCACTGTTTGGTGAAGCTGTTAACAACTCATAGACATCTGAAATGTGACTCTGACTACACACTGCTTTATGTAAGACACCAAAAGCCAAAAAGGTTGAAAACCACTGTTTTCATCTTTAACAATGTGATGTATTTTAAAAGCTTTTTTATATTGTCTATTGTGTCAAATCTTCATCTGAGAAGTAACTAAAGCTGTTAAATAAATGTAGTGGAGTAGAAAGTACAATATGTTCCTATGAATAGAGTGAAGTGGAAGTATAAAGTTGCATCAAAAGGAAATACTCAAGTAAAGTACAGGTACCTCAGAATTGTACATAAGTACAGTACTTGAGTAAATGTACTTAGTTACTTTCCACCACTGCTCCAAAGTAGGCTATGCTTTTAGTAAAAACGAATGCAAAAACAACACTCCGTGTTTGTTCATGCATCTCTATTTTCCGACAAGCCCTGAAGGCGGCATAAACTCCACCTCCGGTTGTCGGCGGGAAGTTTAGATGTTGTTCCCGTTCAGCTACAATGTAGCAGATATTCCGGTGCTCTGACTAACTCATTCAACACAAAAACTACCTTTTATGAAGTGTAACAGGTGAGTTTGTATGTATGTAACATTCAGTCATGGCTAGTTTAATAGTTACGTCAGTATTAGCCGTTTGCTAGCTGTACACACCTTTAATGTTAGCTTCATTAGACCTGTTAGTCTCCTGCATCAGCTCTGGCTTCATTTTTCATTAGCATTAAATGAAAAAGTTTGCGTTATGAAATGATGAAAAGGTATCTATCACCTGGCAGCAGAGTTGTTATTTGCTCAGACAAACCACTGGCGTTAACTGTGTCATGGCTGTTTACATGTCTGCATTTATTTTCTGCTCTGTAGGACTTCTCCGCAGTCATGTCCGCCAACACTGAGGAGAAGAGCACTCCTGCTGCCACAAAATGCTTCGGACAGGTAGGTGGATTACAAGACTGCAGAGACACCTTTTTACGTTTTACTGAACCCTCCTGTCATCAAATGAGGCTCAGGTGTGCAGGTTGTAATTCATTTGTGAGGTAAAGCGAAGCTACGGAAGCCGAGAACAACCGTGCATGCAATGATATTTTTAATGTCGTTATCTCGAGATAACAAAACTCGTTTTCTCGTAATAACAGGCTAATTTATCTTGTTAATGTGTTGTATTGTATTATATTGGAGTCAAAGAATAGACTGCATTAGTTATAATAATGTGACACCTTGGTATTTAATATGTACTATATATGTACTATATGTGAATCAGCTTTGGCAGCAACATGTTTTTGTTCATGCCAATAAATTGAATAAATAGATGATCTGATGTAGATTTTGTATATAATGACTTGAAGAAAAAGGTTGTAAAAGAAGACTTTGTTATGAAGTGGGATCCTGTGTTGAAGTACAGTCTGATGCTTTGATCAATAATGTGTACTCCTTGATCTGACGTTTTCAGCTTAAATCAGCTGCTACAGTTGTCAAGACGCCAGCTCTGCGTGCTGGCATAGCACTACTGATCACTCATAAACATATAAAAGTAATAAGAGGAAACAACCTTTTGTTGATTGTCTCGTTATCATGAGATAACGAATTAATAAACTTGTGATCTTTAGATAACGGCATTAAAAAGGCCAGCAAAGCCGTTCTCAGCTTCTGTACACAGCTGGTCTTTTCCTACAGATGTTAAAAGCATGAAGGAAAAACCCTGGGCCCTTCAGTCAGGGAAAGCATCTCTGTCACAGTGAAGAGGACAAGAAAACACTACAAAAGTGTAATCATTTATTTATTTATTTGCAGGTTAAAAGCACGCAAAACAAACTATGACTGACTATATAACAAACCTTTCTGACCCCTTTCAGCTTGCTGTTGCTTCAGAGATCTGCAGCAGCGTATAAAAAAATGTGTTTGTGCCGCTGAGTTCTTGAATCTAAAAGGAGTAAGATTAGTCGAACTATTTCTTATTGTGTAATCATGACAATCTATAATAAGACCACTGTGTTCCTGTCCACTTGTATGGATGTTCTACCTGTTCTTTACCTATATACAGTGGACACCTGGAATTACACATTCATCTGCATACAAGTGTGTTTGTCTAACACACTTTTCATTGAAGGGAAAATCACAGTGCAGTAATGATTTGAAAGCAAAAACGATTTGGTACAAAGGTGTCTGGATGACTGGTACGAGTATCCACGGTCACATAACTGTTACTTCTGTGTACTTTGTGTCCTAACTGCACTGTGGTGTCAGTGTACCTACACTGCTGAGGAGTACCAGGCGGTGCACAGCGCCCTGCGGCAGCGGCTGGGACCAGAGTACATCAGTACCAGAATGGCGGGAGGAGGACAGAGGGCAAGTCTTTGTTGTTCTCTCTCAGTCTGTCTCTTTGTTTCTGTCCAGCAGCTTTTGAAACCAGCTTTCAGTGACTCGTAGAAATGTTCCAAACATACAAAGTGAGGTGTGTTGAAATGAATTTAAAGCCACATATGATTACTGTGCCAATGCATTTTCATTGCCGGTGTGGCAGCAACAGAAATATTTTGTTGCAATACGAAGAAAATTTTACATAAATTTAACACATGAAAGCATTTGGATGTAACTCTGATTGGACTCCTCCAGGTGTGCTACATTGAAGGCCATCGTGTAATTGGCCTGGCCAACGAGATGTTTGGATACAACGGATGGTCTCACTCCATCTCCCAGCAGAATGTCGGTACGACTCGTGGAGCTTTTTTTTTGTCACCAGAGGATTTTATTTCAATGCCAAACCGCTACCGGACTTACCAAAATCCTGTTTGTGCTTGACAGACTTTGTAGACCTCATCAACGGGAAGTTTTATGTCGGAGTCAGTGCGTTTGTGAAAGTGCAGCTGAAGGTTAGTGTGAAAAACATAATTATCTTTCTTTACTGTGATTCCAGCCGTATTTACACATGAATTGACCCCCTCATGACCTTCTGATGCTCATATTGTTTGTGGATTTGTGTGTGTGATCGGGATCATTTTTCCTCCAGGACGGATCGTTTCATGAGGATGTAGGATATGGAGTCAGCGAGGGACTAAAGTCTAAAGCTCTGTCACTGGAAAAAGCGAGAAAAGAAGCTGTTACTGACGGCATGAAGAGAGCCCTGAAGTAATCTTATAAATCTACCCAGAAAACTTAATAACAAATAGCTTTTAAAATAGTTTTATTAATAGCTAATCAAATGTTTGTGCTAATATTTATTTATTGTTGTCGTTCCTGTTGAGATGCTTCGGTAATGCTCTTGGAAACTGCATCCTGGATAAAGAATACCTCCTAGCTATTAACAAGATCCCCAAACAGGTCAGATGCAGTTTAATCTTTTATGTCTTGTGTTTTTTTTATTTTCATTTTATGTCATCAAGTAATTCTGTGGATTCTGAATCTTCTTTTCCACACAAAGCCTCCTCCTCCTCTGGACCCGGCACGGACTAAACGCTCTGAGGGTGAGCCCTCAGTGGAGAAGGCCCGATTCTCCAGTCTGGTCCGAGAAGAAAAGCCGGTGTCTGCGGTGGGTCCCACTAGGACGCCGCTGGAACCGCGAGTCCTCAACCAGAACCAGAACCAGAACCAGAGTTGTTCAGATGCTCGTACTCCTAACATTGGCTCTGCCACCGACAGGAGTGAGAACATCCACTCCAGGTAAATGACACCAGACCGCCCCTCTGTTCTCAACAGCACTGAAACCTCCTTATAACATATCAATCCTTCCGTTTCCTCTCGTCAGACCCGCCACGGACTCGGTGGACGTCGTCGGGTCGGAAGCACACTCCGACCCCAAACAGCTGAGAAAACTCCGGCAGCAGCAGCTACAGCAGAAGTTCAGGAAAGAGATGGAGGCAAAGAAGCTGCAACAGAAACAGGATCAAGGAGCCAAGATCGAGGATGCAGAGGTCGCTATCGGACAAGGATCCAGTGGAGGTTCGGGTTTCATGTGGAATGTTAAATGTGACAGAAAGAGTCTGTTTTTATTCTCTGATTTTGCAGCCTTGCCTGAAATTTAAATAATTATGCTAAAACAAAAGACAAAGGACACTAAGTGTGTCTTCCTCTGGTGGTGTTTCCATGAAGATCTCTGTCTCCTCTAGGTCATGATGGTGTTCCTGCGTTCAGCGACGGCACCACGGATGCACACAGGAAGCCCTGCAGCAAGGACGAGTATTTAGCAGGTGCTGTGACCCACCACCAGAGGGCTCAACATATAATCCGCCTCTCTGTACCTTCTTGTAATTCTGGTTTTTGTTTCTCTGCAGATGATCCAGAGCTCTGGGATTTCACTCTGGACGGGATCGAGGAGTTAGATGTCCCCGCAGGTGGTCCGCCGTCCAGAGGGTTCAGACCCAGCACACCTGGGAATCATCAGATGCAGACACGCAGTAAGACCCCACAAAGAGCGCCAGGCAGACCTCCAGACGAGGCCCCGTCGTACAGCAGAGGACAGGACCAGACTCAAAATAGACCTCAACACCAAAATCACTATCAGGCGAGACCGGGTGAGAATTCATGAGAGGAGATGCTGATCTGTCAGTGAGATGTTGGCTGAGTCTTTAATTCACTTTTTCAATCTCACAGGTGAAAGCTTCAGTCCGTACAGACAAGGACAGCTCATGAAGAAACGCAGACTGGACACTTGAACTTTTATGTCCTAAACACTTTATAATATCTGTCCACATGGTTTAACTCTGTTTTTATATTTATTTCAGTGTAAATAAATTCATTAGTTTATATCGCAGTGTGTTTCTGCACAAATATTGTTTGGTTTTGTAAAAAAATTAAAAACAAGCACAGAAGTCTGCAGCTGTACTTTTATGTTTTATATTAACGGTGTAACGCAGCGTCTCAACACAATTCAGGGTTATTCTCAGCGCTGCCGCGGCAGTGAATATGTTAGTTGCACTGTGTGTGTGTGTGTGTCTCATTAATAAAAGCCCCCAGCTACAACAGGTTAAAAGGAACTATAAAACATAAAGCAAGTTGGCTGTACTCAAAATAAATATTACTTAATGCATATGTTCACCCCCCAAAAACCTTGTAAATTAATACATGAAACTATTATTCAACTACAGTAGATAATAGTGATCATGTAGCCGTGAAGAAGAAATTGTTTGTCACAGGAAATGAAGTCCGTTCCCCTCAAAGGATCTCTTGCAATTCATTTAACTTTGATTAACACAGTATTTCAATGAAGTTCTAATTAGGATTTAAGAGTGAAAATCTTAAGTAACACAAAAGGGTGTTTTTTCATTTGTCGCTTAATTATCCATGAATATTTAATTTTCAGGATTTTCACAGCTTTTTAATAAAATTTGATGAATAATCTTTAAGTCCCCCTCCACTCAAAAATGTTTTTCTTCTTGCTCCAAAACATTAACATAGAAAAATAACTTATTTCACCCTGAGGGAGCGTTTAAATAAATAGTAAATAAAAAAAGAGCAGTCATCAAAATCACCAAAACAACAAATCAGCATGACACGTGCTTTAATTGATATTATTTTTATTTGTTTTTACATTTTGTACAATGTGAAAAACATACACAAAACAGACATTGAATCACAGGAAGTCAGTAAGGAGGGATCAGAAGTAAAGAGTTCAACAGATATCACTGCATGTCAGTAGCCTCAAACAGTACTGTATGGAAGTCTGATAATTACTGAAAGTAGCATAGTAGCACATGGATCTTACATGTAAGCTTTGTTGTGAGTTTGTGCTGTACAGTGGCCAGATGTGAGTTGGTTGTCAGTTCTAAGATTAAACACCAGTGAAGCCGGCATGCAGAAAATCATACGCTGATATTGAAGTTGTGCCTGTGATATTGGTGAATGGCAATCAAACAGATCAACACTTTGTGATGACTCAGGAAGGCAAAGAATAATTAAAAAAAGATCTCTATTATTCCAATATCAAAAACATTGACATCAGTAACAACCCTCATCAGCATGCAAATGTTTCCATTACCCCTCAGACCCTATAAAACTTTAAACATTGCATATTCTGCATTGCAGTAACTTATTTTTTCTCTAGAGAAGTTTTAACTATTCATCCAATCTACGAGCAGGCGATAAAGAGTTACAATGACAGCATGGCACTCGTGAGAGGTCGTGACAAAAAGTTAAATCAGCACGAGAGCATGACAACTTTTTTTTGTTTTGTTTTTTTTAAACCTTTACACAGCTCACTCGCTGCCTGAACAAGTGGTTCTATGAAATGGTTTAATGATAAATCCACAAAAACAAATGCCAGCCAAAATAAAAAAAAAAAAAAAACAGGTACGCATGAGCCAAATATAAATACACAGCTGATTACACAATCAACACAAACGTAACTGTAGAGAGAGAAAAGAAACGATTCTGCATTACTCAGTGTGCTCTTTGTGCTGCAGTCCTGTGTGTTGTGTCTAATGTTTCAGAGCGTTACATCCTCTGAACTGGCCGTGTGACAGTTACAGAGCCACGTGCTGCGTTTACGTCATGTACAGGTTTAGTTAACTGGTTTTTCTGCAGTACAGTCACAGCTACAGGACTAAAATGAATCTGGAACTTGTCATTAGTGAGGATGCAAGGCACTAAAGTGTTCCTCATGTTTACAGGTTAGAGTGCGTGTGCATGTCGAATAGGTTACCACAAGCATACTCTAGTGACTGAGCATCACGTGAAAGCATTTACCTCACAATAACATATATACAATAAAATAGAAAAGGGGGGGGGGGGGGGGGGGGGGGGGGCAGGGCAGTCATAGATAGAAGAGCTTAACAGCAGGATCGCTCCTGCATTGTGAATAGGATACCGATAACAACAACCCTGCAATTGCACTTTTTATATTCCTTTAACTACATGTTGTTTAACAACCTTTAATAATAATTACAGTGAAACAACATCAAAATCTGATGGCTGAATACAGGTCCATAAAGAACATTTGTTTGTTTTTATTAAATATACGCATACAAAAACAGACCACAGAGAGAGAGAGAGAGAGAGAGAGAGAGAGAGAGAGAGAGAGAGAGAGAGAGAGAGAGAGAGAGAGAGAGAGAGAGAGAGAGAGAGAGAGAGAGAGAGAGAGAGAGAGAGAGAGAACCCCAGACACTTGTGATTCGGGAGGTGACGGCTAAATGTTTATGGATATTTTGTGGCTTGACTTATCTAACAACCTGTTCATTTGTGTACTGTACACCATCTGTGTAAACATCCGGGACAAGAGTCCGAGACCTTCCACAAACACTAAATCCTAAAACCTATTTAATCTTGTATGATATGATAAGCAGATTCTAAACCTCCTGTATCTAATTATGAACTACTAAGTGAAAAGTTTATGTGTCAAGTTGGGTTTCTTTACAAGATTTCATTCTTGTGTAAAAAAAAAAACAAAACAAAACAAATAATAAATCACCCTGCAAACACCCTCTACCCAGATTGTGATTTACAGCAGCATCACCTCTTCAATCCAAACTCCTAATGGTGGTCAACACCAGGACAATGCTTTTTATGTGGCAGATTCACTGGCTTATGTCAGATGTGAAGGAGAAATCTGTATGATATTAAATCTGTATGGATAAACAACTCAAATCACAATGACACCAGACTCTCACAGAGACATAAATATGCTAAACATAGAATCACAACCCAGTGAAGAAACATCTATGTACAAAGTCAATGTTTAAATGTGTTTGGGGGATTAAGGCCACAGTTACAAGGGACAGTTTTTTTAATCTTTTCTTTGCCATTATTGCATTTTACTTAATAGGTAGCCACTGGGATGTATTCATACTGCAACCCGATCCATAAACACTCCTGCTTAACTTACTCTTGTCTTTCTTCTTCCTCTTCTTCTTCTAACACTCGCTATCTTACTTCACCAGTCATGCTTCACTAATCCACTTTCTGTATATTCTCCCCTCTCTGAGACTTATCATATCATCCCATCTCAACCAGGTTGTTGTTTAGTCAGGTTTATGTGCACTGTGTGTCTGTTATGGTGTAAATGTTGGTCAGTCAAACTGTTTTTCAGTCAGGACCAGTAAGGATACGAATCAGAAATCCCTCCTACCTTCTCCTCTCCAAAAGGAATGACAAAATTGCAACATCTGCTCTCAAAAAAAGACATCTTTGGCTGCTGTTGGTTATGCCTTTTGGGTTGTTACGTCGCCAGACACAACCAACCGACTCGTCACAGCTCGATTCCACAGCTAATGGCAAGCTAAGTGTGAGACTCTCATGCTGTGGATGTGTATTGCACTCTCCCTCCAATTGCCAGACAGATTTCATTCTGTCTGAGAGGACTTGAACCACACAGGTCAACTCTATGACAGAATAACACATAATAATAAAAGTTGAAAAATAAAAATAAAAAGCACGATAACCAGCAAACTGCAAAGAGAGCTAGTGGTTCTTGTTCAACGACTTGTCTGCCCTCTCTGCCCTGTGTGGCCCCTCCGTCTCAGCCTGGACCAGGGCTTGGACTGGGTTACGTAGGCCTCAGGTTTGACCCTCCAGGGCTGACTGATTTCTGGGGGGCCGACGTGGTTCCCATGTGGTAGCCTTGGTGAAGGGACACCGAGGCTGTTGTAGGCGGCTGGTATTGTGTTAGTGGTTGTGCAGGGTTAAGCATGCTGACCTGACACGTGCCTGTGGGTCCTGCCCACTGAGGAGCGCTGTACGGGGCTGAGGCGTACCCAAACCCCGGGGCGACTGGGCCCAGAGAGCCTTTACGAGGCCCAAGAGGGACGGAGGGATTGGCAGGGTTGGGGAGGTGAGTGGCCGTGGTGGAGGTGGTGCTGGAAGGCGTTGGAATTGTTGGGCAGAGGTAGCCTGGAGCTGAGAATTTACGGCCCATGTTGGCTGGAGGAATAATCTGTCAAAGAGAAAAATCATGGATGTTACTACTGTGTATACAATTGTTGTATGTGGTTTACAAAAACATACGTATCATATATGAAAACACAGTTTTGCTTACATCATGTGCTGCCTGTGGTCCAGTTTTAGGACCTCTCTTGCACTGGGAGAGGTTGATGGCGTCTCTGGCCCAGTTATCCACCAGTTTGTGCAGGTCATCGGTGAAGGTGCCCTTCCCCTTCTGGGTGTGAGAGGCAGGAGGGTTGGGTCCGGTCGCCTGGGTCAGAGTAGAGTGGTTCTGGCAGTGGCCTGAACCATTTGTGGAGCTGGTCCCGCTTGTTCCTGGGAATACAGAAAAAGAGAGGTGAGATGGGAACTAGGAAATAAATTCAACCTGGTCGCATAGTGCGGCAAGAAGAAGTGTTTGCACATACCTGTGAGGCAACTGCTGAGAATGGGCATTGATGGAGAGGATTTGAGCTGTTGTAAAGACGACTTGCCACCTGATTGTGAGGCTTCTGTTGCTGAAGGTGAACTTTGCTTCGGAGGTGACTCTGAACCTTGAAGACTCTGAGCTGAGGATGGAGATCCTGAACACATGAGCAGAGTGTACAGATTAAAATGGTTAAAAATGTACATCAAATTAAAAAAAAAAAAAAAAAACCTGAAAAGCCAGTTCACTGTCCTTACCTGAGTGTACAGGGCTAGGCTGTCCACTACTGCGAGCGGATTTGTGGCTTTTGCTTTTAAGCCTACGTCGACCTCCGGCCATGGCCACAGCAGGAGAAAAGACAGATGGAGGAGGTGGTTTTCCCATCCGCGTGAACAGGGAATCTATCTCCTCTTTCTGACGACTCTGCAAGGCCTGAATCTCCAACATGTGTCTGTGAGCGGGAGAACAAAAGGTAGAAAAATACAGTCATATTGAAAGCACTTTGTACTGTGAATGTGAAGTAACATTCCTATAGTGTCAAATAGGGTCGTGAACATTTGACATACTTTTCTCTGAGACGGCTGATTTCTTTCTGCAGAGCTTCGTCGTCAGTCTCAGAGTCGTCGTCATTGTCGCTACTGTAATGGGTGTGTGCGTTATGAGGGTCTGAGGTTGAGGATGAGGGGCCGTTCTGCATACTGGAGCCTTGTGACGGGCTGGAGGCTGCTGGTGGGACTGGAGTCACTGAGGAAAATTTAACAGGATGTCAATGAGTTTACCTGGGGACCTTAACAATTTAAAAATGTATCCTCAACATCTTGTGCACAGGATTAAAAGTCTTTGTTTCATGCAACTGACTGAATAAAAGGATTATATCTGGAAATGACTGGAACATAATGGATCTTTCCACTATGGCCTGTGCAATAGGCAGCAAAGACAACGACTTCACACAGTTTTCTAGAGAAATCTCTGAGCGCGTTATTGTGATTATACCGTGGCCACAAATCAAAGCTGTGATTTATTTTTAAAACATTTATTATTTCTTTTTGCCAGTTCATCTACAGTGAAACAACTGCTGTTTAAACCCTGTTTAGCATTAGTCCCTTGTAAAAAGGGCCTTTCACTAGTTTATTAAAGCTAGCTTCTGTTATAAAGTCTTTGTTAATGTGCAGTGGACTGTGCACTTGATACACACCTGTGACTGAAAAGCGTCCCACTTTAGAGCCAGTGGTTTGCCCAGATGTTGCATTAGTGCTTGTGGAAACTTGGAAGCGCCCTATAGTAGTGGGCTGACTGGCGGGACCCGCAGAGACAGATGAGGCTCCATTTACAGTGTCAGATTTACAGACTCCTCTGGATAGAGGGGATGACCGGTGGAGGGTATTTTCTGGACTTGAGGGGGAGGAGGAAGAAGATGAGGAGGAGGAAGAGGAGGAGGAAGAGGAAGAAGAGGTAGAGGACGGTGGATGGGAGGAAGAGGAGACAATGCTGGGAGGACCTGGAACGCTGCTGGATGTCCCATCACTAGCAACAGACACCTGAGCACAGAGAGGAGGGATTTTTAATAACCTGCGCTGAAGGTTTAAGAGGTTTAACCACATTCATTTTAAGCTGCGACTATTATAAACCTACTTGGAAACGTCCCAGAGTGATGGGACTTGCTGCTGGAGGCTGGACTCTGTTACCTCCCTGAACAGTCTCTGGGCTCAGAGCTCTCCTCAACTGGGCATCCAAATTACCCAGTGGTTGCTGTGACTGTGGAGTCAAACAGAATAAAAATCAACAATCTAAGTAGTACATACAGTACACCCACAACACCATGTTAAAAACCTGCAGAAGTAAAAGGGCAAGTAGTGTTAAAGGGACACAGCAGATCTCACCTGATTTGGTCCAGGAAATGGGGGCACAAGGTCAGTGGAAGGTGTAGCAGCTTGGTCAAAACCAGTGGGTAAAGTCTAAAAAAAACAAAAAAGTTATCATTATTATTGTGATAAACAGCTTTTGGGATTATTCTTAGATCCTAGATTTGTCTCTCACCTGTGCCCTGGGTTTAGTTGGGGGGGTCTGGGCATGTCCTGCTGGGGTAATCCCCTGTCCTGACGTGGTTGTGGGGCCCAGGACACCTTGTACCCCAGATGTTAGGGGAAGGTTAGTTGGAGGTACCAGAGCTGCTCCAGGTGGAGGGGAAGAAGTTCCAGTGGGAGGTGAGGAGGTCCCCGTGTTCTGTCCAGGATCCAGTGATGCAGAGGAGGCAGTAGAGCTCTGGTCTTTAAAGAGGGAACGTAGCTTTTTATCTAGGGCTTGGATATCATCTCTGCCAGCGGCTTTGGTCTGGAGCTCAGCCCCCTCTGACTCCCCTGGCTGTGGCTGGCTCTGACTGGGTAACGAGGTGGGAGGTGCGGGCTGAGCAGAAATGGGGACAGACGGTGCATGGATGGATGAATTCATAGGCTGAGAAGATGAAGCAGCACTATTAAAAGGCTGCGAAGGCTCTGAAGCAGGGACAGAGGTCTGCGCAGTTGGAGGAGAAATGGAGGAAGATGAGGGAGTTGGTGCAATCTGTGAAGGGGCAGTTTCATGAGAAGACTGGCGTGGTAGACAGGGTTCATTGGGGACAGGAGCTGGGATTTGGGACTGAGATGATATGGGCGGAGGGGAAATCCTTCCAGTTGAAGGAGGTGGTGAAGGTGTTGCAGTCGGTGCGAGAGACACAGCAGGAAAATTAGTGCCAGTGGTGGAAGCAACAGCATCTGGAGGAGCCAGAACACTGTTAGAGTTTGGGCCAAGGACAGCCTCAGTGGACGGAACAGTGCCTGGTTCCTGATCAGCAGCAGGAAGATCAATGGTGTTGCCTCTTTCAATACGAGCCTGCTTCACTTTACTGAAAGCCTGCTGCAGAATCCCAGATGGAGCAGACAGAGAAAGGCCCAATGTCATAGGGCCCCCTAGAAATAGTTGAGAAAAAGTCATTTAATTAAAATAATCAATGGAAATTGACCAAAATATGGAGAAATATGAGCACTCCGAGAAGCAAAACCCAGCTACTGTGATCAGTTGACTAATATACTAAATAAGAAATAAAAAAAACTAATTATTCTCCAATTCTCTTTTTATTGTCTTGTTCAAGAAAATATCACCAGTTAGAGTTAAACAGAGGGTCAATAACACTTAAGACTAAACAAATGAAACGTTTTTTTATTTCCATGCATCATCAAATGTATTACTCTGAGCAACCAAACTCTACATAGGAGTTACAAATATATAATTCAAATGTTTAAATTCAGTTTCAGACTCTGCTGTTGCATTCTGTGATGGATTTTTAGACACTTATGTTTCATTGTGTTGACTTGATTGATTGATATGTTTGATTACTATTGATGGCGCTGTGAGGGGTTTAATGTCAGAAACGACATTTCTGTGGTGTTGCCGCCATATATATCATCAGTGCTCTATAAATTGTTGCTGTATTCTTATTGTTGTGCTGCTGCTTCATTGTTTATCTAAGCAGTCTATATACAGTCTTTGTTTCTCTCACCTGCAGGTTCATCTCCAAAGGAGGTATTAGCAGAAGAAGCACCAAAGAACTGTTCCCTAAGACGGGACTCCGGCACCGGGCTGACTATGAACCTTCGTCCTGCTGAATGTACAACTTGGGCTGCAGTGTTGGGATTAATGCCTGAGGAAAAAGTCAAAAGAAAGTCAGATGTGACGCAGAGGTTGGACTTGAGAAAATGAATAACTGGGAATTAAATACTGTATGTGTGGCTGGCTGTTTACCTGGCAGCATAGGAACAGAGAGCTCAGGCTGTTGCTGAAGATCGCTCATCTGTGGAGAGATCAAATGTAGGTAAGTCTTCAGGTTCAGGTGAGGATTGAGACTGACAGTATGAATTTTTGGCTAATAGAAAGGTACTGTGTAGTAAAGAAATACCTGGGAAAAGCCTTCCTTCATGCCCTCTCCTTTCTCATCAGCCATTTCTATGACTTCACGGACCTGCTCGATGAAGGACTCTCGCTCACTTTCCAAGATGAACTCACTCTGAACCTGAAACAGAAAGGAAAAGTTCAACTACTGTAACTAAAACTACACACTGTGATAAAACTCCAAACACTCAGCTCAGTAATTGTTATAAGCACTGTTGAGGTCAAGGCTACAGATATTTGAAAGTAATAATTTAGTTTTATGTATAATTTGCTCTTGTTTTTTGTTCATTTACAGTGGGACTCAGTTGTCAATTCAATGGTAATTCATGAATGGTCGCTATGCAACAATATAAACATGAACTTAGAGTGTTTATTATATACATATATAGAGAGTTTCTATGTAATCATGGTTTTGTTTAGAGAAGAGAATCACTGTTACCATGATTTGTGCAATTTCCTCTGGATTATCACCATCAAGGTCAAATTTGAAGGTCACCATCTTCCTGTTGTGCGTTTCCAGCTGGCACTCTGCTACTCTGTCTCCCACGTTAGAGATCTGCAAAAGATTAATTCAGGTTAAAACTGTTTCATGAAAGGAAGAGTTTAAGAAAGAATATAAATGAACTCATCAGTTGGGATCCGTACACTGAGGACATTCAGTTTGGCCTTTGCAGTCTTGTCATGGCGGGAGCGACTGCGGACGGATCGTCTCTGGTGGCGCTTTAGTGAGCGTCCCTCATGGCGGCCTCCTGATGTAGAATTTCCATCATTGCCGTCACTAAGACCTGAAGCTGCATCTGACAGACAGCTGAAAGAGACGAGGATCCATGAGTAACATTCTGACAAGATGTTTTTGTTACAAAATCTGACAATTTTTTAAAAAATAAAGTTCTTTCTCACCTTTCCACAGATGGAGGCACCAGAGCTGAAGAGCCTGCTTGCTGCTCTGCTGGTGTGGACTGAGGAACACTCACAGGGGCCTGAAACACAGAAAACTTTCATAAATAAAGCACTTCATATCAAAACCAAATCGCAAAATGGAAAGTCCTACTGTTTGTGCATTATTATGTTGAAATGATTTAGGAATGTACACAGTTAACCTTTGATTCTTTATATGTCATTGCATACTCATTAAATTTGACTTTTGATCATTGTTGCTGATAAAACATTGACAGAAAATATAATGATTAAAAAACAAACCATCCACCAGATGGAGCTGTTTAACGTGGTGAGATGTTGATGGTTGTATCCGGGTACTTCAGGTGCGGCCATTACTCAGCTCTCAGACAGAGTGTAAATATTGCTGTGCAGCGGAGTTTTCATTTCATTTCCTCCAGAATGTGGCCGTTTTTCTCTGTTTATACACGTTTATATAAACTACTCCGGTTCTATCAATTTCCACTTTCAATAAACTGATTTTTGTAACTGCGATAAAAATGTGTTTTAATATTTTAACAGATTATGTCTACTGGGGTAGTGTTTCATGGAGGACTTAAAGGTCCAAGTAAAACCTTTGAGTTGTTTTGATCTGAAGAGCCAGAATGATGTGAAACTGATGACATAACTTTTTTGGTCAAATATTAACAGTCTTCAATACAAACACTGTTCTATGCTCTTCCTATCTACCCTTATTGCCCTCCTTATGTTACTTGCATGTTTGGTGGTGCTCTATGATGAAATGTATATAAAGGGTTGTGTTTTATTTAACATAAAACAATGAAAAAAGATGTTTTGGGAGGAATGTACACATAGTTCAAGGAACAAGGACAGGGAGTAAAAAAAGGACCAAAAGCTTCACACCTGACCCACACACACACACACAAACACACGCACCACACATAAATTTATTTGGTGCACTGAGTACCTGCAGTACAGAGAGGCACGAGGCCTGATAGAGGAAGTATAGGTGCTCTGCGTTGAGTGGAGGAGACAGGATAGGACTTGGATCATTGGCCCAAGACTAATAGTCATGCAGGAATTAGCAGCATGCAGAGGGGACAGGGTGAAAAAGAAAAAAGGACAGCCATGGTAATGAGAATAGTGTGTCCAGAGAAAAGGACAGAGATTTAGAAGAACTGCATGTATAAAAGTGGACAGCATGAAATTCATACTGCAGTATGGTAAAGAGAGAAACTAATGAGTTAAACACATATATACTGTATGCCAGCGTGTGTCTGAAATTATGAGCAGGGTAGATTTGTCACCTGTAGCTGTTGAGCTCCAGTCTGTGCCTGTGGTAGAGCAGTGCTGCTCTCTGGCTGTTGCTGAGGGGGAGACGACTGAGAGGATGGGGGTATCATCACCTGCTGGGTGGGCATCTATATATGAAAAGAGATTTTAAAAAAAAATGGAGAGGCAGAAAGAAACAGGCTAAAATCAGATAGGTAAGAGGATGAGATAAAAACACATACTGGTATTTAGGCTACTTCCTGAAAACGCAGTTTCTTTCTTAGTTAAACACTTTTATTCATTTATTTTGGCTCTGCTTCAAAGCCACATGCACTTACCTGTTGGATAACATAACTACATAAATCAGACCCTCTATCTGACAGTATAGGGTGGCAAGTCACTGATCATTGAACACCTAATGACCATTTTAGAGAAATGTATATTGTTATGTCCATCCAAACTGTACTTGCAAGGCTTCAAAAACTATCATCTCGTTTGTCTGCATGCCATAAATTCCATTTTTGAAATCCTACTACAACTAAGTCAAAACTTACCAAACATCTGTGAAGACTGACCACAAACACAGAGTCTACTGCACAGACCAATATCAAACTTTACATTTACTTTCTTCCCCAGAAGATCTGAAAGGCTGTGGGTGTATTTAAAAGTGGTAACAGCAAAATGGGACATTTTATCTACCTGAGGGGGAAGCGATGGTTTGTAGTAAACTCCGTACTATAAGAAACAAAACATAACACAGGGTAAGAATAGGAAAGTTGATAATGAAAAGAAAAGACAAGCAAACCTAGGAAAATAGAACAGACAGGAAAACTAGGCCTTGGGGATTCAGAAAACTCCGCTGCTTCAACACAGCTGCTTGAAGCAGAGTATAGAGACTTAAACGGTTAATTTAACACCATCTGAAAATCTTGTTTTTGCTGACTTTGAGAAGTTGAAGTCCTCACTTTACTGCAGAGATAAAGAAGTGGACTCAGGGTGTGTTCAGTAAACCCTGACTTTACTATCATATACACACACACACACACACACACAAGTGTGTTGTTAGGTGCAACAGATTTGAAACTTAATCACAACAGATCAGTGAAACAAGGCTTCTCAGCTTGGTGTTAAGTTACTCTTTAAAAAGGACATTAGCACATGTAGTATGACGTAAGTATACCTGCTGAGGTGCCACTGGAACAGACTGGCTGCCGGGTACAACAGGGAGAACTTCAGGCTTGACGCCTTGCATTTGGGGTTGAACCTTATGAAACACAGAGAGAAAAACAGCACATGTGGTTAAAAATTAGGCAAAGTAGAAAGTAAAAAGTAAACTAATGAAGGATCATTGTACAGGGAGCCAACAAAAATATGTATATTTTTTATATATACATGCATAATTCTGAGCATGTACCAAATGGAAATAATCTCTTCTCTAACGCAGCACAGTGGATTATATTCTATATTCAACATGACTCACCACTGACAACTGTTGCTGTTGCTTTTGGTCATTCTGTGTCTGAGGGCATGACACCTGAGGCTGGAGCTGCTGACCGGGAGGGTTACTGTAGGGCATTTCAGGCTGAACAGACTGGGCCTCAGAAGAACCGGATGATCTGTCTCCCATGTGAGTGACTGTAAGAGGAGGACAAGAGGGTTAGTTGTGTGAAACCCCCCCCCCCTCCCAAATCCATTTCATTATCATGCAGTGAGTTTTAAGTATAACAGGCCATGAATCATCTTTGATACATACCTCCTCCAGCGTGCTGCAGCTGTTGGTGTTGGTCAGATTCAGCTTCCTCTGATTCTGGCTGGATGGTAGCCACACTCTGACCCTGAACTGGAACTGGGACTTGCCCTGCTGACTGGGGGACGTAAGGGACCCCCTGTGCCATGCCAGTCAGCTGGGTTGACTGAGGAGTGTTGTAGTTAGTGCTCTGAAGGCTCTGCTGAGATGCGGGCTGTGCAGACATCTGTGTGCTGTGTTGGTTTGGTTGTGGAGAGATGTAAGATGCAGGCTGTGGCACCGGCTGAGACTGAGACATCTCCGTACTAGATTGTTGGCCTGGTTGCTGTGCTGGCGGTAACTGACTCTGTTGTTCTTCTTCTAGCCTTCTCTTCTCCTGTTCTTCTCTGACCTTCAAGACAATCAGTGCCAAATGTGTTAAAATCCTTCAAGAGAGCACCATCTGATCACAGCACAATTATATACATTATATGGTTGTATTAAGAGTTTCAGCAAAGTACACCTGCTGCCGTTGTGCTCTTTTGCGACTGATCAGAGACACCCTGTCCTTGATGGCCTTAGCTATGGTCTTGTGGTCACCTTCGAACACATAACCAGACTCAACCTAAAGCACAGAGACAAGATATATAATTCAGCAATAGACATTTCAAACATTGTGGCAAGTAACCCTTTTAATCAATCGACATACAGTCTTCAACAGAGATGGAATTAATGAAGTGTTCTTTAAAAAGACAGAAGTCTAATGACTTCTTCATTAAAAGTTCAAGTTACCATTTCCTGAGCCACATCCTCTGGGACATCTTTGCTGAGGTCAAAGGAGAACTCAATAGCTTCGTTGTCTTTGTACTTCCCCTTGAGCTTCTTCACATCCTCAATTCTCAGCCACAGCTTAATAGCTTCCATCTCTCCATCATCCTCCTCTGCCAACTCTACACGCACCCCTGTGTCTTCCTGGAAGAAGGCATGGTTCAGAAGGTCCTTGATCGAGTACCTAAATAGACGGGAACAAGCAGTAAGCAACCGGGAGACATAAAATGTGTATGTTCCTGGAGAGCTTGACCGCCCTCAGTGTGTTAACATGTGCTCTTCTTAAGTTAGAGACCTCTCATCCTTGTTCTGGCGAATACATCCCTCGATGATCTCCTTCACTTCAGGAATGGCCACCTTGTCAAAGCTGCCTGGCTTCACCCCCTACAGGAAACACAGAACACCGAATGAGAATGGTTCTAATCTCATCTATTCTTTTCAAAATGTTGGATACTAGCCCATAACCATTTCATCTATGTACTACTAGTATAGTATTATTATATACGGTCACATTCCCAATGATTGAAAATCATAACCTTTAACAGTAAGGTACAAAAGTACAAACTTCCTCTTTTCATTTTCATATGTAGAGAATTTCAAAAAAAAAAAAATCACAGTAAAAAATTGAAGAAGTAGTTCCTAAAATAAAATTATGAAGATGTTGTGCTCTTTGCCTGGTGGCATTTAAATACCACAGAATGTCAAGTGAGGGGGATAGGAGGGCATGAGTCAGTGAAGGACAGCTGATAAGAGGTTATGAAATGAGCCAAAAGCAACAGAAAACTGCCTGGTGCTACATAAAAATGGAGGACTGGTTGAGAGCTGAACAGCTGAGCTGAATGTCAGAACAGGAAGAACAACAGCTCATCTCCCAAAGGAATACTACTGTAAAACCAGAGCATGTGACCCCCTCCTAAATGTAGGCTCAACACCACAATAGCACTTTGTCTCTCAAGTGAGTCGACTGTGTTTGCTGCTCTGCAGTATCAACTATTTGTAGCTGATCAAAAGGACTGAAGAACTCAAAATCTAGCCATGTGATAAATAAAAAAACCTCTGTTGAATCATGTGGAAAAGACGTTAGTGAGGGTTTTTGTATACATTTCAAGGCCCATTTGGTAGATATCACTCCAGGAACAGGTTTAATCTTTCTATCTTCCAAACTTTTGTAATTGCAAAAGTATGAATCATATCAGTAGGCCAGTAGGAGTTGTATGAATAAGACCAAAAATATGTATTTCCTTCTATGACAGTTACTGCCCTCCTGTAACTGACAAAAGACTGAACTATTAGCCGTTAAGATAATAACAGGAATGTGCTTGTTCAGCCTCTCAGTCATACACACCTCAGGTCTACATGCTTAAACAACATAATTCAGAAGGAAAGACAAAGAAAAAAAAAAAAAAAAACAGGATAAGGTGAAGCAAAAAGGGGCTTGTTTGTGTAAATAACATGTTTTCTCTTAGAGGTCCTGCAAGTTTGGGAGTTGTTTTAAACAGGGTAACAGGATTGGAAAAATACAGGAATGCACTTGTTGAGAGGTGAAATACAGGTATAGAAGACAGAAATGTAATATAAACTTGATAAAGAAGAGTCAGCAGGAATGTGACCATAGCAGGTTCAGCTATGTGAATAGAAAATTAATCCAGAATGGGATACTAGGCCTTCTTGGCACATAGGAAGAGGTGAAGGCAGGGCAGAGGAGTGACGTGGAGGGTTGAATAAAAGACTTACGCTGGTAACTCTGCGGTAGATCTGTGCAGCATTCTGGCACTCTGAGTACGGGTACTCTGAGGTGGCCATCTCCAGCATGCACATTCCAAAGGCATACACATCCACTGACTCGTCGTACTTCTCCTCATACATCTCAGGCGCCATGAACTCAGGGGTACCTTAAATCAAAACAACTATTCAGAACTCTCGAACTTCCTTACTGATTGAGTGGGCTTCTCACAACCCATTGCCCCTCTGCTCCTCTAACCCGTGAGGGGTTGAGGAAGAGGAGGATGAGAAGAGTGACCAGCCTTGTTGACGTCTCCTGGGGTAGAACCTGTGAGGTGAAAGTTGGAAGAGAGAGAAAAAAAGAAAAGGGGAAGGAAAGCAAAAAAAGAGACAGAAAACAAAAAAGGAGGGAGAAGCTGGACTCAGTTAGACTGTTGAGAAGAAGGCACGTGTTTGTCTGTGTAAGACCTTCACATGTTGGGATATAAAAGAATGTGACTGAGGTAGCCAATGTACAGAACACACTTGTGAGCTAAAATGAGAGTTATTTGCCGTGTTTAACATCAGCTTTAAATAAGGCACTTAGGAAAAGTACATAGGCCAGAATACAGTGGAACATTAAAAGGGATGCCAATGATCTCTGTAGGAGAAATATGACTAGCTATGGAAGTAACTTTTGTCAAGACCTTACCTTAAAACCACATGAACATCGCCTTTTATATAGTACACTCACCTTTCGAAGTCCGACTTACCATGTCTTCTTGACCTACAGATTCAAAGTGTTACGGTCAAGGCTGAGAGAAGCAGATCCCATAGCTAGTTACTGTTCTCAGCAGTGTGTCTCTGCACATCAGCTTTGATTTATTACTTGATCGTTTTTACGTTCAATCTTAGGTCTTACACAGAAAAACTCATTTGGTTATTTGAATGCAATTGTTTTTGAAATTGATGTGTGTTACAGCACACTGTCAGACTTACCAGGCCCATAAAAGTTCATACTTACTCAATGACCAGCAGTACCCTATTCATTCCAAACAGCAGAATGGGGCACAGCTGAGGCTAGAGCCTACATTTTAAAAACATACCCAAGAAAAAAATGTGAAAGTAAAAAATAAATAAATAAATAAATAAATGAACGCAAAAGGCTGACAGAGAGAAAGTGGAGAGAGCTCCCTGGACACAAAGATGGAGCAAAAAGATTCTGCGGTCCTGCAATATTTTAAAAGACAGTAAGAGACAAACACTAGGAAAAAAAACCTGTTGAGGCAAACCCATAGAAAGAGACGTTAAACATTATGGGTATATAACTGGCAAACAGACCACATATTTCCAAACCACAGAACAAAGACCAGTCTAAGACAGAAGCAAAGGCCATACCTTTAGCCATGGCCAGGTTAGCCTGCAAGAAGGCATGACAACTATTATAATAATGATATTAATGTTTAACAGTAGGAGAAACATTAGGCTCTACTTACATTCAGTAGGTGCCTGGAAAAAAACCCTCTCTTTTTTGGAGAAACATAGAACAGAAATATTCTGTACAATGACCAAACTTGATAGAGTTGCTGTGAGTCCAAAGGGAGAAAGCCTTGTGGTTATCTGCCTAAGATTACCACAGTATTTGGCCTCCATTTGAGCTGTGGTTTGAGAGACAGCTGAAACGCTGTGGTCTGTTTTTGAACCACATCGTCAGTAAAAACAAAGCAAAATACCTTCTTTATAAAACACCATCATTTTCAATACAGAACATAATATCGTGACCTCAGATAAGGTACTGCCCCACGGGAGGACAGGGATCAGGAGGTAGAAATGACTTCGGAGTCGTACCTATAACACTCTTGGCAAAGGACGCACGCTTCAGTGTGGCCAGTCCCAGGTCTCCAATCTTAACGGATCCTGTTGGGCCCGTGATGAAAATGTTGTCGCACTTCAGGTCCCTATGGATGATGGGTGGAGCCCGAGTATGGAGGAAGTGAAGGCCCTTGAGGATTTGTCTGCACCAGCTTCGCAGCACTTTAATTTTCATCACCTTGAACCGCTTCAGATATCTACAAGAAAACAGGTCATCATTTTCACATGTGGTCTGTTAAGTAGTTTACAAAGTATCCCATGAACACAGAGCAGTTTATATAAAGTGCAACATATATTAAATTGTAAGACAAATAACAGTTATGTTACTTATAATCAGTAATCAAGATGATCCATTTGTCAAAACGGGGCAGTGCACACTGTAAATGTGAGTACAGTATTCAGGCATTTGCTAGCTCAATCAAGTTTTAGACTCACGTTTTGAGTGTGCCAGAGGTCATGAGTTCAGTAACCAGTACAATGCACTTCCTGCCTTTGGAGGGTCCCTCCCAGGAGTCGTAAAAGCGGACAATGTTGGGATGCTGTAGTCCTTTTAACATCCCTGCTTCCTCCTTAAAGCGCTGTCGCTCCGTCTTTGACAGTTTACGATCCTGAAGGGGGACAGAAAGGAAATACTTGAAGATTTCACACAACACAGAGGGCAGCATTATTTATAGAGTATAAAAGGGTCAAATGGTTGATGAACATTAAGATTAATGACAAGAGACTAGGGGTATTTTATGTATTGTTGTTATTGTTAGGTCATTATCAAACAATCATTTAAAAATGTTACTACATCAGGATTGTCAAAGTTCTGCCTCAATGTGTGAATTATTTATTTGTTTATTAAAAGTCAAACTGCTATATCTAAATGTGACAACTACTAATCTGGGATCAGATTTCCTCTTTTGAAATTCACAACCTGCATGTTTCAAATGAGATAAAATGCCTTTGAAAGTTCAACTAAAAGGAGGTAGCGCAATATCCATTTAGTTCAGCACACAAAGAATTGCATACATGTTCCTGCACACGCGCACATACAGTTGGGGGGCAGAGGGATGTGGCCCTGTTTTCTCTGGTGGATGACTCTGAACCAAAAGGAATGTGTCAAGCTTTGTCCTAGATTCCTACCGAACCAAAATAAGAAAAGAGCCACTGTATGACTCAGAAGTGGAGAAGATCTGACTGTGCCTGACAAAGAAGCAAAGAATAGCCCGAATCAGGCCTGTTACACCACATCAAAACCGTCCTCTTTGAGCTTTTTACTTTTATACAGCTACACTCATCTCAACAATCACACACCACTCTGAAGTAGGTTTAAAAAATGTGGGAAAAATAAATATCACAGATACCAGAGGACAATATCAAAACATATATATCACTATACATAAAATAAACAATAGTTTTCAGCATATAAACATTTATATATATAGATAAATGTTTAGATGCTGAAAAATATTGTTTTTTTGGTACAACAACTGTTCATTACAGCAGTGAAAAGCTTACAAATGAAATAACAGATATTCTCAAGTACCAAGCGCTCTTTGTATTATTAATCAGTTAACACTGTGTGCATTGTGCTTTACTAAGTTAACAATGATAGAAGTTAATGAATATTAATACATTTCTCAGCCCTTCCGATAGCCTCATATTAGATACAGTGGGCAAGACCACAAAAGAAAACTATTGCACTCAGCAAGATTTGCTTTCTGAACTAAGCTGTGGATGATAAGAGTCAACAAATGTTCTGGCAGCTGATGGGATTGATAATGAATAATAGCTAAATGTATGCATACCTGATATTAGTGTTAGCCCAATGTGATTTAACATTCTTTAACTGGTATGTGCATAAATAAGGATTGGCAAAAATGGTTTTTGGATGTAGAATCTTAACCAAAAAGTTAAAAAAAAAAAAAGAAAAACCCGGAATGTGTAAAACCGCCCTTCTCAAATTTCCTGAGTAATTCCTGGAGTGACCTACATTTACAACATGCATGACTGTAGAGCAGCTAACTCATACCAGTTAGACAAGCCCAGTGAAACCCCGCAGCCAAAGACCTCCCTTGAAACCCCCAGAGACCTGGCTACTAGCCAGGCTATCCAGGAAATTCAACCCATTTGTTAGTGGAGAGTGAGCGTTTGCTTGTATGTGTGTGTGTGTGTGTGTGTGTGTGTGTGTGTGTGTGTGTCAGCGACAATAAGAGACAGAAAACTTTCCAGAGACTGATATCACTTGAAGAGAAACGTGCTACAATGTTTGCTGGAGGTATTTTGAGGGTTTTAGGCTGCATGTTTGCAATGTCTGAGGGCAATTTGACATAATGAGAAGTTACGAGGAGACATGTGGAAACAATTAGGAGCAAGGGAAGACAATGAATCAGGCAGCAATATCAGGAAACAGGAGGTGAGGGAAGATGGGTGAAAATGGAGGCTCCTCCATGCACTGACCTACTTTCCTGGTGGGGCAGTGGTTCCCCTTTCTCTTTCTGCACACTATGTGAAAACAGTCATGCAAAACATCCAGTGAAGCATCAGAGCTCCTACCCTCATGTGTGCAGCAGTGCAGCCCTATAAATACCAAACTACTTTATCAACAACAAAAAATAATAATCATGGTGTTTACATTTAAGATTAATGTGATGACTTCATGACTTGAAGCATATTTTTTTGATGAGATCTACTCTTCTAGCTGCAGGTTGTTCCTGCATTATGCATAATCTCAAAAACCAGAGGACTGAGCTCGACAAAGATCACAGGATGATTACTTTAGACTGTAACTCAGTAACTACAGAGATTAAAAAGGAGATACACTAAGAGTATATGAGTGTGTCAGACATGTGATGTGTCCGATGTCTTTGAAAGACAGTTTTTCAAATGTGAAAAAAGTTTGTTTATTAGCAACTGAGTCAGTGGTTTTCCATATCAAAATGACACAAATTAGACCACAGATGTTTTAGATGTTTGATTACAGAAAGTGTAGAAACCCACAACCAAAATAGTCACACATTCTCTCATTGTATTATGGATGGAAATATAGTGAAGATAAATGATTCCCCCTTTTGCTGGGGTCCCCCTAGAACACCCGTAAGGATCACTGGGGGTTCCCAGACCACTTTCAGAGCCACTGACCTAAGTGACTAACAACAAAACAAAGATCCCCCCTTCAAAAAAATATTTGATTTCATATTGATATTTTAACTCCCACTCTGGACCCTTTTTAACATTTTCTCTATAAATTACTCAGCATAAGCCAGTTACAAACCAATTACATAACTCTCACCACTTGAAAGTAAACCCTCCAGGAATTTACAGCCTTAAAATCATAAGACACATCAAACCACCTTTGACTGTAAGTTGAAAGAGTTCTTTGGCCTGTGCCTTGTCCTGCTCTCACTGTCAGTGAGAACAGTGCCTGGTGGTCGCTGGTACATCCACAAATCCTGAGTAGAGAGGCAAAATATCCACCACTCACTGAACAATGGAAGGGAAACAAACAGAAATATTTTCTCCCATTGCTACTGCCAAAGACAGACTAAAATGATACTGTTTCATTTGTTTGACTTTCACTAATAAAATATTTAGATGGAATTTGTTGAACTAGCAATTAAAACAATCTTCTCAGAACTCAATAAATGGTTGAAGAAATGAGAACCCCAAGATTAAGATTTTACAAAACACACAGGGGCGTCTTAAGACTGTGTCCGTATTTTTGGCTGGATAGCAACAGCGGGGCAAATAAACATGAACGTCTGTGACTGACTCACTGACTGAGTGATGAAGTTACACCATTGGTAGGCCGAATGCTGCCACTTCCTGTATCCCTTTCAAATGAAAAACCCTCTAGAGTTTCATACGCGGTCCAGCCATATATTAGGTTTTGACCTCGTCTTGTTCTACTCTCCATGGTGCCAACATATTCTACATGCCATTTTCAGGGCGAGGCTTTAAACGTCTATAAATTAGGAAACCTGGCAGGCACTCAGACGGCAACAGCAGCTGCATTTGAATCACAGCATCTCTATTTAACGGAGTGGGCATGAGTCAGCTCACTAAAAAGCCGCCACCACCACTGCCTATGCATTATCTCTTAGGCAGCCGTGAAAAATGATACATTAATAAAAACGTGTGCAGGTTAAGTGAGAGTGTGAGAATTATGTAGAAACACTTCATATTAAAGAGAATACCTTCCAAATCACTAGGGGCTTCAACACTTAGAGTTTCTGACATCTCTGCAGACTCAGTATATAAGTTATATCTCAAGCAAGCAGTGAAAAACTTTTAAATTCATGATCCTGTTGTTTTAGTTCAGTATTAGACCATAATAAACTGATATATGGTTAAGCAGTTGAAGTGAAAGTCCAGTTTATTATCCGAAGCAAAGTTATAGAATGGCTGGGTCTCAAATTATCAAGCAGTAAGTCCCTTCAAACATTAAAAAAATATACAGCTAATAAGTGTTAGATAAGATCTCCATGCCTGCTTAGCAGACAAAGAGCCGTGGTTTGGGGTAATTTGGGACATTTTACAAAAAAAAAAAAGACTGAATATGAATTTGGGCTGGGCAATAGATCAATTGACAGGGTTGAAACAGGGTTCATTGCATTGAAAATTAATGTAATTACTGCATATGTGATTTATGTGATTCTGCATGCACAGATTTGCAATGTCTTGATGTATGAAGCTATCAGAAATATGCTGTTATTAATGTTGTGATGTTAATATCAACTATAATCACCACACCCTAATATTATCTGAACAACTCCATGACCTGTGGCATTTCCACCCACTGTGAACCACATGTAATGGCAGTTAAATACTGTATCACCAGAGCAGAGCAGGAGAAAAAAAAACTGCTTCTAGGCAAAGGCCATCATAAATAACCCAACAACCCTAAAAACAGACAGAGTGAAAGAAAAAAAAAAAAGCCTGTGATCATGCCATGGGCGGGCTCTGTCAGCTCCCTGCTCTGAGGTTGAGACTACATGGTTACATGGAGCCCTCATTGGTTGGGATCTGGGTAACGGCTGTGACCATGTAAAATAGATCCACACTAAAGGTTACTTACTTATTGCATTAAGTGCAGTATTTCTCAATAGGCAGAAATCGTTGGTGTTCCCGTGACACATGGTAATGAGGTCAAAGATCACTGTGACTGTTAAGTCAAGCCGTCAGAAAAAGACTAGATGAAAGATCCACAATATGAAAAAAAAAAGATCACAGTATGTCTATTTATCTGATTTTAATGGTGTAGAAAATAAAAAACAGACATCCGGCTCAAATGCAATTAGGAAATACAGGGTCCAAAGAGTCCCAAAGAGAGCTGACATAACTAACAGGTCAAAGCACGTTGATAGAAAAAAAAAAGCTGACATTGTTAAATAAAAATCACTGAATGAATGTTCAAAGACTATTTACAAATAAGGTTGAATGATTTGGAGAAAATATGACTGTAATGGTTTTGACTCATACCGCACCTGCATTTTAAATCTGATTTTCTAGAGATTATACAAAAAAGCCAAACTGGACAACCCTGCAAACATGCCTGATAATATTTATGCAAGGGAGGCTTTTATTTTGCTGATGGTCATCTCCATGTTCCCACAAATCCTATAAATAAATTTATTTGCCTATTATATTCTAGATAATCACATTATCACACTAAACAGTTAATTGTGTCAGCTTTGCTTTCTGGTCTATTTTGAGTGCTGTGATGCACAAAGCTACCATTCAGCGCGTTTTTTTTTTTGCTGATGTACTTCATTTCCTTAAAGTTCTTTCAGTGTAATAAACTGTAGATGAAAGTGATATGAAACTATTTGTAAAGGGGAACTAAACCTATTTTACACTTTGAGTCATCTTACAGGTCTTTTCCAGCATAGTGAATAATCTTCTATAATAATCTTATAGTACTACACCACTAACAGATACACTGATTTTGTCCATAGTAATACTATAAAATTGTTGCCGGTTAATAGTTAATAACACAACAAAGAACTGTAAATGACTTGCAACAAGTAATTAAAACAAACTGTGAATGAGAAGAGGCTTAGACTGTCCAACCATGTTTTCACTGAGGAATGGTGACGCATTTAAGAATTTCACTTGAAGTGTGATGTTTCATCTAAAATGTGTCACATCTAACAAACAGAAATGAGTAATTTTCTTTTTAAAATCTTATGGTTAACCTGAAGACTACCGATTATGAATAGTAATTACAGACGAGCTACTATGTTGTAATACTAGGGTATTGCATGGCACTACCAGCGGATGCCATCAGCCAGCTGGACAGGCAGCTCTCATAGTGTCTTCAGGATGCCCGGACTTCTCTCCTTTCAATCTTTCAATGTTTGGCATCATCCAGTACCGGAGAGGAAGGAGGTGGGGAAGCAGTGTGTGGAAGATGACATGGTTGAAAATGGATGAGTGAGCAAGAAAGGGGAGGCTCCTTAATTTATTCCTCTTTTTCCCCCCCTTGACTTCCTCTCTTTGGTGACCTACTTATTGTCCAAACATGCCTGCAACGCGAGATCCGAAACAAATGTGTGGGTTCGTGTGTGGGTGAAACAGGGCGGACGCCTAGAAATTCTTAGACGATTGTGGACAGATGGCCTTTCAGACTGAATAAACCAGGACCACTTCATTTAAACTTTACACAAGGTCTTAGCTCTAGGGAAGGCAATGTGGGTTGAATGGTTCATCAGTCCAGAGTGAAATATCAACAACTACTAAATAGAATGATATGACAATTGGTAAAAACTTTCCACATATGGTGCTTTCAAGTGCTGTTTGACATGGTTCCTGACAAATAAATGTGATAAAATACAAAGAATACAAAAAGGATAACATCTGTTTGACCACAGTCAAACCTTACATTATTTGTCCCACTAGTGGTTTGGATCGTCTGAGAATAGCAAAGTAGTTTTCTTGTGTGTAACGAGCATTACAGCCTCACAGGACTGCTAGTGAGGCTCGAGGATTTTGCCACGTTTAAGCAAGATTAAAAGGATCTTGTGAGGGAAAACCTGTCAGACGTGTTTCATTAGCTTACAGGCACGGGTTCTGCTGTTGCTTCCAGCTGACACCAAATTTCCCATGAACATACAAGGCTGATTACTTTCAGCGCCACTGATTACAGCATAAATAGGAAACAAAACAATAAATAGATCATCCGGATTATACAGCGCAATCTTAAAATTTATTCTGATGGAATTTTTAAATTTAATTTTTTAGGAAAATATATGCATTGACCAAAGTCAATGTGTCAGTGACCAAAGTAAGAAAGTAGAAAACAGTTAATATATGTACACCTACTGCTGTCAAAAGCTCCTCACAGGAAATGGCTGCGATTATATGAAAGTGTGAAAAGATCCAACTGAAACCAAACTGAAAGTAGTAAAAATATAGTAAATTAAGAATATATTCCACTAAATATGCCCCGAGGCTGTATGGGGAATGTAACACTAGCACTTGAGTGATCATGGGACAGCTTTAACAACCATGTGAGAGGGGATTTCAGCCTCTCATGTATAGCTGAACAGTTTCTAGCCCTGAAACTCTTGAGTTGACGGAGGAACGGTGGGGGAATGAGTGTTAGGTTACATGTTCATACTTCAGAACGGACCATGTGCCTGAAACAAAGCTGATTCTCATTCAGCTGTTATTCAGCTAGATCCTTCACCGAGTTTAGGTAAGCATCAAAAGAGAGGTCATTACACCTTCTCTGTTTGAGTGAGTCATTTAAGATAAATAGAGCTGCAACTAACAGTCATTTCCATTATGAATTCATCATTTAGTCTGTAAAATGTCAGATATTATCAAGAAATGCCCTTTATAATTTGTCAGTTTGAGGTGCTGTTTACTTGTTTTTCTGACCAAAAGTCCAAAACTTAACAATATTTGTATTACAATCCTATGTGACAAAGAAAAGCAGCAACTCCTCACATTTATGGAGCAGAAACCAAAAAAAAATGTTCAGCTCCTTTCCTTTAAAAGTGACAGATTAATTGATTATCAAATAGTTACAGATGACTTTTCTCCCAATCCACTAATAAATTAATAATCAAAGTGTTGCTGCTCTATCTATAAACCAAGCAAACAAAGAGAGGGGTACATTTGGGTTTTAATGTTTCCTGCCTTTTGACTCACTCAAAAGTAAATTGATAATCATAAGTCACTTTGTTTATGGTAACTTGTGATGTTCACTTATCGTTAATAGCATTAAGAAGCAGCACAGGCCTCACATCTACATTTACATACAGTAACAATATAGCATCTTGCCATAGATGAAGTCAAATGTATGGTAACAAAGTAAGTAAGCAATCATAACACCTACTACAGCCGCTGGCAAACAGTTTAAGGTCAAAAGAAAGACAAAAAGATTACGTTGTAGAATGAAGTTTAGACAGGGATAACTAAAAGTATGGAAATAGGAAAGTAGTCACATTTAGTTTAGTTTTGCTTGAAATAAAAAAAAAAGGTTGAAGAAATTAGTAATATGGGAAAATGTGAGGAAGTTAAAAGGCTGGGAGGTGGACTGATAGTTGAGAAGCAGGCCTTGGCAGGCCAGTCTGCTTCACACAGGAGATTCCTCTGTCAGGAATGTGACCCATTTTACATTCACACAAGCATTCAGAGCAGGAAGGCACTGAGCATGCGTGAGATTCGCTCTGTGGAGGGGGGGAGGGGCACGTGTCGGTAATCTTCACATTGTTCTAAAACCCAGTGTGCATGTGTAGCTGTGGTTGTATGTGCTGCCGTGAGAGGCCTGTGACTCTTGTGACGGGGTAAAAGCGTGACAGTAAAAGCAAACATTCATGTGGTGAATGAGGTCAAACTTTGCTAAGGGCCAAGTTGCTGCTTTAACTGGACAGACAGCAGAGTGACATTATTCTTCACAAGCATATTTAAGAGAATTACTACCAACTGGTCTGGAGCAGATTCAAAGAAAAAAAATGATTAGAAACACTGAATTTAGATTAATAACAATGAAAAAATTTACTCAAGTATATCAAGGCCTTAATGAATCATTTAAAGATGGAAGTAAAACTTTAGTCAGTATTGAGAGGAAGATCTCTGAAAAATGTGTTTAAAACAGGTTAATAATCATAACTCCTGTTACCTGAATTACTCTTGGAAATGGCATTTTTAAAGTTTTATTACCTTTTTATAACCATTTGAGATATGTGACATCTCCAAAGGTTGTTGTAATAACCTCAATTCATTATTAATCTATAAAATATAGTTTATTTTCAAATGGTATACAATGACCTCTAACTGTGAAAATGTAAGACGGGAAATCACACATCATAACTGCACATAATGAGTACAATGAGAAAAAGTCCAACCCTGAATGTAGTCAAAGGTAATTTCCTGTGTCTAAAGTGTTAGGTATTCCTTAGTCATACAGCGCTATAAACATTCATTATACAAGCCTTGATAACCATTGGCACTTTGCCAATGCCTTAAGGTAAAGTAGGCACTTTTTTTTTTATTAAGACATTCAGTCTTAAGTGTTGTCATGCCAACCAGTAGAGACTGAGCTGCACCAAAATTAAAAATGACACAGGGAAATTGAAGTTTTTTTCTTATACTTTGCTGACAAAAGCAAAGTTGAAAATTGAAACAATCTAAAAAGGGAAATGCTAGCCATATCTCTCAGAGAGGAAATGTCAGAGGCTGTTACTCAGGTAACAATGTGAAAGGAAATTCCACGAATACATCTATGCCACTCCTCTACTCCACCACGCTTAACCCTGTTAAAAGCAGTCTAAACAAAAGAAGATGATGACACTTGTAAGAGAAAACAATAGTAAGGGTGAGTTGAATTAACGACCAAGAATAACTGGTGTCCTCTTAATTAATATGTCGAGTCAGAGCTCAAGATGAAAGTGAAAAATGTATTGAAATGTCAGCAATGGTGATTGTGATGGGGGGACAATAATGAGAACAATAGTTATCAGAATTTCATACCTGCAACTCACACCAAGCCACCTCCACTGTGGTGTCGGTGTCCAAGCCTTTGTAGACGGTCTTGAAGGAGCCACGTCCAATTTCAATATCAAACTTTAGGAAACGCCCGTCCGGTGATGTTCCCACTGCTTTGGTCTCAGCCTCTTCGATGTCATCCTGCACTTTCTTCTCAGCTTCTCTCTGCTCTGCCTCTGCTCGAGCCTTGGCGGATTCCTTATCTTCTTCCTCCCCCTCTTCTTCATGATTTACCTTCACCTCGGCGGCGCTTTCAGGTTCTGTTCGACTGGGCAATACTGCTTCTAAGCACGGTGCGGCGTGAGCTGCAATCACCACCTCTCCATCACAGATTTGTTGTACACTGGTAGGCTTCTGTTCTAAAGGCACTACTTCCACCTTGGCTATTTCTATGTCTTTTCCTTCTTGTCTTCCTCTACCACTATCAGCAGTCTCCTCATTTTGAGCTAAACTTGGTTCAGCTTGTGGTAAAGCAGCAACAGCCTGTTGCCTCAGGGGGACGGCTTCAAGTGGTTGAATCAGTAGAGGTGCTGGGACGGGAATCTTGGTGGGTAAAGGGAGGGCCAATGCTGTGGCATTGGAATCACTGATGACACTGCGGCGCAAGAAACGGTGTTCAGGGTTACAACGATCACGCTCCATGGTGTGATGCCGGCGCCTCACTTCTGTCGGCCGGCACTCACCCACCATCGAGTCTGAACCAGAACTTGGGCCATTTCCACTCTTCTGAGGGGGAGCCAGGAACTTCACCATATTGTCGTCAGGCTTTTCCGACATCCCACCACCCACAGCAAGAGAAAGGGGCTACAATAACTGAAAAATTAAAATAAGGATACTTCCATGTCTGCCATATAGGCTTATATAGGCAGTATCTATCTGTGATTTTTCTTTTAAAAAAAAAAAAAAAAGATAGAATGTCTTCCAACTCCTATATCTCACTGTCTTTTTTTATTGCTCAAGGACAGTCTTTATAAATATATAGTACAGAGACTGGAGGTGTAGGATAGGAGGTGTTCTTTTGTAAAAGGAGTAAGATTGAACACCGCAGCAGTACGCAGAGTGCTTATGTTGATACACAAGTGTCTTTAAGTCCACACCATCCATCCTGTAAGAGACAGGGTTCCTCTTCTACCAAGCATAAGGAATCACTGGCGAGGAACAAACTTTCACAGCCTGCTACAGGCGCTGAGCGTACGACTGCGGGCAAAGGCAGTTTGGCCAGATAATCCAAATATAGTCCTGTACAGTATCACTGCAAGAGAAAATACAAAAACAAAAGCTGAATGGCATGTTTCAGAAAGTAGCCAACATTATGTCAAATGTCAACAAGATATGCAAGAGTTCACAAACAGAATTCACAGTATGCATAAAGTTTATAAACATTACTTTTGTTATAAGCACAGACCAGATCTAGTGCTTCAGACACTGCCTTGACTGTCATGTGCATTTTTATAGTACTGCAGTGAAGCACTAGATCATTTTGTAGAACACTTTTAATACCCTCTAATACCCCCTTTGATAAAATTTGCTGTCTTGCCCAAGGGCATGGCATGTAGGACACATGCTTACTGTCACAGTAACTTTGCTGCAAGTCCAAATGGGCTGTTATACCATATTATTCAGCTATACAACAAACAATAAAACATTCAGCAAATTTGTTTTTATATGTATATAAGCAAGATTTTGAAAGTATGTAATGCTGTGAAAAATTAAAAAAAAAAAAAAAGCATTCCTCAACCCTTTAGATAACACACTAGCCTCTCAATACCTCACACTTGCTAGAGAGAGTAACTAATTGACAGCTGATTATTCTACAGTCTCAAATATAAACAAGATATTAGAAATACAAAATGGTGATCTCAAATGAACGACTAAAGGTCTGAATAACTAAGATTAAGTAAATTGTGGTAATCGCTACTAAACACTCAACGATAAAGCTGCACAAAGCTATAAACCTGCCAACATTTAAACTGTAGCTGCAAAAGACCGGTGCCATTTTGATATGACAATTACTGTAATTGTTCACAATTTTGCATCCACTGTGGGTTGTTTTTTTTTTTTTTTTAAACATGCAAGTTTGCAATGACAGTCTTATTACTTATTCGTCATCTAACATATGCCTTGCCATGGTTGCAGCCATTACCAACGTAGGCAACCATAACACCAAACCTGGCAATGATAGCGACAGTAACATCCAGACAATTACATGAAACTGTAGCGGAAATTAATTAAACTGGCATTTCAATTAAACGTAAACCTTGTTTTACATACCTATTTATTCACCGCCTTACAAGTGACACCACACCGTTTGAAATGGCAACACCGAGCGATACAAAGCGAGGAGGAGCAAAGGCTCTTTGTTAGCACAGAGCTAGTTGAGTTAGCTGGTGTGTGCTAATCCCGGCCTAACCAGCGAAATGTTAAAACAACGATGAATAATTTCCACGTCACGTCTTTTTTTAAAATAAATCCCTCCCTG
Organism: Euthynnus affinis; assembly: GCA_029490765.1. Taxonomy (NCBI): domain Eukaryota; kingdom Metazoa; phylum Chordata; class Actinopteri; order Scombriformes; family Scombridae; genus Euthynnus; species Euthynnus affinis. Next base: position 21,227,489 of record CM055844.1, on the reverse strand, counting down.
CTGTCGGCAAATTGAGCGAACAGTTCAAGTAGACGGCTAGTGTTGCCATTTTTAATCTGTTACCGTTAACAATATAACACAATCGTTAACTAATTATTGACAACTTTACCGTATATAGGCCCGGTTTCCATCCCTGAGTGATTAACATTACGAGCTGTGCTAGTGCTAAGACACCGGAAACGTTCACCGGTGTGACGCCGGTTGGAAAGCTAAGTTACTAGGTAGCTACAAATAGCGCCTCGGTTACCCTGCTAGCTAACGTTAGCTAGGCGGGTCTTCCTGATGGCCTAAAAGGCTGGACCCACCTCCCGGGGCCGCCCCATTCAATTCAATGTTATTATCACTTGCGTTATAATTAGAAAATTATGCTTTTAATAGCTGGTTCACGGTGAGTCTTCGTGGCTGACTGGTTAACTATCTGTTTGATAACATTACAGTTAGTCCGTCACAACGTCAGCTAACGAACAGCGGTGCTGGGGGTAGCGAAGAGCGACCTACCTCAATATCGTATCCAAAACACAACCGATGGTCATCGGGGGTTGAAATCGTCCTCACCGCGGAGATCCGTCTTCGCATATACATAGAGACGTAAAGTTACATGTACATTATCCATACGTGTCAGAGATATACGTTATCCAGTTACTGAATATCAAAGTTACTGTTTGTGGGCTCGCGGACACAAATGCGGCGCAGTTGTTACATATTGACGAAGAAACGGGCTTTCCCTAAAGCGCATGCGCAAACTAAGAATGACCTCATAATCATCTAACACAAACATTATTTTGAGGTCATATTTTTAGCTTAATTGATAAGCCCTTTACTTTATATAATGTTATTATATTTTTCCTACACTATGAGAGTTAATTTTAGTATATTGTCAAGTTTTATGTTTCTGGTGGCTAATTTTTTATATCTACAAGTGCAAATGTTCTCCTACTTTACAGCTTTTCCTTGCACAAATTCAGTCTCCTGCCTTCTTTAAGATACATGAATAGACACAAAAACGCCTTACTACTGTCTCCACACTCACTTATGTAGTAGTCTTTATTTATTTATTTGTATTTATTTACTTATTTATTGTCTTCAGTTCTCTCATTTCTTTTGTTATTTTTTTCTTTTTACAATATATGTTTCTTTTCCTGTGCCTTTTATGTTTTGCCTTTTATGGCTTGTTATGACTATTTGTTTTGTGTCATGATTTTACTGTATTCATGTATTAGTGGTGTGTGTTGTGTATTTCAAATGTCAACTAATACAGTTGAAAAAAAAACAACATTATTTTGAGGCACCTTCATAGTATCAATTTTGTATCTGATTTGTTTCATGGCAGTAGATAATGGTATATTACATACTATACAATAATTTCATGATGACTTATAACTATATAACTTATGGAAATGATTTGTTTTGTTTGTCTTGCTAGTCCTGATGCCCTGTCTCCTTCAATAAAAAAAGACATAGACCTATGAATTCAAATCATGAATTTGTATAGGTGGTCTAGATATCATTGATTCAAAATGTAATAATAACCATCTTTGAAGTGTATTACACAAAAAAGAAAGCTAACTTCAAGAGAGAAAAAAAAACATCTTTTCAATTTGTTAATGTAATCTATTAATTACAATAAAAACGTAGCCATTAATATATAAAACATCTGTATATACTAAAATTGTAATTTGCTGCAAGAATATTGGTCAAATTTAGGCGTCAGTTTGATCGCAAATGTTATGACTGTATTGGGATTTTTTTTCCATTCAAAAAACACTTTTCTGAAAGACTATCCATATTTACTTCCTGCAACGTTACCCTCTAAACTTATACAAAGCGTACTTATACAATTAAACAGCCTGTATTTTTTTAAAATTCCATTCAATTTATTTTATGTTTTTTGATTGTATCTTCCATTTATACTGTTTGCTCTGTTATTAAAATATAATCAAGGATGAATAGTGAGTATAAGCCTGGAGCTGCTCTTTTCCAAATTTCTATCAGATCACACATTACTGCTGAAAATAAAACCGATATTTTACTATGTCATAATAAATAGCTACTATAAAAACTGTTGTATGATGTTATAACTATTTATGGCCCAATACTTAATTTCGTTTATTGATTTTTCTCTGCACGATCACCAAGACCACAAACATTTTGGTTGCAACCATGCCATAGACATTTTTTCTACAGGTAGGCGCTGCCCCCTGCTGGCATATGTTGATAAAACACGTTATCTGTTTCACCTTTTATAATCTGTCACATTAAATGAAACGTTCACTGCTGAAGATAGCGCATGCATAATGTCTATTTTATATTTTATTGTTAATGCCAGGGGAAGGTATTCTAAACTGATAAACTGCATGGCCACTGGTGCTTGCTTACTGAAATTAATTTTTAAAATACTAATGAGTTTGAGCACAACTTTTACTTTTCCCAGCATGTTTATTGAACTCACTGTATCTTCATATTTTATTTAATCAAAGTGTTGGTTTTGTTGTCGCTTTCTGATGTCTACATTGTCTACCACCATAAGCTCGTGACCGCGCGTTTAAAATTCAAGCGTGGCGAGGAGGACTGTCGTGAGCGCGCACAGGAGGCTTGACGTCACTGAGGCGCCCTGGCTCTCCTGAGCCGCTGGTACTGCTGGCAAAAAAGATGGGAAAATCAGATAGACATCTATCGAGCAATTAACTTAAAATGACCGTTTTTGCAGCTGCTTTCCACTTGACAGAGGATTCAGCACTGGCCCCGATTTGAAGTCATCCGGAGGACGAGAAAGGTAGTTTGTTTGGAGAGGTTTTCACCACTGGCTATTGTGTTAGCGAGAAAAAATAGAGGTTCTGCTTGACCACATAAATTGGATGGACTAGCCTACATATGACACGGCGAGCTAACGTTTAAACATATGTGGATTTTATTCAGGCTATATATTTGATATTTACGAGAGGCGCGTAAATATCTGAAATGAAGAATTCCCGTTTCTTAAAATGAAAAACCCGTTCAGGAGAGGAGGAGGAAAATGGATTTGGTTTGGATATGGGTGTCTCCAAAGCAGACCCTGTAACGTTACGGTGTCGTTGAGATTGTGCAAATGCTTTAATTCTGGTTTAATGTATCACATTTAGACAGTTCATCTAATGGACGTTGTCACGTTGGATATGCAGCCATGTATTCAGTAGCATTTTTATTTCTGTCTATATTCAATTTTACAAGCAGGGAGGGTTTTTTTCCCTTACAACGTCCACCATGGACAATCCCCTTTTCCCTCCCTTGCTAGTTCTAATCCATAGCGTCAGCACATTAGAAAAAAATGATTCAAAGATTCAAGATTTAGACCCTAGTCATAATATACTAACCAAATAACACACTTCTCAACGCAAATAAGAAGTTAGTAGCACACGTAAAGGTAGAAATGTCAGCTTTTGCTGTTAGCCGGTGTGTTAACGTAACGTTAGCTGCTAGCCAGGCCACGCAGACTGTTACCCAGTTAAATGGCTATGGTTGAAATTCAGTTAAATTCCTATAGATATAGTAGTTGTTCAATCAGCAAGGACTTTGTACTAAGGAAGTACATCTGAAAAGAATTTTGTTCTTAGACATGATTTATAGAGTTACATAACTGTCTGTACTGCAGAAAGCAATCCAGTAAAACAGTGAAACCTATGCACAATAGCCCTTTCTAACTCACTGTCATTGTGCTAAGTGTTAATTAATGAGACAGAGACCTCCCATTTTGCTGGAGATGCACAGGAAGCCTTTAAATACATACATTCACTTTCCATTGATAACAACCACTTCATGTATGCAACCACTATGCGTACCATGCTGCAATTTACAGGGAACAACTGTGTTTTCTTTGCAGATTGGTGTCATATATTGCAAAACTGGATGTAACATCTCTTGTTGGAAGAGGAAAGTCTGTCACTGACAGTGGAGAGAGTCTGACTTTTTTTTTATTATTATTTTTTATTTTATATATATCTATATATATATATATCATGAACATTGCGTCCTCTGTCTCCAGCTGAAGCGGGCACACGACCACATATCTACAGTATTGGTGAAAGTCACAACCACAAAATCAGCAAGACTATATATTCAGCAGTCTACAGTTTTTTGCTGTCAGTTTGATTCTTCTATTTAGCAGAAGATGTATGGTAGCGCCCGCTCTGTTGGCAGAGGGGATGCCAACCATAGTGGAGGAAGGGATGGAGGTGGTACTGGTAATCAGGGCCGTTCCCCTCGCCTTCCTCGCTCTCCTCGAATGGGACACCGCCGTACCAACAGCACTGGAGGCAGTGGAGGGGGTCCTGGAGGAGCTGGAGGCAAGACACTTTCAATGGAGAACATCCAGTCCCTCAACGCTGCATATGCCACCTCAGGACCAATGTACCTGAGTGACAATGAGGTTGCCATGGCAGGTGACCACATTCCCAAAAGTGGCGGGACAGTGACAACCATGGGAAGACAGAGGGTGACATATGGGTCAAGGGGCAGCAGCAGTGGGGTTGTGGCTGCCAGCACTCCAAACATTTCCACCTCAGTGCCTGCCAATGCTGTGCTGCCAGCAGGCATGATGGCAGGTGACTCTCTGGCGTTTGGGGATCACCACATGGCCTCCACAGTACCCCACTCTCTAAGGCAGGCCAGAGATAACACCATACTTGACCTGCAGGCCCAACTCAAAGAGGTATTTTACTTGTTTTTATTCACAATTTGCCAATATTGTCTAAAAACGATGTGGAACTTTTAATTAACAGTATATGCAAGGTCTGACAGACCACATGTATTCATGTGCTGCTACTTTTATCCCGATTTCTCAGGTTCTGCGTGAAAATGAGATGCTGCGGCGAGAAGTGGAAGTTAAAGAGAGTAAGCTCAGTTCCTCCATGAATTCTATCAAGACCTTTTGGAGCCCAGAGTTGAAAAAGGAGAGAGCTCTTCGGAAAGATGAGGTTTCTAAGATTACTGTGTGGAAGGAACAGTACCGTGTGATTCAAGATGAAGCACAGGTGAGTGTTCCCACATAGCTGGTTAAATAGATACTTTTGTTTGACTTCCGTTTTAAAAATTCCTGTTTTTACTTCTCTGTGCATTGGTCAAACATGTTGGAAAAAATGCAATTCCTCTTGTCTGTCAGCGTTAGTAGAATGTGTTTCTCTCTCTTTTCTCTCTCCGCATAGGTTAGAGGCAGATTTTTGAACATCTAGTTAATCCTCTTATATGCAGCTATATGTTCATGCTTAATAGATGAAAGAGGGTGTAAGTCTAATGGCTGCATTAGCATCTCTATATGTTTTAGAAAAATGATGGATGTGGTGTAGAGGATAAAATGTAGGGAAAGAGCAGTTTTTTTAAAAGCTGTGTGTATGTATAGCAGTTTAACCACTGCAGAAAGACACAAAACCAATTTAAGAATGTTGTAACAGGTATCTGTAAGAAAGAAGCTGTTGTGAAAATCACTTTTATTTAGTGTTTTAGTCATTCAAGATCATTGTATTTCTCTTTTTGGTTCATCAAATGTTTTGGATACATTTGATACCTTGAAATGATCATGAACCAGATAAATGCATATTATACATGATCTATACCAAAAACTGCAGAATAAAAACACAAATATAAAATCCAAAGAGAAGTTAAGAGAAAATACTCTAAATATGAAATATGAGTATGTCTGTGACTAGGTGTTGACTGCTTTGATTCCTTTTTAATTTTTCATCATGTTTTTATCAAGTTCCTTGTTCAAATGACAAAACTAGAATTTAGTGCTCGTGCTTAACTGTAGAGTTAAAGCTGCTTTGCCAATCATCTAAATGGCCTCTTTATTTCTGCTGTCAGGTGGGGTAACACAGCTGAACAGGCTGCCTATTGAGAAACATGCTGTCTGCATACTTGTGTACATATTGTATGCACACATGTTTATGTATTTAATAATAACAAGTTAATAAATATAGCTATAAGTTTTATTTTTAAAACTTACAATATGCTGTGGGAATTGTTCCAATTAAGTTTCATTAATAAAGTCTTTGTTTCACTGTGATTCTTAATGGATGGGCAGATCTGTATAATTCACTGTTTTCACTCCTGCTGAGTCACAGAATCACACTGTGGACTAATTCCAGTAATGCCTAACTAGCACAGGGCTAATCAGTGGGTGCTGTAATTTAAAGATGTCCGCTTTCATATGTCAGCCTCCACCTCCCACGCTGACACACATGCAACGGAAAGCACTGAGACACACAGACACATACACACACACACACACACTCCCAAAGTCATTTGGCTAATTACGGCTTCTGTTAAACTGCACGCCCTCATTGAACGGAGCTCCAACTGACTGTGCATAGGTTTGCATTTGTATGTTTGTGTCTCCTAGTTTCTATCCTCTAATCTATGTGCTTCCATCACTTTAATGCGTTTCTGAGCTTGCTTTGCTGATATGCGTGCTAGCCACAGTGTTTCCAAAATCCCCACTGCAAGGCATTTGTCCCTGTCATCCTTTGTGATTAGTGACTGTTATTACCTAGTCTGTAATAGTGTGAAATGGCTATTATGTTCCTTTTCCTATTAAAAGAGGTCAGATACTCATCTAATAATCATTAGTTAGTTCTCTCTAAATATTCCTTGTTATATGAATAATATACCACATTTATGTCAGGATGTTGTGAAATGTCAGTCATGTTTCATCAACTGATATACAGAAGTAGTGATGTCAGTGCAGTAGACAGGAGATTTTAATCAAAGAAAAAAGAAGTTTGTAACATTTTGACTTTTATACAGTTTATTCAGCGCTGTATTGCTGTGCGTAGGAAAGGTTTGGTTGTGTGTGTGAACGCAGTAATGAGTTGTGACTGAGTGTTTAGACCAGTGTAGTTAGTGCATCAAATCGCTTATGCTTTCCGCTTTCTAAAACTGACCGTTATATCTCCTCGGGCAGGGAGAGTGAGAATATGGGTGCTGGGGAAGGGAGAAGGTGTGTGAGTGTGTGTGTGTGTGTGTCTATGTTGGAGGGTGGATCGGTGCAGTCACAGCAGTGAGTCAGCCTTAGTCACGGGGTGGAGAGGGTGATGGAAAGGGAGGGTTAGTGAGGAGGAACGAGGTGAGAGTATTGGAGGGAAGAGATAGGGAGAGAGAGCAAGCAAGGTAGACGAACAGCGTGTGAGGATGAGAATGATGTGTGCCGATGGAGGGAGGAGGAGGAGGAGGAGAGAACGACAAAGGAAGAAAAGGGAGGGGGCAGGAGGAGGAGGAGGAGGAGGAGGACAGGGAGAAACAAAGGCAGACACTGACTTGTCTCTTTGTTCTCTCGTCTGAAAACGCTCACAGCTGATTCCGACCAGAGTGTAACACAGCCTTGTGTTACTGTCTCATAGCAGCTCTGCCAAGTGTCCGTGGCGTCGGATGCCACAAACAATGCAATACTATACTGGGCTGATTGTGTTTCACCAGTTGTATTTCTCCGGGCATGAAATGTAACACTGTCCACAAAGCACGACTGTTGGGGGGGCGCATCTATGAGGGCATTCATACATTTTCAGTCATAATTAGAGGCTGATTTATTTATTTAACTGACTAACACAATATTCTGCCAGGATCAATTCCTATTAAGTTGGAGTGTTTGCAGCTCTTGTGCCATTCAAATAATCAATATATTTCCTTCACCTCACCTAACCTAATATGAATTGTTTTGAACTAAAGTAAAGCAGAACAGATGGAAGAGTAACAAACGCACGTGTCTCGCATCTCGTCCCCAGCATCTCCAGATGACTGTGCAGGCACTCCAGGATGAGTTGAGGATCCAGAGAGACCTGAACCAGCTGCTCCAGCAAGACCCTGCCAGCCAAGGCCGGGACCTAGCCCTGACCTCTGAACCTACAGAGGAGAACTACAGGCGGCTACAGGCAGAGCATGAGAGGCAGGCCAAAGAGCTCTTCCTCCTAAGGAAGACCCTAGAGGAAATGGAGCTGAGGATTGACACACAGAAGCAAACCCTGGGAGCCAGAGACGAGTCCATCAAGAAACTTTTAGAGATGCTGCAGAGCAAAGGTAGGAGATCAACAAGAAGCTAAGTCTCGGTAGCTAATATCACCACTTCTAATCTGTATTATAATAGGTTTGGGTCTCAGTCTATCACAGTAAGACATGGTGGTTAGCAGTGGTCTCTTGTTTTTGCTTCATGTTGAGTGTTCAGTTGGGGGTCCGGTATATTTGCATGTCCCTCCCTGCTGAACAGATTAGCTTCTGTCTGACGCATAAAACAAACTCTCTCCTCCGAGCTATTGTCACCCACATGGCTGCTGATGCTCATGTCGGCTATTGTGAAGACTGAACCCGTTTCTTTACGACTACATTTAATGACCTACTTCACCAAGTTGTTATAATGTTTGCTGTTTCAGGGCCATCTGCTAAGGCATCAGAGGAGGACCAGGAACGCACCAGGAGACTGGCTGATGCAGAGATGCACAGGCATCACCTTGAGAGTTTACTGGACCAGAGAGACAGAGAGATTACAGCGCTGAGAGAGGTAATGTCCAGCTCAACCATGGGAGATATAACATTTGAATAATCCAGTTATGCCTGATCTAAAACTGCATATATTCCATACATACTTGCTACACAATTTTCCTCATCTAACCCAACAGGAGCTGCACCGTCGATACGAGGGAACCCCCGAGTCCACCAAAACTAAGGCTTTACAGACCGTCATCGACATGAAGGTGAGGATTTAATTAAGAGACGTGCACGGTGTGGTAGTTCACCTCACGCTACGTGTGTTAACCACTCTTCATCTACCCCAGGATGCAAAAATCAATTCAATGGAGCGGAGCCTGAGGGACATGGAGGAGGAGCTGCTAATGATGAAATCTAATGGACTTCTGAGTTGCGAGGAGCGTCAGGAGGAGATGAAGCAGATGGAGGTCTACCGCAGCCACACCAAGTTTATGAAAAACAAGGTCAGAGACGAGAAGATGAAGTTTAGTTTGACTTAGCTGCTGAAGTTTTTGGTTTGCCCTACATAAGTTAGTAAACCAGAAGTCAACTGTTTCTCATAACATATACTGCTCTGTCTTTCTCTCCCACCTTCTTCTTTTTTTATTTATATATATATTTTTAGATGGAACAGGTGAAGCAAGACCTCTCCAGGAAGGACTCTGAGCTACTTGGTTTGCAGACAAAGCTGGAGACTCTGACCAACCAGTTCTCAGACAGCAAGCAACACATTGAAGTCCTCAAGGAGTCCCTCACTGCCAAGGAGCAGAGAGCTGCCATCTTACAGACAGAGGTACAGCAGAAACATGTCTATGCTCTCTTGCCCAGAGGATTTTAGGAATATGTTTACAGCAAACACTCTGGTGAATGAGCATGACAATTCTTTACAAGTGCTGACGGTTTTAAACTTGTATGCAGAACACGGTTCAACTTTTTTCTTTTTCCTGGACAGGTGGATGCTTTGCGCCTGCGCTTGGAAGAGAAGGAGGCAACTCTGAACAAAAAGAGCAAGCAGATACAAGAAATGTCAGAGGAGAAGGGAACACTCAATGGAGAGATCCACGACCTCAAAGACATGCTTGAGGTTAAGGAGCGCAAAGTTAATGTGCTACAGAAGAAGGTGATTTTTGGACTAAGAGCTGTTTCAAAGAACTTGCATCCGTTGTGTGTCTGTGTGTGCCTTATGGTTGATGGTCATTCTTACTGAGGGTGGGTGGGCTTGTGTTCGCTCTGCAGATTGAGAACCTGCAGGAGCAGCTGAGAGACAAGGAGAAGCAGATGAGCAGCCTGAAGGAGAGAGTGAAGTCCTTGCAGGCGGACACTTCCAACACCGACACTGCTCTAACCACACTGGAGGAATCTCTTGCAGAAAAGGTTAGTTTATGCCTGCACAAACTTAAGTCACTATTGCACTTGCAAATTTGTATTTATTTGCGTGCGTTCATTTTTAGCAACATGGTAGTGGTGGTGTGTATTGTTATATCTGTCAGGGCAGCATGTGTGATCGTTTCCTCTACCTCCTCCTAGGAGCGCATCATCGAGCGTCTAAAGGAGCAGCGAGACAGAGACGACCGGGAGAAGACAGAGGAGCTCGACTGCACCAAGAAGGAACTGAAAGAGTTTAAGGAGAGACTGAGCTTACTGCAGGGAGACCTGTCAGACAGAGAGGTGAGAAACACAAGCTCACACAAAGACAAGCTAACGTTTGTTTACTGCGATTCTATAAATACAATGAAACTTCGCTGTCAAAAAATGAACGTCAGGTTTTTTCCATTAGTCTTACTTGCGATGAGTCATGGATGCCTGTATTAGATCTAATGTATTTTCAGTCCCATGCTCTTAGTTTAATAAGCTGTGACAAGTTCATTTATATATATATATATATGTGTGTGTGTGCGTGCACAGACGTCTCTGTTAGACCTGAAGGAGCATGCATCATCCCTGGCCTCCTCAGGGCTGAAGAAGGACTCCAAACTCAAGAGTCTGGAGATCGCTTTAGAGCAGAAGAAGGAGGAGTGCCTCAAATTGGAGAACCAGCTAAAGAGAGTAAGATCATGAAATAAAGAAATAAGAGTTATTTAAAAAAAAAAATCACTTCCCAGATCCCTACCTGCTGACATTTAAATGAAAACAGCTGCTTTCTAACCACCATCTTGACCTCTGTTAGGCTCAAAATGCAGCCCTCGAGGCTCAGGCCAACACCGAGCTGGCCGAGCGTATTAAGAGCCTCGAGCAGGAAGTGGCCCGCCACAAAGAGGATTCTGGGAAGGCCCAGGCTGAGGTGGACCGCCTGCTGGAGATCCTTCGGGAAATGGAAAACGAGAAGAATGACAAGGACAAAAAGATCAATGAGCTGGAGAGGTGGGTGGAAACGTGTTGTGGATGTGTGTAGACATGAGTGTGCGTATATATTTCAGTGTTCAGGACAAAATAATAGAAATATGAATATCAAGTACCTAATATGGAGTGTAAAGGTCACCCTTTTATCAGAACAACCTAACTCTTTCATAAATCTTATTTATTTTGGATGAACGTTCAAGGAAGAACACCTGGACATCCTTAAAGACAAACATTTTGCCTTTTTCACTGTACAATAGTGAATTCATGTTTGTCCTTGATTTCATATGTAACTGGCTGCTGATCTGTGACGTTATTCAAACAAAATGTACAGACTTTGTTGTCTGCGTCACAGAGGTTTTTCCAGGCTGTTTCTTGTATTATTAGCCAGCTATGCTTTCTGCTATCTGTTTCCATCCCTGTCAGCTTGGACTTGTGACTGCTGTGCCTCTTAAATGATGCAAATTTTCCATCGATGACATCATGTCACTCTGGAGACCGTTGCCCCCCCCCCCCTCACCCCGCACATTAAATGGTGGATTTCTGTGTAATTTGGCCAGCTGCCATTTGGCATATTGGCGGTATTGCTTTGAAAGCCGATGTGGTGAATGTTATGAGCAGACCTGTTTTAATCGTGCTACAGTTTATAGCAGTGGCCTTTTTCATGTAGTGTTTTCTGTCTCTCTGTATTTGGTGAACTATGCGGCCTTGTTGTATCAGACCCCACAATTATATTAGAGCTGATGTGTTTGAGGTCCTCTCTCTTCCTTTCTTTTTCTTCATATTTATTCATCTTCCTGGTCTGAGTCTATTTTTCTCTTCACTGCTTTCTTGTCTTTACAACGGAAATCCTTCACCCCACCAGTATGGCCTCCAGGTTAGTACTTGCTCTTTTTCTCCCCCCACCCTCTCCCCTCACCGACCCCGGCATCTTTTTCTCACCATCTTCTCACATTTCTCTCCCCTTTTTTTTTGTTTCTTAAAAAGTCTCCACCTTTTTGCCTCTCCTTTTTTTTGTATTTGAAGCCGCAAGCCATCACCTTGTCCTTGACATACTGAATGCTTTCTTTCCTTGTAACCCTGTTGATGCACATTTATCCTCTTTCACCTTCTTATTCTATATTTCAGAGTCAAATTTGAGGTTAAAATCTTGCCAACGAAAGTCTGTACAGCTATAATTGTCATTTTTGTGTGTTGGTTACTGTATATTTGCTTCGAAAATGCGTTTCATTTCCTGCCTCTCTCTGTATTTACTTGGCATGTGATGATCAGTGGGCCACAATCATAACTGAGTTACAAACTTGCTACATGGATGATGAGTTAAGTGGCAATATGCGAGTCATGAAGTACAAACCTAATATAAAATGACTATATTTGGTGCCACGGCTATATTTGCAGACCTTCAGTTTCCACGTGGATCAGCCGTCTGTGTCATGCACGTGAAAGATCAGTGTGTGAAAATTCTGTGCTATATTGGAAAAAGCTTGCAGTGCACTTGTTTATAGAATTCCCGAGTAAAAGATGCTTTCATTGGTCAGCTGGAATAATTCCCCAAAAACACGATACATAAACTGTATTATAAACTTTACTTTCAGAGCTTTTTCCCACCTCGTTACAAATTGAATGATAAATATTGCATTTACATATGGGGTGGTACCACAGTCTATGATTTTCTTTCCAAGGGGCAAACATGTAACTCCTCCCATGTGTCCCATGGTGTCCCTACAGGCAGATGAAGGACCAGTCAAAGAAGGTGGCGTCTCTGAAGCACAAGGAGCAGGTGGAAAAAAGCAAGAATGCTCGACTCATGGAAGAGGCCAGAAAGAGGGAGGACAACTTGTCTGAGAACTCTCAACAGGTAAAGGTAAGGCGTGTGTGTGTGTGTGTGTGTGTGTGTGTGTGTGTGTGTGTGTGTGTGTGTGTGTGTGTGTGTGTGTGTGTGTGTGTGTGTGTGTGTGTGTGTGTGTGTGTGTGTGTGTGTGTGTCTCTCCTGCACTCAATTAACCCTGCAGAAAGGTTCATATTTGGCTGAATCCATGACAAACTATAATTCGACTAAATCAAACTCCTGTTCTGTAGGACACCCTGCGTCAGAAGACTGAGCGCATAGAGGAGCTAGAGGAGGCCCTGAGAGAGAGCGTTCAAATCACTGCGGAGCGAGAGATGGTGCTGGCACAAGAGGAGGCTGCCAGGTCACTCCAGGAGAAACAGGTACACAACATCTTCTTAAAAACACACACACACAGGCATGACAAGGCAATATTAACAAACCACAGGATCGCACCTTTTAAAGGAGAAAACAAACGCCTTCATATACTGAGATTATTTCTCCCTCACCTTTTTTGCTGCCACTGCGGTGTTTCTCATCCTTTCTTCACTTCCCTCCCCTTGCTCAGGCCTCCTCTTCTTTCTCAGTTCTTTTATCTTTGTTTGTCGTTTTTTCTCTTTGTTTTCTCTCCGCTACACACCGCCTCTCAGAAGCACTCACTCAAACCAATGCATGAGTCCAACCTCGCCCTCTTAAAGTTGTCTAAGGTATGAGCCCAGTATGTGTGACCTCCATCAGTGAGCAACAACACTCTCACAGGGGTGGACACAACAGCAACACCTCTACAATGCATGCAATGCTATACAACAGCCCCCGCAATTTTAAAAATGGTTCTGCGGGGCTGTGAGTTAGATTTAGTTGGATTGCATTCATTTGTACGGTGTTGCTCTTGTTTCCAACTTTCCAACTAATTTTCATGTTATTTTGTTTACCTGCTCTTTGCTAATAATTTAATAATAATGAATTGGTTGGATCATACATAAAGTAGCCAATAAAATTGATCATTTGGGGAATAAATTATTCACTCTCTCATTCAATCAATTGTAATTAAAGCGCATATTGATGCGAAAACAGTGGTCCTTCTGCCTTTTTCAAGTAAATGACAGGTAAATAAAACTTAGTGCTGTAGTTTAATGGTATATTTAGCTCTGACCTGTGTTATAGTCGACCCCTACACCTTCCCAACAGCCCACGTTAATGCTGCTGCCCCTGCCTCTTATTAAAGCAGTTCCAAAAAATGTACTTTCCTGGGGGGGAAAAAAAAGCCCTGTGCCTCAACTGATGGATTTAGGCAATCTGTCTTACTGTATTCATAATTAACTTGTTTGTGTTTGTGTGTGTGTGTGTGTTTCCAGATGGAGGAGCTGCTGGGTGCCATGGAGAAGGTGAAGCAGGAGCTGGAGTCTATGAGGGCCAAGCTGGCCTCCACCCAGCAGTCTCTGTGTGAGAAAGAGGCACACCTCACAACACTGCGGGCTGAACGGAGGAAACACCTGGAGGAGGTGCTGGAGATGAAGTAAGACATATGCACACACACACAAGCAACACAGTAGGGTGGAGGAGACTGTATTATTGATTACTACCTTCATGTTGTAAAATGTCAACTGTTTCTGGCCCTCCCCAGCTGGCAGGATGATTTTTGTGCGATGAATAATAAATGATAATTGAGCTATTTACGTAAGTGATGAAATGCCATCGTGTTTTATTCACAACCTAACAGGCAGGAGGCGCTGTTGGCTGCCATCAGTGAGAAGGATGCTAACATTGCCCTATTGGAGTTGTCTTCCTCCAAGAAGAAGAAAACCCAGGATGAGGTGGCTCTGCTGAAGCGAGAGAAGGACAGACTGGTGCAACAACTCAAGCAGCAGGTGGGGAGACGGCGTCTGGTTTCAGCAGACACGATTGAGACATTTCCTCAACACGACCACACACATTCGTGTTATTTCCATTTATCTATCCTACATGTGTCCGACACAGAAAACAACTTTCCAACATAAGGAAAAAAATTGACTTTCAGTGTGACTTTCCACTAATCGCCAGACATATTGCACTTTTAAACACCAAATGCCAGTCTTTTCCATAAAACTTTTTTTTTTTTTTTAGGATTTTTATTTTAGTCTCACTGGGAGGTAAATGTTCTACAAACAGTATTTGAAGTCTCTGGATGTAGTCAGTTTTCCCTATTTGCCTGTTTCCCTGCTTACCACAGTACACTCTCTCTAACCATGAGCCAATCAAATAAAAGTAAAACAATGGCTCCGTATCAAACAGCTTCCTGTCTGTCTCTATGCTGGCTCCATACAAAGTTTTTAAACTTATGCAATTTTTCTTTTTCTCCTAAATATTGTAACCCCTGGTGAAAGCATGATTTAAACAAAAACTATTAATCTCTTACAGTAACTATGTACCTGATTATGCAAACAAAATAGATATGAAAACAGTGACCTCATTCTCTGAACAATGCATATTAATTGATACAATATGATTGATTCTTAGAAATAACTTTTCTTTGTTTCATTCAAACCTTTTGTTGTGGTTTGGTGACATCTGTGATTGTATTGCTGGAAACTGTTTGGATATCACCACTTCCCCACATCTCAGAAAAGAATCAAATGTAATCATAATCGATCAGAATGATGGCTGAAAGTACTAAAATAAGAAGATAAAATAAGATCCTTTTTTGTCACATTTCTATCCCACTTTTAGATATTTAGATTTTTCACATCACTCTGGCTCTCACTCCTCTATGTAATGTCACAGATGTGTTTTTTTTTTTTTTTTTTTTTTTAACTCTCTTGATTATATTCAGACTCAGAACCGAATGAAGCTGATGGCGGACAACTATGAGGATGACCATCTAAAGACTGCCCCTGACCAGACAAATCACAAACCCTCTCCAGATCAGGTAGCTTAACTAACCACTAATTAGTCATGTTTCCTTTTCATCCTTAACAGCTTCTCTTAAAATTTTCACCATTGACTGATTTTAACAAGATAATGTGATGTTGTGAAGCAGGTTGAACCGATGCTGCTTTGAAATGGAAAAGTTTTCTTCTCTCTTTTTTAGACTAACTCTGTATACACACTAACCAAATGTTCCTTTCTAATGCTGCGATTGGCTTACCTTGTGGCTAACAGGATGATGAGGAGGGTATTTGGGCATAGCCAGCCTTTTTGCCCTCCCCCTCTCTCTCTGCCATTTTGTTCAGAAGGGTGAGCTCGTATGAAAAGCTACACTTGTCTTTCTTCATCGTTGCCCTGTGGCATGTTTACTCGTCTTCCGTTCATCTGTGGTTTTCTTTTTTCTTTCTTTGTCACCTCATTCCTTTTCTTCACGATGTTGATGGTCGTTGTTGTATAAAAGCAGTTCTCACCACTCATCCTGTGCTACAACGCTGTTCATGTATTGCTTTTTAGTGACTTCTGGGACAGGAATCAGTGGTGTGTTTGTGTGTGTGTGTTTTTGTAAATGCAGGCTAAGAGGATGAGATGATCCTGGCTTAGTCTCATCACTTCAAACTAAAGCATCTTAGTTTTGCATGCCACTGCTCTCATACTAATGATTTTACATTGGATTAAAAGTTTTAACCTTGATGTAATCAGTGGTGGAGTAAGATGCTTTGTTAGACACTTTGTTGAGCTGCACATACATGAATAACAATGCGTAGATACAGTATTAATGTATGTGAGAAGGTCGGCTCAAATGGTGAGATGGTGTTGGGTTCATAAGCATGCATGCCCATGATGGTGCTTTTGTTTTTTCTCAAACTTCTTTTTTTAGTTTGATGAAATGATATTTTCATGCTGGTGGTGTCTTGTGCTTTTATTTTGTATTATTTTTAACAACTAAAACAACAGCATGCATCTCCCTACTTGTAATGTCTTGTGTATAGTCTGAAAAATAACTTTTTTTTCTCCCCCCTTCACACAATTTCTCTCTCTCTCTCTCTCTCTCTCTCTCTCTCTCTCTCTCTCTCTCTCTCTCTCCCCTCCCTCCATCCCTCCATCTCTTATCCTAAACATCCTTTTACTCTCTCTTCCACATTGCTTCTCCCTCTCACCCCCCCCGGCAGATGATACCCCCTCTTCTAGCCTTGTCACAGAACCGCAGTAAGCTTAAGCTCTACATCGCCCACCTGACAGACCTCTGCCATGACCGGGACCCCAGCATCCTCAGCCAGCTCACGCCGCCATCTCACTATCACCAAAGCGACCCCGAAGACTGGGAGGAGGAGCTCCAGAAGATGAGTGTTGAACAGGTAGCAGAGGAACTTATAAATGAGTCCTTTTTTAAAGACCCATTTACAATTAGAAGAGTTGTAGCTCATTGATTTAAATAAATCAATAAATAAAGCTTTTGTTTGGTTCATAATTGATAATAACTAAAATTGATATGGTTGTTTTTATGAAAGGCAGATTTGTACAAAACCTTTTTTAAAATGCAGGTAATTGAAAGCGCTTCATATAAAGGTGAAGAAATGATTTAGAACATTTAAAAACACAGTTAAGATGAAAATAAAATTGTGGAAAAGTGGAGAGAAAATAATAGACAAAAAAAAGAATTCCAGTGCTGTAAAATGCCCCAAATCTAATAAAGGAAATAAAATTAAACAAAGGCACAAGAGAACAGTAATGTTTCTGACATTTTAATTTAGGAGAAGTTCAATGGGTTTTACTCATAATTACCAACATTGCTGATTTTAAACAATCCTAAAATGGCAACAAAAGTAAAGTGTTCTTCTTTATAAATACAAGAACTCATGAAGAAGAAACAAGACCCTCAGTGTGCAACAACTTCTTTTTTTGTGTAATTGATTTAAAAACTATAATAGCATCTTAAAATGTTCATAACTTAATGATTTTATGTGTTTAAGTATTAAAAGACACGTCAGCCAAATGGGTCGTGGCACAATCCTTTAGTGTATAATGACTTCATGAATGGTGCATGAATATAGTTGAATGTAAATGTTTGTTTTTTTCATAAAATGTCATTTTTATTATTGTAAAATTTATTTTAAATGTTTTTTTTATTGACTGTTGGATTTAAACTTTGTTAAAAAGAAACTAATCCAGGCTTTCTTCCCTCCAGTTGGAGCGGGAGCTGGAGGTGTGTGAGAAGGAGAGCGGAGAGCTGCAGGAATACGCCAACTCTGTTCTCCAGCAGATCGCAGACTACTGCCCCGACATCCTGGAGCAGGTCGTCAACGCCCTGGAGGAGTCATGCTGACAACTCTGACCTCAGTAACAACCCGGCTGAACCCTGGTCCTCACATAACCAGTAGCTGAGCCCAGGCGCCCCTACCTCCATCCTACGTGGCTCCTGGAAGGAAGCGAGAAAGCCGGGGCATTATCTTACTCCCCCTGAACTCTCCTCCCTCGTCTCCCCTCGTCCACCCTGGGACAAACTCTCATGACTCCTGAGTGCTTTCCTGTCTCATATGTCTCTTTAAATGTTTAAAAATTGAATCAGGGCTGTTCATGAAGTCTGGTCATTTATGGTGGAGCTTGTGAGTCAAAAATAAGAGAAGAGCTCAAGTTAAGTAAACCATATAAGGTGTGGTGGTGAAAGGTTTAAAGTTTACACTTTTTTGAATTTGTGAACACAAAATTCGATTTTGCTTGTGGTACACTTTAAAAAAAAAAAAATTAAAAAAAAAAGTATTATTGCACACCTGTATGTGTGGGACAGGTGCATTGGGAGAGAAAGGAAATCGGATGAAAGAAGCAAACTTCCGCACAAAGTCTTGGAGTTTACTGCCAGCCTTCCTCTCCCTAGACAGCTTCATTCACAGCAGGAATCGCTAGATCAAGCACAGTTACCTCACATACTTCTATCTCAGTCTTCTACTCCTTCCTCTCACAAAATCTTTCAAAAGGGTTATATTTATTCCTCATGTGGGGCAGGAAAGCACTTTTTTGTCTTGGAGAACTGGGGAGCTGCTACATCTAGAGGGGAGAGCAGAGAGGAACTGTGCTCAGAGGGTGAATCATGGAGCTAAGTAGATGCTTTTCATGTATTTTTTTAGTAAGCGTTCCCTAAGTAGCGGATTGGAACCAAGTCATCGATCATCTGAACACTTAGGAGATACCACTTTTTGAACCAAATGAAACGCAGCATGTTCTCCAAATGTTTCCTCTCCCAGCTTGGAGCTGTAGATCTGTCCTGGTAGGCAGGATTAGGCTAAAGGTACGTTTTTGGTTTTTTTTGTTTGTTTGTTTTTTTGTTGTGGCTGGGTCAATGGCATGAGAGGGGGATCAAGGCCTGACCTTTTTGACAGAGATCAAAGGTCAGCTTTTAGTTACTCAATATGTTCTCAAATCCAGCTGAGAGAGAGAAGAGGGGGGAAAAGAAAAAAAAGCTTTTATTCTTGGTGACGTATTAATGTTTTAGATGGTTTTGCACACAACGTCCACTTGTTATGAGGTATGCAATGTTTCTTTTGAGAACGTTCTAGTGGCCTTGGAGCATGCACAGATCAGTACTGGACCTAATGCAGGGATATTTACTCCTCTGTAATATTGGTGCTAAGGCATGATGTAAGAATTTTTTCGATTGGATCCGCTGATCATTCAGTCTCATCCAAAGTTTCTATAGATGTTACTTAAAGCCCACCTGATCTTTTAGTTCGACCGAATCACTGAAGAATACAAGCGACGCCCCTTTTCTTGTATTTTTCAGATCACTTACAAATGCAAGTGATGCCTCCTTTTATTGTATTTTTTGAAATCTTCAGGGCTGAGGTTTTTAATTACTAAGTGCATCTACATTTACAGGAAATGAAAGTCACTTTTCAGCAGATTTTGACTTTTTAGATCAGTTTGTAAATAACGTGATATTTAACACGTGCAGTGACTGAATAAAGGTAATTAAGTGGAAGGTGTTGTGCATTCTTTCAAAAAAAAAAAAAATCTGAAGAGTTAAAAGCAGTGCAGTTGTCTTGTGTCTAATTTTGTCTTCATGACAAAATGTGTGTGTGTGACAGTACTGCCATAACTTGCGGAAAGTCATGTTCTATAGATATATATATATATATATATATATATATATATATATATATATATATATATATAAATATAATACATATATATATATAAAAATGTTTACTGTATGGATATGCATTGAATGTTTGCACAGAATCTTGAAGAGCGAGCTGCTCTGAACAAAATGACCGTTGAGTTCGTGTCCTCAGTGGAAACTGAGGAAAGAAGTGTCAAAAAAAAAAAAAAAAAAACCCTTTTTGTGTCAAATAATGTGTGAACTACAAAATGTTTTCAAACCGTGACTGTGTGATGGGAGCGTACTTTTCTTGCATTCATTTCTAATTGTGTTTTTATATATATATATATATATATATATATATATATAATTAATTTCACCACACGGTGATGTAAATGTGTTATCCTGCGATTCCAGTGTTGTGGTGGTTTTTCTTTTTCTTCTTACTTGTTGTGTCTGTTATTTTGTCGGTTGATGTCAAAGGCAGACTGCGCCTGGTGGGACACGGATACGTCTCCAGCTGTCACGGCCCTCCTGCTGTTATGAGAGGAACATAATGTAACGCAAGAAAACAGTGGAAAAACTGCATCGGTCTGCATCTTAAAAAAAAAAAAAAAAAAGTTTTCTAACATAAACGTCCTGTATGTGGTTGATTTACAGATACGTTTGGACGGGTGGATTTTTCAGAGTGGACTAACAGTGTGCGATACTGAAAAAAACAAAACCCACCCCTGGTTTTGGAGGATGTTAGTTGGATGCTTGTTTTTTGTATTCCAGCATCTTGTCTGTCAACCCTCTCGGAGTGGAGATTGATTTCTCTCCGTCCCTTTTAAATCCCCTTCCCTCACCTTTCACCGCTGGTTTTAGAGGAAGAAGGCTTTTTTTTTTTTGTATTGTTTTTCAAAAGTGTTTTATTTCCCTTATTTTTAGCCTGTGTGTCCCCGCCCTTGCCTTAATGTCTCGTCATCTCTTTTCTTGACTCTTCATTGAGGAACACAGAGCTGATTAAAAGGGGCTTCTGTCAAGTTCATGGTGTTTTTTTGGTTGTTTTTTGTTTTCCTTTCTTTTACATTTGTAAAAGAAATGTACTGCCTTCTGTCTGTTCGTGTTAAGAATCAAACTGTGTAAAAAGAAAGCAAACCAGACATGTTTGTGAGTTATTTGGATTTTGTATGTATGTAAATAAATAAATTATAAGCCTTGTTTCCTTGTTTAAGTTTTTCTTTTTTCAAACAAAACCTATGAGTATAAATCCAGTCAATATATAATATATATCTGCAGCTGTTGACTTGAAATCAGTACAAATATAGTTACTGTGGAAGTCTTACTTCTTGTTTTATTTTTTGCTTTTAATATGTTGTCAATATTCCCTTTAAAGCACTATTGATGTTGAATGAATTATCCTCATGAAATTAAGTAAACTGGTTTAATATAATGACTCTTAGTGGAGTTCCCTTTTAAAATAAAGGTTTTAAACCTGTGAAAACACCTTGAGGTGAATCTTAAAGTCCCACTCCACTCAAAAATAATTCAATGTTACAAATGAAATGTATTTGCATATTCACAGATTCAAAGAAAGAGCAGATGTAATTTATTAGGATTTTAACAAGATAATTTAACTTTTTTTTTTTTTTTATTGGTGGAAAAACCATAAAAGGCACATTATTATTCTAAGCAGAGTATTTTATATTCATCTTAAAACATTTCTGGAGGGGCTCTGTAAATATCTGTGGGATTAACATTCTACTCTGGTGGGGCTACATGTAATGATAAAGATGTATTAATGTTCGTTATTACACGCTGTGATTAAGATGATAGTCTCCAGTAAAGCTGCAATGACTAGTTGATAACTAGGTCAACAGAAAATTAATTACCAACCATTTAAAAAATTAAATAATCATTTCAGTAATTTTTGAAGCAAAAAAAAAGCTGGTTTCAGTTTCTCAAATATGATGATTTAATTCATTTTTTAAAAGAAGAGATACTAAATTTCTCTCATTCCAGCTTTATGATAGTACATGAATATCTTTGGTTTAAGGGCTGTTGCTCAGGACAAAATAAGACATTTGAGTACATCACCCGAGGAACTGTTTTTTCACCATGTTCGGACATTCAATAGACCAAACTACGAATCAATTATTGAAAAAAAAAAATCAACAGATTAATCAATAATGACAATAATCATTAGTTTAGTGGCCCCTCAAATGAAGAAATCAAAAGGCTTCAGAACATGTTGTGCAGCATTTACAAGAATTAAATCTATTAAGACTCAACTTCTACAGATGAAAGATTTCAACCGGTGCCCTAAACTGCACAAACTTTACAATTCAGGTCTTCATATTAATTTTAAAAAATAAAATAAAATCAATCAATAGTTGGTAAAACAGTTACTTACAAATAAAAGACAAAACTGAAACATATTTGCCATCTTTATTCATAAATATCACTACTGTATGAATATAAAACAATCTTAAATTACTGCTTTTTTTTAAACAAATACTCTTGACACTATCGTTGGAAGCTCCTCAGGAGAAAACCACTGACAAACAGTTTTAAGATATTGCATATAGCCTTGGCAGCTGTTAATTACTACGCCTTACTATAGTTGTGTTGATGAGCGTTTGACAGAGTAGCATACTGGAACATCTGATACATACTTATTATTTCCTCAGGAATATGAAACATAGCCGACTATACATAGGTAAACAAAGACAGACGGGAGTGATCCACCCACTTCAATTTGAAGTACAATTTTGTCAACATCAGTCATTCAATACAAAAAATATTGGTTACATAAGTAAAAAATACATCAGCCTAAAAAACATTCTATCAAAACTTCAATCCAAGGTACTCCAGCCTTTCTGTTAAGAATTAAAACGCCTAGCTATTATTCTGCAATGAGATTTCTTTCTTTTCTTTTTTTTTCCTTTAAAATATCAAAATCTCCATTGGTATGTGAATCATAAAAAATATGCAATGTAATCTAGTATTCGGCGATAGGCACTCCTGTGTTGGATGGGTGAGGTAGCTAGATAGTAAGAACTGTACACAGGCTGAGATTTAAACAATCAAAAGAGAGCACAAAAACTGAAACAAAATCAGAAACAGGAGCGGAGTACTGCAGCGGAGATGAACAATATTCCAGTGATCAGTGCTGATTCTCTCTCCTTGTTTTTAGTCACAGTATAGAAGGTAAAATTAAGAATGGACACAGGCAGTCCCCCCCTTCCCTCCCGTCCCCTCGCCCCCCCCCCTCAGTACACAACTGAGCACTATACACAATGAAGCACATGTATACTGATCAGGAGAGCTTTTCACCTCACTCTCTCGCTCTCAGTCATCTGCCACAGTCCCAGGTTTAACACTTTAAGGCACGGGAGCTGCGTTATCCTCTCCAGACCCCTCTTAGTGATCTTAGTACAACCATACAGATCAATCCCTGTCAGCTGGGTCAGATGGTCAGCTATCAGCTCCAACCCCTTGTCCGTGATTCGTACACACTGTCCAATGTTGAGAGTCTTCAGTTCATGCATCTGACGTACCATCCTGTTAATGCCATCATCACTGATATGGCAGGAACAAAGAGAGAGGGACTTGAGCTGATACAACCCCTGGGCGATGTATGCCAGGCTCTGGTCCCCGATCTTATCACAGAAGGAGACATCAAGTCCAGAGAGCCGGAGGGAGCCCATAGCCAGATGCATTATCCCTGTGTCACTGATGTTATCGCAGGACCGCAGGTTCAGGCTGCAGAGGTGGGTCATGTGAGACAGGTGGATCATCCCCGCATCCGATATCCCGCCACAAAAACTGAGGTTGAGCACTTTGAGTTTGTTTAGGCCCTTTGAGACATGTTTGAGAGAAAGGTCAGTCAGCTTCTGGCAGTCCTGCAAGGTCAGCTTCTCCAGGGACAGGCAGCCCTCTGCGGCGCTGCGGGTCATGCCAGACAGGTGACCGATGCCCACATCTGACACATGCCTGCAGCTGCGCAGGTTAAGGCTCTTGAGTCTGTGCAAGCCCCAGGCAACGAGCAACAGGCCGGTGTTGGTAATGTTACTGCATCCCCCAAGTTCAAGCACCTCCAGGTTTTTGAGGTACTGTGCAATCCTGCCCAAGCTGGAGTCAGTGATCTGTTTGCAAAGGCTGAGATTCAGCACCCGCAGAGACGGGATGTCCTGCACAAAGGCATGTCCGAGTCCGTTGTCTGTGAGGTTGAAACACCCACACAGGTTAAGGCTTTCGATGTGCGGCATCCCTTGAATCACGTAGCTCAGGCTTCTCCTAAGGCTGAGGATCTGGATTTTTTTGATGCCCCTGGTCTGCAGGCTGGGGAACAGGGACGGGTTAGCTCTCCGCAGGTGCAGCTTGGCTTCAACCCCCCTCCACACAGACTTGTGGTAGGACGCGTCTCTCCAGGCCGCGCACACTTGGGCTACTCTTCCTTTGTCTTTAACGTCCAGATAACTGAAAATAATGGCCAGGATCTCCGGGAAAAGGCACGAGATATGTGTCTCCATCTCAAACATGACTGCAAATGGGTCTCTCTGAGCAGCAGAGGTTGTTCGTGAGCGACAGTAACGTTACTGTCGTGGTTAAACTCTCCTGCAGAAGTTGCTCGACAACGTTAGCTAATGTCAGCTAGCATACGCACAGGCTAAGTGAGCTATGTGTGTACGGCAACACAAATCCACCCATCTCACATCAGAGAAGCTTACCATTAAACTTCAGAAAAATAATGGCAGAAAATGAAAACAGACGGGGCAGTTCTTAAGTTGACAACGTGGAACCAGATGCGGGAAACACAGTCGCAATATTTACCTCGCAAGCTATGCTAATGCTACTGAGCTAAATGTCGGTGTAGCATTGGAGCTAGCTGTTTAAACTTGTGAGCTTCCTCGTCCAAGCCGTCCGGAATAACTTATTCTTTACTCCAACTCATCGCAAAGCGTATCCAGGAACTTTTTCTGTCCGTAAAAACCTTCATCTACAAAGCGGTTGTATCGTACGAAGGTAGCTGCTGAAGCATTTCCAGCATCCCGGATCTCCACAAATGAATAAAACAACTATTAGCTCACAGCGAGGTTAGCTGCTGGCCGGCGGCTCCTAGTGGCAGTGACGAGTATCGGCGCTTTACTTCCTCCACAACACAGCAATGCTATGTTACATATGACTATTCAAAATACAATAACACAGTTTTAAGAGTAAGTTATTGCTCTTGAACAATGTTTGACCTCTTGGTATATTGTGAGAGAAGCTTTATAAACGTCCTTCTTGCTCCACTTACCACCACAAGCTAAAACAATGAGAAAAGCACTGCAATGTATGTATCTAGGTAACTATAAGTTATCACATTAAAGAATGCAAAATGAGTTACCAAAAAGGTTTCAAGATGAGTAATTTGTTACAAAACAAACTCATAAATTATTTTTATTGGCTCATATGCTGATTTTAGATTTAATTTGACTGTAGTATGAAAATATAAATTAACACAAGCAGCTGCACAAAGAAATATACCGTTCACATGTAAACTCGTTGTTGTTGTATATACATTATTATATAGATTTGTGCCTGGCTGGTAACTACTGTGCATAACAGTGCAAAGAACATTGGAATAAATAATTTATGGTGAGTACAATAAGTTGCTATATATACAACAGAGAGGTGCTACTTATGAACATCATTGATACATTGACATACTTTATAAGTAACTGTTAAAAGTCAACAAACTTGACTGAGACCAAAATATTATCAACCTAAAACCTCAAAAGCAGAACACAAGTATGGCCTGAAGCTGCCTATTGCTACATGCACCAAAATGTTAACAGTGTTTGCTTATTTTTTGGGGTAACTTGGGCCCACTCCCTGCCTGAACACATTTTAAAATCAACTACTTTTTTTTTTTATCTGTAACTGTTGATATGTCTCCTCACTAATCCTTCCTCAGCTCCTATTTTTTTAGCAATAATTTTGGCAGGTAAATAATGAAGAAAATAATGAGGCCCAACACAAGGTTGAGAACATTTACATATAGGATTAGATTGACTTGATTGAAATATGTAATTATCACATTCAGTACATTTTATTTTGCACCTTGCCCAACAACTGATTCTACATAATCAAATTCAAAATATCTTTATTTATCAGTTAGGAACTTAATTTTTTGTTTGTAAAAGTATCAGTGCATACATAACACATAGACAAATGACAAACATAAAGTAGACAGTTTGAATACTCAGTTTAAAATGTCCGCCATTAAGTGTGCTTTAAAATGTCCATAGATAAATAGTAATAAATAGGGTCAAATGCCCAAGTTGGCTCAGACATTAATGAGTCTAACGGAGGTCGGCACAAAGCTTGACATGGCCCACTTGGTCTTGAATGGGAGTGACTTGTATCTGCAGCCTGAAGGTAGGTGGCTGTATTGGTTGTGTAGTGTGGGTTTGGTATCCAAAACTAGGATAGACCATTTGCTGTAGTTGCTGCTTAGTGGTTCTTGGTCCAGTCCAATTATTTTTGTGCTCATTCTGACGATTTTGTTGAGAGGATTAAGGTGGATGTTACTCAAAGCACCAACCAGGCTGTTAAGTTGAAGGTGATGATGGATACAATGAAGCACCTGTAGAAAGCCTCTAGAACTGATCAGTGGGGTGTACAGTTTTCTCAGAAAGAGGCATTGTTGACATTTGGACAAGACGATTTCACTGTTAGGTTTGAGAGTGAGTTTGTATTCACTTGAGGTGCTGAGGTATTTGTATGCCTCAACGCTCTCTATGGCCTGGCCATTGACCTCCAGCTCCTTGGTCTTGGAGGCATTGAGATCAAGGCAATTCTCTCTACACCACTTTGAAAATGTGTCAATTTCAGCTTAGAGCTGCCCTTCAGAGTTAGTGGTATCAACACTGACTGTGGCATCAGAGTGTTTTTATTTGTGGGTCTGAGATCCTGGTTCTGTTATCAGTTTACAGAATGAAGAGTACAGGTGAGATTACAGGAGATGGTTCGAGTAGAGCTGAACTGACCGTTGATTCTGACCACTTGGTTCTCATGGTGTCTCCTGTCAGAAATGAAAAGACACAGAAGATCAGATGTGAATTGACATCCATTTGGAGCTGCTTTTGTTCCATCAGGTGGGTTGCACTGTGTTAAAGGTGCTTGAGAAGTTCAGAAAGATCTTTCTAACGCATATCTTGGGTTTCTCAAGGTGGATATAAGTGTCAGTGTCAGAACAGTATCATCAACCCTCCTATGTTGTATACAAACTGGAGAGGATCAGTTTGCACACCTACTTCCTTCTGTAATTGGGAAAGAATAAACCTCTCAAAGCTTTTCATTATCAGGTATGTATGGCTATGGGTTGGTAATCGTTAACACAGGTGAGATTGCTTTTTTTGGGTACTGGACATGTAATAGAGGATTCATATTGTAGGGACTGAGTGTTCTGCCAGGGAGTGGTTGAAGAGCTTGCAGAGAGCACCAGATCGTTGGCTGCAGCAGGTCTTCAGCAGGCAGCCAAAGATCTGGTAAGGCCCAGGTGCTTTGTTTGGGTTTATCCTCTTCAGGGTGAGTTCAGATCCAGGTTTGCAGTGGTGAGTGACATGGTAGCCAGGTCAGATATTAGCTCCTCCCTCTCCATGTGAAGTTGTGCTGGTCAAACCTGCAGGTGTCCCTGGCCTCCCTGGAAGAGCTTCTTAACCTTTTCCTTGTACAAACTCTTGGTCTCTTTTATTCATTTGTTCAACTTGTTCTGAATTAATTTGGACTCAACCCTGTGATAATTCCTATTTTCTTTTCATTGAATGTGACTTTCAGGGCTTCTGTGATCCAGAAAATACCTTGACAGAAGGTGATGTAGTGAGTGACAACATCAGTAGCCTCCTCTAAATTGACCCCCTGAGTTAGCACCTTCTACTCTGTACTCTGTACAAAATAGCACTTTAATGTATCACATACATTATTACTTGCTAGTATACTTGCTTGATGCATATTTTTATACCCCTGATATAATGTGGTTGCAGATGACTTCTAATCTTTTGACATGATTAATGTTGTTTCTTGGAATAGACCAGCAACATAAATATTTTAGTGCGGCAATCGTCTCTGGAGAAAAATAGAATCTCAATGTTTTGCCCTGTAGAGAAGATTGAAAACAGGAGTCGTGTAACCATATTTGCTGTTGGAAGCTTTTCAAGGACGACTGGCAACCAGAGAGGCAGCCTCATCCTCCACAGACAGCTCAAAGCAGTCTCTTTGAATTCTCGTAGTCACAGGTCCAGCATCAACACAGAGTGAAATGGATTTGTTCAGAGGACTCTGCTGTGTCACCTGCCTCCCTCTTAAGTGCCATTTGGTAAAATGTTTTTGACCTGGCAGGAAGCCCGGAGTTACTGGAGCGAGGCGTTCACTGACCTGCATGGTCACCTCTGGCTGCTGGGAGGACACACAGCGGGTGCTTTACAATGATTGTTAGTGGTTTAGTTTGGAAAGGGCACGACGGGCAGGATGTGTCAGAGTGGCTCTGGGTCCTGAGTGTTCGTACATCGTACAATGTTCTGATTTACACACCAACATTGAGAGATAAGCACAAGGTGAACACAAATAGTCCTGATTTGTATGCAATCCAATACAAAGGCTTACAAACAAATAATACTTTTATGCTTTATCACATCAGTGTTCAAGACTGTGTTTGTTTATTTGTTAACCTGACAGGACATTAAGGATTTGGTGGACAAAAAAGCAAACTACTTTAAGCAGAACAGAGACTTTCTGTATTAGCTTGCAGACACTCTGGGAAGTGGTTAAACATTTCTTATAATGATAGAGAGAATGAACTGTGGTGTGTTGTTTTATTTATTTGTCTAACTGACTAACTAACTGCATATTCAATTCACCTGAGCATAACTCTGTTTATGTATGTTGTATATTTTAATTTGTTTAAAACTTTAATGCTATCATATTTCTGTCTAGCAGAACAACCAGTGTGAAGTTAATGTTGTTAGAGTGAATCTACCCTAGGTCTCACCTTTGACCTCCAGGGGCACCGTGAGAAATCCTGGGCCTCATGACAACAGCTCACTTGGGGCCATGAAATAATAAATATCTACAATTCCTGGCATGTTTCAGGGCTCCTGTCTAGCTCCTGGCCCCTGAATCATTCAGGGGCCCCTCAACCCCCCCCCCCCCCCCCCCCTACATTTTTTTCTTCATTTAAGAGCATTTTAGTTTGCAAGGACTCAGACAGAAGAGGCCAAAAGATAAAAGAAACAGGATAGCCAGAAATCAGCCAAAATAATGATCAATAATGAGCACATGTATTAATTACACAAAGATGGTGAGAAAGTAAATAATGATCATGTTCCCTGTTTTATACAGTACACAAACTAATCCTAAATGAATTTCTAACATAAAAAATTCTAAAATGAAAGAATAAACCATTGCCAGAAAGATTACTCAGGGTTAAATTGTTGTTATTTTGAAATGTAGCCCTTATTATTTTTCAGTTGACAACCATGTAATGTGGAAAACGTGAGCATCTGTTTTAGTTTGCATAATGTGTGCGAGAGGAGCCGAAGTTCCATCCATTCAATAATTGAGTACATGTTAATGCCACTATAAATACCACATGCAGTATGTATAATGATGCTGTGTCAAGTATCATTTACTTTATTTTGGGCATTGAAGCAAATGAGCTCTTTTCCTATTGTTATCAGCTTCTGTCAAAGTGCCCTAGAGCAAAGTACTAAACCCCCAAAAACTACAGTGAAGGTGTTGAGTACAAGACAGTGAATTATGTATGTTGTTCAGCTTGTGGTGACAAATAATGTGTCTTTTGGGTTTTTACTCCCAAACCTTCATATCATATTTCACTTATAAGTTAGCAAAGTTGGAAACACCCACTGAGAACTGTTGTTTTTAGATGAAAACTAAGAGCTCTAACCTCCCACTGAGATTTCTTTTGTTGGTGTGGTGTATACACATCGTGACTTATGAACACATATGTATATCTGAAGGTGTCATTCTGCACAAATTATGGTAAACAAGACCACAATGAGAAAAGGTTGGACTATCCACTCAATGGTCACTACCTTTTCTGGGAGAACGAACTGAAGGAAAATATGAACTCTTTGTAAGAAGGTCCAATTGAATGGTCAGATTTAAATCATCCAATACTAAATATTTGCCCTACAAATATGGATTTGCCTGCTCTTTCCTCTTCTCTAGGATACGGATCAGTGAAACCTGTGTGGGTGGTCCAGGATGGAAATGGGCCTCAAAACTCAATCATCTGTCTCCATGGACATGCAGAGATCTGATGGTCAGAGTTAATAATCCAGAGATATTTACAGAACCTTTCGGGGAGTATAAAATTTAGTGATCACTCGCTTACTCAAATTCTTGCATTATTTTAAGATGGTATATTTTTATGGCTTGTGTTGGGTGTTTTTATAGGCTGATTCCAATATTTTATAGACTCAATATATTTAAATTTGAACACTTTTAGGCAAAAAAGATGAGGAAATAAAGGATTTGAATTTCTCCACCAAAATTATTCCTGATAGTTTGGAGAAGGCAGTATTTAGACTTTCATGCTGTGAAATAAAATTTACAGAAAACCTAATTCAACATTTAACCTGGACTCATGACCTCAGTATTTCTAAAATCATAGAGGGTTACATCCCTGAGTGGCGGAGAGATACAGGAAATATTTTGTAAAAAGTGGAAAAGGTGATGAACATGATGCTTAACGTTATCTTAAAGTCAAAGGACGATGAGTTTTTTTGCTTCGTCATACAGTATATTTATGCACTCTGGTGCTTCAGATGGGTGCTCACATCAACTCATAAAGCTATTGTGGCACAATTAATCCACTTTAGTTAAAGAAGCAAGCAGATACTCTTTTCTCTCTGAGGTGAACATGAAAATAACTCTTTGCTCTTTGTTTTAATCTCTTTTTTATCTCTGCTCAGTTCTGTGATCTCAGTTATCTCACATCTGACCAGCAGAGGGCACTGCTGCTCTGACAAAACAATCAATAACAGGAAAACCAGCTCTCTCACTTAATAACTCTACACCCAGTTAGATCATCACCACTTCAAGCAGTCTTCTGCCTGTAACAGAGTCAGGGAGTTAAAAAATATAAATATATATATAAAATTTCCTTTATTCTGTGTTTTGAAAAAAGGGGAGGAGATGAGAAAAAAGGATAAAAGAAAGCAATGACATTGGATCTGGCTGACGTATGCACAAAGAGATACAGACAAGAGAGAGTTTGGTAGATGGAGAGGAAATCTAAAGACAGAGAGGGAGAAAGTGAGGGATGGTGATTCCCCTTTCGGCCTCCCCTGTGGCTGGACTTGTCTCTGCTAATGACCCTGTCTGCTGGCTCACACAGACAGATGGTGAATTAACTCCAATTAGCCCACTCTCACCAGATCTCCTCTGACAGCTCACCACACACACACACACACACACACACACACACACACCGACACACACACACGTACGTCTTATTCACAATATATTTCATATTTTAATTTGAAGATCTAAACTCAACTGTGATAAAATCATTATGTGATGTGAGAATAAAAAGTTGTCTCGTTACTAAAACATGTATCATTTTAAGTGAAACATAACAAATTTGTTCACTATAGAAACTGTTGAGTCACATATTGTCATTGTGGTTAACATATGTACTCTTTCACACACTTTTTCAGGCACACACAAAAAACCACAAACACACAAACACACACACCAGAGACAGTTACTACTGTGTGACTGTGACCTCCTGTCATTGTGTTCAGAGTTAGTGAGCTGTGACCAGTCATCATTCATACGGTGCAGCACTCTTCGAGCAACTGAACTCACAGGACGTGTCAAACAGAGCGTGGTGTGTGTTGTGTCTCCGCAGAGTGGCGTGTCAGTGTGATTAACACTCACAGGACACAAACACTATTCAGGGGAGTCACTATGGAAGAATATACGTATCTCTTACAGGGCAATGATGCTGCCTGTGTGTGTGCTTAACAGGTGTTTATCTCTGTTACTAAAAGGGCTCCATCTGGGAGTGTGACTGGGAGGTCCTCTGTGATCTTTGACCTCTTCTGTAATCGAGGTCGGCAGGTGCTCAGCGCAGGGCAAAGGTCAGAAGGTCAGCTACTATGTGGCCGGACACAATGACATTATCGAACACCGCGGGCAAAATAAACACTCTGGTAATGCAGTAACATGGCAGTCTGTAAGCCTTTCTATCTCTGACAAGTGTGTGTCTGCACGAACACGCTGTGTGTGCCAGTGCATGTTTGTGAGTAAGAGTTTGTGTGTGTTTGAACAGAGTGGAGTAATCCCTTTAAATCTCTTTAGCTGTCCTGATCCATACCTCAGAGCATGGGGGCAGTATGGACAGCAGCTGTCTATGAAAGATGTATGACCCTGGCAGCGCAAAGGGTACAAAGGGAGTCGTAACACCGCCTGACCTCTGACCTCAGCTCAGAGGATGTCACAGACACACATGCTGTTAACTGTAGATGGTTTTATTCTGTAAAACCCCTCCGACTCTCTCCTGTATATGTGTGTGTGTGTGTGTGTGTGTGTGTGTGTGTGTGTGTGTGTGTGTGTGTGTGTGTGTGTGTGTGTGTGCGTGCGTGCGTGCGTGCGTGCATGCTCCTGTCAGCATTACACTGGATGTGTAAAGTGTCACTGAATCATCATGTCAAGAGAGAAAGAGGGAGGGAAATAGTTGGGAAGAGACAAATGAGATAAATGAGCAAGATGTGGGTTTGAGGCGGAGAGGCATTGATGTGTATGTGTGTTTCAGTGACACTTCAAAAAAAGAAGAGAGGGAAGATGAAGAGGGAGGCACAAAGGGTGGAAGGATAAAGGAGGGGAAGAGTGAAAGAGAGGAAAATGTGACCTGAGCTTGATGATCAACTTTTTTTTAGGGTAAACCAGAAAGTGAGCGCATCCAAAATGTTGGTAAAAATCCATATATACTCCACATGTGTGTGACAACTATGCAAACTAGATCTGCCGATGAAGACCTTGTAAGATGAGAACCAGATATTAAAAGGACCTTTTGATGATATTATTTTCTAAACCCACATGAATATTTTTTCTGATCTGGCGCGCCTCTCAGCAACGCAACATTGTTTGTCAGTACCTTGTGAAACAGTCTAATTTCTTTGCTTGACATGCCACTTATATGGTTAGGTTTGGTTAAGTTTAGGCAAATAGAAGTACTGTTGGTAGGAAATGGGATGTGTTTTTCGTTGAAGACAAGTTGTATACAAATTTTTCAAAAGATTGTTTTTTGGCTTTTTGCCTTTATATGACAGTCAGTGCAGAGAGAGACAGGAAACATAGGGAGAAAGAGAAGGGATGACATGCAGTGAAGGTCCCCCTGCTGAGAGACTGCAAGTTTGAAAGATATCCACTTGATTTGACTAATTTGAAGCTTCATATTAGCTTCAGATAAACTAATAAGTCTAGTCTAGTCTTTATCTAAGAAGATAAGAAGGACGACTGTGGATTTTGTTCCCTATCACTTACACTGAAAGTGCATGGGGAAGGGATCAGGATGAATGATTACAACAAGCAAAACCTGTTTCAGTGTTCAAATAGACGCTTGACTATTGTTTTCAAATGGACGAGTTGGTTTAAAACCTGAATGAATGTCTAACTGCTTGAGTTTCTTGTCTGTCAGACTTCTTTTAAACAATGCCGCCACATTCCCAGATCTCAGCATTGAACTTGGTTAGTACAAAGTTATGATTAACGACAGGAATAATGGCTGCAGCTATTAAAATCAGACCCAAGTTGTAATATCAAGTCGTCATCCTTTAAAACACGAATGTGTGTATGTGTGTGCATTAGTTCAATACCTACAACTGGGTTCAGTGTTTCCCAGCGATCTCTGGATCAATGTAGCCTATGCCCGTGGGATGGAGCGCTTCATTAAGTGCTTTTTCATGTTGGGTACTGCAGCTTGGTAATGTGCCGCTGTCACACACACATAAGGAAAAATGAGCTTGAAGGCATGCAGTGACACACACACACACACACACACACACACAAGTAATTTGGAAACCCTGCAGCCGTTTACATTTGTTGGAAAAGAGACAGAAAAATGGTATATTTCATATTTAAAACTGAAGATCTGAACTCAGCTGTGATAACATCATTATGTAATGTGAGAATAAAAAGTGCTCTTGTCACTAAAACAGTCTGTATCATTAAAATAGGCTTAAAGACATGCAAGAAAAAAAAGACACACACACACACAGTCATAGCTTGTCTCCTTTTTTCTCCTCCCTCAGTGTGTGTTGCTCAGTGTGTGAATTCTCAGTTACAACACCAAACCTTGTTTTTATGCTGCATAAATTGATGTGTTCTTGTAATCCCCCCCCCCCCCCCCCCCCCATACAACAATACAGCTCTTTTCCACTTGTGTGTGTGTGTTTTAACAGCACGGCACTGCTGTTGTTTTTGTTGTTGTGCGCCTGATACGTGTTAAGCTTTTTCCCCCTTTCTTTCCACCTCTTCTCCTCTCTCTTTCTCTTCATTTGCTTCCCTCCGGGGCTGAAGTGATTTAAGGCTGTGCTTGAAGACTGAAGACTGGGCTGTTATCTGCCTGTTATTGATGCGAGCTGTAACTCTCACTGTCCACACTCCACAGGCGGACGGAAAGGGAGATGGAGGACTGCTGCCTCAGAGGGATGGGTGGACGGAAGAAAAGAAAACAGTGGCGAGATAAAGCCGGCAGATTAATGGCTTTTCCCTGTAATGTTCAGACAGCAGGCGGCGTGGCGTTTTTCATGGATTCATGTAAAAACAACAGTGTGCATGTGGTGAAAATAAAACGTAATAAAAATGTAGAGATGTCACTTTCCCTCACCCTGCAGCTTCTCTTTTTCTCTCTATCCCCCTCCTCTTTCCTTCCCACTTTCACCCTTTCCCTTCCCCCTCCTCCTCCTCCTCCCCCCCCCCATCTCCATCTGTACATTATGTAGATGTCAATAATTCAGCATAAGATTCAAGAATTCAGTGCTTAACAACAGGTTATGATCTTTGCTATAAAAGCCATTAAAATATGCATTTGTGAATAAAATATGATTCTGTCTCTTTCAAAGCAGATGAAACCTGTCAAGATTGCCATTTGTTTTCTGACAGTATCGCAGCGAAGTGACAGTTCAAAAGCGGGGGTTTGTCTTTATCTTGGCAGGTTTTCAATCTTTGCTCTATTTCTGCACACAGCAGAGCATTATTTTGTATCCATTGTTTTGTAGACCGTCTTTCATCTCTAGGGCTTTGTTGTTTTCTCACTCTCTCGCCGTCTCTCGCTCTCTCCCCCTCTCTTTGCATCGTGACTTCTTCTATTTTTCCCACTCTTTTTTTACAGTTTCATCTTGTATTGTACAGTAACAGTAGCACCTGGCTTGAAGCACATAAACAGATAACACATCCCACACTAACTGCCCTTTAAACCTCCAATCACCTGCCTCATACAAACCACCCCGGCTCTAAATACACAGACACTTCCTTCTTCTTTTCCTTGCTTCCTATTCCTCCTGCTGTTCTTCCTCCCTCTGCTCATCCTCCTCCTCCTAACACTCCCCGCACCCCCTCCACCCCCCACCCCCCCTCCTTTACCCCACAGGCCTGGAGATCGTTCCTTTGTTCCTGACATCTGTTTTGTTGGGTGATTAATTGGGATGAGCATGTGGGGTGAAGGCCTGTAGAGGGGGGAGCTCAGACCCCCCAGGTAATGTGCATGTGTGTATGTGGACATGTGTGTGAAGGTGTGTGTGTTGGCAGCGGAGCTGGAATAATCCTTGATCTGGTTATTTGGTGCAGACTGCCAGGATTTCCCTCAAGAGCTTTGGGATATGAAACATTTGAATATCTGTTATCTTGATAAAACTGTTTAAAAAACTGCTTTCCCTCAAAAGGAAATCTCTCCAGTCTTTCCTCAGTGTTTTAATTCAGCAGTGCGAGATGTAAAGCGACAGCTGACTGACAAGTGACAGCACCGACTGCACACACAGACACACCAGCACACACACACACCAGCATGCCCGATATCCCAGAAGGCAGAGCTGTGATTTGTGGAAAATCATGATACAGTAACCACTATCATGCATCAGTTTAAGACATCTGGTGGAAATTTTAAGTAAATTAGATATATGATGATAGCATAAATAGAGTTTTAACAATTAAAAATGCATTTAATTAGCTCATAGAGCATCAAAAGTCACACACACTGGAGATGGATATTTCACTTTGTCCTCTCTTTATGTCCTCAAAAACATCATGTGTGAGCATCAGAAGTATTAGAGTAATGAAGTAATATAGAATTTTTTTCATTTGGGAACAATTTCACAAATCGGGTACAAGAAAAAAAGAGAAAGGCTTGAGGCTCAGTCTGCGTCTGAGGTAGTGATTTATGATCCTTTGAGGTCGGTAAGCATCAGAATGGACAGACGCAGGTTTAGAGGTCAGAGTCAGAGGTCAGGGGTCACCTCTGTGGTCTAGCAAATGTGCTGAGAGAAGTTCAAAATTCTCCTGGGCAGCTCTGCTCATGTGATCCTGGCCATGCGGGTCTGTGTTTCCCAAGGGAGCATAATCGATGTGGCACGGCGAGAGAGGGACCTGACTGACCCGGAAGGGCTGATGGATGGAGGAGGAGATATAGAGAGAGTTAATCGCTAGATATGCCATCTGGGTAGACAGAGCAGGGCCAAACTAAGGCACACAGATGGATGGATGGATAGATAGATAGATAGATAGATAGATAGATAGATAGATAGATAGATAGATAGATAGATAGATAGATAGATAGATAGATAAGCTGGTGACAGGGAGAGTCATTATGGGAAACATAGCATCCAAGGTCTCAACCTTGGTTATTTCAGATTAAAAGCCAGCATATCTCAACCAGTCTTTTCAAAAGCTGTGAAAAAAACTATTACTTTTCAGTGTCTTAATAAAGTGTTACAACACAAACACAACACAACTCTTCCAAAAAATATCCTCTCATTTGTGCTATGATAATAGTGCTGAGGAGCACTGTCTAATAACACATTGCTCCAAATATACCATAGGTGTTCAACTGCGTGACTATAAAAGCCAGAACATACTTTACAGTATGATAATGATGATGCTGATCAAACAGCAGAAATCACCAATGCATGTAGGGAAGCGATACATCATTTGAATTTTAAAAATGTCCTTATTAAAAATCAACTCAGAAATAATACACTTTATATCATTTAAAACATCCAGCTTTACAATCCAGAGGACATCTTATGGTAATGTTTTTGCATCAAGCATGAAAATCAGATGTACATACTGTATGTGCATATACACATATGCCAACATGCATACACACTCTTTCATGTACACGTACTGACAGAAACACACACACACACACACACACACACACACATTTACAAGACCGAATGTCACAGCAGCAGGCTAATTTCCCACTCAGTATGTGTGTCACTGTGCTCTGCTCATACTTGCAAAGGACAGATGGACAGGAGAGCGAGCGAGCGAGAGAGAAAGAGAGAGAGAGAGAGAGAGCGAGAGAGAGAGAGAGAGAGAGAGAGAGAGAGAGAGAGAGAGAGGGTTTGGAGGTGGAGAAGTACAGTGAAGCCCTGTGGCTCAGGCCCATTAACAGTCTTGATTTATGCTGCTCTGCATGCTGTGGTGGGACGTCAGCCTAGTGTGTGTGTGTGTGTGTGTGTGTATGTGTATGTGTGTGTGTGTGTGTGTGCTGATTCAGGGCTTCAGCAGGCCACACTCTGATAATACATGTCTATGTGAGCATGCATGAATGGCGTGTTTAGGATAGTTTCGTGGCCAGACAGGCACCAGACAGCCTGAGTCCAGAGTTTAGCTCGGGGGCTAAAAAGAGTTTTTTTTTTTTGTGGGGGAGGAACGCAGCATACCTCCCTCTTATTTCATCCTCATTTGCCTGCACACATATGGAGACTAGAACAGTCACACATATGCCAACGGACAAAGACACACAGACCAAACCAATCTAAATCCACCATAGCAATCCAAACCTCAATAAGGCTGCAGTTTAGGGTGTTATTACTGAACGTCTGAGGCTGTGTCATGAGTTTGGAGGAGAGGAGACAGAAATGAGATTGTGCTGCCTTGTGGGTCGTTTGTAAGTGTTTCTGTAAAAGACTTTGGTTTGGTTCTAATGCTGATGTGCGGTGTGGATTCAGTTTTTGTGTCCCAACAGTTCTACAGTTTTAACTATTTTTTCCCCCTCTCTCTCTTGAGGTCACAGTGAACCCATCAGTGTCCAATTAAATCCCTGATGGTATGGAAGACACTGCAAGACTGATGAAGAGGAGAGGAGAAATGATGAGAAGGATCGGTTGAAAGAAGCGTCCACGGGTTTCTCTATACAATATGTGCATAATGACTTCCACTGACAATTATCTTTGATCCAACGCAGTACTAAGCCATCCCCTACCCCTCCACCATCCACTATCCACCCCCCCACCCCTCCCCCCACCCCACCCCCCCATCCACACTGCATCTTCTGTTCTACCCATCCTCGATTCAGCGTCAGCTTTTAATCTTTCCTTCCTTCCTGCGATGATGCCCGTCCTCTGTCGTCTCTTTTAAAGTCTTCCCTGAAACTGCCTGAGTGACTTCAGGAATGACAAATATATTTACTATTCCTCTCGTCAACACACACTCATGTACACACACACACACATAGATGCCCCCCCCCCTCCCTCCTATGTGAGTGGATACAGAGTGACTGGGTAATGAGGCTCGTTCACTTGGGGTCAGTGACCTCACTGGGGCTGAGATGGGGAGAGGAGAAGAGGGTGGCTGGGGTAGAGAAAACAAGAAGGGAAGGAAAAGCAAGAATAATAGCAAGATGGAGGAGGGTTTTCTCTTTTTTTTCATCTTTTCTCTCCTTTTATTTGTCATCTTCTCTGTGCTCCTTGTCAGCATGAGTGCTGCATGGGCGCAGGGGAGAGAAGGGGGAAGTAGCAGAGAGAGAAAATGTTTAAGTGCTGATGGCAGCCCCTGGTTGCTGCTGGGACCGGGGTGTCAGCTCTTATTCTGCCACAGCATGCATCTGACAGGCAAATGATAGAGAAAGAGCCAAGGAAGAGGGAGCAGGGGGAGGGAAAGGGGGGGATGCTTCTTGTGTCTGTGACGGCGTCTGTTTTGAAGACAGAACAAGAGCTCCAATGAGGAAAAAAGGAGGGCTGTGGGATGGCTGGTTTCTCTTCCCATCCACTATGCTGTCCCTCTGCCCGCTCGGTGGTAGATTGAGTTATACAGCTCCCTCTGTGACAGGCATTCCCTCACATTTCCACGGTGATGAGGTCAGAGGTGGGCGCTCGTTATTGGCTGTTGTCTGTAATCATCGCAGATTGTGCTGCGTGTTTGTCGGCCCTCCCTTTCCTCCTCCTCTCTTGACCTCACTGACCCTGCTCAGTGCAGCAGAGCGTGACCCCCGGGGGCCAGAGGGTCTCGACTGTCTCGACCTAGAGGTCAGGGGTGTTTACGGAGTGTTGGCTGGTGTATGTGTGTGTGTGTGTGTGTGTTGTGTGAGTGAGTGTGTTGAGAGAAAGAAGAAGTGAAACAAGTATTGTTTCCTTTGGAGTTTGATCAGATTCAGGAGCGATGGCAAAAAAAGAAGAGACAAAAACCATATTTTTTTCTGACTTCCATCATCTCCCATCACACACACACACACACACACACACACACACTCTTCAGTTCTCAGCCCCTCCTCCCCTCAAGCACCTCTCTGTCCTCTTTGCTGTTTCCTCAGTATTCTTTATCTCTTCTCCCCAGTCTGCCCCCACTGTCAGTTTGTGGTCGGCTGATGTTTCACAACTGCTCTCACAGCTGCTGATCAGTGTCCGTGTATGTGTTTATTTGTCTGTATATCCGTGTGTGCATGTCTGAGGCTTTGCATGCTTGCATAAATATGTGATGTGCTGGTTTATACATATATATGTGTGACCGTGAATGCTTATGTCCCTATAGTATGTGTGTGTGTGTGTGTGTGTGTGTGTGTGTACTGTATACAGTGTGTCCTAGAGCAGTCTCTGTTCATTGATTCACTGGTGACAGACGGGGTTATAGATAGCTCTTTGAGACCTCTCGCGATCAATCTCATCACCAGCACACTTCCTCTTCACAACTCACAGAGTAGAGGGAGCGAGATGAAGAGGGAAGAAAGAGAAGAAATATGAAGAAGTGGAATACAGGAAAACACAGCGTGAGAGAGGAGACGTGAGAAACGGTCTCAGTAACATTTCTGTGTCCGTACATTTGAATGTGCGTGTACATGCAGCGAAACAGTCACTGTGTGGCCATGTGGC
The DNA here is from genome assembly GCA_029490765.1 of Euthynnus affinis. Taxonomy (NCBI): domain Eukaryota; kingdom Metazoa; phylum Chordata; class Actinopteri; order Scombriformes; family Scombridae; genus Euthynnus; species Euthynnus affinis. Next base: position 21,187,477 of record CM055844.1, on the reverse strand, counting down.
TACATGCAACCATATGTGTGTGTGTGAGAGAGGAAGTGACAGAGAGAAATGGAGGCCAGTGCATGGAGATGGAGACAGTGATAGAGCGGCCAGGTTCCTCCAGGCTGCCATGGACACACAGACTGAAAACCATGAGCGGCAAAAAGTCGCTCCACAACGGCACCGCTGACATTATACCACCAACAGGGAGAACACCACAGAACCACCTCAAATAATTGCTCCTAATGGCATATCATTCCCCTGTGATGCAGCTTGGTTTGATGCTCTCTGTGTGTGTGTGTGTGTGTGTGTGTGTGTGTGTGTGTGGGCAGTGGTTTGTGGCTCCTACTCTAACGTGGCTATGATAGAATTGGGTCTCAGTGACAGTAGATGGGACGTTAGCTCGCCAAGAGTGGACAGTAATTGATGGAAAGCCCGGCTAACGTGATGTGTCAGACATATGAGGCCTGTCTAATCAATGGGAGCATGTGACTGATTTTATGTGTCTATGTGTGTGTGTGTGTGTATGTGTGTGTGTGGATGATACAGTTATGCTGGTCACATCCCTGTATGCACCAGTGTGTCTGCGATCCAAAGCAGCAGACTGTTGATTTTCAGGACTAGAGGCTAAAAAAGAGGAAAGGAGGAAAGAGAGGAGAAAGAAGAGGAGGAGATCTGAATGAAGCAGATGCTTAAGGGCAGATTTGAACACCCCCCTGCCACACACACACCCCAAACCCCCCTCTGCTCCACACATACACAGACACACTTTTACCTCCCCTTCACTCTCCCTTCCTCTCTCTCTCCCATGATGAATCAGCTGTCACTCAGGCACCAGTCCAATCTACTGATAATGAGAACTGCATCAACACCCTCTCGCCTCTCTTCCTCCCTCTTTCTCTTCCTCTCAATCTCTCACTCTTTTTACTCACACACACACACACACGCCAACTAAATCATCCTTCCTCCTCTCTTCATATTTCATGCACACACACACACACACAGACACACAAACACGTGTGCGCAGCCACACTCACACAAACTCATTCATCTCTCCCTCACTCATCCGTCTTATGATTCTCCTCCCCTCTTTTTTCTTTCCTCCCTCCCTGCTTTCCTCCCTCCTCCTCCTCCTCCTCCTCCTCCTCTGTGCTCGCAGAGCTGAGCAGTCAGTGGTGGGACTGAGGCAAAGGAGGGAGGATAAAGCAAGAATAGAGACAGAAAAGAGAACAGAGGCACAGAAAAACAGATCATTATACAGCAAACGAGCAAGAGGCCGCTGAATGAATAACAAGGAAGGGATTACAAAGCGCAAGACTAAAAAAAAAGGAAAGGACGCCGGCTGAAGACTCTCTCTACTCTTTCTCTCACTCCCTCCCCCCTTCTCTATCCTTCCTGTCACCCTCCCAACTCTCTCAGAGGCTCTCCTTCCCAGACGATCTCCTCAGTAAAAGATGGCATGACCACACTGTCACCCATCCTCAGCTTGTGGAGCATTTTTCCTTCTTTCTTTCACTCTTTCTTCCTGTCTCTCTTTCCCCTCTGTTTTCTCTTTCATCCCTCCACCTCTTCGCTCTACACGGGTTCAGTCCAGAGGGTGAAGAGGAGGCGAGGGAGGTAGACAGAGGCTGACCTCTCACCCTCCTCCCTCCTCGCACCCGCAGGGCCCAGAGAGCCAGGGCAGAGAGCCGTCTGATGACTTACACCAACAACGAGCTCCTTAACCCGGCCGACCACAGCCCTCCCCCCTCCCTGCCTCCTGTAAACCCGGGCTCTTATTCTCTGAGTCAGTGGAAGAGTGATCCAGAGCCATGTTTGGATTAAAGACCCCACACTTCTACCTCCCAGGTAAGTCCATTTTTATTCAGGATTTTGATTTTTCTGTGGACAGCTCTGTGCTGGTATTCCTTGCTCTGTCAAATTGTATCAAACTGTGGGCTGGTCACATGGCTGCAGAGTGAATTTCACTTTGATTCAATCATTCTTTCAAGGCATAATTAATAGCCTGAGTCATGTCACATTGATTTACTGTCTTCTTCCAGGTAAGGAGAGTGCTTCTGTAATAGTCACAGATATTGCAGCCTCTGTGGTTAGTAATGTTTTTGATATCAAATTCATCATTTTGATCATGTTAGACAGAATAGACTGTTCAAAGTACCATGATTTCTCAGCCACTGCTAATATTTCCTTCTGTAACCATTCAGCAGAAATTATATTTTCTCAATCATAATAATTTTGCTCATTTTGAGCCAAATGTACAGAATATTGCATGCCTGTAGTGGTGTATCTTCTTATTGTTAAGTATTGAGAAAGCTTTCTATAGATATCACTTTTGATTTTTTTGTTTTTAAAAGTTGTTGCAAGTATGGATGTTCTTTCATCACTCTCAGATCTTTTATTTTTTTCCAAAGTTGGCATATATATCCGCTCTATCTACTAGAACATTTAAAGAGTCATGAAGCTGGTTGGTTTTCTGCGCTCCACAGTCCATAATAACTCTTTGGTTTATCTTTCCTTTGCTATTAGCCATCCAGCCTATTGTTTGTAGTCTTTCAGGCAAGTGTGTGATATGCAAGTGCAGGCAAGGCCAGTGTCAGCGTGGACACAGGTGTGAGGTTACCTGAGAAAGGTGCTTAAACATGCCTGACGGGCAGGATGACAGAAAAGAGAAAGAGGGAAGGAGTGAGTGACGGAGAGGTCAGTGAAAAAGCAGCGAGTAGGAAATGATTAAGAGGACGGAATGAGAAGGAAAGGTAAAGGTGTGTAAACTGCGATTTTCTACATTGAAGAAGTACAGGAAAGGATATGAATGATAATGTTTGAAACAGAACACTGTTTGCATGGCTTTTCCCCCGACCCCGAACCCTGATCTCTGACCTTTTAGTTGTCTGGGCCAGACTGTGGTCAATGATTAAACACCGTGCTGTGGCAAAAGGTGAAAAGTGAGAGAGGGAAGGGGGGGCGCGGTGATATGAGAGAGAGCGAAACGAGGAGGGATTGATGGGGGGGAATTAGAGGGCGGAGGGCAGATTAAACAATGTTCTTTGCCTTGTGAATCTTTCATGCTGGTTTTTGAATTATACATCTGCTTTCATAAATGACTGAATCGGAGTGATTATGTGATGCTTTGTCATTGTTTGTATATTTGTGTGAGTGTGCTTCTATTCTGTGCGTGCATGTAGGCGAGAGAGAGAGAGAGAGAGAAGAAGAAAATCTCTCCAGGAAGCAACAACCTCCCTCCCCACCCTCCACTCTTGCTTTCATCCTCTTTTTTTCCCCAGTTTCCTAGGTCTCGCTTAATGTCTGTGTGGTGTGTGTACTTTTGAACGTCTGTGTGTGTATAAGTGTGTGTATGTGCGTGTGCATGTGTGTAAATGGGTTTTTATCATAGCTGGCACCTTCATATATGTGTGTGTGTGTGTGTGTGTGGTTGTGTGCACCTGTCTCTGGTCTGTGTGTGTTTATGTAGTTGTGTGTTTTCATGTGTGTGTGTTCTCTCATCATTCACACACTGGAGATGCCCCAGCCCCCCTCCTGGTCCTAACTGCCGTTGCTGTGGAGACAGTGTCAGCCACACGCTCGCTCCTCAATGATCATTTGACAATGTAGGGGGTGAGGGGTAAGGCGTGTGTGTGTGTGTGTGTGTGTGTGTGTGTGTGTGTGTGTGTGTGTGTGTGTGTGTGTGATGTGGAGCGATTACTGTGTGATTAGTCAGGGTAGAAGGAGTGGAGCAGAGTAAGGATGAGAGAGGAATGGAGATTAGAGGCAACAATAGAAAATCAGGTTAATGACACATATTATCTACATGAAAATCTTTCATAAAACCATCATCGCATGCCTCTGAGAAGAAGAAAGTGTGAGATAGAAGACATGACAGAGAGAGAGAGAGAGAGAGAGAGAGAGAGATAGATAGAGAGGACGTGTGTGTGTACTACATTCATGCGTTGTTATCCAGAGCACACCGTGACCTTAATGTGGTATCATAAGGAAAAGAAAGTGGCATTTTACTATCTCCCACTCTCTGGACCTCCTGGTGATATGCACCACACAATTCACAGTGTCCCACTGTTTTCCCTCAGTGACTTGTCAGTCGATCGCTATCCGAATGTCTTCTCAAAAACTGTATCTCCTGAAATCTGAACGCATTCCCAGGAGAAGGTCTATCAATAAACAAAACCACCTTTTTACTGTGTTTAAAGGATGAAGCTAGAGATTCCAAAACAGGTCACAGATACTTTCATGTTTAAAAAACTTGCTAAAACAGGCGGGCACTGTAGTTTTTAGCAAACGTTACTCAAACAAGAGTGCAAAAGTGCATTTTTGGGGACTGTTTTCAGCTGCAGATTTGGACAGAGCAAATAGCTGTGAGTAGGATCAATGTTAGTTTTGGTCTTTTCATGGGTTTTTATTGCTGGTAGAAGAAAAAGATGAATAGCACCGGTCTTATCCTCTAATATTGTTTGCAGAGGCCTAACAGGTTGAGATTAATTCATCTCCTGTTCTCACAATGTCACTGGGTCAAACCCGGCTCAAACGCGTGTATGAAAAATAGACACACACTCAGTGACATTTGCGTTTCTGTCCATGTATGCATTCACTCACGTGCACGCACACACATTATCTGTGGCGAGTCAATAGGGTGAGAAAGGCGGATTGTTGACGTGTGTATTAGCCTGCCATATTTATTGGCTGCTGTGGTATTTTCGGGGGCTGGGTAGCTCTGTTCGACTTGACCTCCACATTGATTTCCATGATATGTGTTAGAGCTACAAGGACACTGTGGCATGTGTGATTTATGGCAGATGTCACATGAACATACACACACACACACACACGCACATGCACACATTCAGTGCACACACACACATCTCACTCAGCCTCAGGCGCTCATAGTGTGATTTGATAACTTCACTCTAAATATTTTTCCTGCATTGCACAGCAGAAGAAGTCCTTCACACAAGGTACATACTCATTTCTCACACTAGAGAAGAGTAATGACTATAAGAGAATTGGTGAATGTTTGTGGATATAATTCATCAAAAACTGAAAAAAATCAACACGCGGCTTATGTTCGGAGCAAACTTACTTCAAACAGAGTTTTAGATGTTGGTGATGTTCAACATGACTAGTTGTTTTGTGGTACAGACAGACTACGACTAATCCCAGGAGCCTCCAATGATAGATTGAGGATGCCTTGGTGCTGGTGGATCACTATCTCTTAATTTGGCTCTCTTGCTTTCCAGTTTTGTTCGTTTTGTTTCTGCGTCTTACCTCCCTGTTTTTCATTTTACCTTGGTTAAGATGCCAGGTGGGTTCTGACTTGCTGTCATGGAGCCAGAATTCCATCATCGCTTTTTAGTTTTTATTTTAAGTAGGACACGACGAGTTGTGTAAATATATATATATATATTTGTATATTTGTATTTGTACATGTATAATGTATAGATTTTATATAGAGGCTGCTGGCATGCAAACATGTGCTTGTGTGTGTGTTTGGCCATATTTCTGTTCTCTCTGTATGTGTATTGGAGAGAGCCTTTGTGTATTCAAGCAGGGGGTTGAGATGGGTGCTGCCTCAAAGGAAGCTGCTGTCAGGCTCTCTTGTGCTGTTAATTGTGTGTGTGTGTGTGTGTGTGTGTGTGTCTGCATCTTTGTGTGCAGCCGTGTGCGTGTTTGAGCTCAGTAGCGTGTGCCGATGAAAACAGGGTCGCGGTGCTCCACCTCAAGGGCACTGTTATTAATGAGATGAATAAAAGACCATGACAACAGCTTGATAACACAGAGGAGATAATAAAAACCACACACACACACACACACACACACACACACACACACACACACACACACACACACACACATACACACACACACACATACACACACACGCACAGACGCACAAACATCATGTGGGAGCTGGGCGACTTTCTCTTGCCAAGTAAAAAAAAGAAGAAGAAAAGTGCAAAAACAACCATAATCTATTTTTTATGTTTTCTGTCCTCTAGAGATGTTGAAAATAAACCCAAAGACGGGGTGTAAAAGAAAAGGAATGAATAAAACAACGTGTTTGGTAATGTCTCAACCAGAAAACAAACAAGTGAGCAAGAAAGCAAGCCACCCTAATTGGTCAAAGAGCTGGTGTCACTAATGAGCTCTTAATTAACAGAGGATTCACTTAAAGCACATGTATACCCAGCAACACACACACACACACACACACACACACACACACACACACGCTCATACACAGGCAAACATGCCTGCTCTGTGATGTTTACATTCATTTAGAACAAGAAGGAAAGCTTTGATGTGAGATCTCACATCCAAGCACACATTCACACTCACAATTCACACACACATGCACACACACAAACACACAAACACACACACACACATGCAGCCTGCTTGCTCAGTGAGCTGGGGAGATTGGGATAAATGCCAGCAGATTTTGACCTGAGGTGATAACAACAACTCCTGGTAGCTCACACACACACAGACACAGACACACACACACACACACACATACGTATACACATTTTCCAGAGTAGACACACACACACACACACACACACACACACAAAACATGCTCAAAGTACACACATACACCAACATGCAGAGTAAAATTGTAATAAGCAGCTCGCTGTATGATAACGAGCAGATGGCAGGAGGATTAGCCAAATGAAAATACAGCAGCTAAAATTTGCCGGCATTAATATCTTTTACAGGGAGGTGGACTCCTTAACACAACACACCCACACAGACACATACATACACACTCACGCACACACACACACACACGCAGGCATACACATACATCTACAGGAGTTAAACAGGGAAACAGAGAGAGCGAGTACTCAGATACTCAGTCCTCTGCCCCCACTGGTCCTGCACCATCTGCATGTTCATGAACCATGTCAAAACATAATTGATTGAATGTGTCAGTGTGTGTGCAGTCAGCTTGTGTGTGTGTGTGTGGACAGGGAGCTGGTTAACAGCAGTTAGATGGCAGTTATCGTCAGACAGGGCATGTATGCTTCATAATGCAGACGTGTGTTTGCACACGCTTCGCTTGTGAGGGGCCACAGTGCTCCAGCCAGGAGGGATATGGTCCTTCCTCCCTCTCTCTCTCTCTCTCTCTCACACACACACACACACACACACACACACACACACACACACACACAGACAGACAGACCCACACAAACACATACACTTACACACACACACACACACAATCAATGATGTCGCTTCACTGAAGAGCCTGTTGATTACCCATGGGCATGGCTCTGTCTGCCACCTGGCCACACCATGTTAGCAGGTTCTCAGTGCACTTGCACATGTGCCTACACACACAAACACATACCCGTTCATACTCTCTCTCTCTCTCCCTCTCTCTCTCTCTCTCTCTCTCTCTCTCTCCCTCTCTCTCTCTCTCTCTCTCTCTCTCTCTCTCTCTCTCTCTCTCTGTGCCCAACCCATTAACCCATCTCGTCTCGGTGCATCTAATTCTGTCTCAGTAGTAGTCAGTGGATCTTGTTCTGAACACATGCTGGTACCATAAATATAATCTCACTTTAAAGGGTCCTTTCTGAAATCACATATACTTCTCACCCCTTCCTAGTGGTATCTAGTTATGCAGACATTTTCCATTTTATTCACAGTTTTTGATGTACACTAGATTTCTGCTGTCACTACAATACAATGGAGGAGAATTTGTTATTTTTGCTCACAACACTGAAAAATGAGATTAGAAACAACATCATGGTGGCTGTTGATAATCCACAGACCTCACATTGGACAGTTTTCATGAGGACTATTTGCTAGAAAGTGTATCCAATGAAAACTACTGACAGTGAGTGAACAGGATGTTATTTCAGGAAAAACATATTCAAAAGTCATTTTTCAATGTTGACGTTATAGCTGGGTTTTAGAGATGTATATCTCTAAATCTCAGCACACAAACTCAAAACTATCTCTATCGACTCATAAAAATATAAACAGAGAGATAGAAAATGCAGAATTTGGACAATTAACAAACAAACAAATGAGTTCTACCATCTCAAGCCCTCCCAAATGAATTTGCAAATCTGAACAAACCCCCTCAAACAATATGAATAACAAACATTATTACTATCCTTCAGTTTTCCTTCTGTACTTACAGCTTACAGCACATGCAATATTGCACGCCAAATTAATACTGATAGAAGAGCAGCACTGACAGAAGAAGAAGAAGAAAACAATTATTAACTTAATTTAAAAACAAACCCCAAAAAATGCAGTCTGGACTAATTTCTATAGTGACATTAAATATGTTTCCACTGGTGCATTCTCATTATTTTGCAGCCTAAAAGCTAAAACGATTTTAAAAAAGAAAGTATATTTTACATGGTTTGGGTGAACTGCCCCTTTAATACTGATGCAATTCATTCATTCATCCCTGCAGCATCACCCCATACAGCATATCACAGCATGCAGTTCATGAAGGCACGTTTGCAGACAGACTGGTGTCTGACATTTAGATATTTTGTGGCACAAAAAAAAAAAAAACACAATTAACAAATCAGAAAGCTGTCAAATATGTTCCCACGTTCTGTTGCACTCATATGCACCTTCTGACACACACACACACACACACACACACATGGTTACAGGGCACGTGTTTGCTCATGTGTGATCTCTTGCCACCTTGTTCCGCTTCTGACTGTATTTGCATAATCTGCATAATGATGCTGGCTTTAATTGCCCACACCCAGGTAAGGGATCATGTGGTTAAGTGGGAGATCATAATTATGTAAATAATTGGCCTGACCACAGCAAGCTGCTACTCTCCACCACCCATCTGGAGAGAGAGAGAGAGAGAGAAAGGAAGAGGAAGAGAAACATTACGAGAGAGAGAGCGAGAGAGAGAGACAGAGAGAGAGCACAAATGAGAAGAGAAAGAAGGGATGAGAGACTGAGGAATGAAGGAATGAGGACAGTTTAGAGGAAGGTGGAGAAAAGAACATATGGAGGGAGTGAAGGCTGGGAGTATTAGTGGCGGCGGAGGAGGAGAATAAGAAAAAAAGAGGAGACTTAAAAGCAAAAAGGATAAAAGAAAGCAATGTGTGATTGTTTGTGTTTTTAATCTGTTGAAGAGTTCACCCACCAGTCCCTGATCTCTTCCGTTTTAATGTCATGCTTGATTTAGTTTCCTCTTTTTGTAGTTTGTCTTCATGAGAAAATTACTATACGTCTCTAGAAAACCACAAACACGCAAGCTCAGTCACACACAGACATGAAAAACGTGGCTTGCTACATGTCAGAAACTCAGCTGTAGACCAAACTTTAAAGATAAGGCTGGTAATATTATTTATCATTATATTATTATTGTAAGCAAATCATAAAAAGACAAAAACCAACAATAAATTGATTCTAAGCCTTTATAGAGAGAGCTTATTTCTCTGTGCCTTAGACTAAAACTATTAAAACCACATCACATCAATAAGCCTCACTGTTACATTGGGTGATTTGTTCCTTAATTACCATGAACACAGCTAATTTTGTATCAATCTCACATACGCCGCCCTGTTACTGCTAACTCTCACTAGAACACCAGATGTGTAATAAGCTGCAGTTGAAAATAGTTCCAACAAAAACCATTTACTCATGTTTGAGTAACGTTCGTTAAAAAAAAACAAACTGCAGTGTCCATCTGTTTTTAGAAAATCACTTATGACTTAAACAGTTAAACTGCATGAGATTTATGTCCTCAGTTGGAACAAATGGGGAGGGAGTTCCTGTATTGACAGATGTGATAATGCATTATTGGTTTTGGTGTTATCATGGGATGTGTTGACAATAAGGAAAGAACAATGCTTATCTTTCATCGTGCTCCGTCGTCAGTTAGGAAAACAGATCACAGGTGTGATAGAGGACACAAATCATGACATCACAAGCTTCTTACACATCTGCGTGCAGTGAAAAAGAATTACAATGTAATTTTAGGAGGTTATACAGTACATATTGAGAAATTTACAATAAATATGCAATTTCATCTACAAAATACACAGAAAAGAAAGATGAATAAAGGTGAACATATTTCAAAATTAAGAATTCAGTTGTTCATAAGCCTCTAATCTTTATAGCCTTTATTTGCTTCCATAGAGGGGAACCACATGCAATAGATTTACAATTATACATTCTAAAAAAAAATAAAGGATTTGATCAAACTCAATCTGCTGTGAAGATCATGTGGAAAAGCTCCAGAACAGCTACTAAATGGACCTTGAGTTGAGGTTGTTTAGTCAACTGTTGTTTCCAAGTTCAAAAATGAAATCTGATATTCCACATTTGAGCTAACATGAGCAAAAAGTCCTTACAATGTTTGGAAAAACAGAAATTTCATTATCTGCAGATTCCATGACAACCGACATTCATGCATGCTCGAAAGCTCCAGAACAGCTACTAAACGGACCCTGAGGTGAGATTGTTTTGTCAACATTTATATTTGTTACAATTATAACTGTGAGGACTTTAAATTGACAGCATCTAACCTGTAAACATAATTGTTCATCTCACCTCTAACATGAAACCTTCTCCCTAAATCCCTAAACACACATTAGATCCTGTGAAATATGTTTTGGATGATTATCAAAGTATGGAGGTATAGAAACACACACATGCACACAGGAGCACACATACACACACATACACACACATACACACACACACACATGCCTGCCACTGTATCCGCTGCACAGATGGTAAAGGCAGCAGCCCCTTCACACAGACAAAGGGAAGGTAATTCTCTCTGCAGGACGTGAACAGAGCTGGAGCTGGAAAAGAGCAGCACACATCAACACTCCCCTCCCTGTTTCCTCGTCTCAGCCCCAGGCCAACAAACATCACAGGAGTAAACTGACAATGTGTGTGCGCGTGTCTGTGTGCGCACGAAATATGTGTTTGTGTGTGTGTGCACGCTGCTGAAATAGGCTTGAGGAGGAGAGACAGGGAAAAAATAAGAGAAGAGGGGAGAGAGGGAGAAAATGAGGGAGAGATAAAATGAAAAAAGAGAGGGAGAGTGCAGAGAGGGAGGAGGTAATAAACAGGATTAGTGCTTATCTTTACAGCACTGTGTGTGTGCGCGCGCGTGTGTGTGTGTGTGAGTTTGTGCGTTTTTTGCCTGAGGACAGAGTGACTGACTCCGGCATTACCTTTGCCAATGTGTCTCCATCCCCAGGTATCTCCTCTCTCTGGACTCCGTTTGCTTTGTGTGCACTGGTACACAATGTACTTTATGTGTGCGTGTGTGTATGTAAGTGTGTGTGTGTGTGTGTGTGTGTGTGTGTGTGTGTGTGTGTGTGTGTGTGTGTTGGGGATGGCATGCATGCGCCTGTGTTAAAACCACAGTTACTCCGGCTATATTTTGTGTACTTTAAGGGTGTGAGTTCACAGGTGTGTGCAGAGGTATAAGTAAATACATGTACATATGTGTGTCTAATGATACAGTAGTGAATCTGTGTGTGTGCATGTGTGTGTGTGTGTGTTGTGTGTGCAGCTGCCTGAGGATAAAGAGCATACTCGCCTCCTTGTTGCTGCTGCAGTTTGTCTTCACTGTCTGAATTGCCAATAAATCCAGCTACAGAGCGTGTGTGTCTGTGTCTATGTGTGTATGTGTGTGTGTGTGTGTGTGTGTGTGTGTGTGTGTGTGTGTGTGTGTGTCTGTGTCTGTGTCTGTGTCTGTGTCTGTGTCTGTGTGCGAGTGAATGCTCAGAGGGTGGGTTTAGTTGCCATTATAATGCTTGTCCAGCCAGGTAACGCCATTGTATGTGACACTGTTTCTGTTTGTAATCTCCTACCTGACCAAAGCTAACAGGCTGCTTCAGCGTCTCACTTTCACTGGATGGGGAAGGAGGAATATATTTAAATAATCAGGGGTTTGAGTTCATGGCTGATATTATGCCTCGCTGCTTTTGTAAATGAGCATCTGTGTGCGGGTGCCTGTGTGCGAATAGCGTGTGCGTGTGTGTGTGTGTGTGTATGTTTATGTGCGAGTGAGTGCATCTGTTTTCAAAGACATCTGTGGACATCTTGGTGGATTGTTCTTGTAGCAGTATCCACCAGCACTACACTCTTCTTCACCCAAGATGAATAGAAAGACAGAGAGAAAGAAAGCAGGAGACGTTTATGTGCTTGTGTGTGTGTGTGTGTGTGTGTGTGTGTGTGTGTGTGTTTGCATGTGGCTGTGTCTGCATACAAATGTGTGTATGCTTGCGTGTGTGATGGATAGAGGGCTTTATGAGAGAGGAATAGGCTAATGACCAGGTCTCCAGAGGCAGTAAGATTCCTGGAGCTATTACTGCCGGAGTTCATAATGGCCTCTGTGCTTGGCCTCTTTTACACGCTGCTTAATGGGGGATTCTACAGTCCACCGCCAACTATAACCCACCCGGAGAATACGCATCGCTGTGTGCTTTGACCCCGACATTGCACACAAACACACACAGTCACACAGGAGAACACACAGAGCAGCACATGTTCGATCAGAGGTTGTATCTTCTCTTTCATGCACCTGCAGCAGTTGTACACACATGAGCTCATATGTACATTTTACAGTTTATCTCTGTCTCTCTCTCTCTCACACACACACACACACACGCACACATATATACACATACACATCTATACAACCTGTATAGGTCACAAAGGATGGAGGTGAGACACCCACCTCAGAGAAAACTGAGTGTCTGCCTGAGCACAGCCAAACCATAAATCATGTCAGGCTACACTCTGCAGACACACACACACACACACACACACACAAACACACACACACTCCCCCTCTTTTCTCTTGTGTAGGTTTGAGTTGAGCGCTAGAGAGAGGGATTTGGGGATTATGGGAGCCTCACTTTTTTCTTTTCTTTTTCGTTGCATCCTTCAGTACTTGTTGTTTCCACAGAGAGAAAAGTAGGGGGCTGCAAATCTGTGTGCATATGTGTGTGTGTCTATTAGGGTGCCAGTTTGTGTTTATGCTTGCTTGTGTGTGTGTCTCTTTCATCATTGAATGGATCTCAGGGAAAGACTTGAAGGAGACAGTCTATTCATTGAGGAAAATATCAAGGCTGTTTGGTTTTACTCTGTGTCTAGCATCTTAGAAATGCAAGAGGAGGAGAGGAAAGAGACGGGAGAAATAAAAAAGTGAGAGGAGGACGGACAAGGTAGAAATCTGCACTCGGAAGCGCAAATCGATGCAAAACAGCTGTTAAATAGCTGCAAAGTGGAGCAGCTGTCTGGGTGACGAGGAGAGAGGGATGGGGAGATGACTGGGTGAACGATCAAGAAAGAGACAGATAGACAGAGACAGAGAGGCCCAGGGGAGATGTTGAAATATTAGACTAAGTGTAAGACTAATATTAGACTCACTGAGTGAGCGAAAAGCATATGAGAGCAGATGAATGGCAATTAAGCTGTTTAAAAATTGAAACTTTATATATTTATGTAGTATTTATATGTAGAGGAAATCATACAAAAATATTACAAGTATTTTCTCATCACATAACATGTAGCATTATGTATATTAGAAAGTAAAATCATTTAAACACTCCTGATCTTATAATGGAGAGATTTTATTGGTGAAAACACTTTAAAGCAGCTACAATTTTTTCTCTTTTCAAATGATTAAGTTATGTACTGTACTTAAAATTTCAGCCATTAAAATTGCACTAATCACTATTTTCATATTAACAATAGGTGAAATGACAATGTGTGAGGTGAAAGGCGTCGCTCTTAATATTAAACCGCACACCACAGCAGACCACAACGGACTCTGGAGTTCCCCTCAGCTTTTTAGTGTCTTTCAGTTCATTGTTTTAGTTTTATGGCATCCGACACCACTCTTATCAACCTCATTTTCAGCGGCAGCAAGAAGTGCAGTAACAGCTGTTGAAGTAATGCAGTTAGCAGCTAAAGAACCTGATATTTCCCTCAGGAGTTGGTGGAGACCAAAACTGAGCTACAAGGAGAGCTAATATACAATCATCAGGTGGCAAAAATCACGACTCTTAATGAATGCTTATGTTGCTCTGTGTCTGCTGCTTGATGTGTAAATAGGCAACAGTTTGCTAACATGTTCAGCATGTCAACTTAATACGGTGATGTTATGGCATATGTGTTTGCAGCTTGTTTTCTTTCCCCCAAGTGGAAAAAAAATCAATGAATGCAGCTTAATGTTTAGTTTAAATACAGTTTTGTAGTACGGTATTTAGGTATATCCATGAGGTTTTATAGTTTCTCTTCAAATGTAGTAGTTTTTCTCCACCACATTACAGTTCCTTTACAGATTAAGACTTCATTTGTTAAAAAAATACAAGCAGCTCTTCAAATAAGATGTTTTAGAGGTTCCCAATGGTGCAGGGGATAAGATGCCAACCATAAACCATGTTACATGTCCTTCCACACCTCTCACCTCATCTCCTGTCATATCTCTACTGTTGATAATGTAAATTAGGAGGTTCAGAATAAAAATTTGACTATCATCATGGGCATTGGATACATGAATAAAGCCAGGAAACTTCAATCTACTGAACTTTTCTCCAAAAATCAAAGGAATTGTATTTATGAACATTAAGTGTGAAAAACAACACATGGGCTGTTGAATCTGAAAGAAAACCAGACTAAAACTTAACATAATAAGTCAAAGTAGTCTAACATGTTCATCTTAAAGAATAAAGCTGAATAAAGTTCTCATGGCCATAGGATAAGGACTAAAGACTAAGATAAATTTCTCTTACCAGAACTGCCACCCCATGCCAAGGTTAGAGAGTGAATGAAAGGGAGTGATCAGGTGAACTTAATCAGGTAAATGAGGAGTGACAAAGAGACAAAACAAGAGCCAATTAGTGATGAGAAAAGGAGAAGAAATGAAGTGAGGAAAGGAAGTGGAAAAATTAAAGAAAATCAGGATATTTACTACAAATAAAGCCTAAACCCCACAAAAATACAGACTATTATTCCTATTTTTATGTTAATATCAGTGGTAAAAACAGTATAGTTATTATCAGCAGCGGCACCAACACAGTAATACTAGTATTATTATAATTATCTTAATTAGCCTGGTAGTCCTGCGCTGCCCAGTGTGACGTGTACAGTCTGGCAGAAGGAGGAGCTGACTTGAACAGATCTGATTGTCTCCAGTGGACAGTAAACATGTCCAGGCTGTGAGGTATCAGCAGTCTGGGGCCACATCTTCCTCCTCTCCATCCCTCCATCTCTCCGGGGAGCATCAGTGGAGCAGGTGCTCGCCCTCCCCCTCCTCCCTCCCTCTTCCCCTCTCACACCCCGCCCCCCTCTCTCTCTCTCTCTCTCTCTCGCTCTCTCTCTCTCTCTCCCACACACATACACACACACACACAAGGATGCGCAAAAACCGAGGAATCTCTTGTCTTTGGTGAGGCGGTAAGTTGTCTATTTTCTGTTGTTTTGATACAAAATGTCTCAATGTGCGTTTTATTGTAGCTCATGTGAGCGTATCCACCGCTTTGAAAGTTAATGTGAGGTTGAATTGTTGAATTATCACTTGCTTTTTGATTGGGTATCGTCTGTGGTGCCGAGAGGTGACTTTATTTGATGACCTTTGAACAAACAAACAAACAAAAAATCTGTTAAAGCTTTACTTTGTCTGTAGTAGTTAACACTCTATCTACTCTGTCTAGTTTGCGTTTTTTTTATGTCTGTGTCACAGCCCTCATAGTTTCGTTTTGGTAATTGCGGGCAATCACCAGACCTACTGTACACTCTCACATTGTAAATTGCATCTGTTTTTGTCAGCCTCAGACGGACTGTTAGAGGAAGTGAAATTCTATTTTTATTCGAGGCTATTTTTAGATGAACAGCAGGGCACTATAATACCCAACGTGTGCAGAGTATGAATCAGTTGGCAATATGTAATCAAACGGGTTCAGTCTGACTGATGGTGTGAGGACAGCAGTACAAACCAACTTCTGGTTACCACTTTCTAAATAAGACGCATGAAGCGTGTGTGACAATGACTTACAGTGGAGCTAAAGCTTGAATTTAAAAGGAAATGAAAGCACAAGCAAATACAATGACTTATCCGGCCCCCGAAAGTATTTTTATTTAATAAATCTTCGTGAAGGGCGCATTACATGCTCTAATGTTGAAGCTGGAATCCGTCACTTCCTGTTTTATGCGGCGTTATCTGTGCGTCTTGACGCTGGAGAAGGTGCGGTTTGTCAAGGTGTTTTGCGGCTGCGAGTCTTTCTTGTCAAACTTGTCGCTGATCAAACACAGCTTCTGTTTGCTCGTGGTAAACTTAACGGACAGGAAGACAGACCTGAAACAACCCTAGTTCCCCTTGTGGTTGTTTGTCACACAGCACCCATGGGAGTTAAGTTAGAGAAGTCGCTCTTTAATCCGGGACCTTTAACAGCGGCTGTATTGTTTGGCTGAGATAGATGCCGCTGGGCGCATTAGCAGCAGTCAAGCGGATCACGTCGCTTTTGTGTGTGTACACAGCTCGCAGGTGGAGTTCAACACACACACACACACACACACACACACACACACACACACACACGCACACACACACACACACACAGCTCCATGCGCCATGTGCTGCTCCTGACCTGCCGTGGACCAGCTGCTCAGCAGGGGTTACTGAATAAACCTCCAATCTCTTTAATTACCTCCTTCTCATATAGATAGTGTAAACTCAGACTCCACTGCTCACACACACCCCTCATGGCTTCAAATTAACTTCACTGTTTTTATTTCTATAAACTAACTATAACTATAAAACCACGTTGTATTTATAAAGACTAATTAATTACTATAATGTTCCTCTAGTAGTGTGTTGTTGGTACTCTGTAGTAAGTCTAATAATTTGATACTACTCAATGGCATTTTTGATCTCATCATTTGCAACAAGTGGTCAATAAATCAATCAGTCAAATGACAGGAACTGTTATGATGGTTTAAGTAATTTATTGAGCAAAAGCACCAAATATTCTCAGGTTTCAGCTTCTCCAAAATGAGGATTTCCTGTGTTTCTCTGTTTTGTGTCTTTGCAATTTTAAAATTCTCAGACTAGACTTTTGTCTCTGCAACACAAGACATGTGAAGATGTTACCTTGAGACCTTTGGGAAACTGTGATGGACATTTTTATCTATTTTCCTGTAGATCAAAAGAAGTGATTCATTGAGAACATGGGTCATTGTTGACCCTGGAAAGAGAAGTTGGAGAAACAAACTTAGCACAAGGTATATTGAGCAGGTGTACAAACTGACACATGAAGACAGATGTGATGCCAGGCTGCTTTCTTCATTATATATAGTCTGAGGAAAATAATCCATAAAAGTCTGTAAATGTAATGTTCTCAGAGACCAAACAGTATTGGTTAATCTCTGATTTCCTGTCACAAACTGCACTTTTCAGTGTCTCAACACTGACATCACTGTTTAACACAATACTGTTTAGTACTACACTAATAGTTTACCTCAATTACACTTTGCCCTTTGTACTTTCCCAACACCTGCCTGACGGGTCCGTCTGTGTGCATCTGCTAGTCTGTGTGTCTTCATACACCTTTGTGCATTGAGAGTGTGTCTGCTGTGTGTTCTCCCCCCTCGTGTTTATTCAGATGGTTGAGGTCTAGCCACTGCGGTGTCGGCACCTGGTGAGCAGAGCCAGCCCGGGGCCAGAAAAGGAGGAACTGTAGCTGTCAACTGTCTGACACGACCCTCTGTATAAACCTCCACTGCCTAGGCTGAATACACATAAACACACACACACACACGGACACACACACACATACAAAAGCTGCGGGCAGGAGTCAGACACAGCCAGGCGCCAAAACAAACTGAGACAGAATAAGATTGGTTTGCCTCAGATTGTTTTATCTTTTTGCATCATCTCCGTATCAGAGAAGCGAGACGGAGCCACACGCTGCAGAAGAGATCGATGACACAGAGGGGAAAAAC
The DNA here is from genome assembly GCA_029490765.1 of Euthynnus affinis. Lineage (NCBI taxonomy): Eukaryota > Metazoa > Chordata > Actinopteri > Scombriformes > Scombridae > Euthynnus > Euthynnus affinis. The sequence continues at coordinate 21,169,525 of CM055844.1, read as the reverse complement.
AGAAATCTAGCCGACGTGATGGGAGAGGCTGTCGAGTGAGTGGTAGGAGACCGAAAAGGAGATACTGAGGAAATGACAAGGAAAAGAAACGATAACGCGGACAGATAAACAAAAGTCTAAGGGTCCCGAAGCAGCTGCTGTTTATATCTTCTTTCTGTATCTGACAGACGGTGACGAGATGCTCGTAGACAAGTGCACTGATTAGAGAAATAGAGAAGAGGTCACTGAAAGAGGAAAAGTGCCCCGCAGCCAGGAGGAGGTGGAAGTGAGGGCCCAAGTTAAAGGGAGGAGAGGAGAAAAGCTTTTCCGATCTTGCCGACTTTGCTGACAGCCCACATTTCTGAGCTAAGCTCTGGCGGTAATAATTTATAGACCTTTCACCAACATCTCCACTCTGTTATGACTGCACAGTAAACATGGCTCTGCTCTAGCGGACACACTGTTTAATATAAAACAGAATAATGACTTCTACACTTCCCATACTTTCTACATTGTTTTTTTCCCTGCTGTGTGCTACTAATTCTCCGCTTCTGTATGTCTTTCAGTATGCTTCCTGTTAGTTTTATTTTTTTTTCTTCGCTGGAGGTGTTGGTTATTACAGTATGTGGTTTTTCTGCTCCATTTATCCCAGGACTATAAATGTGTGCTGGCTGTTTGGTCCCTAGAGGTCACATGCATACATTTTGTGACGCACAATATTTGGATCCTGAGTCAGCTGATTGTATATATGCTTATCTTTTGAATCTATTATACAGGCACATGTGTGTGTTTTTGTTGATGTCATTGGTTATGTCATTTTTTTCTGGCATCTGGTTCATTTGTGTGCCTGCGTGTGAGACGCTGGAGCAGGAGAGCATGTGCGTTGTTTATGGATTGTAAGGAAGTGTTAAGTGTTTCTGTGAGCTGCAGAGTGACTGGAGCTAGTAAAGCCATTTAGCAGCCCCTGGAGTAACCCTGGAGACTGCTGTGTTGACGCCACTCTGACTGCTATTACAGACAAGTTTAGGAGGCTGTAAAACATTTGGCTACTTTTCCTCTCTCCCTCTCTTTCTTTCTTCCTTTGTGTGTGTGTGTCTGTGTGTATGTGTGTCTGTCAGAGGAATTTGAAAAAGTCTGCCAGCTATTGTAACAGCAACAGTAGCTGGTGTAGCTATTAGAATCAGCTGTAGGAGTCCAAATAATAATATCTTAAAACTTAAATGGAGCATATTTTGTTTAGAGTCCGACTGTGTGTGTTTGTGTGTTTGCGTGCACGCTCATTATTAATCTAATGTTAGGTAACTGTTCATAAACACAAGTGAGATTAGTCAATGTAATGTCTGACTGTTCACACAGTAGCCGACACAGGAACACACACTCAGACATGCCAATGTGATGAGGGTTAATGAGTAGGTAGTGTGTTACAACCTCTCCTTCCATCCTAATGACCCATCCACGCTTACACTCACACACACACACACATACACACACGCACGCACACACACAAACACTCACAGGCTGTTTTAATGAGCTGACGGAGCAGAGCAGGTCCCCCCCTGCTGTCCTCACAGTCCCCCTGTGTGGTTTGTGTTTTTCTGTTTTTGTGTATGTGTGCGTGAGAGAGACAGTGAGCGAAAGACAAAAAAGGTGTTAAAGACACAGGCCTCAACATGTCACATGTCACTTACGTCATGCTGAGCAAAGTGCGATTGAGTATGTGGGTGTGTGTTTGTGTGTGGATGAATGGAGTCACACGCCGATGTAATTTCCATTTTGGCAAAGCCAGTGGTAGCTTTATTTCTGGTGTTGGCTTATCTTTAGCTATGTTAGTGGCGTGGCTCTAGGAATGACATTGGTGATTGGTTGTTCAGCGGTTGGTTAGAATGTCCAAAACATCGGTTCAGATGGAAATATGTCGAAAATTATTTTAGTACAGACATGCAGATGAATAGTGACTTTGATGATCCCCTTCTTTTTTATGAAGTGCAACCACAGACATATTTTTCGCCTTGCATTTTTCTCCTAAAGAGTGTTTCTGTAGTTGTGTTAATATTAATTCATCCCAAGCAGCCAATCTTCACACTGTCATTAGCTGTGTTAGCTAGCTACTTAGCTGCGACCGTGTGTTTTAAATAAGGTCAGATTTAGCTCATGCAACACATTTCTTAATGTGGTTTTTCTCCAGAGTCCTCTTAGTTTCCTGTTGTCTCTGCCATGAAATAGTGACATTCAAATACAGTATTTGCTCATGTGAAACATTTTCAACTGTATCTTTGAGTCAACTTGTGCTTCCCAGAGTGAATTTACATCCATACCACTCATTTATTTCCACTTTGTATGCAATTACGCCCCTCTAAAATTCACTTTGAATTCACTAGTCTGAACACACCTTTAGCTGTAGTTTGAGATTAATGCTGACACGCTAAACGTTAGCATTTCTGAAGCGACATTAGCATTTTAGCATATTTTTAGTAATGTCATGTTGGCTTGTTTGTAAGGTGATAGCTGTAGTCAATTTTTGCATGCTAGCAGTAGCATTCACCTCAAAGCACAGCTCATGAATGAAAATTCGAGATTCTTTTTGGACAATCCACCATCAAATATATCTGATATGGATGATTTCATTATAATTATGGGCATATACCATATTCATACATCAAAGTGGAAAGGTACCAAACCCTCATTTACTTTTAGAATGGATTTCGTAAATTATTTTAAATCACTTAAATGTGTAACAAACAAAAACAAAAAAATTATTAAGGCCATGTCTCAATATTTATTATTTTAAATGAGAGCAGCTGCTCTGGATGCTAATAATAATTTGGCTGATTATCTCTGAATTCATAAAAGGTTGGCAATATTGTGCTAATGTATTACCCCCATATATTTGTCTTAGGTTTTTATTTATTTATTTATTCTTTGTGTTTTCCCTCATGTTTGTCTTAGATTTACGTGCGTTGCGTGAGCTCACATGCTGGTGTTATGTATGCCGTTTGTATATGATCTTTGACCCCAACTTGAAATGCATATATGTTAAGCAGTTGTTAATAAAGTGTTTTAAAAAAGCATGTAAGTTCTGCAAGTTATGCAAGTTTTAACTTGCAAATAGAAATAAACACATGAATCTTAATTAAAAAAAAGTTGACAGTGTAGCTCTGACAAGCTAAGTCTGAGATGTATAGCTTCTAAAATGGCTGTTGTACAGAACATAAACCCTCCTGAATTAGGGAAAAACATGGCATGTCCTTTGGTAAAACTCTCCAGCCAAACATACATTTTTTTGCCTGAGTAGTGATATGAATAGCAAAGTTGTCTCTCCATTTCTCCAGTGGTTTGTTTTCTGATGTGTAATGAGCATTGCAGCCTCGTGGGGCTGCTAGCATGGCCTTTAGTCCTGTTTACTTATTCAGTCATCACTCTTAAAAGAAGAGTCCTAAAGGGAGTTAAATGTCTTAATTTGTATTTAGGACTGATGTGTGTTTCATCCTCCAACCTCCTGCTGTCTGTGGCAGGAAGGGTCAGAGTTGAAGGGTGAAAGGTCACTGTCAAAAAACTTCCCCTCCCCCACCTCATCCCTGTCCCAAAGCAGACAGGACTGACTTGCAGAGAGACAGTGATGGATGGAGGGTTTACACCACCTTCTGCCACACACACACACACACACACACACACACACACACACACACACACACACACACACACACAGTTCAAACTACACTCCCACCCTTCCCGTCATCACCCTAAACCCCCCCCTCCTCCTCCTCCTCCCCCTCCTCTTCTCCCTCCACCCCCCAACCACCACTACCGCCACCCTCCACCCTCCCGGGAATGCGAGCCAATAGGGGGAAGGATGAAGAATGAAGAGAGAAAAGAAAACGACAAGAGAGCACAGTTTGAGGTGGAGAGAAGGGACAGCTAAGGAGAGAAAATGGAAAGATAAAAAGAGTGACAGAGAAGGGGAGGAGGAGGAGGAGGTAGGATGGAGAGGGTGATAGATGGAGAGGGAGGGAAGGGGGGGTGGTGGTGGTGGATGGAGAGTAGGAGGAGGAGGAGGAGGAGGAGGAGGGGGAGGGGGGAAGTGGATAGAAAAGAGGTCACGTGACCACGTAGCAGCTGCAAGGCTGAGAGGGAGAGAGAAAGAGTCTCACAGAGGAGCAGAAAGACGACGAGCAGGAGGAACAGTGAGCGAGAGGGTGAGTGTGTCTGTTTGCATGTTTGAATTATGTGCACATGCATATGTTAGTATGTGTGTTTGTGTTTGTGTGTATGACATGGATAAATATCAGAGGAATAGCCTGTAAGAAAAGATTGTAGAAAGAAGGAAGAAAGAAAGCAAGAAACAGAGGGGAGATTATGTGTGTTGGCTTTTGTTAAATAAGCTCCAGTGTGCTGAGATAAACGAGAGAAAGAGAGAAAGAGAAAAAGAGAGAGAAAGAGAGAGAGAGAGGGAGGAGAGACGGGAAGGAAAGAGTGAGTGAGTAGAGAAGAGGGAGGGAGGGAAAGAGTCGATAGAAACTGTCTTATCATCGCTCCCTTGACTGCTGGGCTCAGCAGAGACAGAGATATAGACGCACACACACATGCACACGCACACACACACTCAGCCCCTGTCAGGATCTGAGCTTTTACTCTCTTCTTCTCTCTTTCCCTTTCTGTCTGTTTGATTTTCAAATTCAATTTGCTTTATTGGCATCATATGTACTGTAAATACATTTGCACTGCCAAAGAAAGAAGGAAAAATAAAGGAAAGTGAATTAAGTAGCAATTATATAAGAAAACTATTTTGAACATCTTCTGATATATAAATACAGTCACGTCAGAATCATGCATGACTGCTAATTGTAAATGTGTTATAAATGTCAGTCAGCTGTAGGTTGTCAGGTTATTTGTTTCTGTTTTAGCCAAACAGGAAAATAAGCTTTGAATCATCTGTCAGGGTCAGAATTCCTGGAATAGCTTTTTCAAAACGTAATTATTATTTATTTATTGTAACTTTAGTTTTTTTTTCATATATATTTTGGACACGTGTAGAGGAAATATCTTAACTTCCTCTTCAAGATTTAATATAGTGACTTCTTCTGATCTGCACTTCATGGCCGCTCACTCTGTATTTCGTCAAGTTTTGGCTTTCATTCATATTCTCTCTCCCTCTGTTCACTCCCTCCTTCATATCTCGTCTTCTCACACTCTGTTTATCGCTCCACAGCTTCCTTCCTCTGCAGGGTTGCGCTCACATGGCAGGTCAAAGGTAGACTTCTAATCTGACATCTGTAAATGTGAGATTCATTTCCAACCTTTGAAGTCTGACTGCCCTTTACTTACTTTACTTTCACTTCTTTAAAATCATCAGTGTGTTGAAAAGAACATTCAATAACATTGTTCAATGCGCACGTATGAATTTTTCATGAGTGCTCACTGCTTTGGTGGTTTGTTGTTTGTTCTGTTTGTTCCTTCCTGTGGTATTTGTGTGTGCGTGTGTGTGTGTGTACGTGCTTGTGAGTGTGAAAGGTGGTTGTGTGTGTTATGTTGTGGTGGTAATGAGGTCATTGCTGTAGCAGGCAGGGGGCTGCTGGCTAATTCCAGCTGTAATTAACATTAGTGGGTCAGTAAGAGGGTAGAGGGTGAAGGCAAAGGTTACTCTAACCATGTTTGCTCTAAGTGTGTCCACTCTTCAGTAGATTGTTGAGTTTCTGAGGCGTGTGTTTGTGGCTGTATGTAGTTTATTTGTGTTTGTGTATATGCATGTGTCTGTGAGGGTGTAAAAACGTAGCAATACCTAATCATGTTTGCATGTAGACACTCCCGAGATCCTAAGATGTGTTGGCTAGCCCCCTTGAGGAAACGGACACGTGTGCACTCATGTGTGTGATTTGCTATTAGGGTCACTGCTCTATTTGACACAGCTCTACTCCCTCTACTCTCTAGTCTCTAGTGGAGCTGACCCGGGCGTATGCACTCACTATGATGTCCAGACACAAAGGCAGAAACACACATACGCCCATTCTCTTTGAGGGCGTGTGTGGGATGAGTTTCATTAATTCAAGATAAATAAGAAACCAACTTTGTTGCCAAACATATGTATTTTTCTTATAAAATGATTCAAAGCACAAAAATCTTTTTAAGAAGAGGTTGTAATCTACTTCCTCAAACGCTTTTTTTAAACTGGTGTGTTTTATTTAGAGATATCGAATAATAAACTTCTCAATGCGATCTCCAGATATATCAAAGCTCCTCACTTTTTTCCTCATGCTCTCCTCTTCAGGTATGAACCATGAGTCCAATAAATCACCATCAATAGGAATGATATCCACAGCAACGCGCACCACGGCTACTGTCAGTCCCCTCAGCCCTCTAACCAATGGGAACGCAGTTGCTCAATCTGCAAACTCTGGATTCGCTGCTGCCCTGCGTAAACTGGCCAAACAGGCCGAGGATCCTAGAGGTGAGCGGTGATTTAACCTCCTTAAAAACCTCACAGGTCCAGCAGCTCTAGGCCCTGGAGAACTAACATGGTCTTGAACACACACACACACGCACACACGTACACACACACACACACACAAACCTACAACAATCTCCTACTGTTGGTTTACCTACAAACAGCTCTGTTACTGCCATATGGTTTGTTCAACATCATTTTCACTTTATTTGTCACCTCCAGACCAAGAAACTTTTCCGTAAAAACACTTACAGTTATACTAACACTTGACTTTTTACACAAATGAGATATAATGTGTTAATTAGCTTTAGAGGTGCTGGTATTTAGATTTTGTTACCCTTCAACACAGCCAAGCTAGCTGTTTCCCTCTGTTTCCAATCTTTATGCAAAGCTAAGCTAATCGTCTGCTGGCTCCAGATTCATGCTTACCATAAAAATACGAGAGTGGTGTCAATCTTATCATCTAACTCTCCTGGGGAAAGCAAATTATTTCCCATAATGTTGAACCATTCCCTCAAGATGTGAACGAGGTATTGATGACTGAAAATTGGACAGTGTATTGCAACGCAGAGCCAGTAACTGTGTAATGCAGATAATTTTACAGGCCAAGGTTGTTTTTTTGTGGATTAATGTGAAACATTTTTCTGCCTGGTAGCTCTTAGGTTGTGTGTTTGTATGTGTGTGTGTGTGTGTTTTGGGTGTGTGTTCATTCAGCTCATTGGTGTCCTAATGAAGGTGTTGGATAAGAGCTGACCTATCCTGACCTCTCCCTCTCTGTCTCTTCCTTCATTCGTTTCCATTCATCTCCTAATAATAAGAATCTAATTACAGCCAATTATAACAAGCTCTCTCTCTCTCTTTCTATCACTATCTCATTTTCTCCCTCTCGTTCTCTACCCATAGCTCTTTCTCTACCTACATGAGCTCATGCTTTGCCACTTTCTCTCCATCTCATTATTTCCTCCTTCTTAGCCACTCTGAATGTGTTTGTGTTTTTGTGTGTGTGTACGTGTGTGTGTGTGTGTGTGTGTGTGTGTGTGTGTGTGTGTGTGTGTGTGTGTGTGTGTGTGTGTGTGTGTACTGATTAATGAGTGTTACAGTAATAGAGTGACGGCAGTGTGAATGTTATGGACATCTAGACGCATACTTTCTCTTCATCACATTTAACACGTTCCCCTTCGCCGTGTTACACCTCAGCCTCATTTTAACACCCTCATTTATTACATCCTTCTTTCGTTCTCTCTATTTCTGATTTGCGTCTCTTTTTATCAACACGCACACACACTCACAATCGTCACACACAATCTTTCATCTTGTGCCTCTTTCCCCTAATCTTTTCTACCCACTGTATCTTTTTACGCTTTCCTTTATTTCTGTCATATTTCGCCAGAATGCTTTTCATCAAAATGATTGAATCACTGTTTACCTCTTTGTTGGCCAACACACAGACAAAAAAAGTTAGTTTTTCCTTTTTGTGTACCATCTGTATTATGTCACAGGGGGATTGTTTGATCCTGAAATCTTTTTAATCTGATCAGCTGTCTGATAGCTGCAGTTTATTCCTGCCTTTCCCGCAGTCATTCACACACTCTCTTCCCCTCCTCTCTTCAGGTTCTGCCCTCAGCGGTGAGTCGTCTCCTGTCTCTTCCCCAGCCACCAGCCACAACTCGCCAGCCACCACCCCAAAGCGGGGCTCATTAGGGCCCCTCCTGGGTCAGTCCAGGGGCCACGGTGTCCCCAGCACCCCTCCAGTAGTCACCATTGCGCCCACCAAGACTAGCAACGGCCTGTGGAGGGCCGACGGACGACAGGTAAGACACGTCGTCTATCAAACCATCGTACATGCTGGTGTTCCAGGCAAGTTTGAGACAAGACATCTGCTCTTCTCTGTCTGTGTATCTGTACTTTTTGTTCCCCTGTCTTGCTGGTTTCTCCTTTTCTCATCACTCTCTCTCTCTCTCTCTCTCTCTCTCTCTCTCTCTCGCTCTCGCTCTCGCTCTCGCTCTCTCTCTCGTGCTTTCTCTCAGCACAGATGAGTCTTCAGTCTCTTTTTGCCTCCGTTATCCGTCCTGCTGCTGCTCCCTCCATTAAAGAAATAGTCTCAGTGCTTGTCAACATCAAACTGTCAAAACCAGCCATCCCTCCACCCCCCACCCTCCTCTTTCTTTTTCTGTCTTGTCTCATTCTTTCATTTTCATGCTTTCACCCCTCTGCCTCACTCCCTCTTCCTCTCACTAATCAGTCCATGTCTTTTTCAGCAACACACATGAGGGGTCTGTAAAGAAACACTGGAGGCTGTAGAGACTGGCACCTATTGTGTTCAGCTTCCTGCAGTGTTTCTGTATGTATGTGTGTGTGTGTGTGTGTGTATGTGTGTACTGTATGTGTGTGTATACATGTGTGTGTGTGTACTTGACCCTTCACCACAAAAGGCTTAAGATGTGAAGAGGGACCTGTGTGTGTGTGTTGTGTGTGTGTGTGTGTGTGTGTGTGTGTGTGTGTGTGTGTGTGTGTGCGTGCGCGTCTGTAGATGTGTTTGCTTGTGGGTGTGTGAGTGAATTTAAGCTGGGGCGAGGAACCAGGCCCCTCACACAATGCAGGGGTTAGCCCCCACAGTAGCCACTTCCCCCTGGATCAGAGCTGCCTTTCTCCCCCTTCACAAAGACCACTCTGTGGCTCTGCCTGCCTGGGGCTCCCATTCAGACATTCAGAGAGAGAAAGGGAGGAGGGAGGGAGGCAGGAAAAATAGAGAATAGGATGTTAAGAAAGGAGGGGAGGGCGAGTAAGAAAGAGCAGGAGAGTGACAGAGAGAGGAGAGAGGGCTCTAAAGCGTTGCATAGATTCAGTATTTGTCCCGACTGGATGCAGCTTATCTTAGAACAGAGAAAGACGGAGCACAGGGCAATTTAAGCAAAAGATTGTTTGTGTTTGTATTGCTGCATCTGTGGAGGCCATCAGCTGTCTATGGGGTCAGAGGTCAAGGAATGTGATGGCTGCTCTCCAGACCCTCGGTGTGTTGTCCCCTTCTCATTTTGAACCAGTGGAGATTGCTGAATGATAAAGAGACAGGCGGTTCATCACTGGTTTGAATCTACTTTCCATGTGACACATTCAAAACTATTCAAACGTATTCAAAGTGCAGATATTTTACTGCAAGTCAAGTGTTGTACAAAACAAGGGTAGCAGACAAGGTGTTGCTGGGAGAGGTCATTTGTTTGTGGTTTGCCCTTGGTTAGTCTTACCTGTATCACTGTCTGTTGTTGTAGCAACAAGATTTTACACATTAGTGGAAATGTTAGTTTTTTTTTTTCAAATTAACATTTCGTAGTCAAATGTTTCCCGGCTTCAGAATATTCATCTTTATACTGAAAAATCACTGTCCATTAACACTATTTCTTCTGTGCTGTTCTGGTCGCAGTTTCACAAACAGTAGTGTAAAGACAATGTTAAAAAAATTAAGATGAACTATTGGCAGTTTTACTTACCCCTCATGTATATAATGGCATGTGACATATGAAGCAAACTGTGCCAAACAGTCACATGGTTTGAGTCCTTGACAACTGTGCCACCAGGATAATATTATATTTTTATATGCAACTATGGGAAACATCCTTTTGTAATTTTTTTCCCATCACTGCTCTTGTCATGGTGGTAAATTTTAGTATGAGCAATCAAGGATCAAATGCATCGTGGTGGCGACCAAATCCTCTGAACGGGAAGCTCTTAGAAAGAGAGAGAGTGATTGATCAAGGAGAGAGCAGTTGGCTAGATATTAGGATCATCTTTCCACTTTGATCTCGACCTGTTATGACACATCGGACCCACTTTTCCACTCCACTGAGCCTCTTAGTGCAGCTTGGAGGTTTTACCCAGGCCCTCCTTCCCATTTCCTTCTTCTCTTTTCCTGAACGTTCTTCTGCTCATCTTCAATCTAGCACACACTCAAACCCCCATGCATCTACATAATAATGGGTTCTCTCACACTGCCTGTCTGTCTGTGTCACACTCAGGTTGAACCAGGCATCCAGGGACTCAGTAGGGAGCGACTGGGTGCTGAGAACACCCAGTCACAGCAGGATAAGAGGACCCCCCCCATCCCTTCACCTCATCCCCTAGCTCACACCTTTGGCCTGACCCCCAGCTCCGTCATGCAAGACCCTCGAATACAGAGCCTCAGGTATGTGCATAGATGGAGTGTAGCATGTTATTTGATTATTATTTTCACACATGAAACATTTTTAGATTAAATGTATAATATATGATCCAATGTGTTCAGCAGTTTACCTGGGCAGATGCATCCTGTAGTGCCCTCGGGTGCTGTCCCAGAGGAGTATCTGAGAGCGCTACGGCCCTTTGCCGCCTCAGATGACCTCCGACTGACCTCTTTGCCAATGAGTCTCGACCCCGCTGCTGCTGCTCATGCTGCCGCCGCCGCTGCTTACTATCACCCTGCCTACCTGCACCACCCTCTGTCTTTACCCAGGTAATAGCACCACCTTAACCTCTTCAAACATGTTGTATCATCACCCACAGAACTTCAGTTTAAATTCTAATTAAGACCAAAACATTACCAAAGTTAGAACAGGCACAAAAAACTTGAGTTTGTACAGTATTTTTCATTCAATAGAAGTCACCACAATAGTGCCTTCAGTGAAGAGCTTCAACAAGAAGGTACAACATCACACACAACATACTGTATGTGATGTGACAAATGCAATGTTAAACTGCACGGAATTATGTTTTATCTGAACAAAGTGAAGGAGAAATTGAAGGGAAATTTTAGGAATGTCAAAGTACAAATACAAAATTATGCTGCTCTATGGATTTACCAAGGAAACGCAATGCTAAATTAATGCTAAATACATCATTTTCATGAGATAAAGATTTTGGGTTGCCCATCCGTTTCATTATGGATGCGATATCTCAGGAATTCCTGGAGGAAATAAATGTCCACTCAGACTCAAGGATGAAATGATTAACATTTGGTGGTCAAAGGTCAAAGGTTAAGGTCACTGTGACCTCACAAAACATGTTTTTGGCTATAATTCAAGAATTCATATGCTAATTATGACAAAGTTTCATACAAATATCTAATAAAATGATGAAGTAATGACATTTTACATCCAAAAAGTCAAAGGTCAAATTCACTTTGACGTCATGATGTTCTGCAGAAACACTTTTTTGGCCATTAGTCAATGTAACTCAGAAACAGAAGGGGAAATTGTGGCCATATTTCACATTTGGTTGGATACTGAAATGATGACACTAATCTTAGATGTCCACCTTGAAACTGTGGTGATAGATCTTCTTTGCTGCTGGGTTCAAGATGTGTGTGAAGCATTCATATTTTAAAATTTGTAGCTTCTTTGAAGCAACATCCATATCTGAAGCTTTGTCAACTGTCATGGCTACAACTTTGTGTTCTATCCAAATCAGTTTTATTGGCCAAACATGTAAACACACACAAGGAAAATACATTTAATACCTTTTATTAAATTCCTTCAAAGTCTTCACTACAAATATTATGAGTCTGGACAGACATGGATGTAAACTTCAACTTGACTGGTTTGGCAGAGGCATACAACCTCAAGGTGATATTTCTAGCTTTTATGTGACATACAGGAGAATAAGGAAGAGAAACATTTTATTTATAGCTTTTCAGTCAGATCACAAAATACATCAAAACACAATAAAACCCTATGTCCTGACATCCATGCCCATACCCACCCATATTCACACCCAGAATGAAGAAGAAACTTTGTTACTTTATGCTTTTGTGTTAGCATGCAGCTTTGAACAATGGTCAAATGATCAACGCTTGTTGTGGGACAATCCTATAAATACTCTTCTTCCCCCTCTAACTAAACTAATTTCTCTAACTATAATTTTTTTTCCTCTGTCTGTCTGTCATAGGATGGAAGAGTCTCTGTGTCTTTCTGCGCTGCGCTCACAGTTTTACTCTGTGCCTGCGGGAGGCGCCTTCCCTCCTCTCCATCCCTCTGCCCTCCACTTGCACCTGCCTGGAGCCCGCTACCCTGGAGAACTGAACCACACAGCACTAGCCGAGAGGTAACATATACATACACATTCATATACACTTTCTTTCTCTCTTTCTTTCTTTCTTTCTTTCTTTCTTTCTTTCTTTCTTTCTTTCTTTCTTCTCTCTGTTTTTCTTTCTCTCTCTGTCTCTCTCTGCACCTCTCTCCTTTCTCTCTCTATCTGCAGGGCTGTGTAATCTCTCTCTGCAGGGTAGGCACAGGTTGCTGAGTGTGTGATATTTTTAGCACACACCCCACAGTGCCTCCTATACACTCATCACACGCACTGCCCTTCACACACACACACACACACACACACACATACACACACTGCACACACATACACATGCATATGCAAGCCGGTGCATACGTAAAGCCCTACATATACACATAGGGAAGTCTTTTTTACTCCCTTTGTGTCTCTTCATTTTCTGTCAGTACTTTGAGCTCCTTTATCAGTTTCACAATACATACATTGTTTCCCTGTGGCATAATGCATGGGGGGGGGGGTGTATTTATCGTGTGGTTCTGTAATGGCTCCTGCATATCTTGTAGGTTTGTTTGTGTGCTATTGATTGCTGGCGAATGTGCTCTGTTGTGTGTGTGTGTGTGTGTGTGTGTGTGTGTGTCCTGTGGATACCTATTAAGTGTTCATCTGCTCTTGCTCAGTCATGCTGTGTATGGATTATTTTCCTCATGGTAAGTGGAGTGCGTGTGCACACATTTGTGTGTGTTTCTCTGAGTGTGTGTGTATGTTTCAGCAGCAAATGTTTGTGTGAGGTTCACCAGTGTTTGGTTAATATCTGCCTCATGTTGGGTGTTGCATCTCTCACCTTCTCCCCCTGTATGTGTGTGTATGTGTGCGTGTGTGTGTGTGCATACTTGTCAACCTCCCCCGCAGGCTACAGATGGAGAACGAGCTCCGCCAGCGAGAGAGAGAGCAAGAGCGCGAACGAGAGAAAGAAAGGGAACGCGAGGCAGGGCTGGAACGAGAGCGAGAGCGGGAGAGAGAGAGAGAGAGGGAGGAGGAGAGAGAGCGAGAGCGGGAGAGGGAGCTGGACAGACAGAAGGAGAGGCAGAGGGAGAGACAGCAGCAGATGGTCAGAGCGGCAGAGAGCCACTACCTGGCTGAACTGCAGGCTCGGAGGGCACCACCGGAGGATAGGGCCAGGCCAGGGGAGAGGCTGACCCCGAACAGACTGGGTACCTACACATGAACACACACATGCACTTGTATATATGTGCGCACTCGCAGGCATATATTACTCTTTCCAAAGGCTAAGAGATCTTTATTAATCCAACACTTCCACAGTCATATATATTGAGAAGTACTGGCCAGATTGCCATGTAATTTGGTATGCATATTTATGCTCCCCAAAGGACAATTACCCGTGATTTTGGTGACCCCCCGACCTCTCCTCTAGTGCAAACATTATGACAAAATTGCCATTTGTATACAAGAAATATTTAAATTTAATAGACAGATTGACGTGTAAATTAGCACATTTGATTCTGTCACTGAGCTTCACTTCAGTTTCAGCCCTCATGATATTTCATAATCTAATCTAAGTGAGACTGTTGTGAAATATGTTGAGCACAGTCATGTTTCCTATGTGATGAAAACTTTCTATCAGTGTAAGATGTTGAATGGTGTCTAAACAAATCTGATGGATATTATGTAAAAGTTAAAAACCTTCATTCAAATGTCCTGTGGAGACAAATGTACTCAGACATAATGTCATCAACATAACACTTAACACATCACATTGATATAACACATTTCATAACATTCATTGTTTCTCCAGATAAACCCAAGGAATCTGAGCACCCAGGTTTCCCAGCCCCTAAACCCTTGCCCATGCAGCCTGGCCATCACCCCTCCAGGGGCTCTATCCCGCACCCAGTGCCCAGCCTGGTGCCCTCTCACCTGGGGAAGCATCATGCTGCAGCTGCAGGGGGGATCCATGGAGCTCTGGCAGCTGCAATGATGACTCAGAGGACCAACGAGGAAGTGTGGTTATCACGGCAGCGAGGCCAAGGACAGGAGAGGGAGGTTCCCATGGAGCTGGGTCTCAGGTCTCCTGGGAAAGGGGTTGAGCCGAGGAGAGACAGCCACAGGTGAGAATTTAGCTTTAGAAATTAGCTTAAGGAATTGATTTGTACTCTTTCTGCAATGTGACTCATGTCAGTGAAGGTAAAACCTTAAATGGATTTCGCTTCTATTTTCCTTAACAGAACCAATTCCATCCATCACAACCCAGGCAGCAAAGACGTGCCTCCCTGCCTTGGTGCTCCACCTCCTCTTATCTCTCCTAAAGGTCCCCATCACCCTCCTGCTCCCCCGACTACACTGTGGAACCCAGCCTCCCTTGTCGATACCCCTGCAGATTCCCGTCGAAAACTAAACCCTCCTACGCCGCCAAGTCGGCCACCTCCGGGACTGACCAGATCAGACAGACCCCACCTGACCTGGGGGGAAAAGATGGAAGAAGGAGGCAGGAGGAGAGCAGAAGGCCTAGAGAGGTACCCCACACTGAGAGGAGCTAGTTTACAGGAAGCAGGCTTCTGGAACAAGGCTGAGCAGGACAGGGCCATCCAGAGCCTCTATCATCGCCATCACATCAATAACCTCCACCAGAGACCCCACGTGCCTCTGTCTATCCCTGGTAATTGCACTGACATTGGGGGGAGATGCCAGACTGCCTCCCCGTCCCCGGTAAGGGAGCGAGAGAGTCAGGCACCCGACAGTATGCTGGTGTATGATGAAATTCTCCAGCAGCACCGTCGACTGCTCAGCAAGCTGGACCTGGAGGAGAAGAGGAGGAAGGAGGCCATTGAGGGAGGTGAGCAATATGATGGAGAGGCATAAAAAATGCAAAGAGATATACATACATATACAGGATATAGATATTTTTAATAATGAAAGGTAAATTCTCCTTTCTCTGCTCTTACCAGGTTATTACTATGACCTGAACGAGTCGTATGATGAGAGCGACGAGGAGGAGGTGAAAGCCCATTTGAGGAGAGTGACAGAACAGCCCCCACTCAAACTGGACACATCCTCAGAGGTGCGTGAACGCATGCATGCATTCATCACATTTTATATGTGCAATTTCAAAATGTTTAGTTTTTATTTTAGTGATATTAACTTGCCCAAATGTCTCTCCAAAGAAAGTGGATTTTCTACGCATGTGTGGCCTCAGCACGCTGGCCCATCGTGATGAGATTCTGGCTCGGAAGAGGAGGAAAAGGAGGAGGATGATGAGGGAGCGCAGCCCCTCTCCATTGGCCGAAAGGGGCAAGAAAAAGGCTTCTTCACCTTTAACACCTACAGCTCCCTTAACTACTCCGTACACTGCCGAGCAGATGGACAGAACCCCCGAACTGGAGGAGAAAAAAGACTTCCTCCTTATGTTCAACCTCTCCCATGTCAGCCCACAGCAGAGGAGAGGTAACGACCTGTTTAGTTACGTGTTACTCTGCTCTGTTCACAGCCGCTCCCTGTGGAAAAATACAACATTCAGTTTCTCTCATTTTTTTTTTTTTATTTACCAAGGCTGGAGGAGGGGAGAGGAGAAAATAAAGTTAGGCATAATCTGGAAAGGAGGTTATAGCAGGATTCTCTACTTTCTCCAGCAAAGGATAGACACTAAAATGTATTTTTAAAAGGTTATTAAACAAATGTATTTTTATGTAAAATTGTAAGGAAAAAATGTTAGAAATATTGGTGAAATATTTAGATCTATTTTAGAATATACTTTTAAAAACATGCATATACAGTATATACTGTATATGTGTATGTGTTTATTGTTTCTTACTTGCTTAGAGGGGCACTGGTGCATAATCAGCGGCTGATTTATGCTTTCTTTCAAATTTACTCTTAATTTTCTGTTGCCTGAAGCATTTTCTGATATGTTAACATTGCAAGTGAACCTAGTTTATTGTAAACTGTTGTAATCAGCTTTTGGATGATTAGAGTCATAAAATCTGGGTGGAAATCAGTTTTAACGGGTTCTACTCTTCTTATTTTTAGGTGAAAACCAGTAAAAAAAAAACCCAAAACAAAAACAACAAGAAAAGATAAGCCTTCATTAAACTTTACGGCCATAGTTTTTGATGTTGTTGTGCTGGACATTACCTCAG
This sequence comes from Euthynnus affinis, assembly GCA_029490765.1. Taxonomy (NCBI): domain Eukaryota; kingdom Metazoa; phylum Chordata; class Actinopteri; order Scombriformes; family Scombridae; genus Euthynnus; species Euthynnus affinis. The sequence goes on along the minus strand of CM055844.1, from coordinate 21,152,926 downwards.
ATCAATTTACTGACCTTTTTCCATCAGTGTCTGGTGCCAATCAATACTTCAAACCCACCATTTTTCAAGTGTGAATGACAGGTGTTCTCATTCTGTCTTTTTCTTTGTAGATAAGGAGAGGACAGAAGAGCTGCTGAGGGCCATTCAGAAGAAGACTGTGACGTTAGACACACTCAGATATAATTCTTTACCTCCATGTAGCAGTCCTCCTGCTCCCTCAACTGGTGAGACAGACACAGATACACACATATTGTGTAGGTACAGGCACACATTCACATGTTAAAATAGCAAAAAAAAACTCCTTTTAAGAAACTGTGCAAATTTCTTTGTAGGTGACTCCTCATCAGCCCCTCTGCCGTGTCAATCAAACGGACATCTTTACCCAGATTCTCCCAGTCCTTCCCCTCCATACTTACACAAACCTAAACATCTCCTCCACAATGACACGTTCAAGCCCTCCATGGACTCCCAGGTGGCTCGCATCCCTCCACCCTTGGCTCCCCCTCATGAGAGAGCTGGATTCATGGAGACTCAGCCGAGCAGGAAGATCCATGGCCTCCAGAATGGCGTTGTTGCTTCTCCTCAGAAAAAGGAGCCCAGTCCGCTGCAGAATGGACGGAATCGGCCCTGTGAGAGATTCACACCTGAGGCCTTTGCTCAGCACTTCCACCAGGCCGTGCTGCAGTCTACACATAACACACTGCAGAACAAAGGTTAGCCACTCACTCCCATAGGTTTTTACCCATTGAACTTGATTATAAATTGCACACTGACCATGTTCTGCCACCTAGTGGTGTGTGTTAGTACATGCTAGCTGGTAAAATGTCAATTGGCTCCTTATGAGATGCTGAAAATGGCTACAAAGACTAATGCTGTCTTTTTGTCTCACTCTTTTCTTCTTAGGAGTCTCAAATTGTGCCCCCGAGACTGGGATGAAGGCTGACCACTCTCTGCCTCACAACATCTCTCCGCTGAAAAGTTCGAATCATAACTACGCCCCTCAGCACGCACACATCAATGGTCATCACTTCCATTCCTCTGTAGCCAGCCGAGACACTCCAGCACCACGGGAAAACCTGTCCGATGACAAAGATGAAGACGAGTCTGGGCAGGAGGAGGAGGATGAGGAAGAGGAGGAGGTGGAAGAGGCTCCAAGGAAGTGGCAGGGTATTGAAGCAATTTTTGAGGCCTACCAGGAATATGTGGACGGTGAGTCAATGTCAAGCCATTTCTTTTATCAGTATAGCTTATGTATTCTCAGGGGATTTAAAGGTTGCACAGAATGACCTTTTCTGCAATCACAGAAATGAAATAATGACATCACGTAATTTTGAGGGGTTTCTTTAAAGATAAATACAAGCTGGCTGCCTCTTTGGCTACAGGGTTTGTTGCATATCATCCCCCTTTCTTTGTCCACTTGTTTCCTGTCATTTCTATACTGTCATCTCCAACAAAAGGTATAAAAATGCCCCAAAATAGTTGACTCAACTCCAGCTTGCCCCAAAAGGTTTTGTACTACATGAGGAAAATATGAAAGTGTCATAATACATTTACAGATTAGGTGCTGTGTCATACAAAACAAGCAAGGGACACTGTACTGTATAACAATAAATAAATAAATTATAATAATAATTAATTAAACATTTGTACCGCACTCAAAGTGTCTCTTTTGGTTGGTGTTTATTCTTAGTCGAAGGAATTGTTGCTGTGAGACTGATCTTTACTCATATTCCTGAATTTCAGAGGGACATACTGTGATATTTTCAGGTTATTTGTGGGAAATGTGGTATTATAATGGATATAATTTCCCCTCATCTAAGGTTTGTATCTCTCTGTACAGAATGGAGTTTAGAGAGGCAGGTTCTTCACAGTCAGTGTAAAAGACTTGAAGCACAGAACTACAACCTGACCAGAACTGCAGAGCAGCTCTCTCTCACCATGGGGGTAAGTACTTCAGACCATATCTGCCTCTTCCTTAATCTTTTCATGTCAGTGTTGCCCTGTTTTCTGCCAAATAAAACTCTGGATTTTGTGATGCGAATTGCGTCTGTCTGTCTGTCTTTCTTTTTTTTTTTTAGGAGCTGGTGAGTCAGAGGCAGAAAGTGAGAGAGGAGAGAGAGAGACTGCAGGCCCAGCTTGAGCACTTCAGGAGGTGTTTGACACTACCTAACATTCACTGGGGCAGGGGGCACACACCCAGGTGACCTCTGACACTCTCTGATGGATTCACCTCTGACAGCGAAGGAACAGTAACAAGAACAAGACAGACTGCAGCCAGACCACTCTGCACTTAAAGCACTTGAAGGAGCCAATCCTTGTCTTGTTACCTTGCTGGTCGATCAGTTATGTTACCCGACTGGTTCCAGAGTCAGTTGGTTATCTGCCATGTTCACCATGGTGACCATAATCCGTGGTGACCATGTAGTCTGGGCATTCCCACTCTGTCTCATTCTGCCCATGGATTGTAACACTGTGGAGGTGAAACAGCATCTTTGTCGGAGTAATGCTAACCATTAATGCTAGTCCACGAGTTGGCTTTAAGGACTTTCCACCATTTAGCTAATGTCATATCAATTTTTACATCAACTGTATTGATCCACACTAATGAGATCTATCGTTTGGCACAAATCTGTAGCCTCTCTAGACAGAAATGAGAAGAGATCATGCGTGCCGTGGTCACTTGGATAATACTCAGAGAAAGAAAATTGAGTAAAGGAATCAAAGCACACCTCAGGCCTTAAACTTGATAGGATGCACTTGAAATGGAATTTGAGGGAATACTTGACCGTCCTCTGTGTGGTTTAATGTTGTAGTGTCTACTGAGTACTGTATCTGACAAATGAAGCCGCTTGTGTGCTACAGAGGATAGGAAACATCTAAAAGATATTATCTATATAATGGCAAATGGTATCAACAAAGTTTTTTGAGTTTTAATAAATTTTCCATCGGTAATGTCAGTTGTGATAGATGAAGAATTTTGTATGTTTTTATTGTTTTAACCATTTTGTGTGGGAAGCCATATGTTTTGTTTGAATTGCTGCTGGTCAGAATAAAAAATATTTAGAAAATGAAGGATGTTAGGACAGTATTTGAAAAATGTTATGCGATATCAAAATGTAAGTGGGCGAAGGTTAATTTAGGATAGGAGACAACATGGCAAATCACAACATCATGAAGCTGTTGTCACCATTGTATGATGGTTTATCTCACACCATTATTCCCTCCACATGCCTATAAATGTTGATCAAACTTGAAGAGAATAAAAGTTGTTATTTTTGAAGGCCTTTCGCAACAATCTACATATGTTGTTAGATAATTGGCATCACTTAAGACTTAAAAGGCTCTTATGGCATATTTTTTAAAAAACTGTTAAAAAATGTTTAACTGTTTGTGTAAAGGAAACAAAAAAGCCCAAATTATTTGGTTCTGTCTCAGAATAATGACAAATCTAACAATATTGTTTCACTTGATACTCTTAGAGTACTTGATACAATTCTCTTCTTGTTTTTTGGGTGACATAAACATTAGAATGACATTGTCCCTCAGTGGATAACAATAAACTAGACCTTCTCTGGTCTTTTGATGAGATTCATTTTTGTTCAAGCCAGATAAAAACCACATCACAAATTCATAATTTCTGTCCCTTTTCCTCTGAATATTAAAATCCCAGGATCCCCCTTCTACAAGCTCAAGCTACAGTAGCAATCTCCCCAAATCACCTGTGTCACCTGTTCAGTCTCCTCTACAAACTTGCTGTGAAATCCTACATATTTGTTTCAATCAGTCGTTCTGTAATGTATTATTTGGTCTGTATAATTGCGATGAATTATTTATTAACATTGCTGTACATTCTGATGGAAATTTACATTAAAATATTTGTAAAATGTCTTATTGGTTATTGTTGTGTACCTGGGAATGGGGGGGGGGGGTGTCAGGAGGTTAATTTGATTAACTGATTTTGAATCCTATATTTGGGTACCATGGGGGTTTATAGGAGCTAAGACACCAACCATGTGTCCAGACAGGAACCTTTATTTCATGTTGGTTCACCCTCTCCTCTCTCTCCATCATTTCCTGTAAAATGGTAAATGGATGCACTTATATAACACTTTTCTAGTCTACAATAACAACATATTTACCCACTGATGGCAGAGAGTGCCATGCAAGATGCCAACCTGCTCATCAGGAGCAATATAACACTTTTTATCCAAAGCACTTTACAGTAAATGTAAATAATTCACCCACATAATCACACAGCTATTGGAAGCAATTTGTGGTTCAGTACCTGCTCCCATCTGTCAGTTTTTCACTCGACTCCAATAAAGGAAAGAAAAAATACTTGTAACATAAAGATACCACACACTACACTACTACAACCAACCTCAGATATGAGATCAAGTAGAATACTCTTGCATATAATTGTCCAAATACATAAACCATCAACATCCCACTGCTTGTGGCTATCTTTTCACCTTATTTATCCATGATATGAACCTCTGATGGTAAATGATATATGGGCTGACAAATTAAAGAAAAAAACACATTAAGCATCTTATTAAGGTGTTGGGCGACCATGAGCAGCCAGAACAGCTTTGATGCACCTTGGCCCAGATTCCACTTATCTCTGGAAAGATATTCTCTCTGTTGGGTGTTTTGATGAATGTGGTGGAGTGTTTCCTAAAATCTTGCTGGTCCAAACTCTCTAACACTGTATGTGTTTAACTGTGCTGAGATATGGTGGCTTCAAAAGCCATAGCTTGTGATTTACATAATTTTCAGTTTATCCATCGATATCCTGGAGGAGAGCACTCGCATCAGGATTGAAATATTAAATCACCGCATGAAATCAGTCACTCATAATAACCTGGAGTAGTTTGCCATAAACCTTACCTGTAAGAAGAAAAGTGGACCCAGACCTTACGAAAAAAATGTAACACAGAGCACAGAGCCATCAGACCCTCACACCGTTAGGTCAAGCATTCTTATAGATACTATATGCAGATGTCACTTTTGTCAATCCACTCTTTCTCTTCCTGCTTCTGTCATTTATGGTCCATTGATGAATCCTCTTTCAAAGTCACTTAGATCTTTCCTCTTGCTATCTTGATTGAAAGATTGAGGTCATATGTTAATTAATTAACTGTATCATGCAGCACACCAGAATAGAAGCATCTGTATTTGTTATGTTGATTCACTCATTTCTTGAGTTTCTCACTCATCCATCTGTACATGAACAGAACTAACAGTTAGAATATATTGAGTACTGTACAATGACCAGCAGCTTTATTTCATCAACTTATTCAGTATCAACACAAGGACAAAGATTGAAAGAAGTAAATATAATGTAAAACAGACAATGCATTGTGTTTATTAAGGCAAAATACTTGAGTTTAAAGTAGAAAAAGAGGGGTTATACAAGACATGGAGTGGTTTAACACAGTGGTAAAAGATCTTTTGCATGGATAAAGCACCATCATGTGATAAACTTAAGGCTGACTCTCATGGCAAAATGTCCAGCAGCTATTCACATGGGTTCTGGATGACTATCAGAAGAAAGTCGTTCTCTGAGAAGATATGAAAGAAGAAAAGAATACAAATTTAGAGCCAACAACGTTCCTCTTACAGCGTAAATGTTTGTGATAACTGATGATAACTTATCATCAATCGATCAGCAATCATCTTACCTGGTGTAACCATGATCTCATGTTTCTTGGAGCGAATGCGAAGGAAGGTGAGGTCATTTTGAGGGTCAATGTCTCTGACAGTGCTCCTGGCCTTCATTGTGAGGTGGCGAAGAAGTCCTGCATACTGAACCGTGGCAGAGTTATCTAAAGTTGTCCTGATGGGAATACCTGAAAAAATAAATAAACCTTTACAGATATACTGCATTGTAAACTCTAATAGACTATTTAATCTTTTTTATTTTTGGCTTACCTTCTGCATTTACAATTATTGTTCCAATCACACCTTTATGAGCTTCGATCCTCTTCAGTGTTTCCTCAACTTCAGCCTGCGGGACAAAAGAAAAGACATTTAATAAAATGCCTAACGTTTACTATCTCATTTAACGTTACATAAGAAATATCTGTTTGGCAGAATCTGCTAATAACGACCACCTTTAAAGTTTCATGTTAGAGCTAACTTAATGCAAATTTCAATAACTTATAAATAAATATTATTGATACGTTTATCATTAAGTGACATAACGTAAAACAACTTTTCTAACAAAAAATACAGTAAACTTACGTGCTCGGTTCCTACCATTTTGTCTGCGAGCAGCCGTTTCTTCGGTCTTCTCTTCGCGTCCCGTGGTTGCCAAGAGCAACGGAAGCGACGTCAGACGCAAGCGGAAAGTGTAGCGTAGCCGTCATTGTGTGGAGGAGGGTTGTGTGCTGTCCTGTTTATCTTCACTAAGAAAATGCCGGAGTTAGCGGTGGAAAATGTGGTTGTTCACCCGCTGGTGTTGCTCAGCGTGGTTGATCATTTCAACAGGTCAGTACGTTTTAATTTATATGTTCAGACTCTGTCTGTTAAAGTGTCGTGAAGCGTAACGTTGCCGCTAAGCTAAGCTAACGTTAGCCCTGCTGAGTCAGAGACCAGGCTAGTTAGTTAGCTCACTCAAATCAGTTTAGTTCGTCGCCAAGCTACACAATATCAGTTTAATGAATGAATGGATGATACAGCTGTGTTGATTAGTAACAGACGTCATTACTGCAAAGGCACATTTTTGTCATTTTAATTTATGAGCGATGAATAACACGAAGGCATTAGCTTAGCATACATTACCGAGCAGGCTAACGACTCATTCTGTGTTGATGAGTAATGGCGTTACTTCAAAGATGGTAATACTAAACTAAAATACGGTCAGCTGACAAGTTGATTTGCCATGCTAATTTGATTTTATTCAATCTTGCAGAATAGGGAAAGTTGGCAATCAGAAACGAGTTGTCGGAGTCCTCCTGGGGTCATGGCAGAAGAAAGTTCTTGATGTGTCAAACAGCTTTGCAGGTAAGTGTCTTAGTAAAAGTGCCTTAAATATAAATTTGTTAAAGATCCTCTCTGGACAGTTTTAAGATATATACAAAATACTCTGAATAACAATTTGTGTCTTAGAGTCCCCCCCCACACACACACACACAAAACCGTGTCAGAATCACGAAAGTGCATCCACTCCTCCCTCATTGAAAAAGCCAGAATCTATGAATATGCAAATAATTTTAAATTAAAAAGTTTGACTGCTGGACTCCTACTTAACTGTAAAGTTCATTCTCAGTGTTAGTGCACTGGAGGCTACAAGTTTCCACATCACGGTTGTGTAAGTTTCATACTGGACCATGACTGGCTCCAAACTAGTTGTGATGTCACAAATTATGCTTGTTTTTCATACTCAAAATTATGCGGATTTAAGATGAGTACAGAGAAACTGTCCACCTTCAGCAGATGAATGTGAAAACAGCTTTCTAGTGTTACAATCTGCACATAAATCATTCTGCACAGTGAAGCTCTAACATCCAACTGAAATAACAAGAAGCAAAACACATTTTCCAGTTGAATGCACCATATTTTATAAATTCATCATGTTTTTCTGGTAAAGTCTTAATCTGACAATAAATTTAATTATATAAATATCCACAAAATGGACAAAACATTTTTGAGTGGAGGAGGGCTTTAACATATGCACTAGATAGCATTTTACTGAAGGGTAATGACTGCTTTTACATAGTGTGGAGCAAAATTATTTTTTCATTTCAGTCAATGAATGTTGTAAGTTTGCCACAGTTGTCTTACTGTGTGTAAGATACTGTCAAACCACTAACTTACTGTCAATGTTGCTTTCCAGTGCCATTTGATGAGGACGACAGGGATGACTCAGTGTGGTTCCTGGATCATGACTACTTGGAGAATATGTATGGCATGTTCAAGAAAGTTAATGGTAAGATTCTGCTGGTGTCTATGTATTTTAGTTGTGCTTTACTTTTCTTTGTTAGGATGATTACATGTTTGTGAATGACTCTTTGTATTTCCTGGTTTTTAGCCAGAGAAAGGATAGTCGGATGGTACCACACAGGACCCAAGTTGCACAAGAATGACATTGCCATCAATGAGCTCATCAAGCAGTACTGTACCAATTCGGTATGTAATTACTCGATGTTTCCTCTGCTTCACATGTCTTGGAAGCAACTCATCCTATTATGTTCCTTCTGATGTTTGAATAGCTCTCTCACATGTTGCTTTTCCAACCAGGTGTTAGTCATTATAGATGTGAAGCCCAAAGATCTCGGCCTACCCACAGAAGCATACATCTCTGTTGAAGAAATACATGACGTAAGTGAACCATGGACTGCATTGAAGTTGACTGAATAAAAGTTGTTTGGAGTTTAATGCATTGTTTGGAGTGAAGGATGTTTCTATTCTTATTGAAGTAAAAGTAATTAATACATTTATATTTGTGGGATATTAGTGACAAAGTGTGTAGGGTTCCCTGGGCACAAATCCAGTGGTTTTCAAATTATAAGAAAAAGAAAGCTATTTCTGTAATTTTTGGAATTTCTAAAGCTGTGTTATATAGTTTTAAACACTTGTTTTGCCTTTAAAAACATTATTTTACATTTGGATTTCACCATTGATAATGTTAAAAGTAAGTGATTTATTGGAAGATACATTATTTGAGTGGTTTTCGTTGTCTCAGTTGAAAACAGACTTTGATCTAGATTGAAGTTAGAATCATTTTCATTTATTTTTCTAGGATGGCACTCCAACATCCAAGACATTTGAACACGTCACCAGTGAGATTGGAGCTGAGGAGGCAGAAGAAGTGGGAGTTGAACACCTGCTCAGGTACCAAACAAACCTTTGATTCACATGTTTTGATACACTGTTAATCACATAATGGCTATTTTAGTATAAATGATGCGACTCTGGTACTCCTTTGCTACAATCACCAAAGTGCAAACACAAAACAGGCAGATATTATTTAACAAAAGGACATCTTCTTGTGTAATTGAGTTAACCAAAAATGTAAACGCATACCAACTTTTTATCTGCTGCATCCTGTTTACAGAGATATCAAGGATACCACAGTGGGCACTCTGTCACAGCGCATCACGAACCAGGTTCATGGTTTGAAGGGACTCAACTCGAAGCTGTTGGACATCCGCTCTTATCTTGAGAGAGTGGCAGCAGGCAAACTTCCCATCAACCATCAGATCATCTACCAGCTGCAGGATGTCTTTAACTTGCTGCCAGATGTTAATCTACTGGTAAGTTGATTTTGTTTGATGTGTATGTATTCTGCATTTGTAGTGATCACTGTACAGAAATGAGTGTCTGTTGAACTGCAGTGAGACAAATTTCACTTGATTTTAAGTGACATCTCGATAAATATTTTCATTTCATTTTCATTTTTACAAGCTGCAAGTTAAGTTATTGTTATACCTTCTATTGGTTTCATTGTTTATTAAAAGGAAGTCCATCTAAAACTTTGGAAATATTTAATATTAAATAATTAAGACTCTGAACCAAAGAGAAGATGAAGGAAAAACAAAAAATGTCACTCTAAAAATAAAGTCATCATTTTTAGCCTGCAGCAGTTTCTTCTTTTATCCACTGGAGGGCAAACTGAGTCATGTTTAGGAAATGTGTTGACTAATGGTTACTGCAGTGATGTTTTGTAATAAACTTTGAAATCTGTAATTCTTTTGTTTTTTAATAGCGTATTGATTTAGGTCATGGTTCATCAATAGATAAAATAATCTAACAAAATAATTGTTGCCCTGTGAACCACATAAACCAAAGTCATGGTGGCATAAAAAGACAAATTCCTGATTCCTGATTGTGGTAGTAGTAGTTTTTGGGCTTAACGCTATAAGTGAAATGGGGGAGCAAGGAGCTCAGAAATGTAGCTAGTGGTGAGATTGTGGAGTGCTTTATATGTAATCAGCAGGAACGAGCATGATGTCATGTTTATCTGGTTTCTGTTCCTCTAGCTTCTGTAACTCAGTGCAGTAATTGAGTTTTTTTTCACTCATCTTTCTGAAGAAATTAAGCGCTTGTTGATTTATTTTTCATATTCAAGGACAATTTGTCCACCTTTGCAGCATTTGCTTTGAGAAGGTGAAACTGTTGTGTGTGTTTAACAAAGTTAAACAATGATCAATTTTTAGCATACAATAAAAAAAAAACTATAACTCCCATGTAAATGTACAGCTACAGGTTCTCTCATCCATGTACCATGGCTTCATCCGTATACATAACATTTACAACCACCTGTAAAGTCAGTTGGTTGCAATCTGCAATATCACCACTAGATGCCACTAAATCCTACACACTGCACCTTTAAAACCGAGATATTGAACAAACAACAATTAAATCACCCATATCTAAAACATATGGAGTTAATACAACACAATATACTGATATTTGGATATTTATGTTGCTACAAATATCAGTGGGATTTTAAAGTGAGGCTTCCCTACACCTGGAACAGAACCCAGAAGTCCCTGTTTCCCTGTCTCTCTATATATACTTATTGTGTGTTGTATTATAAAATGACTTTTATGTTTTTTGACTATCATGAATTTTGTCTTTGCAGGAGTTCACAAAAGCGTTCTACCTTAAGACCAACGACCAGATGCTTGTGGTCTACTTGGCCTCGCTCATACGCTCTGTGGTGGCACTGCACAACTTGATCAACAACAAGATTTCCAACCGAGATGCAGAAAAGAAGGAGGGACAGGAAAAGGAAGAAGGAAAGAAAGAGAAGAAAGATGACAAGGAGAAAAAAGATGAGAAGGACAAAGATAAGGAGAAAGCAGATGGTGCCAAGAAAGATGAGAAGAAGAAGAAATGAGTGTTCTTTCTTCAAGGTCTTCTCTCAAATCACGTCGTCTTCATCTGGATCGTGCTCTACTTTCTGCCCACAGTCACTGCTCTGTATGTGGGTCTTGGGCTAAAAGTAGGACTGTATATGGGGAATGGTGTCATTTGAGATTTGGCCTCATGGTTACAAGTGGCACTCATAAAGACTGTTCTTATCGTACAGAGATGTTTGCTTCTTTGGTGTTCTGAACTATGAGAACCTGTTTATTCTGTTTTCATAGTTGCCATGCTCCTGGTGTCGTACAACACCTGGTATTGATTTTTTTGTAAGATGGAGAAAAATGTTTTGTTTATCACACATTAAATTGGGATCATATTAAAAATTTGTTGTTTTTGCAATTTTCACAGTTAAATGTTTTTAAACTAAAGCAGTTGGTGAACCATTTTATGTTGAGATCACCTTTAACGTTGAATTATTGAGAGAGGGCGAATTTGGGATAAAAACACAAGTGAACAGACACAGGCAGTGTGTACTGTGTGTAAATATTCCCCATAGGGCAGTGTGAACTCATTATGCTCAGCCTATCAAATTACAGACTGAAATGAAAATGAGGACAAGCTGTGTTGTTGAGAAGTTGCTTTCAACAGACTGTGAGCCAGCTCTACATCTAACACCATTACACATTTTGGACAAACAACACAAAACTATATTATAAAATATGAGAATACAACTTTATAAGAGAAGTAGGAACCAGTTAAAATCTATAACTCACATTTCCTTGATAAGGAACCATTATTGGCTACAGTAGAATTTCTTGAGATCTTTAAAAGGATAGATTCACAATTATTCAGGTCTATCTTAAAACAATAGTCAGGTACTCATATGAACACAAACAGGTTTTCCTTGCTGTTATCTTTCCTCCTTGTCATAGCAACCATCAGCAGACCCCTTTCAAATGCACTTTCACTGTAAATGATGGGGGACAAAATCCAGCTGTCTGAGTTAGTCTAATAAAGTAGATATCTTCCACAGTTAGTGTTTTTAGTAAAAGAGTTCTTTATGTGTCTCAATGGTGTGTTTTCCTGTTCATCTGCAGTGGAAGTGTAGTAACTAAAACAGGGAATTTGGTACTAAGAACACATTAACTTTGAAAGATATTGACTTGATTTAAGCCTCATAATAATCAAATAATCTTTTAAAATGATTTTTGTAGAATTTTTCCTCTCGTCACTCAGAAAGTGCTGCTCTCTTAATGGTCAGTATGAACAGGAGGAACAATTACAGCAAGAAAAACATATTGGTGTTCATTTGGGCATCTGACTTGTTCTAAGAACAACATGAACCATTATGAAGCTATCCTTTAAGGGGCTTTTTTTAAAAAACAGATTTGAGTGTCTACATTTCCATAACTGAGCAAGCTCCATCTGCTGATGGTCATGTGATATGAGTGAAAGCTCTGGAGGTTTCTTGAGGTAAGCTTTACAGTATAATAACTTGGTGTAAGAAAAAACCCCCCACAACAAATAAAGTATTACTAACATACAATGATGACAGAAAATCAAAGTAATAAAAATGTAAAACATTAATGCACAGAAGCAGTCAAAAGTTTGGACACACTTTCCCATTCACTTCAATGAGAGGGTGTGTCCAAACTTTTGACTGGGCCTGTAGTCCAGTTGAAAGTACTGCAGTATAGTGAGGGTGAATTTCGGGATATTTGTATCAAAAAAAAGATCGATGAGTACAGAAATAAACTCACTACAGAGCAGTCTTGAGAGCAGTATAGTGTTACTGAGAGGAGGCGTAGCTGCAGTCTGTTGTATTTTTAAAACTGCGTCATCTGCAGCTTTTCCAAAACACTCGCAGTCCATTGCTGCCCCCCCTGTTACCAATATACGCAATAGTAGTGGTAGCAACCAGTATACAGCGCATTTTAAGCACAGGTTGTGTCGGACAAATCAGATTATTGGGTAGGTAAACTGGATTCTGACGTAAACGGCTTAAACCCCCGCCAGAGGAGCATCGCATGTGCTGCTCGGTCAGCAGCAGTCGGTGAGAGGAGAGCAAGCCTGTGCAACCTCCAGGCAACACACTCCTCCTCTCCTCTCCTCCTCCTCCTCTTCTCTTAGGACCTGAGCATGACTCCTCTGATATTTCACTGAGATTGAACGGAACGGAACGGAAGACCCACCGGTATCATGGCTTCGTATCTGCAGGTGAGGCTGTTTTGTTTTGCTGCGGGCATGTCCGGGGGATTTGTTTGGGTCTAACTTGTTCACTTGTCAGGGTGTGGTTGTGTGCGCCTCGTACTGTAATTAGGCCTGTTTGGACAGACAGCAGGTGACACGAGTCTAGCTCCGATCAGTGTTTGCTCGTGCCACATCAGCGTTTGATGCTCATTTATCCCCCCCAAATCTCCTCAGTCATGCGGGGATAAACAGGTGGTCGAGAGGCTTCAGTGTTGTTGCCAGGGGGGCGAGGGTAGGCTTCATGTTGATTTAAACGCATCCTTGGCCCACGTTATCTGTCAGTGCCAACCGTTTTTTTTTGTTTTTTTTTTGCGCAGAGTTGAATGGGATGTCTTTTTTTCCCTTCTCGTTGCAGATCGCCGATGATGAGAAAGGCCACGAGCTGGACCTTTTCTGCGTCCCTAGACATTATGAGAACGATTTGGACAAGGTGATCATCCCTCATGGACTCATCATGGACAGGTAAAGCCATCAACTGCCTCTCAGCAGCACTAACGCTGGAAATTATACTCTCTCATATTTCTGTCAAGTCATCTGACACACATTCACTCTTTGGCTCTTCCTGTTTTCACTGTGTCTGACGCACACAGTCATACTGGCTGATTCTAGGATTACAGTAATAACAACAAACTTAATTCATGTAGCACACTTCATGCATCAAATGCAGCACAAAGTGCTCAACATAAAAGTGGATTGTCATAACATTTATGATACAGCAAAAACAAAAAAAGACACAGCAATAAACAGACTAGATATACAAATTGCTCCTGATGGCTGCCATCAGTGTGTGAATGTATATGAATAATTAGATTTCCTCTGATGGGCATGTTGGGACCTTGCATGGTAGCCCCATTCAGCGTATGAATGTGTGTGAATGTATGAATGTGATTCGTAATGTAAAAAGCGCTTTGAGTGGTTGGAAGACTAGAAAGGTGCTATACAAGTCCAGTCCATTTACCATATAAAAATGACTGGATGGGACAAGATGAAACAACTGTCAGTCAAAAGATGTGCAAACAGATTTAGAGCCCCTTAAAGTCCGCCCCAAGGCTCTAAGGGACTTGTCCAGAGTTTTGGGGCGTTTCTGTGCCGTCAGGAACAATCAAGAGGTTTGAGCCAGAGGATCATAATGACCCAGCAGGCACATTTATCTTAACTATGTCAGATAGGTAAGATGTGGCAAAGCCATTCAGTGATATAAAAACCAATAAAAGATTTTTAAAATTAATTCTGTGACAGATGGGTAACCGGTGTAAAGATTTTAAAATTGGAGTAAAGTGGGCTGTCTATCTGGTTTTCGTCAGAACAGATGCTGCTGCATTCTGTACGTACATCTGTAAGCTGACCAAATGCTCTCTTAGACACACCAGACAGAAGAGCATTACAAAAGTTCAGCCTGCTAGTGCACCATACTGCATTTGCTTGCCAAATGACTGTGGCCCAGGTCCTGAAGTGCATTTGGCAGGGAGGGGTTCTTGCAGTTAAGAGAAATGCATGGTAAGCAATTTTGCGCAAGTGCAATATCGTGTTAAGGATATCCTCCCTGCCCGTACAAACTGCATTCAACACTGCACTGTAATTCACCATGAATCAGTTTCTCTGTCCTCATCCAGTTGTCCATCTTCCCCCTCTGGTCCAGGACAGAGCGTCTGGCCCGTGACATCATCCAGGACATGGGGGGGCACCACATCGTAGCTCTGTGCGTGCTGAAAGGCGGCTACAAGTTCTTTGCAGACCTCCTGGACTACATTAAGGCGCTGAACCAGAACAGTGATAAATCAGTCCCGCTGACGGTGGATTTCATTAGAGTGAAGAGCTACTGTGTAAGCTGCCTTTCTCATTTCATTTCCAGGAACCACTTGTGCTGATGTGAGGTGTGTGATACAAGCTTGGCTTCAAATACAAATGAAAACAATCTCATTAAATCAGAAATGGACTGCGCACTGCAGATTCAGCATTTTGAACATTAAATGTAGATTTGTAGTGGGGCTTTTTGTTGTGACTCAAGCAAAGCAGACAAAATGAGGTTAATCCAACTCTGCACCCCAAACACACTTGTATGATGTGTCTCCTATTCTCTAGAATGACAAGTCAACAAACAGCGTCAAAGTCATCGGAGGGGATGAGCTGTCCAATCTCTCAGGCAAGGTTAGTCCTCTGATGTTTGACAGGCAGAAATACTTCAACTACACAGCTTTTTTAAAAATAAATGTATACTTCATCTACTGCTCTTTCATTTTGTTTTCTGCAGAATGTTTTGATTGTTGAGGTAAGACTTTTTATTCTGTATTAAGGGTGGGAGATATAGATAAAACTGTTATGTGTTCTCTCAGTTGAATTATATAAATAAAATAATCCAATGGGAATGTCACTTTCTTGATTAATCCAGCAAATTGAACACCTGACTAAGTCCTTCATCACATTGATATCATGATATATTATGGTATATTTGTTCTGTATTGGTGTATATGGTAATATTACATGAGTGTCTATCAGTATTTGCCTTTTTAAATGACATTTCTTGCTATAAAACAGCAACATCTGTCATATTGTTACTTCCTGTTAATGCCTCCACTTTAATGTGACATCTTCTTATGTTCTACATTATAAAAGGATATTGTGGAGACAGGAAGGACGATGCAGACGCTACTTTCTCTGCTGAGTGAATGTAAACCCAAGATGGTTAAAGTTGTAAGGTAAGGCACAAATCAAATCCAGCAAACTGAATTATAGACCTCCACTATAACTGGCTGGTATGTTTTCAGAGAGAGAGTATGTAACAGCGCTCTTAGCTAATGGACACTCTTACTTTAGGATTGTATTAGAGATGTAATGTGGCAGAGGGAGGGAGCAGCTTAAGAGTTAATCTGCTGCACTATTAACTGCACTGTGGAGATAGAGGCCATTTCTCTGATGTATTCCTGATGGGCTGGTTGAAACAGGAAATGTGTTGAAGCAGTGTGGGTTTCCTCTGATGCCTGCATGTGCATAACAGATAGCAGTTTGCCCTCCTGTGTATATTTCACATTAAACTGCAACTTGTCAATCAACAACAGAAAACTGATCTATTTTGATAACTGATTTGTGTTTTAAGTCACTTTTGAAGCAAAAAATGTAAGATGGTTCCAGCTTCTTAAATGTGTGAATTTGATGCTTTTACTTGTCTTCAAGTCCAACTGAAATTAAATTGCCTTTTTGTCTTCTAGTACTTTTAAATTATTTGATTTCATGATGGTGCTTCCTAGTTTTGCATTATTTCAATGAAATACTTTCCATCATCCGCTTATGTAGCAGGAGTCCTTATTTCAATACAGCAAGCAAATCTTGCATAAAGTGGTAACGTGGCATTCAATCTTAGGCAGAGCGGATGGTCGCACTGAGCCCGATGGCATCCTGCTCCACAACGTAGGAGCCACAGACTCTGAACAACAACCCACATGAGCTTTCCTGCTAAAGTCTCCTTCTTATCTATCTAACTTACAAGCTTGTTGAATGAGCCACCAAACACTCACTGTGACATCAGTTAGCAGGCTAGATGGCTAATTAGCTTCTCAGCTGCAGCACATTAAACAACTTGTAAACACACCTGAAAATGTGACTTCAGACTTCATTCAGTAGTTGCTGATTTGCTAATTTCTCCTCGAAATCCCTGTTAATAACACACTAACACATTGTCTGACTTGTGGCTACAGCAGTTTGTTTACTTTGTCTCTGTTCTGAACAATGTAACACCATTAGTCTGCCAGCTAATGTCAATCAATCACACACTTCCCCCAAGATGGTGAGGGGAAAAAAGGGAAAATTAAAATCTGAAATGAATTCCCCAAACCTTTTTTTTCATTCTAATAATACAAAACTATCAACAATATATTTAAAAACACTTCCACTTGGCACTTAGTTTCCACTGCAAAGAGGGATGATTAAGTGTGATTTCAGTTGGACTTTAACATTATAGAAAATTACGTACTTTTGTGTCTTGGACTGTTGGTCGGACAAAATGAGACAGCTGATTACATCACTTTGGGCTTGGGAAATTGAAATTGCGTTATAGACTAAATGATTCATTGAGAAAATAACTGTATTTAATCAATAATGAAAATAATCATAACCTACTGTCATCTGTAATTATTTACCTCTTGCCAATATGGCTCTTGCCAGGATGTTGCCAGTGTAAGTAATTCTGAATTGACCTGTCTAAATGTAACTGCTGACTTAAGGGTTAGTTCAACCAAAAAATAAATCAATTAATAAAATGAAATAAAATTCCCAAGCCTTTATTCTGGTTATACAGTACTGTACAAAAGTTTTAGGCACTAAAGTGAGAATACTTTCAAAGTAATACCATGAATATTTTTTATTTATCAATTAACTTCATACAAAATTCAGTAAACAAATGAACTATTTGGTATAACAACGCTTGGCTCCAATTCTCGTTGCTACATACAGATTTTCAAGGTACCCCAAGTATCTTGAAGAACTTACCACAGTTCTTCTGTGGATTTAGGCATCTCAGTCTTGCTTCCGTCTATTCATGTAATCCCAGACTGAGTCTATGATGTTGAGATAAGGGCTCTGTGGGGGCCAAACCATCTGTTGCAGGACTCCTTGTTCTTGTCACTGAAGATAATTCTTTATGACTCTGGTTGTATGTTTAGGGACGTTGTCATGTTGCAGTATAAATTTGGAACAGATCAGATGCCTCTCTGATGGTATTGCATTATGGATAAGAATCTAAACATCTAAAGTGCGTAAAACTTTTGCACAGTGCTGTATGTATTTTCAGTGGGCAGCAGACATGAAATTTATATTGACGTTTTGAGAGATCAGAGGTAGATATGGGTGGGGGGGGGGACTATCTGCATGGTTAGACATCATTATGGGCAAGAGGGAAACAATGTTGTTTAGTAATTTGGGTGAACTGACCTTTCAAGACAGCAGGGGTTCTGTAATTGGTCACCACTTGCTCTGGACTCTGGTTCCAGCCATGCATGTTAAATAAGCTCCACACAAAGTGGTTGATCTTGAGCAATGGACAGCATTTGCTTGGCCAAGGTATTGTGCAGGTGTACAAAGACAATCAAAGCCATCTGTCAGGATTAAAACCTATGCTGAAAAAGGTTGTGGTGACAATTCTTTCTCTTTGACATGTTAATTTCTCTTTCAAGGTGTTTGTTTCATATGATTTCCTGTATATTCCTTGTTTGTCATTTAAGTCTTTTGGTGAAGAGGACCCCGAGGAGTTCAGGGTACAGACCAGACTGTGAGTATCTCTTTACTTGTGGTACCACCTTACATCACATGTTATTTATGTAATGCATTAGTGTATGGTGCATGTGTCTTTGGCTTTGAAGGGCTGGTGAAGTGTTACTTAATAAAGCTGTGTTTTCTGTGCAGGATTAACATTAATTTCAGAAAAATCTACTCCAAATGTAGTGGAGCCTGGCACTTTTGCGCTAAAGCTTGCTTGATACTGTAGCCACAAGGTCGCACTGTCTGTGTTTATGTAATGCTTTTAGGTTTGAGTTAGATAATCTGTTTAAGATCGTCCCTGAAGGACAGCTGTTACTGTAAGCGTTTTGACTTTCCACTATACAGCATTACCATCTTAAGTACAGCCTCACACAGTAAAAGAGCAACGTCTGTCAGATCACTACACATTCTCTTCTTACTGTAAATGTTTCTGGATCAAATTTCAGATCACTTTAAAAGTTTTACTTCCACTGCATTTACTGTAGTTGTTTTATTTCCTGTACTGTGTATGGCTCACATTGGTGGTGTCTGTTTTTCTTTTTTCTTTTTTTTATCTCAGACATTGGCTTTGAGGTGCCGGATGCCTTTCTGGTGGGCTATGCTTTGGACTACAATGAGTACTTCAGAGATCTCAGTGTGAGTTTATAACATTTGATTACTCCTGATGAAAAATAACGATATTTTAAGAAACAGTTGCAGTTGCTGTGTTTCAATTCTATACCACTACTAATTGTATACAGTACATTCTATACACTGATTCTTATAGTATACTATTTTTCAGATTTGGCATACAAAATATCAATGAGCTTCACAGTTTTGTATTAACATTTATCAATCAAACTGCAACAGTAGAATGCCACTGTCATACATCATATATTCAATACATTTTATCTCCCTATATGAAAATCTAAATGCTGCTTCAAAGCCTGGCAGGAATATATTAGGCCTTTTAATATTTTTTTATTATTTTTTAAAGGAAGCCATTTTGTCATGTCATAATGGAAAAAAGTATAAATAATCAACTTAATGATGCCTGAATTCCATTCACCTGCTTTAGTTTCAGGGTCCTGGTGTTGTTGCATGCTGGCTCACTGTCACATTCTCATGACTTACTGGTATACCTGAATATAGCAGAGCCATCGTTAATGTTATTAGCAACACCTGTGCTTTTTCCTACTATGACGTCTCAAAAAGTCTGTCGTTAAAAAGGTCTTCTTCTGGTGGAGAAATACTAAATCCCTCTTTTGAGTTTATTTTTAACATGATAATGGGGTCTTCGAAAACCCATAATGTGTAATTTGTGTAATTATAGAAGATGAAACTCTTCAAATTATTAAAACTCACTTTTCCAGAAACAACACAGGTGACATGACCTCAGTGTCGTCAATGGTAGCTACAGCCCTGGATAGTGTATGTAGTGTCTGAATGAAATGCAGAATTTAAACAGAATCTACTACAACTATAAATGCCTTTTAAAAAAAGAAAAAAAAAAAAAAACACAAAATAAGTGTCCTCTGGGTTGTTTGTAATTATTTCACAGCACATCTGCATACTGAATGATCAAGCCAAGGAGAAGTACAAAGTGTGAAGAGATGAAGCGCTGCAGAGAAGATGACTGAAGTCGATGAAGACTAGGACCACTGTGATGACCCTCCTTAGCTTTGCTGTGTTTTGAATCTTTATTTTTCTACACAAGAATCCACAAAATGTGACTTGTGGGTTGTAAATAACCTCAAGAGGGATATTTCTTTTCCCCCATATTAAATAAATGGGATTTTATGTATATTATGGATATTTTGGTTGTTAACTTTTAATTTATTTATTCACTTATGTGTATAGGCTTTAAATGTAAATTGCAGTTTTATCTTAGAGATAGAAAGAGAATGACATTAATTTGCTCATTAAATCACACGTCTCAGGCTACTGCTTTATGTTCAGTGAGCTGTCAGTCAAATGTAAGTAACCCTCAGTTTCTACATGTTTCTGTTTTGACTTATATCATGTTGAAATAACCTCACATTATGCTATAAAATGACTGACTTGGAATGTATTGTATGGTTTGTTTCACATGTGATGTTTTCATTGAGGACCTGTTTACAGCAATACAAATCCTGTTAAAACCTTGAGTCCTGTTTTTTTTTCTCCTGTTGTATCCCAGAGAACAGAGTTGCACATTATAGTTTCTCTACTTTAGAGCCATATTCTAGAAAAAAAAATCAACTTCCTGTCCTTTCATGTGATGATATTTGCATTTCATTTATAATGCTCTTGTTTATTTCTATATCTATTTTTGTGTGTATGTGATGAATAATAATCATGAAATCTCCATTTACACTGCACTAATAGTTGAATGGCTCGTGGATGTACGACAGACGGGCTGCTGCGTTCAAGTGCTATCAGAGTTATCGTAATTACGAGTAACCAATTTGTAAATAGTGTTCACGGTCGCCTTAATACATCCGTGATTCACGTATCCAGGTCGTAGTTTTATTGGAAAACTGTTGTTTTTTTTTACTTACAAGCTTCGACATATCCGACTTAATACTTAATAACACCAAAGTAGCTGGAAATTAAGCAAACGCAGACGCCCCACGTCAGCCGAAGTGCGTACTTCATTGTTATTAAACCCACATTTAACGGACATAATGAAATTCTGCTAATACACAAAATTGCACTTTATTGCTTTTCTGGCCAATCTTTAGTTTAATTAAGCTTTATCGGATGGATTCTTCTCATCCATCCGACAGAGCATGAACGCTACATGAAGGCGGAAGTTCACCGCTTACTGTGATCATTTTGTAAGGTTTTGTTTACATGTAACCGTAATACTGGGCGTTTAAATGGGCTGAGAAAAAAAAACTTTAACCGAACTATTAACGAGAGGGACCTTTTGGTTTTCACAGTTAACATGCCATTTACTGCAGGCTCAACTTTTGTACCAACGCTAGTTTATCGTTGCACATTGTGACGTAAAGACGCAAGGTCACCTTAAACTCTTTTCCTTTTTCATGATTTTAAGACCGCAAACCAAGCAGTCCATAGTCGTACTTTTTTTTTTTTTTTAATTTTTCATTTATTTTTTTTTTTTTACTGGCAACAGATATTGGTTAGCTGTATAAGACTAACTCGGACCTGACACCCCACAGTGACAGTGTGTACACTTACCTGCTCTTCCCTTCTTTTTTTTTTTTAAACCGAGCTGCCATCATGCCCATAAAAGAGGATACAATAGCCATATTAAAGCAGTTTGACATTGGAAACAAGTTCTCCTATCTGCCTGTGCTGCCTAAAGCCTCAGTGCTGGTCCCACTGTTGGTGAAGGAGGGAGTGCTGCACACCCTGATGACCCTGCGGTCAAAGGAGGTAACCTGCATTAATGTTATTTAGAAGAAAGATTACAGAAGTCTGTATTAATTTACAACTTTTGACCAACTTGTGTGTGTCTGCAGCTGAGGACGAATGCTGGGGAGGTGTGTTTCCCAGGTGGAAAGAGAGATCCCAGTGACAGAGATGATGTGGAGACTGCTCTGAGAGAGGCAGAGGAGGAGATAGGTTTACCACCTGACCACGTCCAGGTGGTCTGTAAACTGTTCCCTATTATGAACAAGGTAACACAATGGAACTTATTATTCTCCTCCTGGGCAACAGCTGCTTTTAGTCCACCTCCATCTGAAGTTGTCCCCTCTCCTGTCTTCATCTCTTTTAACAGAGTGGTCTTTTGGTGACCCCGGTGGTTGGCTTCATAGATGAGTCATTTTGTCCCCGTCCAAACCCAGCTGAGGTCAGTGCCGTGTTCACCGTCCCACTGGACTTCTTCACCGGTGAGAAGAACCACTTTGCTACTCACGGTGCTGCTGGGATGTTGGGACTGTTGCACTCGTTTTATTTCACAGACCCTGATACGGGAAGCCAGTATCACATATGGGGCCTGACTGCTATAGTGGTCATACTGGTTGCTCTCCTTGCTCTCAGGAAAAAACCTGAGTTTGATGTTGGTTTTGACACAGAAGATCCGCTATCCTTCTTTCAACAGATTCTGCATCGAAGAATTAGTAAACTATGACTATTTTTAAAAGTATTTGTGCCAATATAAAACACCTGACTTCAGGTTTCTTACTGTAACTGCAGTCTGCTAATATACTGCATTAATTGTGTGAAGAGTGTAATGCGAAATGTGGAAAGGATTAATAAGAAATATCTGTAAAACTTTTGCATTTTAACTTTTCTTAATTAAAAGGGGGGGGGAAGAACCAAAAGGAGGCGTTTACATTTTTATTAATTCATTTAATGTAGCAGCAGGATTACAGATATAAACTGAAGAGTATACAAATGTCCAGATCAAGGCAAAGTACATGTTAATAATAGTTCAGATGTATGATAACACACTGGGGTTGACCTTAATCCCTACTACAGGGTCGTAAGGCTAGATACTAAAGCTCAAGCTACACAGAACGGATACAACAAAACTGTCGGAGAATGTGAAATAGAAAGCGAACTAGGAAAAGTGAGCAAAACTGATTACACACAAGATACCGCTCACACTATTGGCAATTAACAGTAAATTTATCATGGTTGCTTCTTTTGATCAAGCATTTCACAGCAACAATAGTAATGTTGACAAGCACATCAACACAAGAAAGCTCTCCATAAAACAATCTCCACTGTTTCGTCCCTTTTACCTCACATGTACAAATCTCATGAGGCATGAAAAAAAAAACAAAAAAAAAAACAAAAAACATTTTCAACAGAAAATAAGTTGACAATTCACTGGTGAAGCTGCACAATATTATGTTGAGAGTAATAACTCTGATATCTTGCAATGGATTTCCAAAAAAAAGAAAATGTTAACACTAAAATATACCAATATGGGCTATGGTTATGCTTGTGTTTAGAAATAAACTTGAACCAATGAAAAGTGTCCTGATTTTAAACAGTCCTAGAGAATAAAAAGGACAAGGAGCCAAATAGCACACAAAAAGGACACCAGTAAACACAGCAGAGTAACGGTTAAGTTATCAAGGCACACAAAGTTCTGTTGAAAGCATCACAATTGATATTCAAGATACCCCTGCAGTATATTTCACATTTAAATATACATGGATATTCATTTACATGACTGAAGGACAAAACCGATATTGTGTAAAGATTTGTGTGCTATCTTCACCACCATATAAATCAATGTTTCACATGGTTTTTTTCAGGTGGAAGTGGCTATTTGAAGAGTCAGACTGAGCATCCTGGATTGCTCAAAAATGAAAACGACTGGACGTAAAAGAAAAATAAAACAAAAAACATCAACATGAAATTAAACCACAATCCAAGACAAAACAATCTGACGAATGTACAGTGACACAAATGACAGTTGGTGCCACACCACCCATCCCCTCTGCCTCAAAATATATGTTCTCTAAAACTGTAATTGGTCCGATGTTAGATGTAGAGCGAGCTCTATGTCCACACCATGAGGTAAAAATTACATTCATGAAACTGAAGTCACAGGTTGGCTTTGTGTGTTGGTATGTGTTGGTATGGCTTTAAGAGGCATTTACTGTTCCGCACTTCTTCCGCAACATTATGTGCTCTTAACTCCCCTACCCAAGAGGAATGGAATGCTTGGAAACATCACTACTGCGCTCTAACCTGATCTACAGTTAATGGATGAGTCAAAGTGCCATTTGAGATGCATGAAATAAAAAAAGTAAAAAAAAAAAAAAAAAAAAGAAACACCCCTAGCCCATGTATTATGTGATACAAGTCAGGTAAATCCATTGTTAAAAACAGTAGAATTAAGTTTTAACATATTTGCTTGATGTCCACTTAATTACATTTCTAATTTCAGTCATACACTTCACAATAAACCTGCGCTTCATTTCAGGAAAAACATACCAGCAATGATATTCTGTGCTATATGAGCATAAACCAAAAAAGTTTAGTTTTACAAAAATACTCTACACTTTTGATACATGGATACAAAATTCTAAAAAAGATAAGTTACTTTAAAATGGATCACTAACAGCTGCAGGACAAAATAGTGTGACTATGAAAATGTAAACAAATGCACATGTGAGCGATGCTATTCATAACATTTGAGTAATTCTCAAAAAAAGTTGGCTTTTTTGATAATGCCAAATTGGCTACTGTTGTAGATATGGAAAGTACAGCAGTGTTATTTTGCATTAAAAAAAAAAAAAAAAAAAAAATAGCAATGTCATGAGAAATGTAAAGTATCAAATTGGTGGAAATGTTGATGGAGATTAACTGATCCATGAAGTACCTTTACACATCTTTTATAAATCTTGTACTTAAACAAAATAACATGCTGAATTGCTATCCGTGTAAGAGCTGCATAATTTAAAAAAAATGAGCAAGTATAAATGAGTAAACATTATGAGGGCATCTGCAAGGACAAGTATGAGACAAGATGACGACGATTTACGACAAGAGCTTTGGTATGCCTGGGTGCGCTCCAGTCTGACCCCACAACAAACAGCCAGCTCTCTAGACTCAACTCTCCAAACTGCTTCAAAACTAACAATTAACGTCAGTGCTATTGATATAAGTATAAACTGTTATGTACTAACATCACATCAGAAGTGCCCATCACTCCTGCACATAGCACCATAGATAGAATCAAAATGGCGGCCTCTATGTAACAGAGATTTCATTTACCAGTGAGCCCCTGTTCACAACAACAAGGGACAAGTACTGGATGCCAACTTCACACGGTGCCAGGCTGCACACGGTACCAACACTGAGACAAAAAAAAACAAAACTTAAATATCTAACACAACACAAGGTAAAACAGTCTCAAGTGACAGATTGAACAGTAAATAGTACAAATAGCAAATATGATGCAAATCCTTCATTTTAAATGCACATACTAATGTAATCAGTATTATAAGTGTTGTCCATGTGTAAAACACAAAGGCCTACTTACCACTCCAACACTGAAAAATGACAATGCTTTGTGGGAATGGCTGTTTTCTTTTCTTTTTTTTTTTTGACAGACTTGACTGGACCACTGAGACTGAATACAAAGAGGGATTCAATAGTGAGCATGACATTCTATACAAAGTTGTCCTACACCTCAAAAATATTCTGACATGAGAAAATGTAAAAATGCTCGGTTATGATGTATTTACCTTTACAAAGACAACCGCTTTCTGTTTTTTGCTTGTTTTTTCCTTTTTCTTTTTTTTTTTTTTAATGGATGGTTCTGAGTACAAATTCAGCTGGGTCAGTAGAGAGCTGTGGACGGATATAAGGATTAGCTGGTTACACAAAAGAGGTTATAAAGTGCTTGAGATAAAATGTTTATAAAACCACACAACACTCCGTTTTCACTAGTGGAAAGTTTCTTTCTATCCACATTGAATTGGTAAAGGTTACCAACTTTTTCAAAAACAAAAAAACAAAAGATAGACACACTACATAGTTGAATGCTTCTAAAAAGTTCACCGAGAAAGCTTCTGCAAACCCAGTGATGAGGCCTGAACATATGAAAACACTGGGAGACGCCAAAACAAAAGGCCAAGTCACATTATTCACCAGGTTGAATCCCATTTGTGAGTGTTTAATATTCCCTCTTCTTTATGCACTTAGGGGAATCCACCGCAATACTAGAATGTATTCATACCCCATTTTGTCAGTTCATTTAATTTTTTCCAAACAGTGGACTTCTTTTTAAAATCAATTTTCCACTGCCCTCCTGATCAATATCTGTTCAGGTGCAGACTCCAGCCATGCCAGTAAATATGGATGGAGGCAAAACATTCTACAAATGTAAAAAATTGAATAGTCTTTACTCTTAAAGAGTAGATTTCAGTCAGAATGTTGACACAAGGTTGTGATTAATCTAAAAAAAAAAAATAGTGTGTTCTCCATTGGAAAAGGGGTTGTGACATTATTCCATCCCTCTATTTATGTTTGTGTATTCTCCATCCATTTCAGCTGCTCCACATAAAAAGAAAAAAACAAACCAAAACCAAAAAAAAAAAAAGTCTCACAGCCTCTGCCTCTCAGAGTGAAGACAAGGCTTGGAGTTTAGACATTAAAAAAAAAAAAAAAAAAAAATCAGCCTATGTCTGACACTTATGTGCAATCTGATTTTCAATCTGTGGCTGGCTGTTTTATCCACTCTGCCTGCTTATCTCACATTAATTTTCCTGTCACTGACATTCTTTATCCTTTTCCAGTTTTTCCACCAAACCTGGTAGGTTTGCCCATCTCTTAGGCTCACATTATTAAAACAGTCTTGAAAACTAAACACTGCATTTTTGAGACTGATGGATAAAGCAGTTATTACAGGCCTCTCTGATCCTGCAAGAGGGGTAATAACAAAGGCGGATTCATCAATTCAAGGACAATGAATGTACGAAGGCTATAATTTATGATAAATATTTCATAAAAACAAGGAGTTACATGAGCTTGTAATTTGGGTTTTAGGAAAAAAGGGGCACTGGATTCTTAAATATTTTAAATTTTTTAAAAGTTTTGTGGCATTGACACAAAACACCACGCAACACCAGTCCGTTTGTTGATGTTAGGATGTATAACTCTCGGCTACATATCACGCACTCTCCTTAGTGCCCACATGGTCCAAACATTTATCACTGCTTCTGTAGACTTTCCAGTAGGTCCTCAATTTTATCCATGTTGGACGATGCAGATATTGGTGACTGCAATGTATTCTGTAAGCTGCTCTGGATCTGTGTCTGTAGATTGGTCTGCATTGGAGTAGGCAGGCTTGTTTCTATAGTTGCCTGTAAACTGGACTGCAGAGCCGTTTGTGTGTTTGTCTGCATTGTATTCTGTAGGCTGGTCTGCATGGCGTTCTCTAAACTGGACTGCATTTGTGCCTGAAGGGTGTTCTGTAAGCTGCTATGCATGGCAGCTGGCATTGAGGATGCAGCCTGGGCCATGGGCTGGTCCAAGAGAGGCTGCATGTGACTGGAGTTCTGGGACTGGCTCTGAGCTGGCAGGCTGGATCCGGAGGAATTGAGCAGCTGGGGTGAGTCTGGGAGGAAGAGAGAATGGAAATAATCACTGTAATCAAACAGTAGGTAAATGATATGATTGTAGAATTGGAACAAGTCTTTTAGAAAAATGCGTTGGGGAAAACAAGAATTAAACAGAGTTACTGAACTCCTACTCACAGTACTTTAGAGGTGGAGAAGACCAAATCATCTTACCATTCTGGATGCCAAACACAAACAGGTTGGCTTGTCCTTGTGGAGCTACATTCCCACCAACAGTTGTCTGGAAAAGCTGCTCTGGGGGCTGCTGGCCAGGGTTGGCTACAACACCCACACCTCCCTGCACCACAAAGATGGTTGTGCCAGGGGCTGTAGCTTGGGTGTTCAGCTCCTGTGATCCAATAGTACTCTGCAGGCTGGATAGAGACGTCTGTGGCAGGAACAGCTCCACAGGTTGATTGCTCGGGACACGGCTGGAGCTTGGGCCCACTTGCATTGGCTGCTGTTCCTGGAACAGGCTCTGCTGTTGGTTCTCAGTGGATGTTGAGTTGCTTCCTGAGGAGCTCTGGTCTTGGAAGGACATGGGCTCTGCTGGGTCTGGCTGGGGAATTCCAACACTAATGCTGCCCATAGGGGAAGGGCCTTGGGTCTGGGTACTGAATAGGATAGTTGGGGGAATAGCCTGGGGGTTAAGATCTGTGGTACAGAGGAGAAGACCTGCCTGCTGCTGTTGGGAGAGTTGGCTCTGGGGGACAGGGCTTGCCTGCGAGTGGTTTGGGATACTTTGGAACAAGGAGCCCTGCTGGCCCATTGGAAGCTGCGGTGGCTGTTCTTGGTTTTGCTGTGGGGACTGTTGCTGCTCCATGGGAGTGCTCTGTTGCTGCATTTGGGAAAGCTGAGCTTGAGGTTGGTTCTGAAACATTGAAACAGACTGGGGCTGACTGGTAGATGTCTCCATGGAGGAGATGAATGCCAACTGTTGCTGTTGTTGGGGCTGAGGGTTTGGGGACAGGTATAGGGTTGACCCTGTGGGCTGCTGCTCTGAGTTGAGACTGCCACTAGTCAGAACAGTCAGTGTATTCTGGAGTAGGGCAGCCTGGACCTGCTGTTGGGAGCCCTGGGTTTCTGCAAGAGGCCTGGGGGACTGGAAGAGCTGCTGTGGGGGAGAGGTGTGGGATGGAGGCTGTGTTGGGAAGCTGGTCTGGATGGTGAGCAGCTCTCCAGCCTGTTGAAGGAGTGAGACTGGCTGCTGTACTTGGGGTGAGGGATGGATCTGGGGTTGGAGCAACTCAGCCTGAAGGTGCTGCTGTAGGTTCTCTAAGACCTGCTGTTCTTGTAACTGTTGCTGTTGTTGCTGTTGTAGGTTGCTCAACGCCTGATTTTGCTGCTGTTGTTGCTGCTGCTGCTGTTGTAGCTGATGTTGTTGTAAATTGCTAAGCATTTGATTTTGTTGCTGATCCTGAAGTTGGATATTGTTAAGGACTTGCTGTTGCTGATTTTGTTGCAACTGTTGCTGTTGAATATTCTCCATGATTTGCTGCTGCTGCAGTTGCTGTTGGTCTTGAGGCTGTAGTATAAGTTGTTGTTGAATCTGCATGTTTCCAATGACTTGCTGCTGTTGCTGCTGTAGATGTTGCTGCTGCTGTTGCTGGAGGTTACCAAGGATTTGCTGCTGCTGTTGTTGTTGCAGTTGTTGATGCTGTTGAAACTGTTGCTGTATTTGTTGTTGTTGCTGCTGCTGTTGTTGCATTTGTTGCTGCTGTTGTATCTGTATCTGTTGCTGTGTCGATAGTGAATTATCTGTAGTTCCCAATCTAAGGCTGTTCATGTTCTCCTGGACATGCTGCTGAAGGGACTCTGCAGAGGGCGTGGGGCTGTACAGTACAGAGTTTAGCTGCTGCTGGGCTACAGCTGCCTCCAAAACCTGCTGGAGTGTGGTGTTACTTCCAGCCTGCAGCTCTCTTACTGCCCTCTCAAGCTGGGCCACCCCTTCCTGGGGGAATAAGGGAACTTGTGACTGTTGTGGCTGGGGCTGAGAGGGAGCTGCTATCTGGGGCATAGCTACAACTACGACCCCACCACTGTTGTTGGAACCTTCAGAAGGCAAGCTCTCCTGAGGGTCTCTGAGGAATTGCTGAGGGACTTCTGGTGTTACAGGGGGAATTGTGGGATCTCCTGACACTGGGAAGGAGGCTGCTGGGGCAATGTCTTGCTTTTGTATGGTGCCAAGAGACTCTAGGCTAGGAAACACAGGGGGTGCCTGGGGAAGCTCCACATCCTCAGGTTGTAGGGGCATTGGGCTCTGGAAGGACTCTCCACTCGGATGAGGACTTGAGCTGAGCTCCAGGGTCTGCTGCACTGACACAAGAGGATCGGGGGACGGCTTAGGAAAGAGAAGATAAACTGTTATCAACTGCATTGCTGAAGTAGATAATTGATTCACCATGTCTTGAAAATGAATGAAAGCTTACCTTGAAGACATCTGCTGCTGGAGGATTGCTAGACACTTCCATTGGTGTGTCCTCTTGCCGTTTGGAAGGCTGACCAGAGCAGTCAGTTTGGTCAGAGGACATAGATTTGATCTGACCATCAAATATACACGTCTTGACTAGGGAGGGTCCCTCTGTTTTTATTGTCCGGACATTTGAGTTATCAGCTGATGGTAAGAGTGGAAACACAGGAATAGATTAGTGTCTATGAGAGGACTATGCACCTACTTGAAGTCTATACTCTGAGCTTCACAATTTATTAACCTGCAATAGTGTATTGTAATTTAAATTTCTGTGAATCATTGGTGAATTCTTGCATTTCAACAATACTTAAGCCTTTTATTTAAATGTATCCGCTCTAACTGAAAATAATTAAGATGATGATTTATACAGTCAATGCAGGTAACATTTAGATCTACAGATCTACAGAAATATGGTCAAAGTATCTTAAAAATGGGATAACCATACCCAACATAATCATAAGGCCCTACCTACATTTCTTGTGAAATAGTGTACAAGGGGTATATATATAAAAAGTATATCCTCATATGGGTGAAAAATGGATCAATGAATATAAACAGAGGCTGTACCTGAGTCTGGAGTGTAGGTGAAGGGCTGGGCATCATGTGATCTACCAGCATTGGTCATCACAAAGATTCCCACAGAAACTGGAGATGTGATTGACTGGTTGTGGAATGAAGGGACTGTCACTATCAAATGGTTCTGGAGAACATTTGAGACATGAAGAATGTGGTCAATGAAAGTAGGCAGGTTTGATATACAGTAGCTTTCTATTATTCCAGGAGATTCAAGAGGTAACATATTCGGTTCCGATTACCTGATGGAAAAGGTCCATGTCAATCTTTGCCTCAGCTTGCCAGGAGTTATCATCTACAGATCAAACAACAAATATGTTTTCATTGTACAGCAGAGGCTTACATGCAGAAACTCATGTCTACCCTGATGACATTAAGATACAACTAAAGAAAACATAAACAAACACCATGCTGGCTACAGCACCTGAAATGTTTTCCTGAAAAATGACTTTGGTTCCTTTGAGAAAGTTCTTTCCAATGATAAAAACTTCCTCTCCTCCTCTCACTGAGCAGCTGTGAAGACTCTTCTTCAGGATCTCTGGCACTCCTGCTGGCTGGGCTGGAGAATGATAGAGCAGAAAACTCACATGACATCTGGGCTAATGTTTACCAGAGGGCATGTGGAGGACTCAAAGAAAAAGAAAGACGGTTCTATGATCTGGTGACCAAATCAGATTTCTATGGCCATCATACTGAATGCTATGGCTATTGCATTTGTAGCTTTGTAGATTTGTTTTTTAGTTCAATGCTGTGCTTGTACTACTCACTGCAGAGAATGGGTGATGAGGGGATCTGTAGAATGAGGGCTGATCCATCAGTTTGGGGGATGCTGACTCTAAAGGCCAGTCTGGCACGGGTGCTCTTCTTCTTGGAACCTGCCACACCAATACGAGCCTCCACGTCTGCATTACGCAGCTTCAAAATTCCTACACAGTCCACCCTGTAGACATATCACAAGATGTATTAAGTTCTTCTTAAACATCAACAGTATATTAACTAATCTTGAATTTTACCAAAAAAAAAAAACAAAAAACGCTTACGCAAGTGTCATGTCATTGCTGGGTTCCAGAGGAATCTCAATAACAGTGGTGCCCTCTATGTCCACTTCCTTGCAAGCAGTAGTGTTGCGTCCTGTTACCCTGCATGCCTGGTAGAAACCATGAGGCTTCACTCTCCCTGCATCATTTGCAACAAACACCTGCAGCACAACTGATTCACTCACACCCTCCAACTGGGGACAAAAAAGAAATCATGTGTAAATTACTTTACCTTCACAAATAATAGAAAACAGATCAAAATCAAAAAACTTCATAACATTTCGAATGTAAAGCACACTAGTCATGGAGTAACTGTGAAATGTAGACAGAGTAATATGTCCTTACTAAAACATCAATGTGAAGCAACATGTGCATTGTGAAGCTCTACATGTCACCATGTGACATGTAGTTTGATCTGTTGACCACTGAGCAGGCCCAGTGGAGCAGTCAAGAGTTGAATGCCTTATTAATTAGCTATGGGTAATGTTAAGTGCTATTCCTTCACTTCCCTGCATGGATTTATCTGTGATAGGAAA
This sequence comes from Euthynnus affinis, assembly GCA_029490765.1. NCBI lineage: Eukaryota > Metazoa > Chordata > Actinopteri > Scombriformes > Scombridae > Euthynnus > Euthynnus affinis. The sequence continues at coordinate 21,120,975 of CM055844.1, read as the reverse complement.
AGTCACGATAGGATGACCTGGTTTTCAATTGTTTTCATTTTTAAAATAGGTTCTATTGTTGAATTGTCACAAAACTATTTACTGTGCAAAATAAGAAAAGTTATCCATTGCAGTTGTTTTACTAGTTCAGAATAAATATGTGCACATTGACGGTGGTTGGAGTTAATGCTTCTAATGTGTCTGAACTGCCGTGTGCATTATCTTGTGCACATTACTTCACACTCTGTATCCTGTGTATTTTTGGCCTTATTAAGTCAGTTCCAACTTGAGAGTTAGTATTTATTCCGTGTCAAGAAGCAGCCAGTAGCCTCCTTTGTCAAACCTTGACAGTGGGGAATCCCTGCTGTGTGCGGTCTTTGACAGAACCACGGCTGCCCTCGGTCAGATAGCGAGCTCTGTGCTGGGTCTCTGGCTGCACCAGGATCTTAAGCTCCTTCCCATCACTCCTGTGAGGGAACTGAGTAGACAGTGACCCACCCTTCACTGCAGTCCCTGACTCAAGTGAACTGCAGGGCAACAAAAAATGAAATTAATATGATTTTCAGAGATTCAATTACCCCAGACAAAACAAAACTGAAGGACCTTTACAGTATCCCTACAGAGGGACAGAGGAACTGACAGAATGTGCATTGGACAAGGGTCACCCCACCTGGCCATGGGACTGGTCTTGTCTGGGCCCAGCTGGGATAGGACAAAGTGAGGCGCCTTGGCGCTGTCAGCATCAAACACATCCATGCTGTCCTCTGGAGGAGCAGGCTTGGGGCCAGGTCGCTGGCGAGGGGTGCGTTTTCTAGACTTGCGCGGCACCTCTGTGTTGTCATTGTAGGAGATGGAGCTGATCAAGCTGAAGTTGGAAACAGAGTCATCAGCCCACATACTGCTGCTATGCTCAGAGTCTGGACCTGTCGGACCAGATATGGTTGGCTCATCTTGGCAAGACATCTGGCTGTCGTCAAATAGGTCCTCAGGTGGTGGGGATATGCTCAATACAGGCCTCCGTTTTGATGGAGTGTTCTGAGGCTGCTGGACTCCTAGCCCTGACAACACTCCTGACCCTACATCTCCTGCTGCAGTGTTTGCTCCACTGTTTCCTCTGTTGGGGGCAGATACAGCACCCTCCATACCTTGCATTTCTGCTCCAGCTCCATCCCCTCCGGTGGAGTGGAGATGCTGGGGAACCTTGAGTTGGTCTGAGGGTAAGGTAGAGGAACCAGTGGAGAGACCAGAGGATGGGACTCCCATGGCCACGGAGGAAGAGGCAGAGGGGCTGGAGGTGGAAGAGGTGGCATCTGTAGTAGTATATACAGATAAATAAGTTAGTACAGATGTTCAGCACAGAGCAGGCTAGCAGTCCCATTCAAGCAGCTGAATTTGTGCATGATTTGTATTGATTTCCCCTCTTCCCAACTCTAATTTCAAAAGACTGTTGTGGGTCCTATGCCCTCACTGTGCATGCGAGAGCTGTCAAGCATTGATAAAATATTCTGAAGTTAAAGTTGAGAAGGGTACTATAGGTCCCACAATGATTTGATTCCTACAAAACCTTTCTCAATTAAAATCAATGTGACAAAACTGACATGCTTTGTTTACAAAAACAAAAGCAAGCTACAAATTGTTACATACACATTGCCAGAAATAAACATAACAAAATCTGGTCAAACTTTCTTGTACAGCCAAATTTGCAAGCTGGTAATGTGGCGCCAAATTAAATTTGCCAGGGTTACAGTACAGTTTGTGCAATGTGCATTCAGTAGTAAAAAGTAGTTTGCGCATGCCAATTGGAAGATTTGGTTGGGACTGAGCGTAGCCATGGAGACAGAATAAACAAGCCTCTGACCTATGGAGCAGTGAACTGCAGACCATTTTATATGCAGACACTCCCTGCCTCAGAGGGAACTTCCTGCAATAAAAACGAGACAGCCAATGAGCAACAAGAGAGCTGATCATTCAAGACTCAACTTCTGTCAATCAGTAAATTGGATGAATTAAAATACTGAAGGAAGCAGTAACTTTTGAAGTTGACCATTTATAGACACTTTTATGAACGTATATTTGGTTAATGATGATCTGAGGGACATTACAGTAGTCATGCTTTTGATCAGCACTGCTTAGGGCCAGCTGGGTCAGACAGGATAGTGAAACAGTAGCGTTAACAAAAGCGCTCTCTCCAACATGACTGTTGACCAGTTAGTTTGCTCTGTAGATGAAACTTCAAACTAGAATTGTTCACAAGTGTAGCTGATGTTAGCTGCCCTGAACCATGATCCAAGATCAGACCAAATTTATTTGTTTGCTAAATGATATTTAAAAGACAGTCCAACGATTGCTAGGGGCAACTTCACTGTTTCATAAAGAGACAGAAACTTCATAATTTCTAAAATTGTCAGCTACTTTCAAACATGGGAGAAGATGAATCATTTTGCTGCAAAGCTCATCTCTTTGAAACCTCAATAAATTATCTGATGGCCTATTATTGTGTGAGTGAGTCACTGAGTGTGTGTGAATTAGAAGAAAGCATAGGCTGTTTCTGCTTCAGGCACTTTTACTTTTAGGGCATTTTAAAACAAAACCTAACTACAGACCATAGCAACAGCTTCATAGAGATGCGTCAATTAAAAGGTTGTTCTAAGTGGTTTACTGAAATAAAGAAAAAAATATCATGTTAATACAAATTACATTACTGAAATGCTATACATCACAGACTCTTTAACAATATAATGTCATTGCATAAGTGATATCTAAGATGAACGATTGTTTCAGCTGCATCTCTAGAGGGGACCCAAATGCCTTTTTTCAACTGCTTAAAAAGCCAAGTGACAAAAAAACCCCAAAACATTAAGCTCAAGCATCACAGGGGAAAGTGCTGCTGAAATGAGAAAGAATAAACTAGCATGCTGTTAATGCAAACTTAACATTTCTTGTGAGCGGTTATTCACAGTAAAAGCTTTCCAGGAAAAGAGGACTGTGTGTGTGACTTTATTAAAAAAAGAAGCCATTCAGATTCTTAAATTATAGTCACTGTCAGTAGCATGGTGTATGTTAGTTAGCTAAAAACTGAGTTAAGAATTTTTAAATATATATTTTTTTCAGTTTCAGTCCAGTTTTACTAATTTACTGGTTAGGTGAAGATCTGCAGACATGTACTGCAGTTGCAGTTTGGGTGAACATCAGACCCCCAGCACACAAAGTCACAGTAAATAATGCATCTTGCCATGCTGCTGCTAGGATTATAAAAGAAGGTGTTTGTCGCAGAAACATCAAGAAGTACCTGACAGGGTCACCTAATACTGATGATGTCAGACAAGCTAACAGGCCCTCAGACTAACCAAGACAACGACAACAACAACAACACACACACACACACACAGATATTCACTAATTGGGGATTTCTTTCTTAAAGCACAATATTTGAAAAATTTACAACCCCAAAATATATTTAAATACAGCTCAAGACTTCAATTGTAAAAACCTGCTTTCACAGCCTGCCCCCACCCCCCTGGTGGTACCATTGTAGCCTTGTGCAATCAGGGAAATCCCTGAGATACACAAGTGAAACCTAATATGACTGTACATTGTTATGCCATCAGTATTACAATAGTTTTGCTGAAATATAAATAACATAGTAGCCTATACTGATTTCAAGCAGTCACAAATATTAATCGTCTCAGAAACTGGTGAAAGGGTGAAGTTGCCCCCAGACACGGATACAAGGTCATATTCGTTTATTTACCCCTACTGTCTTGGGGAATAATTTGGCAAGGGGAAACTGATCCCAGATCATGGTTTTAATGGGCTGAGTAGGTGCCTCACCTGAGGCCAAGGCTGCAGAGGGGGGAGGTCCCGCCTCTCCCCCACTCTTCTGGCTCATGGTGGGTGGGTCTGCCTGGGTGGACGACGGCTGGAGCTGGAGCTCTTTGGGGAGGAGGTCATATACCGACTCTGCCATAAAGGATGAGGAAGAGAGAGTAAATTCAGTTCTGAGAAATATAAATTAGATTATTTTTTTTATAACAGGACCAATAACTTTTCTTCTCTTCTTAAAAGGAAATCCTGAAAGCTTTGAGTTCAGCAGTTGTACCCTGACCATTTTTAGAAATGGTGGAGCCCACCGAAATTAGCTACATTCATGGCAAAATTGCTCACCATTTTTCAAAAGAAGAAAACAATGTCTGTGTTTGCAGTTAGTTAATTAGAAATGATTTACTACAAGTTAAACCACTTGAACAACGAACATATCATAATAAACGTCCAATATCGAACAAAGGAACTCAAGGGTTCTATTTTAAGGCAGCATATTTACCATTTACCATTATTATGTCTGAAAACTGAAGCCAATGCAGAATTGCCTTATGATGCAGTAAGAATAATATGACCACTTAATACTGGCTCCATATTTTCAGACTGCACTGAACTCTTTTCAGGAAGGCCAAACTTCTCTTCAAATACAGTCAATACGCCATGAGATGTTATTGTCTCGATATATCCTGACATATATTAAGGCATATAAAAATACTTGGAACAATAAAGTGTGTCTGATATGGTCTTTCCACAAAAAAGTACAAGTATAAATTATAATTACCACTTTAAAATCCTTAAAATGGCATCTTCTCCCTCATTAAAAGAAAAATCCAGAATCTGTAAATATGCAAATATATTTCATATCAGAAGTTTAACCACTGGACACAAGATGTCTCCAACTTTACTGTGAAGTCCATTTCCACTGTATATGCATTGGATCCTTCAAGTTTCCACATCATGCTTTTGTGAGTCGAATATTGGACCAGGATTGGCTTCCAAACTAGTCGTGATGTCACAAATCATTCTCATTGCCCCATGCCTGAATATCTGATTTTCAACGAGCAGAGAGAAAATTTCCACTTTCAGGTGATGAATTTGAAAAACATCCTTCCAGTGTTGAACAAAACTGTAGCAACAAAAAGAGAAACATATTTCTGAGTGGAGACTTTCACTTCACTTGCTCTAACACATGTCTTGTTGGCAATAACAAAACTATTACTGTATTTCACTCAGGTTGGTTAAATGTTTCCTTGTTCTCTTAAAAAAAATGTTTTTTAAAATTATTGAAGCAATCCTGGAATGGACCAAAAGCAGACCTGAGTCTCATGATTAAAGTGTTTCCCACATCTACAAATAAACTAAAACAACACAGGATATCTTGTGATGAATTAAATTACCCTCCCCTGGTGTTTAATGTAATAAAACCAGCAGAGAGGTTTCTTGATATTTGACGGCAACATGATTCCTTGTAGACTATAACCAACCAACTGCAGCCATCCTGGAATAAATCACATTTGATGGTAGATAAACACATGATTAGGTAGTCTGGTTGCTAAGAAACAGGAACCTATCAACACCCTGACATGGATATTTCAGCTACGCATCAGCGGCACCTACCATGTGTAGTAGTCATCTGATACTCAGCTATGACTTTGCACCAGCAGAATAGAGAAACTGGCAAGACACATGATCTCGCACTTCTGTGACGTCAGTGATGCTCTTGAGGGAGTGACAAAACGAAGTCACAGTTCCCACAAAGAACTAACCAGCACGCTGTTCACAAACGCAGACAAGCAAAACATAAGGCATTGAGATGGAGGCCCATTCCATGGTCTATTGCTTATCCAGCTCTAATCTGTCTTAAAGGGATAGTTCCCGCAGAATTACAATGAAACCTGTTCATCCATCTAGAGGGTTTGGAGATACTGCCAGCTGCAAATCCCATTACAGCAAAGCTCGATGGCATTAGATTTCTGGTGCCAAAAAAATTACATTTGGAAAAACCCATCAGTGATGTTTCTTTCCAAATACGGAGTC